>LR999451.1:24651-1224651 GCA_905216605.1 Arabidopsis arenosa
ATAAAATGTGTGCGCTTTATATATGTTTCATAGTCATGTGTGGAAGAGCTGGATCATGAGGAAAAGAAGCACACCACAGTGTGTAGCTCTCATTTTCCTAAAATCTTCCAAGGTTGGAGTTTTAATGATGTGGAAGGAGGAGAGGCTGGAAGCCGTGGCTGAGACATGCTTCCCACACATGATCCAAATCCGAGAGAAGAAGGGATGTGCCACACTCATGCATATCCCATCCTTCTAAGGCATGCAATATGCCAGCCACTCTAGTTGCACTCATCGCCTTTCTCGGTAACCAGTTCTGCAGATGTATTTTTTTAATAAGGACCTCTTCTAAGAAATTAGTTGGATTGGATAGTTTTGTATACTTACCTCACAGGAGTGGATATTCACCAAAGATTTTGGAACTATCAATGCTGGCGTGGTATGATAGATACAATCTCTACGTAACTGCTTGAGGGGGAACTGTGAGAATGGTATAAACAATGTCCCTTTTGTGGCTTGTTCCTGCTCTTCCCTAGTTGTTCCTTCTCCCACCAGCCATACCTTCACCCAAAATCCATTAATTATTTTGATTAATATGCTCTTCAGTATATTTTTTATATAAGCTCTTTGAATATTTTCGTTCTGCTTCTTTGATTAATTGGGCATTGATATACTTAATTACCTTGTTTGATGAGAGTGCTTCAGAGGTTAAATAGACCAAATGGTCTCTGCATTCTTGTGGAACGCATGATCTTATTTTCTCATACTCGTCTAGGCGCAGAATCGAGACCTGCGGATGACATTCACATGAAAATGTTATGAGTGAGCAATATTAATACATATAGACAAAGCTTGGGTTTTTGTTTTCTCCTAGTGTCATAAAGAATATGAACACATCATCAATTGTCTTTTTTATTGGACATCACAACAGAGCAAAAAAGAAAACAAACGACCTGAACGCCTCTCTGGCAGAGAGCAGAGGCGATGGTGTAGGCAACCTTAGTGAGATTGCCTGTCATCAAAACGTTTGTAGTTTCTTTGGGTACGCTATTGATCACAACGGCTGCTGCTAATCTACTGCCGTCGACCAGTCTCACTTTCATTTCTGGATGCTTGTGGATATACACCTCTCCATTCCTGTTCAGCTCCTCCCCCTGTTTCAGTTCACCAAAAGTTTAACTCTACGGACGTCATCTACCCAATGTAAAAGCAAAAGAGTTAGAGATGGCTTCTTCACTTGGTTCATGAGGCCCAGGCTAAGCACCTTCACTCCTTTTTTATCTGCCTCCAGTATCGCTTTCTCAATCATGTTGTTGATCGCGTCTTTCCTCCATTTTAACAAGTACTGCATGCATCATATACCACCATTAATATATATATGCATCAGCAAGAAAATTAACCAACCTACAAATATCTTATAAATTAGTTAAACAAAAGGATCAATTAATGATGATGAGGAGGACCTGTAGATTATATCTAGGTATCATCCAAGACTGCAAGTTGAGCTTCTTGAAGGAGTTTCTCTCAGCGACAAAGAGGCGGGCGTAGAAGAGCGTGAAGATCATGGAGAGAGAGGTGAAAGGCCACAAAAGGCGCATGAACCATCTATAAGAGAAGGGGTAGGAGGCAAATGAGGCCAAGCCAATGCGCAAATGGTATATGGACTCTGGCGTCGTCAGGTGAGTTAAGTGCACCACGTCCACTCTATCATCTCCTCTTTCTAGAGATTTCTCGTACAACGTATCCGTGCTTTCATCCATTGTGCCGTAGATGTAGTCATACAAGGGCATGAAGAGGGAGTAGTTGGTCCGGAACTGCGTGTGGTGCAGCGAGTGGAATCTGCAATTCTCATACTCCATTAATTTATTACCCAAAATGAATGTATTTTAATCTAACAATAAACCATTGAATTTTCTTTAGAATAGCATTGCGCTAAATTGATACCGAAAAAAAGACACCAATATTTAAAACTAAATATAAATCAAGAAGGTTATATATACAACTTAAGCTTTTAGAGGGACCACCTGCTACATGTCGACTAATGAATTTGATATATATAGTTCTCAAAGGATGTTTGGTTAAAGATGCTATCAATGCGTAAAGTTGTGGGAAATTGAACGATAAAAGGAATCACCATAACAGGTAGAAGACATAGAAAGAAATGGAAGAAGCTTATGCTTCTTTGGATCCGATAAGTAGGATTCTCCATCTTTCTCCAAAATGGATTGTAATCTTGTTTTTATTTCTTTTTGCCAAGATTACTTTACATTTAGGTAATTGCTCTGTAATTCCTAACTTTCATTTTATATGATATTTACAATTTAGCAAAAAAAAAAAAAAAAAAAAAAAACGATAAAAGATATATATTATTAAATAGTTTTTTTCTTTTTCCGTGGTCCAGGGATTCGGTGGTTGACGATCATATTAAGCATACAACAATATCACGTCATCCCTTTTTTTATAGAGGGACGGAGAGTATGTGTATGGAATTCTGTCATAATAGCATATATACCCTGTATTAATTAGTATGCTTTATTATTTGCTTAGATTTTATGATGGCCATAAGAGGATTAATTAATATGAACTAACTAGTTGTTTGTATCATATATCAAGAATGGTTTCTGGTAAATGCATGCTTATATTACGCCAAATTGTGTTCTACAAATTTGGTACTATATGAAACAGAAGATAAGTTGTAAAGGACTTACGAAGGAGTGTAACAGAGGAATTTGAGGGGAGGAAAGAGGTGGAAAAGGCGCTTAGGGATTAACTCGAAGTTGCAGTGTCCCATGTTGTTCATGAAGTCTATGTAGATTATGTATCCGGCGAACGAAATTATAGACGCCGTTTTTGTTAGCAACGTCGTAAGTAGTGGTATCGCGAACAGAATGAAGTATGCTATGTGCTCCGCAAACGGATGTATCACCGCTGCATACATTTATCATAATCACATTATATATAGCTATATATGCCCCACAGATATATAACAGCTAGCTACTATAGTTAGGACGTTAAACGATGTATGTTACATATAATAAATAAAAAAATCCGAAATATATAGGCAGCGTAGAAATCAAAGGTAAGCACACAAGACTTACAAGTGATGGGCTCAGTGACGATAGAGGAGTGGTGGTGGGAATGGTAGCGGGAATAAAGAAAGTGATGGTGGAGAGCTTTGTGGAGCCAATAATAGAGGAACTCCACCGGTCCGGCGTGAATAAGCGCTGCCATCAACACTCCGTCAGTTCTCCACCAGGGAAGTTGCTTGGCCTCCGGCAACAGGCAGATGCCTGTATAGAACAGCACTCCGTTGAACAATATTTGGTCATCCCTGCGCATATATGTATATATCAGGATTTAATAATTAGTTGATTACATATACTCAGGCACGCAGGTAGGTAAAAAATAAGAATAACGCACCAGTTGGTCTCCCTGTCGACTTGATTGAAGTCGATTCCCTTGTCGACGATGCGCCTCTTTCCCGAGGACGTATAGTAACGGGACAGAGAGATCCAAACCTGATTGTGCAGAATTCTGAAGAGCAAGAAGGGGAATACAAGGGAGTAGCCGAGATCCCTCTTCTCCGGATCATCTGTCACAAACCTGTATGTGCTATGGACCGCCCATGGTGCTATTACGATGTACTATTGTATTGTTTCCACGTCGAAAAAACATATATATCAGCAACGGGATTCAATCATAAGCACGCGTTTTTTTTACTAAATATTAAATAGACAGGAAAACAGAGTGCACCTTGAAACTCCCGAGGGGTGCCCAAGGCCAATCGGTGAGGACTCCTGGTTTTGTGGCCATTATACTGTCGAATGTAATATGTGTGTGTGACCGTGTCTCTCCAACTCTTGTTAGCCAAGGTACATTATATAGCAAGGTATCAAACTCCTTAATTGGTAGATATGTGGAATGACGAAAACCACCCCTATCTTCCCACCAGTCCAATTCCTTGTGGTGGGGCCAGCTAAGACCAAACATGTACTACTACCATTCGATGCTCTCCACATGGATCCTCATTTATGACACTCAGCTAATTACCCCTTCCCACCTTCATCGATGTTCTGATCATATCCATGCCTTGAGGAAATGCACCGGTTAATGAATGGCTTCATTTTTTTATTTCTAGATATAATTGGAAGGAAGGGTATTTACCCATGAAAGAATACTAATGAGCCAAGTTGGGCATGTGTTAGGTATTGATGGTTGGAATCTACTAGCCAATCAAGATCATGCACGTTGAAGCGCCAGCTAGTGTCTGTTGCTCCGACATTAAATGAAACTATGAAAGACAAGTAAAAATATCTAGATCTAATACTAAGAGGGCAAACCCCTTAAGCGAGCTTTGAATAGCACTTGTACGTTTCGTTTTTAGTAACTCCATCTCCCACCGCCACAAATTACAGACGTATACGCACACCCTACCAATCCTTAGTTAGGTAGCAAGTGGACCATGCATGGTAAGGACCATTTAAGTAAAACCTCGTCCAGTTTTTGCAACTACTTTGATTTGATGATGCACCCATATATATGTTATTTTTTTTGGTTTTTATTAAATATGCACGCATATATTATTTAGTTCAGATGTAATGATCATATCACTGTTTCTGAAGATTTTTGTTGAGTTTTTCAAAATTTAACTAATTAAGCATATCAAACGACGAAATTGTTTGCCATTTCTAACATATATGAAGCACGTGGCTCCAAGTGTAACAAGGTGTAGCTAGTACTTATATATATAGTCGACAGAAAAACATGAGAAACAGCAATCAATGCTGGAAAGGAAGTAGATTAATCAAGAGAGAGGAGATAGATATATGAATGTGAAAAGCTCATAGATGAGATGGTGGGAGACGGAGAGGTTGGAAATCATGGCGAAGAGCAGCTTCCCAGATGGCATGGAGACGGAGGACGTTGCAAGTGTTGCCGCAGTCATGCTCCTCCCAACCCTCAAGTGCATGCACTATACCTCCTATTTTCCATGCACTCATCACCCTCCTCCCCAGCCAGTTCTATATATATATATATAACAACCATTCATTCATTAGATTATGAACACATCTACCAGCTAATGATATAAAAGTAACATATATATAGGAATTTATAGATGTACCTCACAGGAGTCGATGTTTTGGGCAGACTTGGGAACACGCATAGCTGGAGTGGACTGGTAGAAACAGTCCTTGCGGAGTTTGTTGGGCGGAAAGTGAGAAAAGGGAACAAAGAGGGTTCCTTGTTTTGCCTTCATCTGCTCTTCGTTCTCTATTCCATCCCCCACCAACCACACCGTTGGGGAGTAATAACCATTTCTTGTAGAGAGTACCAGATTCTTGCCAACCCCAAATTTGATGAGTTTGCTGTGTTCCTCCTCGCGTAACACGACGACCTATATATACACATTACTACATTATTTTTTGTTTGATATGAGAAGCTGAGTATATTCCAATTCCCTCATATATTCACAAACCTTAACGCCCTTCTGGCACAGAGCAAAGACAACAGCCAAAGCGACCTTTGTGAGATTTCCTCTAAAGACAATTTCCATGGTTTCCTTTGGAATATTGTTGAAAACCACCGCAGCTGCCATGCTGCTCCCGTCCACTAGTCTTATCTTCAACTTCGGATACTTTTGCACGTAGATTTCTCCAGACCCGTTTAGTTCCTCCCTCTCATTAATTGTGTGTTAATTAGTAACTTTTTTTCTTTTGCCAGCGTGTGTAATTAGCTGCAGTACTTATCCAATAGTTATTCATATAGGATGGCTTTAGAGTAAATAAATTAACTTACATTGTTCATCAGGCCAAGACTCATTACTTTCACACCCTTTTCATCTGCTTCAAGAATAGCTTCCTCTATGATATTGTTGATGGACTCATGGTGGCGCAGTGATTTATACTACCGCCGCATGTTTATGTGGCAAAATTAGTAGTAAACTTTAGATGCAACTTAAAAAAGGTATCCCAACGAGAAAAGATTTATTGTTCATTTTAGGTTGTTGTTTTTTTTTAAAGGTTATTTCCTTCCTATGTAGTACGGAAAAGCTAAGTGAGAATAAATGTGTATTTTGTGTGTGAAAGTTTGGAAAATAGTGGTGTGAAGTCCAACATAATAAGTAAACCCGTATGTGTGTAAAATGCTTACGTGAAAGGAAAACTTGGGAAGGAGGTGAGAGTGAAGGGTGAGATCACGGAGACGGTTTCGCTCAAAGACAAAGGTGCGCGAGGAGAGAGCGGAGGTGAGGAAAAATGAGCAGAGGAGAGTGAAGGGCCACATGAAGCATGTGAGGTACCATGGGGATCGAGACCATAAGGGGCAAGAGGAGAGGGACGGGAAACCAAGGCGCATTTGGTAGATAGAGTCGTGTGTGGTGAGGTGAGTGAGGTGGATGATGTCGGGTGATTCTTCCTCTCTCTCCAACGACCTCTCGTATAGTGACTCGGTCAAATTATCAGTCGTCCCATAGATGTAGTCGTAAATTGGCATGAACAGAGAGTAGTTGGTCCGGAACTGCGTGTGGTGGAGCGAGTGAAACCTTCAACATATATATATTTGATGCCATGTTATATATGCATGCATATATTCAAATCCAAATAAATAGTAGTGATTTTACAAACGACGTACGAGGGGGTGTAGCAGAGGAACTTGAGGGGAGGGAAGAGATGGAAGAGAAGCTTAGGGAAAAGCTCGAAGTTGCAGTGTCCCATGTTGTTCATGAAGTCAATGTAAGTAATGTATCCAATGATGGAAACAATGGAGAGGATCCCACACAGGGACGCCGTTACCATGGGTATGGCAAAGAGTAGTGTGTAGGCGATGTGCTCGGCGAAGGGGTGCACCACAGCTGCCAAGTTTGAGTAAATATATGAATGGATATATATATATATATATATATAGAATAGAATAAAATGGTGGATGAAGGTACGTACACGTGATGGGCTCGGTGACAATGGAGGAGTGGTGGTGAGAATGGTAGCGAGAGTAGAGGAAATGGTGGTGGAGAGCTCTGTGGAACCAGTAGTAGAGGAACTCCACGGGACCAGCGTGAAGTAGAGCTATGAGGATGGCTCCATCTAGTCTCCAGGGGGGAAGGTGGGAGGCGCCTGGGAGCTTGATGTTTGCGAGATACATGAGGAGAGTGTTGAAGATGATTTGGTCGTCCCAAGTGCGCTCTCGGTCCACTTGCTCAAACTCAATGGGCTTGTCCACGATCTTGTTCGTTCCCTTAGCTGTCCTCTGGCGAGACACGCTGATCCATATCTGGCTGTGAACTATTCTCCACAGCATCAACACGACTATCATAAGTCTGCTGAGGTCTTTCTCCTCATCCACAGCCGTCACGTACGAGTGCATGCTCGCAATCACCAACGGGGCCACCAAGAGGTACTTGAAGCTACCAAGGGGACTCCATGGCCACTCCGTAAGAGCTCCGGGCCTCGATGCCATCCAAAGGCACTTGAGCTAGTCTACTGTCGAAGAAGTTTGAAGGAAGTGCAATTTGGAGGTACTTGTTTAGAATGTGCATGACATAATAATCCCTAATAATAGTGTTATATAGAGGCATTACCATGTGGGCTACTGCTGACTCTGTTGAAGAAGCACATGGTGGTGGAGCCCGCTTTACAATAGCAGAAATGTTACAGCAACATTTATTTAAAGAAAAGGAAAGAAACCTCAAACTTCAAATATGTAAGGAGAGGAGCCAGTGGGCATTGATTTGCCTTTGCCAAAATTCGGCTTTACCTCTGTTTACACATCAATGTCATTGGCCCACCTCCACCGGCCCCAACGCCGCCCATTTAATGAAGTAAATGAAATTCGAGTCACGTACTTTCCTTCTTTCTTCATTCAATTTCAATGGTTGAGCCCAACATCAAATTCAAGCCCAATAATCAAAATCCCTGTTTTTTTAATAAGAAAAGAAATAATGCAACACATTCTTCCTTTAGGACCAGACTGACCAGTCACCATCTCCATCAAGCTCATCTACTTTTGCAAAAAAATCTCCTTTTTTGTTTTTTCATTTTCTGGATTTTTCGGAAATCCGCCAGCTTGAGCAATTTACGCAGGGAATTCAGAGGTTAAAACACGAGAGTTTTTCCGAAATGAAGAACGGAATTAGCTTTTTGAAGTCGATTTTACTGTTTCTATCACTCTCATCAGAGCTAGCTAGCTCCAAATTGCACGGTAACTCCTTGGCTATACTTGGAATTCTCGTTCAGCATCTGGCCAGGCTTTATTTTGAATTCAGCCACTCCCTCTGATTTAGTGATTTCTCTCAAGTTTTCTTTCTTTAGAACCAGATTCGACAGTTTAATATTATGTTGATTCATATTAGGCGGACTAAGTGTTAGCTAGAATGGTTGCAGGAAACCCAGCTCATGAAATGGTGGGGGTCTTGAACCAGAACAGAACAGCTCTGAAACTCGGCAAACTAAATGAGAGTCCTGGTCTTGGCTGCATGGCCCTCCAGTATGTTGAGCTCTGCGAGGGGAATTGCAATGTCAACAACACTCTCAGCTGTGACCCCCCTGAAGACGACTTCACTCAGGTGTTTGCCCCAAACTGTGGTGTAGAACTCCCCACTTTAGGTACCATAACTGGCCATATCCTCGGCTGCAGCTCTAAGTATGCAGCCCCAGAAGTCGCTTTCTCAGACATTCTCTTTAGAGATAACAAAGCGTTGTCGGTGCTCAGAAACAGGTCGCATACCGAGGTTGGAGTGGGAATGGCAAGGTTGCATAAAGGTACCTTCTTTTGGTGCCTTCTCTTTAGCGATGGTGTGACAAACTCCTCCTTTGCTCTGGAAGATAACGGCCGGGGCATCAAACAAAGAAAAGGCTGCTACAGCGGAAGTGCTTTTCCTTGCAGCAGCAATGCATACATGATGTGTATGCGCCTACTGAACAGCTTTCTGGGACTTCTCTTCTCTTCCTTCTGTCTATTCGAGAAACACCTTAAGTCTTGATTCTGAAAGGCAAACCATTTACTTGTTGTTTGTAAAGACTAAAGAATAGATGGCACATTTTGTTATTGAATCACCAAATCAATGTTTTCCTTAATTCTTTTGAAAGAAAAATCAAAACAAAAGGTTAAATGGACGGATTCTCAAATCACACTCGCTATACATAAAAGTGACTTGTCTTTACTAGAGAGTGAAAGGCTTTGCATAGACATCGAATGGTTGACAAGCAGTCAGTTGAGGCTCCTGTCAAAAAACAGATTTAATTTAAGAAAGCATTACCAATCTGTATCAACACAACAGAGTAAGAAAGGATTTTACTTGTCTTAATCCCCCAATCGCACTTCCCCCTGTCAGAAGCATGCTCAGCACAGTCGTCACCACTCCACCACTACCACCAATACCACCACCCTCATTCCCTGTATTCCTTATTGTGGTGCGCATCGAATTCAGAAGGCTTCCATAGGTTGTGCCTTGTGCGTTGCGTTCAATTGCTTGAATAAAGCAGAAAGTCATAGCACCCGTAGACGTGATCTTTGACAGCGCCTGTGTATATGTTTTAATCATGAGGAGAGGAACCAACTACAACACGAAGACGTATGATTAGACTCGTTCTACTTACTGATGTGTCGGCCGAAGTCTGATCATCATCACATCCACTAATTGATATGGCTTCTCCACCAGCTGTTCCTTTCCACAAACCAGACCTAGGCCGATGATCCTCCCACACATACTGCCCAGCTCTGTTTCAATAACAAATATGGATGTCTGTTAAATATAACGAGAAGGTAAGCAACTTCCCTTTTAGCAGCGGTTGAGGGACTAGTAACCTGTTCATTCTGCATAGGAACGGTAAATCAAGTACGGTGCCACTATGGCAAGCATCGATAATTGAATGGAGCTTGACCCCATGTGGAAGAGGGCGTACAATGGTTGCGTTTATCTCATCGTCTACAATCATCCCCTGAGTTTCAAAATCCAGAGGACAGAGTGTTTCATCATAGCCATCAACTTCATCACCGTTGTAGTTTCTTTGACGAGAACCATGACCAGAGTAGTGGAAGACAAGGGAGTCGCCTGCAGTGCATCCCTGTACGAGCCAATACAATGCCATTCTCATATTTTGCTTGGTCGGGATACGATATGGATCAGTTTCTTCCTCTGAGAAAACCATCCATGATGAACAATTATTTAGTCAAGCTGTGGAATTCAACACATTTATCACAGTGGTTCGAAATGGTAACTTGGAATGTGTTTGATCAGATTGAAAAGCCAAGGAAAATAGTATTTGATCAGATTCAAAATCCAAGGATAGCAAATATAGGCATTGAATAGATAGAAATAGTGTACCGGTAAGCATGAGAATTGAATCTGGGGAGAATTTGAATTTGTTGATGAGAAGGTGGCGCATGCACTTGGCGTCGTTGATGCAGCCTTTGAGCTCGTGGCGAGAGAAACGATACGAAATACCACAGATCACGGCCCTCTTCCTGCCATGGGGGTGAGGTAGCTGACCGGGAGGGGCGTGGATTTGGGTCGGCGGAGAAGAGGCGGAGGAAGGTGGAGGTGGAGGGGCGGAGCGAGGGTCGGCGATGTGAGTAACAGCCTGGCAGAGAGCGCAGCGAATAGATCGGGCGCCGGATGGGAGCTGGAGAGGCGTCCGGCAACCGGAGCAATTCACCAGCATCGGAGGAGCGTAGATGCTTGAGGGAGGTGGCGGGAACATTATTCTCGGAATCAGATGAAGAAGAAGAATCCGATCGCCAAATCTTCTTCTTATTCGCGTGAGGAAGACGATGCAGTCAATCAGAGGAGGCGCACGTAAAGAAACGTCGTCAAAGGCGATTAAAGGCTTCCGACTTTTTTGACAGCTCACCAAAGAAAGCCCATATAACAACAGTATTAAGCCCAATTCACTACTGGAGTAAAGTAAAGAATGAGAGATAAAGCAAGCAGGTGGGGTATTACAAGTCCCTCCCTCTCTTCTTATTCAATATGGAGAAGCTCTAACTAATCTCTAAGTTTAACAGGTATCCACCATCACCAATGGAGACTAAAAAAGTAACATTAACAAACACTTTCCACTTGTTTACTTAGACAAACACAGCATGTGAAACACCATTGCAAATGAAACAACAGGCTACTGCTAGCTTAGGTGATGTTCTGAGACATCATTGGTATTCGAGGATCTGCATTCACGAGAACAACGACCGTGTCTTATTGCGTTCCAGTCGAGCTTCCCTCTGAGAAACAAAAAAAAACACATAGGTAAGCAGCAATAAACACCAAAGCCTCATTCATTCACAACAACAACCTCTTTCTTCTTGCATTCCTTGTACACATCAAAATGATCCTGGCATTTACTCTTGTCTGATCCAAATTCTTCAAGACCTGAGAGTTCAATTATGAAATCTAGGGGTCAAACCCGACGTTATCAATAGATGGGACCTTAAATCTAATCAAGATTTATTACATCATTGTCTACCAAAACCCAATCTCTAAGAAATGGGATTAAACCCACGAAATGAAATAGATGAGATCTAATCAATGCTAGGGAGAAAACGGTGTTGAGTAGGGAGCAAACTAATTAGAAATAAAACATCTCAAATCCTATCCTCGAAACAATCAGAAAGGGTGAGATCAGGAGCATGACTCACATTTGAGAGAAGCAGAGTACTGAAGATAACATGGAGAGTCAGATATCCGAGCCGCGCTAGGGTATGCCGCCGCCTCGCCTTTCGTCGCCATTTCCCGATCACCGTCTCTCTCTCTCAAGGATGTTCCGCGAAGATATCTTAACGGAGATGGGCCTTTGAGACACTCAGACTTATATATTCAATAGCGGGCCTTTTATCCGTCCGGCCCAAAATAAAAGAGCACGGCCTACCCTCCATTAGTCTAACAAGTAACAACAATCACAAAGGCTACTCCAGTTCCCTAAAGCAACAACACTAATTCCAAATAGTTGTCACAAAATGTAAGAACACAGCTCTTACATTCATGTTTCACTAGGCAGTCTCTTGTGTACATTATATATATCGCATTTCCTCGGTTGACTCCGGTTACAAGATACGTCTTTTAAAGCCAGATCTAGGACTATTTGATTACAAATCATCTTGTAGCTGTGTTAGAAGCGCATCGGTCTCATGGGCATCGATTTCACTGTTGTTTTCGTCCACATCGATAAGTGCTTGGTAAGATTTGTCTTGAAGATGCCCCGACTGCCTCAACAATTCTAAAACGGCCTCTTTACTGGTAACATCCGATTCCTCTTCACAGAGCTTGAAGAAACCCGACAGCATCAACACCTTGGGCCTCCAATTGCTGGACCCTTCAGCCGAAAAAGCTTTTCTCAGACAAATCAAAGCCTCTGGAATACACCTCTTTCTGGTATGACCATCAGCTAGAATCTCCCACGTACTTGAACTTGGTTTTCCTCCCATTTCAACCATGTGGTCGAACAACCCCTCAGCTTTCTCTAGTTGGTCGTTTTTGACATACACATTCATCAGAAGATTTGGTATCCTGGGGTCATAAGAAGACTTGACTGGAAGCCATTCCTCATATACCTTCTCGGCCCCTTCAATGTCTCCCATCCTCACCAGCGACGAGACCAAGGCATGGTAACCCAAATTGGGAATGCTCGGGACAACAGATTTGTAGACGTTCCAGACTCTGTACAGCTCTTTCTTGTTACCAACGCTGCCATACAAACTCAAGAGGTAGTGATATGGAATGCGATTACGACCAGTAATCCTTGCTTCAACCTTCCTCAGGGCATCTTCGGCTTTCTCAGTTTCACCCATCTTTATGTACATGGTGGCCATTGTGCTAAAGGTGGTCCAGTTGGGATTAATGGAAACATCCGATTTCATCTGCTGATACACTAGTTCCATTTTCTCAACTGATCCTAAGGAGCCGCAAGAGGAGAGCCAGATGTTGTAGGAGTAAATGTCGAGACGTATATCTTTCTGCTTCATCTCGAAGACCATTGCGTCGACTTTGTCATACTCCCCAAGGTTCATGTAGAGAGTCATCATGACGTTGAAGGGAAGCGGGTGCAGGGCGTATCCTTTGTCCCTCATGGTGTTGAGCAGGGCTTCAGCCTTTTCTCTCGACTTGGCCCTCACATAGGCATTGAGGAGGGAACCATAAACTCTCCGGTCCTTAAAATTCTCAGGGAGCGTGAGGAAGAACTGTTCGGCGTCTGAAATGCCACGCACTTTGCCGATTAAGTCGAGCTGGATTGCAGCATCACTTGCAGACAATCGAAACCTTTCGCCTCTGTTGTTCATCCAGTCGTACACCTATGAAAACGAAACGAGATCAAGAGATACACAATCAAGAGAGCACATGAGACGCGAGGAGGACACGGACCTCGAGAGCTTGATTGGGACGCTTGTACTTGCGAAGCTCCTTGACGACCCGACAGAGCTCCCACTTGGTAAGCTTGCGGCCGCCTTTCTCCCATTGATTCAAGACGGAAGCAGCGCCAAGCTCCGGCTTCTCCATGAGAGAAATCTTCTTGTAGATGGCATTCCACTGGATAATCGGCCTTCTCTCGTAGTCAACCGTGCCGTAGCCATAGACCTGGGAGATGGAGCACACGATTGCTGCCGTCTTCTTCGAGAGAGCTACGGAGACGACAGGAGATCTGCAGCGAGGGAGACGGGAGTAGGAGGCGGAAGAAGCCAGTGGAACATTGCGGTTCTGCACCGCCGCCTGAAGAAGCATCTCGTCGTTACTCGTTAGGTTTCGGATAAGTCGAAGCGAATGATTTGTTTTCCTAAACGAAAAGAGGGAAAAGAACGAGGGGTAAACTGGTAAAACTAATTAAAAGGACCAATCAATTCAATCGTGACGTAACTCAAGGCCCAAGCCAAAGGCCGATGATGCTACTGGATGAATTTGTTTTTTTTTTTTTTTTGATAAAAGTAAAAACTGGATGAATTTGTTGAATCCAATACAGTAACAAGCGAGAGTTAAAACAGTGAGTGCATGCATCTCCGTTACAATACATCATGTCCTCTCCAAAACATTGTCTCTATTTGTTGAATTGCCTAACATCCAGGCCATTTCTTATGAAAAGGATCTTCCTTCTTCATATCCCGGTGCACGTATACTTTGGCCTTTTTTACCTGCAATTCAACATTACATTACATTCCATTCCATGCACCTAATTTGATGAAATACTAGCCTCACCCCCACCGATTTACCAGGACAATGGGAGGGAAGCCTCGCCGCAGCTCAAGTCTCTCAAAGCCTTCTTCATAGAACAAGCACTTGTATCCATCTACAGAGGGGCGCTCGCTGCACCAAGCATGACAACAGTATTACATGTTGACCACCAGTGGTATCCTTTTTTTTTTTTACTATGAATTGTTTTCTACTATATGATGAAATACTCACTTCACCAGGTACGTGAAATTTCGGTTTCGCAACTCCTCCACTACTATCTCTTCTTCTTTTGAGTATCTGCATTGCACAAGAAAAAATTTTCTCCTCCTAATTAGCTAAACAGATTCCCTCTTCTATGTATACCCTCTTCTATGTATTTAAAGGCAATAGAGAATGATCCCTTTTCCAACAAAGTGATATTCGTATCCAAGAAAATGAACATGAAAAACAAACAGATGCCTTGTGCTTCCGAGTGGCAACTTTTTTCCATGTACATTGATATTTCCTTTACTTTTACCAACACTAAAACGGAGGTAGGACAGCTAACATACCTCCACGGAAAAGCATCTTCACAAAAGCGAGATATTCCATTCATCGCACCAAAAGTGTCTATGTGAACCCACTCTCCTCCAGCTACATTTGCAGGATGGCCTGAGAAACATGGAAGGCACCAAGTAAATTAATTACTATTGTGGGCAAATTATCAACCAAAGGTAGATGAACACCACAAAATAAAGATGATTACGCATCTTTTATGGCTTGGGGACAAACAAACACTGACCAGCATATGTTTCTTGTTTGGTACCCAAGTCAATGCTGCTGCATTAATAAGAAACCCCCATAACAGAATAAGTCACTCACCTATCTGATGCAAGCGATTCAAAGCATAGCCGCTAGGATAATTGTAGTAAGATGCCATGAATGTTACAAGCGTGCACCCTGCACTATATAACCAGGTTAAGTAGACTAGCAAATCTCTTTTCTTCTCTTCCATAGCAAAAATAATTTCTTACTATTTCTACCTGATTGCAAAAAACGCTAGCATAACCATATTCACCAGTTTCCAAATCTTTTTCTTCCTATTATTGTAGCTGTACAACAAAATCGGATTATATTAAGAGGTCGACCTCGTTAGTAGTAATTTAAAGTGGCATTCAGAAATTAAGTGTATCCAAAGAGCTCTTAAGATACTGAATAAAAGAACGTCCTCGCTATGATTGAAAGCTTAGCTCGCAAACATCTGATTCATACATTCTGCTAGCAGCAACTGCAGCAGACAAGTTGAACATCGGCACTGAACTAATGATAAATCGGAGTTCCTGCATATATCAAGAAAGATAGGTAAGCCTATGTCAGAAAATGGTTAAGAAACGTTGATGGCTACTGAGATAAGTAATCCATCTGACTACCTTGTGTGGAAGTTTAGAGTATAGTATAACGAACGATAAAACTGGAAGAATAAAGAATGGAACCCTCCTGTCAACTAAAGTACCAAGCTGCATAAAAAGAAAACAAATGAGAAATTATATAGAGATACAATTAGAGATCCTAACTAGAAAGTAACAAGACAAACACTATCACAGATGTTAGGAGGTCTGGTATTTACCAATGAAAGTGGATAAGCTACAAGTAAAGACCGTGGGAGTGCCGAGGTGAAGTACCAATGTATGGAATGTGTCTAGTTTAGCAACTAGTTTTCAAGGAACAACACATAATTTCTTAAAATTGCAAGTGCCACACTATTAAACTTTGAATTGGAAATTCCAAATGGTTATTACTGTTAAGAACGCAATCCTTTAATCAGGCAGTAGAAAAATGCTAGAACATTATGCATCATACGAATAATAAATAAATTGAGGAAACAAATTTTGAAGGATACACCCCAGTCAGAACTCCGGTTTAGAATGGAGTTAAACCAGAAAACTTCAAATTCTGGCCAGACACACTTCTTCCACATGATAGAGTCAACGAAAATGGTAAGACCTGTGCTAAGGAATATTCCATGACCACAAAAAACTGACTCGGGAACTAGTGTCTGAAGGGAAAGAGCAAATAGATCACAGAATGAAGAGGGATTTTTAACCAACCTACGGCCAACAGAGCGGTTCCAACACAATACTTAAGTGCTTTCCAGAAGGAGATCGATTTGGTCTGTCATTGACAAACGTAAAGCACCCGCATCAGTTGGAACGAAAAAGTACACGGCCAATTATACACATGCAGAAGTTCATAACCCAAACTATTTAATATTCGTCACCAGCTCACCAATAAAAGTTCAAGACCAATAGGCCCAAGTAGTAACATCGTATCGCATCTGAAGATTACAGTGGCAAAAATCTGATTATCGGATAAAAGAGATGTCAGCAAACCCATAGTTGTGGATAGCATGACTGATATTATAGATTTAAATAATCGGGAAAATATGTTACAACGAAGATAATACATACCAGGAAACTCAAAGCTGGATAAAAGTTTCCCTTTAACCAATTACCATATGCCAGATTAACTGCAAAATCCGGATTTCACAACATTAGCAGCACATAAAAAGGCCTAGGCTAGATGGGACATGGGAAAGAGTGCTAGGACATCCCATTACTAGTAGAGTAAGATGAATAGAAGTAATTACCTAATCCCAAAGCTAGAATATTAGGTAGAGGACGAGTGCAGTAGAAAAGAAAATGAAACTGAAGACTGGTGAAAAGGACAAAGAAAGTTTCCACTTGATGTCCAAACTTATTTCTTATCTGACAAAGAAGTGAAAAACAGCCAACAAGATGCATGTAAGAGATCCCAATTCCAACGACATGGGAAGGGACAAAGAATCAGATAGGGAAAGTGTAGCATGGAAACAAGCACTAGAGGAACTTACTAGCAAAGAAACTTCATACCTGAATCCGGAAAAATCTTAGTGTGGACAATATGATGCAGCCCAAAACCAAACGAGCTGCAAGTCAGAATGATAAAACTATGATGTGAACTGGTTTGGTCAGTGTTTAGAATCCAAGAGGACAATGGTTAGCGATTGATTAAGGAATTAAAGGGAGAAACCTGCAACAAGGCTATAAACCTTGGGGAAGCCAAGCCAGCTGATAATTGATACAACAGGTGATGCAAAAACAGAGACAATGAAGGCTCCTGCAAGAAAAAATCAGAGTGGAATCATCCACTAGAAGAACACTAAGGATGAGAGCGAAATTCAACAGCCGTCCTTACCAATAAAAGTTCGAGGGACAACACCAGGGAACTCCAAATGATCATACTGATAGAAAAAAAGAGAGAAGTCGGTAAAAATGAGGTAAGCTTCAGAGAAGTAAAAGAAAAAGAAGAGAGAGGACACTCACAGAGTCCAAATGATGGCGATGGTAAAGAATGTCGTGCATTGACTTGAGACGAGTGAATCGGTTTCAGTAAAACGGAGAAAGAGTGAGACTCTAAATACTTTGAAAACCTACCTGTACGTTGAAGCTCTCTTCCACCTTAGTATATGGTGCCATGACCACATAAATTGCAGCTACAGATCCCAGAATCAAATCATATCCTGCTCCCACCAATCGAAGTTTTCAAATATATATATATAAGAAAAAGAGATCATCTGGCCGCCTAAGACGACGAAGAAATTACCATAGGATTGAAGAAACTTGGCCATTTTCGAATCCGTCGGCGTCTCGTCTCTGTATCGGGGAATCGGAAATCAGGCAGCCGAATACACAAACAAACGCTTTCGATGGAAACAGAAAATTAAAAAATGGGCCTTCACTTTTCGGGTTACAAATGGGTCCAAAGAATCTGGGCCTATATATAATAAGCCTATTACTTTTTTTTTTTTTTTTTGCGGGGCCTTAAAAGGGCAAAGGAAGGAGAGCATATTTCTGTCGAGGAAAAAAGAGAGAGAAGCCATGGCCGCGGAAGAAGCGACGGAGTTCTACCTGAGGTACTATGTCGGTCACAAAGGGAAATTTGGACACGAGTTCCTGGAGTTCGAGTTTAGAGAGGACGGTAAGCTCCGTTACGCCAACAACTCTAACTACAAGAACGATACTATTATCCGGAAGGAGGTGTTTCTCACCCCCGCCGTTCTCAAGGAATGCAAGCGTATCGTCTCCGAGAGCGAGGTTCTTCTTCTCTCTCTTCCGATTTGCTTCTCTTTTTTCTTTTACTGTCCGCGTTTTGGTCAATCCGCTATATTAGTCAATTAGGGTTTTTGTCGATCTAGGGCATCTTATCCTGGGAGTTTGATTGATTGACTAGTGTTGTAGATTTAGAACCCCCACTTCTTTGTTATCTAGGAATAGTGGATGATTTTTACCTACTTTCCATGGATGTGTTGGCTTTGCAACCTGACATGTGCCTTTTTGTCTGTGGGTAGATTCTGAAAGAAGACGATAACAATTGGCCGGAACCTGACCGTGTTGGAAAGCAAGAGCTTGAGATCGTCTTGGGTAATGAGCATATCTCATTCGCTACATCTAAGATTGGATCTCTTGTTGATGTCCAGAGCAGTAATGATCCTGAAGGGCTTCGCATCTTCTACTATCTTGTTCAGGTCTCCTCTCTCTCTCTTCCACCCCTTGCCTTGCCATCATTTTTTTTAGGATAACTTATTAAGCTCTCATTTATCCAGAGACCTATTCCCTGAACTCTATAGGTAGTTTTTTTTGTTTAGGACTCTGCCTCTTTCACTTATTCACAGTGTAGGGTGTGGCTGTTAACACCCAACCGTTACCTGGTTAATGAAACCATTTGCAGGGGAGGCATTTTCTGTTGTTGTTCTCTATCAGCTGATAATGGTTCTGTAGTTGGTATTGTTTTTTCAGTCTCTGTGTTTATTTGTGCCCTAACATATTCCTTTTGAAACTTTCATGGTTGCAGGACTTGAAATGTCTTGTTTTTTCGCTCATCTCTCTGCATTTCAAAATCAAGCCTATCTAGAGAAGAAATCAGTATGTGACATGTGAAGACGAGATGAATTTGTTGGGAGCTTGAGGACTTTGTGACTGAAATTTGGTTGTTTTTATGTCTCTGGTTCATTCATGCGAGTTTCTTGTATTGTTAGTTTGAAAACCCTGAGTTCCATTAGTATGCTGCTTTTGCGTCGAATCTTATATGTTGGTATTGAAAATGAACAATGTTTTGGCTCTGTGTGGCCATGTGCTGTTATTTTTCAATAGTAACAATCGAATTTGGGAAAACAAAAGATCATTGAATCATATACTTGTGCTTATGTTACAGGCTCATGTTGTCTGGTTTTCTAGCTAACAGGGTCATATTTTAACGCCACAACTGGCCCAAGCCGGTCCATTGAGTCCTAGAAAACTAAATAAACTTCTAACTGGTCAGAACCGGTTCAATTTAAGATAAACCGAGGATTGATTTGGTTTGATTAACTAATGGTTCAACTTCAAGTCGGTTTAGGCTACCAAACCACTTAAATTGAACCATGTATTAACCGGCTAGGTTCGTAAAATGGTTTATCCTGTTCAATCTAGTCATCTTCTTCGCCTGAAAACAAGAGGCGCTCGCCTTGACCGCCTCGTGCATCGGCCATGGCTCATGTATGGCGCGCTGTTTAAAACCAAGGTCTAAAGCGACAATGAAGATGATGAATTACCTGATGGGATAGAGGATGATGAAGTAGATAGCATGGAAGATAATGAGGGAGAGAGCGAGGAAGATGATGATGAAGGAGATAGCGAGGAAGATGATGAAGGAGAAAGCGAGGACTTTGAAGATGGAAATGATAAAGAGAGTGAGAGTGGCGATGAAGGTAATGATGACAATAAAGATGCTCAGATGGAAGAGCTTGAGAAAGAGTACATGGAGCTTCGTTCACAAGAACAGTAAGAGACATTGAACTAATCAGTTTTAGATACTTTTTATTTCTAACATAGTGAATTCTTGTACGCGTTTCCTTGTATAGGGATATATTGAAGAACTTGAAGCGTGATAAGGGTGAAGATGCTGTTAAAGGTCAAGCGGTGAAGAATCAGAAGGTATGACCTTGTTCTACGGTTTGTGAACTAGTCTTACTAGAAATCAGTTGCGGTTGTATATTCCTATTTTATGTTAATGAAGTTAATCTAGAGGTAATTTTTGTATTAGACAATTCTTTCTTTGTGCTCTATGTGAAGGCTCTTTGGGATAAAACTCTGGAGTTCAGATTCTTACTTCAGAAAGCATTTGATCGTTCTAACAGATTGCCACAGGGAAGCTATGCTCTTCTCCTCTTCTATTTATTGTTGTTTGCTTCATCATGCTTATGACACAAGGTAGTCCTTTTCAGGAGCCTGTGAAATCGTATTTTTGTTCGGAAGATGAGGATGTCTCAACAGCATATACAGATCTAGTTACTTCATCTAAGAAGACATTAGATTCCCTCTTGGAGTTGCAAGAGGTATGTATGCATAGGCTTGATTCAGTAACTGTATACTGTCTCTTAGTGTTTTGTCTCTTTGCCACCTTTGTTTACTCTTACTATCCAAATATTGATTTCTGCAGGCTTTGTTTGAGAAGAACCCCTCGGTTGATCAACAAGTGAATGGTATGCCATATTTAACAGAAAACAGAATTATTATAACTATAAGCGAGGGTCAATATAACATCTCTTTTTTTTCTATCTGGTCAGGAACAGCTAGTGCAGAATCCAATAAATCAGATGCAGAAGATAGCGATGAATGGCAGCGAATATATGACTTGCAGAAAAGGTATTGTTCTGCTTAAAGTTCTGTCCGAGCAAAAAATTCTGTTTAGTAAAAACATGATTGACTTCATTTGGAGACCAGTCCCAATAACCATTTATGTTTCATTGTTAACACAAAATTGGTCTTTGCTATGTAGAATGTCTGTGTTCCGAAACAAGGCTGTGGACAAATGGCAGAGAAGAACACAAGTTACAACTGGTGCAGCTGCTATTAAAGGAAAGCTCCACGCCTTTAACCAGGTATAGACAACAAACCCCGAAGATGATTTTCCTCTTATACAGCTGGGTATGAATCAGGAATCTAACTTTGAATTAATTTTCAAAACCAGAACGTTAGTGAACAGGTTGCTTCCTACATGAGGGATCCAAGTAGAATGATTAAACAAATGCAACAATCAAGATCTACTGTCGCTGTTTTTGGAATTGTAAGTTTTGGCTTTAATAATAAAAGCTTAAAGCATCTAAGGTGGCCTTGGTGGTCAATACATCAGCTTCTCTACAGTTTGTTCCGACTTTAAAATTTACACATCCACAGGTCCCTCGGGAGGCCATAGAACCAATTCCAGAGGTATAATCACGGTTTTCTCTAACCAAGCTAGAGAGTATCAAATCATTTTACGTATCAGTCTTATTGTGATTATCTTGATGCCCATTCTCTAACATGTGTGTACTCTTTCTTGTTCAGGAAAAACAACAGGAAGGAGACCCTGAACTTGTGGAAGATGCTGAGTTCTATAGGCAGTTACTAAAGGAGTTTCTTGAGACCATCGATCCAGCTTCCTCGGGTATAGTAAAAAATACATACTGGAATCATTAGATATGAAAATTCCCCTAGCGATAATCAAGTGTTTTTTTTGCTTGTGTTGAAACTCAAGTGTAAAGAGTCTTATGGTATTCTGAAATCTCAATCTTTTGCCACTGGCAGAGGCGGCTTTCTACGAGATGAAGAAGTTTCAGACGAAGAAGAGGAAAATTGTGGATCGACGTGCCTCTAAGAGCAGAAAGATCAGGTAAATAAAACTCACATAGTTTCAACTCTTGGAGGTCTAATTCTCTCTTTTGAAACATGCCTTGTAAAAAAACGAAACAGGTATAATGTTCATGAGAAGATTGTCAACTTCATGGCTCCACGACCAGCAAAGATTCCTCCAAACACTGCGGATTTGCTCAAGAATCTCTTCGGTCTCAAGACCAGAAACGTTCAGTCTGAAGCGTAATACTAACCGCAATTTTGAAACGCAGCAATAGAGATCTACTTTATTTTTGTGTGTTGTAATACTGTCGACATCGTTTCTTATTGAAAGCCAGATTGAAAAGCAACGAGTTATTACGTCCTCGTCTTCAACATTTATAGTCACTTTGAACTTGTGTGTACAAATTTATTTAAATCCGATGTTCCTGGAGAAAGATGACCGAAGAATCTAAAGATTCCGATAAAGAATACGTACAATTGTATGTAGATACTCTCTGCTTGATCTTGAGCTTCCAGAAGAGAAGAGGAAACTAAACGAAGACGAGATCGTAAGTTTATGCTCTGAGTTTCTCAACGCCGGCCAGCAACGTTACAATAAACTTGTAAACTTTTAAACTCTTAATGATCTAATAATGGCTACTGATCTAATGGTTGTGGTTTGTGGTTTTAGTTTTCCAAAAATCTATTTTATACACATTCAAGAGTTTGATAAAAAATAGTTTTCCTAAAAAGTAGGGAATCTAGTTGTAACTTCAATTTTCTGTTAGAAGCCTACTACAACTGGAAGAAAGTGTACAATGTGGTTGAATGATAATAACAGGAGTAGGTGTAACATTTGTGGAATGTTTCTGGATACACCAAAAAGAGTTTTAAACAAAGAAGAGGCGAGGCGGAAAATTAAGTGATGAAGGAGGTAAGTGGTATGATTGGTGAGGAAGAAGGCGCCAAAAGGAAGCAAGAAAGCTAATAATCGAGGCCTATGGGATCAGCTTGTGTGGTCCAATTTTTGTTGGATTTGGGTGAAAGTGGGTATGTATGATGTTCTACCTCAACTGTTGGTCCTTTTTGTGTCAACATCCCATGTGAAGTTTTATTTTTTTCTTACCTTTTTTGAACCAGCCTATATACTTAAACCATTTACTTGCTGTATTCTTACCGCAAATCATTCACTCTCCCTAATTCATCTGATTTTACTTAATGTACGTATGATATGCATGTTTCTTTCCCTTAAGCCGATGTAAACAATGAATATGATATATCTAAAGTACAAAGTATAAACTAATGTATAAGTCAGCTGGATTAGTCGAGATTTAAATGATTATGATGTTATATACAGATTTAGTCAGCTTTCACATCCAGATTGATTTGTGTGAGTTTTATTTTAGTAGGAGGACTGCTTGCAGAGGCTGCAAAGTCGTGTATATGTTCCCTATGATAGTTGTATACTTGTATTCCTCAACACCAGGTACTTTTTCATAGTTAGTTAGTGGGGATCACAACGTCAATACAAATGATGAATTGATGGGTTCACATCTCTATCTGTAGGAAGCTCTGAGGGCTTTGTGGAAGTTAGCCTTCCCAGAGGAACAACTCCATGGTATGATATCTGAGCAGTAGTTGTCGTTGAGTAAATGTTCTTTTTGTTTGACAGTTAAACCACGGAAGATGGTCGGGGAAACATTCTTGAAATTACTAGCAGGTTAGTTAAAGCAGCTTTGGGTAAAGAGAGATAAGCGTGAAGCCATATATATTGACAATTGGGATGGTGTATTGTTTTTAGAAAACGAGTCAGCATTTTAATATCCTGTATTGCATTGCGTTCAAGCTCATGGATGATAAGTGTGGCTCACAATGCGGGCTTCCTACATGGATTTTAACGTAGGCTTCGTCCCTCCTCCCTATATCTTGACTTTAAAAAGATCGATGAGCAACTGATCAGCGACTGAGTGTACGTACATTTGTGTTTGTTTGGCAGACGGTGCTAAAATCGACAAGGCATCAACTGGAGAGAGAGCTTCTACTGGAAGATGTGACCCGAGTCCAAGACTTGCCTTCTTTTAACCTCCTACTTATTAAACCTTAGTTCTCAGAGGGTCTCACTTGCTATACTTCAAAATTGTATATTTTTTCTTGGTTTGTAGAAGACAATCCCAATCGAAAGAAAAGATTACAGTTCCAACTTAAATATAGATTTGGATCAAAAGCAAGCAACCAATGCCGAGAACACACTATTGGACAAATGAATCAAGAAGACTCGTAGATCCAACATCTGGGAACCACAAAACGATCTCCTTGGTTGCACGATTCATGAGTCATTCCGACGGAAATTGCAAAGTTGACTCGGATGCATGGTTCCAGCCAGGTGGTTTTGGGGCTCCGATGTTTGAAACAACATCCCCGGAGAGAGACAACAAAAAGTTGCAGCCCTAACTTGTGAAAGAAGAATGAATTTTAAACTTCGGCGTTATTGGGCCTCCGCTCATTATTATTTCAAGGCCCAATAACTGAATCTCCTCCTCTCGTCTTCTTCTCTCTCCCGCAAGAGAGAAAGAGAGAGAGATCTCTCGCTGCTCTTCCTCCCACAGATCGAAACCATGAATCCTGAGTAGTAAGTTCCTTTCTCCTTCGGCACATACTTGGGTCGAAATTATCTCTGTTATGTATGATTCTCTGCGATTACGGGTGGTTCGCTACATCTAGAAACCTAGGGTTTAATTAGCGTCACTTTCTGTTTTGGGATTTGCAGCGACTATCTTTTCAAGCTCCTGCTTATCGGGGATTCTGGCGTAGGCAAGTCTTGTCTTCTTTTGAGATTTTCTGTAAGTTTTTTCTTTCTCAGAGATCAAACACTGTAGCTTTTCTACATTTGCTCATGTGGCTTTGAATAACTCATGTTTGTTGTTCTGCTTCAGGATGATTCTTATGTAGAAAGTTACATTAGCACTATTGGAGTCGATTTTGTAAGTTCATGTTTTTTTGTTTTTTTCTTGTGACTGATGCCGAGGCTTTGATCTGACCTTTTTATATCGCTTCTTCAGAAAATTAGGACTGTGGAGCAAGATGGGAAAACGATTAAGCTCCAAATTGTATGTAACTCTTTTTACTGCTGTGTAAACAATACAAACTTCTTAAGTTTATAGCTCTACGTATCTTCCCTTAATTATATCTCCCGTCTTCATATCATATGATAGCACACATTTCAACCAAGGTTGCTGTTCTAGCTTCTTATTTAACTACTCTCAGTGGTGACCTTATATTTACTTGTCCCTCTTCACTTATTTTCAGTGGGACACTGCTGGTCAAGAACGGTTCAGGACTATTACTAGCAGTTACTACCGTGGGGCACATGGAATTATTGTAAGCTACCCCTTATCTAGGTTTCTCTCTGTTGGTTTCTTCCCTTGACTCTTTAGTTGATTTCCTAACTTAGTTCTTGAACCTGGTAGATTGTCTACGATGTCACAGATCAAGAAAGCTTCAATAATGTCAAGCAATGGTTGAGTGAAATTGATCGTTATGCTAGTGACAACGTGAACAAACTCCTGGTCGGAAACAAGTCTGATCTTACTGAAAACAGAGCCGTTCCTTATGAAACGGCCAAGGTATATGCCACTTGAACCCATTCTTTCTTTTCCGACTCTCCTTCTCAAGTTTTGAAAGTTATCAAACTGTAAAGCTAATATTGCTTTCCTGATTATTTTGAAATATTCCTAGGCTTTTGCCGATGAAATTGGGATTCCTTTTATGGAGACTAGTGCAAAAGATGCTACAAACGTAGAACAGGCTTTCATGGCAATGTCTGCATCCATCAAAGAGAGGTATTTATCTTACTTCATTCTTTATAAGTAACTGCAGTTAATATGCTCATAAGACTCATTAGACCTGATAGAACTTTTGTGAAGCCATCATCTCTTAAGTGTTTATATAGATCTCAGCAAGTGATCACTGTGTAAGTGAGCTTGCAGTGAAATAACTAAATGACTGTGTTGCTTAAAACATGTATCGGAAAGGGAAATAAATGGAACTTTTCGAGCAGACTGATGTTGACCTTGCAGTGTTCAAATTGAAAATTCAAGTAGAAGCTTTATTTTTCGTTGTAGTAAATCAATGTAAAGAGTGTGCGTTTGTGTGATATATGAGAGAAATTGATCTGTGGTTTGGATGCAGAATGGCAAGCCAACCAGCTGGGAATAATGCAAGACCGCCGACAGTGCAGATCAGAGGACAGCCTATGGCACAGAAGAACGGCTGCTGCTCAACTTGATTGAATTGACCAGCCTAGCAATATCCTTTCCAATCTTAGAACAAGTGTTCCTTCTTTTGACTAGGCTCCAATTCACTTGTACTTGGTTCCTTCACAACATCCCCCCCCCCCCCCCCCCCCCCCCCGAATGTGTCTTGTCTGTAATTAAGCTCCCTTGGTTATTATTCTGTTTTTCACGTTTCCTATTTGGTTTACCCGTGATGAGGTCCTCATCCTTGGCAACTATCTCTTCCCAACATTATTGTTTTTCATTGCTGCCTTTAGTGGTTTTCTGTGGGTATTTGCATAACAATATTCAACCCTTGTATGACTCGATTTAAAACCCACTTTTTTTCTTTTTCTTTCCTATTATCAAATGTGATCATCCATCATTGACAAGCAAATTTTGTCACAGGAAATTGAATATGTATAATCAAATTTTGTTTTTTTTTTATTGATTGAGACTTGAAAGAATCCAATAGCGAGAAAGTGTAGTCACCAGTGAGAATTCGATCTTTGATAGAGATGCAAGTGTTCCACAACACTCTCCTGGGAAGTCTCAAATGCGCCCTCATCCACCTGATTGCATCGTTCAATGTTAGAAGCTGCAAGTTTGACAGATGCTCTTCTGAGGTTTAGGAAAGTTTCCTTACAAACAACACCCAAAAAGCCATGAACAAGTACTTACCCAAACAAGAAGAGAAGGCTTCCTTTGCCCCTTTGCTTGCAAAGTTTATATGCTTTGATGTAATCCGAATGCACACACGAATACAATTGATTAAATCATTTTCGTTTAACAGAGTCTCTGCTCATATTCATATGAGTAGGTATAACAACTTTGCAAAGTAACATCCGAAAATACATTACATACATACATGCATATATCCATCCGCATTCTGCACAAACAGAGAGTAGGGTGAACAAAATTTACTGTTGGTTTCGGCGAACGAGGCGTTCCAAATGGTGGAACTGAGCCTTCAAGGCAGCGTGGTCTTGTCGCATCCTCTGCAAACGATCCTCAACCATCATAATCTCTTCCCTCAGGAAATGCATTCTCTTCTCCAACCACCCCAAACTCTCCCCATTTCCACTGTACTCGTCGTACCTCTCATGATACTCCACTTGCCCCCCTCCTCCTTTCTTCAGTAGCACCACTATCGTCACCTGTCCACACTTCCACCTTATTATTAGCTTCTTTTCTCTCTCTCTCTCTCTCTATCTCTCTTTCACCACCAATTTATCCAAAAAACACATACCTGCATCAGTAAGATTACTGCAAACGCTAATACTATAACCTGCCTTGTCCCGCTTTGCCTCTTCACAAATGATATCAGATTCACCCATGCTTCCTTTAAGCTTTTTTTCACTACCCCTTCTCCCACCATTTCCACCTTCCCCTCCTCTTCACATTCAGATACTCTTTCTTCCTTTGCTGCTAGCGGTGCACCATCCTCAATCAACTTATTCCCTGTAGAATATGGTTTCAGCCAGCTTTCTTCACGGAAAAAGCTTCTGTTAATCACCAGTCAACAACACTAACCTTCTTGGTTCTCCAGCTTCTTCTGCTTCAACAGTTCATGTGCCTTAAAAGATAATAATAAATAAGTATATATAGAAACTTGATTAAATTCCTGCAGAAACTGAAAGAAACAAAATGTTGACCCAATGGCCCCTGATCAAGTACCATTCTTATCCAATGTGCATAAGCTTCTCTACATTCTTCCAAAGTAGACTGCACTATTTTCCCTGTAAGAACTCATAGACGTCAAGCCAGATTCAACAACCATCAAATTCAACAAAGCTGAAACATTTCCAAATCTATAAGAACGAGATTCCGCAGCAAACACTCTTGAACTATTAGTTGAATTTCTTCATTGATAGGAGGCAAGGTGAAAAAAATCAAGGACAAAGAAGAGTAAATTAGGCTTAACAAACCTTTCCACACTGTTCTTTTAGCGAAGGCCACATTGACATAAACATCCAATATACAACCTTCTATCGAGTCTCTGCAATCTCTTTTCAAGTCCCAGACTCCCTGGAATCAGCCAAAGGTTAAAATTTTCACAGGTAACACACATCAACCAGCAAAATACTGATCGCATTTGATGTAAATTTCCCCCTACCTCTACCGTAAAATAATCTGCATAAGGCACATCGCTGATCTCCTGTGATGTTTCAATAACCAGATGGCTAGTAAAGGAAATTACAATATTAGACAACAGAGGATAAGCATGCATGAGTTCGGATTAGCTTTGCTTTGACGATCTAGAATAAAACCAAAAAACAATACAAAATTTCTATACCTATCTCTGTACATCCGAAATTTCTGTGACTCCTGGCAGCCACCAAACTTTGCACCTTTAAACGAAAGCCGAGAGTCATGCATACACATATTTGATATAAACCATAATCTAGTACTGTTTATCTATAGGAAAGAAGAATATTACCAAAATAAATTTTTATCGGATGTTGAAATGAGACATTGCGGGTGTGTCCAAGCTTTTCATGAGGTTGCCAAGAGGTACACCTAAACTCTGCAAGTACAAAGATCTCTTCTGGTTAAAAAAACACTGACAAAGAGAGAGAAATCATACGAAAACAGCTAAACACAGGAGCAAAATAATTCCATCACTTATAGCTTTACCTTTGTCTCCACAATTTTTATGGAAAGATTCAACAAAACTGACAGCACCATCTGAAAAAAACAATCTAAAGAACTCTTCTACTGGAATCTGCAAACATAAACTAAACTCTATTTAGGTACATATGAAACTTCTGCATCCAGTTAATGTTTATATTCTCATAAATTTGAATGAGAATGGTTCCATAATTTCGTCAAGCTGATAAGACAAAGAACGTGACATTACCGAAAACTTTGCCTCTGCTACCTTTGTAAAATCAGATGACACTGCATGCAAGGAACACAAAATTTGTGTGGTGATTACAAATGAGAAGAAGAAAAGAGATCACAATAACCAAAAGAAATAGATGAGAGATCATGTACGCATAAACGAAATAACCGGTTCAGTAACATAGGATCTCCATACTGAGTGCAAGCTTGTTGGGATAAACTGAGAACTAGTGCAACTTGTGAAGTACCATCAAAAGACAAGAACATAAAAGGCTAAGCTACCCCATTCCGATAGGCCTTATATAGAAAAACCATTAAGAGACCGTTTCCCCCACTGACCATTTAAATTTCAAACTATTTATATTGCAAAGAAAACAAGTTAAAAGATAGACACATAATGACATGCACCTAGAAACAGCAAGAAGTTAACTGATCGTCCACTTTAAAGGAACCAGCACTTCGGTCTAAAGTTAGGAGAAACCCAAGCGTTTGCATTGTTAATACTCTTTACCAACAGGTTACCCCAGCAAAAAAAAAAAAACCCGTTGAATTTACTGAAAACACTAGCATTCACATCCTCAAACAGTTGACTTGAAAAAGAGAATCTATCACACTACCCAAACCCACCAAAAAGAACTAAGGTAAAAGCGAGGAAGGAGTTTAACTACATTTAGGTGCATCTATATCTTCAGGCTTCCAGTTGAAAGTATTGGCCGGCACGACATCTACATCTGGTTCTGCATGCCGTTGAACGGATGAAGGTGGAAGGCCATTCTGACTAATGACAGGAAGACTGGAACTGCCGGAAAGATGAAGATTTTCATCCCTGAGAAGGAAATATAGTGAGGGATAAAGCAGTAAGAAACAGAAAGAAGGAAGACCATATGGAAGAGAAAAACGTACGGCAATGGAATATCTAGTTCATTGGCCAAATCCATGGAACTGAGTGCCCTTTTAACAAGTCCATCATTTACCTGGTTTTGGGACTCAGATAAAAAATCCTGAAGAGATAAGCTAGGAAAGATGAGCAAAAAGGAGCTGGAAAGGAGGCTGAAGCAGTAAATAAGAGTGTGTATGCACCTGCTGGTCGGTCACCTGAATCTCGCCTTGTGCTTTGACAGGACTACCATATTCCAACCATCCATCATGGATAAGCTTGAAAGCTTCATCACGGGAAAGAAATGATGCAAAAAAGTACTGGGAGAGAATGCGGTACAAAGATGAGCAACCAAAATCGAGTTCAGACAATGAATAAACAGCAAGAGCGAAGTTGAGGTACCTTCTTCCCTCCAGCTAAAATCTCAATGGCATTAGGAAAAATACCAGCAGTCTTTGCTCGTTTAACACAAGATATATCCGCAAATGGAATAATTTTCTGCAACAAGAGTTCCGATCAATATTGAATTGTTAAAAAAAAAGAAAAGTGAGTGGAGGACAGCAAGTATGGTACCTTGGTCTCATAACCAAAGATGTTGGAGTAAAAGCAGATATAATGGATGAAGAGGTACATATGACCCTGCAACAAAAGGAAGGAATTGATTACAAGATTTGTTAGTATTGAAAAAGATCCAAGACAGAGGCAAAGAGAGATAAAAAAAAAAGTACCTGCATAAGAATACTCTCCTGACAAGCACAGTTAAAATCTTGAACAAGGATCTACACAAATTCGGAAGAAATGGTGTCAGAATTTCTGTGGAGAAGAAGTTCTGTGGAATTCAAGACAGAGGCAATACTTACTTCGTCAGCTGGAAGCCGAAATAATTGCCGATACTCTTCACTCTTCGATATGACTTCAGACTTATAACGAGTAAGAAGAAATCCAGATCATAAACAAGGAGCAAGTTTAGATCGAAGAAGAAAGAATTCGACAGATACCTACCTGATTGTCCCCACCACGACTGGGGCTCGGAGAAGAACTGGAAGGGTCATGGCGATCAGGTGATCCCTCGGGGGACGATGGTGGGAGATCGGAAACGACCTCCGGAGACGCAGACGACTCAACCTTCATGGTTCCCCGAGGAAGGTCGACGCTCCCCGAAACGGAAGCAGTAGAAAGCATCGCCATGTTAGAGAGAGAGAGAAAGGGGAAAGTGTTGTTGTTGCTGTTTGGCGGTGCGGCGTACGATGTCAACGTCAACGGCCATTAAGTCAAAAACGATCGGTCTCTTTGGGCTCACTTTTTTGGCCCATTTCTTACCCCTTGTATTCAATTTGGCGGGCCACCGTTGGCCCATAAGTTAGGTGCCGTTTCTGCTTATGCAATTAATGAGAAAGTGTGTCTCCGCAAATAAACCACTGGACTTTGATAAATGATTTATAACTCTTCACGGTCAAGTTAATCAATCCTCAAATTTTAAAGAGAAGCACTTGGAAATTTACATGATACACTAATGAGAGCTTAACTAAAAAAAAACTTGGCCATAATCAGTTGATGGAGTAGGAACGAGAACAGACAGTCTGTAGGGATTCAGTGAAGAGACATGAGAAGCTGGTCAAGGCCTGGAATACATTGGGCAGGCCGGTTTGCAGATTGTTGAGAGTCATAGCTCGTGTCACCTCCACAGCCTTCACGTGCCTCATTACCTCATCCTCCACCTGCCTCTGACATGCCGCCAGCTCACATTTCTTCTCAGAAAGCGGGTCCCGTGCGTCCAACACCTCCGGTCCAGGGCCTATCCCAACCGTCGAGTAAGCCTGGTAGTACTTCCTCTCTATGCTCCTTAGTGAGGATGCTTTCTTCTCCAGCTCCTTTCCTGCACTCTCCGTGCGTTTCTTCATCTTCACCTCTTCCGCCTGCTTTATTGATATGACATGGACCACGTTTACAAAGCTCTTTATGGCTTCTGACGCCACAGTGTCAGGCACCCGTTCCAGGCTCTGCTTCCACTCCTCGCACAAGGCAAATGACTCTGGCCGCTTCTTCTTTGGGTCTTCGTTGCTAAGGGGAACAAGACTGAGCTTGAACCAGCCGTGGAGAGAGCATATGAACTCCCTCTGGAATTTGATGATGCGACAGAAGCTCGAATGCCACAAGGAGACAGCTGACTCTAGGTCCCGCGTCACCTGCCGGTGTACCTCTGATGTTGACTCACCTTTCTCTGTATGATTGATCAGGCCACGGACTTGTTGCACGATGTTGTTCTGGATTTCGTGGTACTCGTGCATTGACTTCCACATGTACATTAATCTGCATTTCAAGTGACACATGGTGGTTAGAGACACATACAAATCCTCTCTAGTTTTACTTGGAACTTGCCTACAAAACCCCCCACTGGCAGAACAGCAATGGTTTGGTATTTCAGATGAGTTCACATGAGTCTGCAGAAGCATATATAAACAAGCCTAGACCAAGGCAGCGTGGCCTTCAATCACATAACTCAGCCTAATTCGCACATCTGACCCTTATCTGTGATTGGTTTTGATATGTTTACAAACCGAACCAGCCCTCAAGGGACAAAAAAAGACTGACCCGTGGCAGAGTTCAACAAGTTGAGGGACAAGGTCAGTGTCCCGGAGGCGGAGGATGGCATTAGACGTGGTCAAAACAGCTTCTGAAGAAACAATGATGAGTGATTGCAATCTGGTTATGGAAGTTTTAGTCTTGTCTAGCTTGGATTCATCGCCTCCCTTGTACTCCTGACTCTGCAGCGCAGACAGCTTCTTCTCGTGCTCAATCTTAACTCCTTCTCTTGCCTATATTTGAATTCATAAGTTTATTTATGAGGAGTTACCGTTGGTAAGCTGAAAACAGGAAATGTACCTTGACATCCTCATAAAGCTTCTTCTCCCAAGCGAGGAGTCGGTCTAGAGTGGAGCAGAGGCTCTTGAGGCCGCCATGTTCATCATTCAGGGTAGATGCATCGAGCTTGTATTTGACTGCCAATGGGGGTTTTGAGGTCCAGCTTGCGCTCAAGTTGCTCAAGCACACTGCTTGAATGATACACCGTCTCTGCAGACAAGAGATATAGAGAGTAAGAGAATGAGATGGTGTTTCAATGCATCATCATCTACATCTTAGTTAGTTTAGTAGACTACTTACTCCTCAGCTTGCTGAAGCTGCGGTCGAGCTCAGCCCGGCCGATCTCAAGCATGGCGGAGACCTGGTCCCCAGCGGAGGCAGCCTTGTCGAAGTAGTCTTGAACGGCGTCGAGGATCTCCTTCAAATTCTTGTGCCTTACCACCAATTTGGTCTTGTAGCAGTCGGAAGAAGTGGTAACATGGTCAGAGTTGTCTTTGCCATTTGGGTCTTGCTCTTGTTTCACAGGCTCTTCTTCTTCAATACCGGATCTGGAAACGTGGGTTTCGGCCTCCCCATCTCCGTCGGACGAAGAGGTGGCAGTGAAACGGTCGTGGTCGTCGCCCCACTCGCTGCAGTGAACTTCCTCGGCGGCATCTCTCCGGGAGTGGAAGTAATCGTGGTCGGATCTCTCAGTTTCGGCGTCGTAGTCGGAAGGAGGACGGTGCTTCTGGTTCTGGCGAGCTTTGCGTTCGAAGAACTCAGAGTCGGGAGGAGAGGGAGGGTAGAAATTCTCCCAGTTCCAGACAGAGGAAGCTTGAGAAGGAGAGCGAGAGTAGGTAGAGTTCTGGTGAGCAGTGGGATAGAAAGAGGTGGCCGGAGAGGAAGAAGGAGAGGAGTCGGAGAGAATGTGGGGAAGCCTCCTAGGCTTAGGCTTGCTGCGGATGGGCGGAGGGGGCTTTGTGGAATGGGAAGAAGGGACACGTGGCGCGTCCTGGCTGGAGGAAGGGCGGAGAAAAACAGCGGGAGTGTTCTCAGAGACGGAGAGGGGCTCGCCGGAGGCGAAGGAGGAGAGGGCAGAGCCGGTGAGACGAAGGGAGCGGCAGTAGTCAGAGTGAGCGGCGGCGAGATGGTGACGAGCGTAGACGGCGTCCTTCATAAGACGGCGCCGCTCCTTGCAGCGACGGACAGCATCCTCACTGTCGAGCTTGGAGGCCGTGCATCCCATGGCCAACAACAACACACACACTCTCTCTCTCTGTCTTTTTGATTTTTTTTTTCGCTTTTTTCAAAAACTTTTTTGTGTTTTCATAAAAAGATAAATTTTTCACCACCGAAAGAAGAAGAAAAAAAAGGAAACAGACATCCTTCAGAGCGTTTCTTGACCGAGGTTTCTTTCTTTGTACAAAGACGCATAGGAAAAGGTTTCAAAAGTGGGAAGCTTGCTTATTTGTTGGTGCTACCAAGACATATTAGTAGAGAGCATAGCCCAACGATTTAAAAAAAATCAGGAAAGGGAGGCCCGGCCCACATATCTCGAGACCATGGGCCTAAACTAAATTCAAAGCACAGAATTCACACGTGCATCAAATGACAACATTTCTTATGCAGACAAGACAAAGTTCGTGTTTCCTTGGTTTCTTCTGCTCAGCAGCACCCAAAGAAAGGCCTCTTCTAACTTTTGTGCAATCAATCACCATCCCCGTCTCTTTAACCAACCCATCATCATTCCTTACAAATTAGGTAAACCAAGCACTATCAGATTCTACCCACCACCAGGGGTTTGTTTTCCTCCAACTGTATTAAACTAACGTACCAGTTACAAACCCTCCTCCTTTTTTCAAGGTGATGATGCCGATGAGCTACTCATTCTTTCACCGCCCCCTTCTTTTGTGAAACCAAAATCTCCAAATATTCCCTGCATTTTTTTAATCAAAAAAAAAAAAAAACAGTCCAGAATCTTCTTTATCAACCTCATCATATATTCTTACTGTCTTACGAAACTAAAAAGCACAATGACTTGTAGATACTTGAGCATGTCTCATGTACGTACCATTGCGTCATTGACAGCATATGTGACACAGTAATGTTCCTGTTGAAAACAAAACCGTTAAAGAATGCTCAACTGGCTTACCCACAAACACTATCAAACTACCTACACACTAGAACAAGATCTGACGCATGCATCATCGAAAATATATAATGGATACCGTTGATATTCAACACAAATCATCTTTTGGTCTTTTTTTACTTTCCCATACATACATACATAAGGTGCAAAATCAAGTTAATAAGGTGAAGACAGACTTGCCTGCATCATGTGCCACTCTTCAAATTCGTCAAACAACTCCAATCGCTCGATCCTAGAAACACGACATTCTCATTAAAGATAGATTCCAAGAGAAGTAGGCTTTATAATGAAAGCTCATGAATTGAAGAAACAAGAGAGCCAAAACAGGATATAGGAAGAGGTTCATCTAAAAACAATGGAAAGCTCAAAAGTCAAAACATATCTTAGATATTTCTTGACAGAGGGAACTTTTCCAAAAGTGTTCAGACCAGAGACTAGGTATGAATAACATAACGCTCTTACACAATTTTAACAAAAGTAAAGCACTGACCTGCGTTTTTCTTGAGTATCAACAAAACTACCATACACTTTTAGCATGTCCCAGGCAACAGCTCTCTGAAACGCCAGAACAAAGAAAAGGGTAAAGATATTAGAGTCCATATATCATAAATTATACTTGAAAGTTAGCCCTGCTTTAATCAGACATGCACATTGTTCAAGCTACAACCAGCCATCAAGACCAAAATGAAAGACTGAAAAGTGCATTTGGTACTTCAAACCATTTCTGGTTTGAATGTCAATATAATGTCACGATGATAACCTTTGACACATCACAAACGACAGAATTATACAAGAAATGGGCCGTGCCCTAGCATCGAATTTTAGCAAGCATGTTTTTGTTAGATGACTTTGCACTCCAATTCTTCCTTATTTGCATTTAAATTTAACGCATGTCAAACTGTTTGGCAATGCAAGATTACGGGCATGATAACGCATATCAGATTGCATTAAAAATTATCATAATATTCTAACTGCAAAACAAACCTGCCATCCATTATCAAGAAACAATCTCTCCTTTGCAAGTAAAGTTGGTGATGCATCAATGCTTAAGAGTGCACATCCCCGACTCTGAAGCACAGAAACACCGTTAAGCTTTCAGAACAAGCTTAAATGAAGGTAATTGATCAGTACAACATGAACCCATGTGGCAATACCAGAATATTTAAAAGTCTTACTAGTATCCATAGATTGACAAAAATCTCAACAAGTTATCTTTACTCATGAAGATGTCGCTGCAACTAGAGTAGTAGAGTACACATTCTTACCTCCAAATTTCTAATCATTTGATGTCCAAATGCATCATCTGGATGGATCTGCAAACAGAAACCCGGCGAGTTATACACATAAGCAGTAAGATTGGTATCTGCAATATTATGCAGACAAGGAAAATCACAGATGAGCTAAATATGCCAGAAAACCTGCTCATATAAGAAAAATACTGCAGTTGAAAACGTTTTTGACGCCCAATTGACGATGGCACGGCTTGAATCGGGGTCCAGATATATCAAAACACATTCTGCAATAATAAATGTCGGCAGACTGATAATGATATTAGGGATCAAGTAGGTCTATCACAAGTCAGTATCTGTTACGGTGTTACCATAATCTTTAACCCCGATAGAAACAGAGGGTTGAGGGTTGGAGATATATGTCATAACAGTGTGTAAAATAAATAAAAATCATTCATGCATACCTTGGATCCATATCTGCAAAGGATATAACATCACTTAATTTTGGTATATCGCGCAGGTCAACTGGAAGTAACTTGTAATGATCACTGAGCACTTGTCCTTTCTCTGCAGAGATAAACAGCACAACGAGGTGGAGTAAGCAACCGAAAGTACAAGCTAACGGTACAAAGTAAAAGTGGGTTGCATTAGTAGCTTGTACAAGCAGACAGAATGACGATGAAGAAAAATATCAGAAATAGCTGGAGTGAAGCAGGTGAAATGCATCATAATGAAAAGGATCATTCTACATTCTACATCTTACCAATTGAAATAGATGCATTGGGTCCTAGTTTGTCCCTGAGTTGGGAGGAGTTTTCTATAACAGCAGCCTTCTTGCTTGTGACCTATAGTTAAGAAGCAAATACAAATGATGGATACTTTGTTCAGCACTGATCCAGTAAAATGCAATGAGTAAATGGAGAGTACCTCCTTAAAATCAAGTTCCACATAGAGATTGGGCCCTTTCCCCTCATCCTACAAAAATAAGGAGCCGAATTGCAAGTAAATAGGAGGAATGGATGGAGAATCTGGTAAAAAGGAGAAAAAAGAAAGACGCACCAGCAACTGAAAAAACGTAGTATCAAAGCCAGCTCCGAGTGAGAGTATCTGTGTCTTGGCATTATTAGTACCGCATTCGAGAAACTGAGACATAAGCTTTCGGAAGGCAGCCCAACGGGAAAAGTAACCTAGGAAAGGCAAAGCAGTAGAGTCAGTTAGGCAGCTCGTCCTTCCACACATAAGAATGGCGGAACAAAGGTAGGCAGCTTACCTCGATTAATGATGGGAGATCTTCGAACAGGTCTTTTCACAAAGAGATGAACATAGTCGTCTTTCATATATCCCTTTTTGACACAAGACCTTCAAAATGCATAACGCAAATCAGCAACTGATCTATATATATATATTTGATGCGAAAACAAAACAAGTAAAGAAGAGGTAGCGTACAATTTACTGGCGGATGCATCGTCGTTAGTAGCCTGAACCGCCGCTCTGTTGCTGCGAGATTCTGCCATCGTCGTCCAAGGAAGAAATTCTCCAAGTTGCTCTGCTCTGATCCCCGGGATCGTTTCTAATCTTTCTCTTAGTAGGCCTTGGCCCATATAGTACATTTGAGCCCAATTCAATTGTAATTTCCTTTTTTATTAAAAGACACGTCGGTCACATCTAAAAAGAAAAAGTTAAATATAAAAACAGAAAAAGAGAAAAAGTTAGAAGAAAGAAATCGGATTTTCGTAGTGCTGGAAAGAAAACCCTAAACCACCGGAAATCGATTCGGAAGATGGATATCGAGCAGAAGCAAGCCGAGATCATTGATCAGCTCGTCAAGCGAGCTTCTACTTGCAAACCCGAGGCTCTCGGTCCTCTCATCATCGAAGCCACATCGCATCCTTCTCTCTTCGCTTTCTCCGAGATTTTGGCTCTACCAACTGTTGCCCAGGTTCTATTATATGCTTTGATTTTGGGTCCTAACTCCACGATCTAGGGTTTTACATGTCTGTTCGTATATGTGGGAATCATAGATCATAAATCATAGTATTAGGTTATTCGTAACTGGTCTCTTAAACAATAATGCATTGTGCAGCTTCAAGGAACCACAGATTCTGTGTACCTGGATGTACTGCGGTTGTTTGCCCATGGCACCTGGGGTGACTACAAATGTATGACTCCTCCAACCTTTGATATTTCTATTCGTTTTCCCTCTCATATTCTCCTCTTAACTTGATTTCATTCAAACACTAGGCAATGCTACCCGTATTCCTCAGTTGTCCCCTGACCAAATTCTCAAGCTAAAGCAGCTCACTGTGCTCACCCTTGCTGAGTCTAACAAGGTATATTTCTTGAGTTTCATGATTTCTATCTACTCTCTTCCATTATCTATTTGTAAGACTCCCCTGTTTTTCTTACTGAATATCTTTCCCCATAGGTTTTGCCCTATGATACACTCATGGTCGAGTTAGATGTTACCAATGTTCGCCAACTCGAGGACTTTCTTATCAATGAATGCATGTACGCGGTGAGTACTCTGAGCAATTTTCTTCCCAGAGTACTCTCTATTTTAAATTTACCAGCAAGTTGCACAGACAACTAACTGTGACAATGCATGGTGCTGATTTTTTTTACAATTTTTCAGGGTATAGTTAGAGGAAAACTGGATCAGTTAAAAAGATGTTTTGAGGTGTGTTTTGTGCCTCATCTTCCTATTTAACCATTGTGCTTTGTTTGTAAACCTACGAGCCCCTCTTTAAACATCATATATCTTGCAACCATGCAGGTTCCGTTTGCAGCTGGTAGGGATCTAAGGCCAGGACAACTAGGGAATATGTTAGACACATTGTCCAACTGGTAGTTTTCTTCTACCCTTAGTTCCAGGATTTTTTGCCTTCTATATCTAATTAATAGAACTTGTACGTGATGTTAGAATATATGGCTAATGATTTTACCTTCACGACCTACTCTTAAGTTCTATGTGAAATGTCCTTCTTCATGAAAGAGTCCGTACGTTACCTTAATTGTGAATCTGTTAATGTGTTGGCGCAAATTGATGTGTAGGTTGAACACGTCAGAGAATCTGCTCATTTCAATTCAAGACAAGATCAAATGGGCGGACAGTATGAGTGAGATGGACAAAAAACATCGTAAGGAAGCAGAAGAAGGGGTGGAAGAAGTGAAGAAGTCTCTGTCCATGAAGGTCAGTGGTACATATGATGCGCTTGGAGGCCTAAGGGCTTCACTATTCCCAACTAATTATTTTATGTAACTAGTTATGGTTACATTCTTTCTTGGTTACTTTCTTGTAACCATGAGTTTGAGTCCAGTCAGCTATTCTGTCTTATATTTCTTCAGAGAATTGTAGTGGGTTTCTTATTAATAGTTTAGGTCTATGTAAGGGGGAGGGGAGAGACTTCATAAAGAAATCTCTCAAGGTCTTTGAGCTTTCCAAGTCCAGCCCTGTCTCATAGATTAAAAAGTTATGTTTCTGAATAACAAGTGAAACTTTGGCAGGTTTTTTGAACAATTCGTGGTGTGACAAGAAATCTTACATTTTGGATCTAAACATTTGTTATGAAGTTTTTTATTAAAAAAAAACAAAGAAAGCAATCATAAACGGCTGTTTCGTTAAATTTTAGTGAAGTGTTAAAGTTAGAGGAAATTAAGTGGTTGGAATGTAGTACTTGGTTATTATCTGATTGTGGAATGAAATGAAACAAGGTTCATTTGGTTTGATGTGTCTGAAATGTGATTGGGAAGGGTGGTGGTCGATGTAGTCTTACTTACATTGTGGACAGGGGGATGTTGACATCAGAGGGAATAAGGAGATGTTTGGGGAACCAAGTGGAGTGATGGACTACGAAGAAGATGGGATCCGACCAAAGAGGTAACGAACATTAAATATGAGCTATATGATACAAAGCCTGTTTAAGTATGAGATGATAAGTAGAAAGGAGATGATATAACATACTCACACACTCAACTTTGGAATGCAGGAGGAGGCATCCGGTAACAAGGTAGAGGAGCAAGTGAGAGCAAATGGTCAGTGTGGACTGACATTCCATTTACCGAGAGTAGATTATGATGATTTTGATGGCGGATCTTTCAACTTGTATAAAATCCTCTGTTCTCTCTCACAATAACCCCTTGTTATGTTTGTTTTCCCTCTCTCAGTAGCAAATTGACTTCTTATTATATTAAAAAAAGGCCTTGAATTTAGTAATTCAGTAATCAGTAGTCTGAGCAAAGCTAGGCGCTGGGCTCATATGGAATGATACAGATATTATGTCAGTGTTCCGTCTTTTGACCACTAGCCATCACCTTGGCCCCTCACATCTTGAAACCTGCTTAGTCCTAGACAGCTTCTACCTAGGCGGTACTGTAAGTGCCGAGCCAAATCCTGGCTCCATGCTTGTTGGGGTCATTGATCTCTCAGCAACATATTTACCCACCGGCCTTCTCCTCACTCTGAAGTTGCCCTCTCCGATTCATCATCATGCAGTAGATGTCGGTGAATTGAATCCAGAATAGATGATCTGAGATACGATAACCCTGCATTTTGGCGTTTGATGTGCTGCGAAGTGCAAACGCCTTATTTTAGTCATGTTTCTTCTCTATCTATTACTTTATAGAAACAAATCAACAAGGCAAGACAAGAATCTTGCTTCCATGAGTACAACATGACTTTTTTAACTATTTATGCCCTGGAATAATTATGACCTTGATGATGGTGATTAAAGCTATGATGGACCAAGCTTTGGTGGATAGGTTGACCCAGCTATGATGGACCAAGCAAGAAACATAAAGAGTATCCTTGGGTATGTTTTGACTTTTGAGTGAAAAAAACGATAAGAGTCATCTTAACACAATTACCCACTGTAAATGAAGATATCAATGTTTTTGTACAAGGGATACAAGTACATTTGCCTCAAAATGAGTATCACATCCTACTTTTCACTTGCCACCATAGTCTGAAACTTAACAGACTTTGATGTTGACACCAAGACTCTGCAACTGATCAACAAGGACTTGTCTCCTTGGTGATTTAAGCCACAAGCATGAGATCCTTGCCAATGCAGCTTGGCTTGCAAACTGGACCTTGCAAGCCAAACTCAGCTCTGGCAACACATCCACGCATGAAGCATCACCACATATGTTTCGAGGCTCATCATACCCAGCCAGATCTGACTCTGTTACCACCACCACCGACCCATCATCGAACAATGACAACATCTCTTTCTCAGCCTCGCTTCCTAAGCTTCTTCGCTTCACAATTACGCTGCTTTCTTTTGCCTTCCTTCCCATTCTGGAACTGCAGAACTCCTTCACAGCCTGCCGTTCAAAATATATGAATTAGCAACTGCGGTAACAAAGCAACCACACTAATTTGTAAAGATGCAGCTCTGGGGATGGATATTGAAAGTGCACCTTCCACTGAGCCGAAGCAAGTAAGACCCGCGGCCTTATGGACCGAATGTACTCATATGCACACTCTGGTGTCATTTCCCTGTATTTCACCTATCGGGTAAATGGGTACACAAGTAAGAAAATAGTATCCTTGATAAAAGAAAACTAGTAACCCTATAGTAGAATGGTTGAGGATAGATGGATGGCCAACCAGGTAACAGATCACAATGGTTGTACTGCGTCCGCGACCAGCCTTGCAGTGAACATAAGTAGTCTTGCCACTTGACGCATTCTCTTCCCAAAATAATAGGAGGAGCAAATGAGGGATCATGCAATACAAGTTTAAATTTCAACCAAGAGAAATGGGACCATGTAACTTACTGTGAATAAAATCAACAGCTTGGCAGATATCCCTGACTGATGGAGCAAAGAGATAATCTCTAGTGGGAATCACTAGATGGTTGATACCATGAGCCTACAAGGTGTAGGAAATCGAATTAGAGCATGCATTTAGATAAAGAATGATTGGTGATGATGAGAATGGAACATACATGATAGAGAGATGAGGGAACCAAAGTCTCAAAAGGCTCGTTGAGGGTAACAACGCCATAAACACCAAGTTCCTTGAGAAGTGGAACATGAGTGGGGAAAGGCACAGCACCAAGCAATACATACTGATAACACAACAGAGCTTAGGAGCCAGAAAGGAACACACACAAAAGAATACTGTATGAAAGAAAGTGTTTTTACCTCATCGACCAGATCCCACCATCGGAATTCAGACTGAACCATGTTCCGGAGAACGTTGTAGAGCAATGTTGGGTAGAAAAGGGCGCGACCGCCAGCTCCAACAAGAGCACGTTTCGCATTCCAAACACCTAAATCAATACTTGTGGTACTAGTACTACTACTAGTACATGACACAATCCCTATCGATTTCTCACACTCCCTTTGGCTAATAACCTCTTCGCCGTCCTCCTTTAATTCTTCGATGTACATGTTCAAAGGAACAAACTTTCCAGTAAGAAAAAAAAAAAAAACCCCGATTCCTTGAGAAAAGCTAAGAAGTCGATCAAAGAAATGGGTAAACCCTAGAAATCCATTTTTTTTTAATCCCCAGGAAAACAAAAGACCCCAATTCGATTCGCGGATGATTTCACTCTGTGAATTGGTAAAATACGAAAACTTTGGAGATTGCAACAAAAGAAAACTAATCTGAAGCTGGTGGGATGGATTTGGTCTTCTTCGCTAATTCAAAAAGGTAAATTTCTCTCTTGTTCAAATTTGCAATCTGTCTTTTTCTCCAATTATTTCCATTTTCCTGGTGGACATTTTACCAGATTATAAATCTCTTTTTTTTTTTTCAATTACATAATAAAAAGGAGGAATACATTTTTGGGATGCGTTTCACTCTGTTCTGGTCGAAGAAGAAGAGAGTCTGATTTTGTTTGGAATGTTCGTACTTTCAAACGCCCAATGGGCTTTAATTGCTCTTAGTTGTGATCAGACCCCTATTTAAATACCCAATTTCCATTAGAATTTTTTATCCTTATTCTTAATGTTTTTTTTTGTTATTAGATTTTATAATAGTATTTTTTTTTTTTTTGTATTTGACTAAAAATCTTAATACCAAATCCAAATTAAACACAACGTAACTAAAATCGAATTAAACCGAACTGTCTCCATCTTTTATTACCATTAAACCAAAGCGTACTCATTAACCAAAAATCACATGAATGATTCAACATGCAACTCTGTTCTGTATATGTACATGTCAAGGTAATCATTCCTTAGAGCCGCATCGTTTCCTTAATACCGTGATAAAACCTATTTTTAGTTCCACACGGCACATGAAATTTGTTACGAGAGTGATATTGGTTAGACACAAAATCAAATCAATTATAATCAAACATAAGCAAGTAACTACAAAAAAATAATAATAAATAAATAAAGCATTGATCATTCGAATATAGTAGATTTGATGACACATTAATCGATATAGTCAAATATTTTCATAAAATTTCTCGAGGCTTCAAGGTACTACGGGTGGACAACCTCACGGCGAATCTGAAAGATTTCTACCTATGTAACTTTTAATTGACCAAGAGAAGATTGTTCCAATATGCAGCTTCGGAGAAAAGGTTGTTGGATGCGCAATGGGTTGCTGATTAACCTCCCCGGACTGGGGAGGTCGATAACAATCACTGCTTTTCTCTCTTTTATAGTATGGCAGGACCTCAAGAAAATAATCTCCCTAACACCCATCAAAGGACAAAGTCCTTGAATTTCAGCCTTGATCTGTCAAAAAAAAAAAATTTGAATAAATAAGAACATAATATAATCTTGTGTGTTTAAGAGGTCTCTTCATACCTCTACTTGTGCATGTAGAGTACGTTCATCGATATTAGGAGGATCACCATCAGACAACATCATTGAAGCCTGAGCAACTATGGACGGGAAAAGATCTTTCCATTGCTCCTACCATGAAATAGAAAAAGATAGGTAAGTGTGTGATTAGAGATAAGTTTTGGGATCGCTATGTAGTAATCATGGAAATTTAAATATTCTATCAATAAATACTATATCACCGAATCAAACATATTCTCAAATATGAGAACAAAGTCAAACTTTTGTGTGATTGGTTGCCCGAAGGGCTATATGACGCGATCAACTTCGTAATCCGTCCGTTCTTGCTTCTGGAGTTAGGAGTGGATTCGATTTGAAGTCGGAGTAAAGTTTTCAACTGGATCAAGCACATAGTAGGAGATCATTGAGCTTTTAACCTAATGGTGGGAGGTTCAACTTTTTTTGTAAGGAGCTTAAAAGGTACGAAGTGTCCTATAGTTTCGAATATGGTGTAATAAACTTTTTAAAAGATAATAATTTACGAAATATTTTTTTATGGGTATAGATAATACAAGTTAAATGGATGCAATAAAGTTCTTCTAAACCTGCTGTGATTTATGGGCCAGTATCAGAGTAACCCAAAAAGTTATTATGAGCCCACTATGATTTAAATCCCATTGTTTCTTTTCCCTAGCAAGAAAATGCATTATTTTGGGTATATATATGAATGGCCTAATGGGATTGTTTTAACTCCTTGAATTCAAATTTTCAGGATCATAAAATAAAAACAAAAACAGAACAGCCGTGTCATTAATTACTGAGCAAGGAGCTAGCTACTTGTCTGTATTCATAAACAGTGTTTGTATAATTATTTAACGAATATTGGGCTATTCGTATGAAATGCCACGACATAGCTGAATATAATATTAAACTATTAAGTTTAGACATGATTGGTACGATTCGCAGTCGGTACACCATATAGTATATGTATTATATAGTACGTAGTAGTAGAAAGGATAGGAGCAAGAAAGGAGATATCGATGAATTTAGACCGACCCTTATTAGTTATTAACATATACTAAGTGCTTGTAGTACTAGCTAGCTAGTACCCCCACTTCCTTTCATTCTAGATATGTTTTCTCCCCACCGTTCGTATTCCATTTGTCCACACATTATTCCCAATATCAAATTATAAATCACGTACTCGTTCATTTTGTGAATGTACACACACGCACACACAATTGTACGTTGACAATTAGGGTTTGCAGATATTTATCTTGATCATTTTAAAGATTTTTCATGATGACTTTCCATTGTACACGCATTAATTAATGGTGTTTAACGACGAAACCTAAGAAAACCATATATACCTATATATATATATATATATATATATATATCAACTAATTTAGAAAAGAAATAATATTTATAATGAACGTACGTGGATGTTAAGTTTAATAAAGACTTTTACAAAAGGTTTTTAAGAAAAAGGAGACTTTTACGGAAATAACAGTAATTAATAACTATGCTGATTAAGAATACACAAGCTCACGCCACACATACATTCATTTTACAAATTAAGTAAGAAGGACAAAAAAGGATGAAAACAAACAAATACGCTTTTTTTGTTTGTTCTCTCCGTAGTGGCTAATTATACATATATACCTATATAATTTAATCACACATTCTCCAAAGAGTGTATTATTATAACATCTTTCTAATACCTTTCGTTCAGTTTAAACTAACACATGACATCTTTGAGAAGCTTGTACCTTCGTGTGGCCGTCTTAGGCGACGGCACTCCGCCTCCAGCTCCGGCAACGCCTTTGGCCACTTGATCATGATGGTTATTGTTATGCTTGATCCCGCGGCCGGACGAATAGTCTGGTCGGTTTGTGAACTCATCATTTTCATAATTAACGGAAGAAGAAGACTTCTTTGAAGAAGAGCCGCCATGTCTAGCAACGTTGCCCAGCTTCCGGTCGTCGCTGCGGCACCAGTCGCAGATCTCTGCAGGCTCCGCAAACTCGCTGTAGTAGTTGCTACAATAACTATATATGATCAATTAAATAAAAGAAACCCATCAATATATAGCCATGAACGGTCACTCTGTAAATAGTTATATGCTAAAGGAGGACTACTTACGAGTGCTGTAAGCGGCAGCGGCAGTGCCCGCAGCTGAAGAGCTTGTCGGAGAAACCGACGTCGCCGCACATGCAACATACTCTCTCCATGATCTTCACAATCTTTATTATATATTTATATATGTTAGGCGGTGATGTTAGACTACCCTCTTATATTTATTCCCCACAAGCCAAAGCATCTCCTCTATATATATAACATTTTCTTTAAAAATACTATTATACAACTATGCGTGTTAGTAAAATGTACAGGTAGACCAGAGGTTTGCTTGCAGTCGTTGTCACCTTTCAGTTTTTGAGAGAAAGCCAACCTTAAAATGGGGAGTTTTAGTGAAATGACTGTTTTATCCTTCCTTTGTGTTTTTCCCATGTCTTGTCATTTTCTAGTTTTTACTCTTCCCGTATGGAATTGGATGGATATCCATCTCCACGTCTACGGAAAGCAAGCGCGTGTGTTTTTAGTTAACTTGGAACATACAATGCAATGACTTGCGGTCTTTTCTTTCCATCAAATTCTAGGGGGTTTTTCAAATAAAATAAATGTTGTACGTATATCATATTATCATCATCAATTTCATTAGAACTCAGATCGACCATCGGTTTTATACTTTATAACGATGTTGACGCGACTAAACGCTCGCTGGTGTGCGACTTAGAGAGTGTTTTTGCGACAATAATTAAATTAAAAACACCAAAAAATGGATCCAACTTAGTAGTAGTACTGCTTTTGTCTCCCTTTCCCATAAAGAGGAAAAAATATATTGGGATTATCACTTGGTGGTGATGTTGTATATCTCGCACACTAACGTATAAGTTAGTGGGAGTTGTTCTTTAGCGAGTCTTCGTTGGTCCGGCGGCTTATGATCAATAGACGATGAGTTCTGGTAGGGTCCAACTTGTCTCCAAGACTGATTCGTCATACTAGTTAAGTACTAAACGTGGCTAAAGAAGAACATTAGTATGTAACTTTGATTTGTTTATATCAATATGATGCTGGACAAAAGTTTATTTAATGGAACGTCAAATAATGTTGATGGATCGATAGAGATGAATTTAATGAGGAGGGTTAGGTTAAATACAATTTGGTACACATTTATTGTTTGCTTTTCCAATATTTATTGCGGTTTGCATGTTTCTTAAAAACCGGTTATTTTATATCTTGGGGGGAATTAAATAATACGGAAATTTTGAGATGCAACTTAGACGACTTGCAGTGTAAAAAAATTGATTAAACGCACAAATCACACGATGGAGGAATCAGAGGGGAGACAAAATCAACGACGATGTGAAGGTCACGGTGGTTTCCTTAGCCTGGAATATAAACGGTCGGAGGGTGATCCACGTGACAGATTTCAGGCGATATTTTTGGAGTTTGGTTGGCCATGTTGCTCTCTCTCTCTCTCTCTGATCCTTTGCGTTTAACTTATAAAGTATATATTTATTTCCACCTATCATTCATTTACGATGATGGTTCACCATGTACATTAGTACGCAACGCAATTCGGTACCAATTCCTTAATTAGAGTTTCAGGTTCCCACCTCTCTCTAATCTCTTTGTATTTTATAAACTAGTTTAATGGAGGGGGACTTAATAATTATGATATATAACATGTGAATGAGAGAAGTGGACCCAAGTGATCCTTGCTGGTAGTGGCCTCAAGATTTACTTGGTTCTTTTTCGGAGGAAATTCTTCGTGTTCATCATTTTCTTAAGTCTAGCTCTTTCCAACTTACAAGTTTAATTTATATTTCCAATTCGTAAGTTGAACCAAAAGAAAAAGACATCATTCAAGCTAAGATTAGACCAGCTGTCTTTCGTGACACACTTGCAAATAAAATTTGATATAAAAGACAAAAAGTTAGCAGTAAATATATAATTAGAAAGAAGAGAGACATAAGAGGGGATGATAGAATATTTTGGATGGCAATGTGGTAAATAGTGCATCTAATAATAATCATTCGAGACAAGTGGACAACCCTACCGCTTGAGATTACTTTATAGCTTTCTATGTACTGGTTAAAAAAGGTTGAGAATCAAAATGATGATGATCGTATATTTGAAAAGAAGCCAATGATGAAGATGAAGAAAGAGCAGAAGAAGATGCTTTTTTTTTTGTTGAGCGAAAATGATATTTATTATCATGAGCCCCCAACACGAATCTATATATATAATTAGAGAGTCTTCTCTCCATCTAGGGTGTCCACATCAGCATCCATGTCATCATATTTTACATTTTTGTGGGCTCCACATATCTTATTTATTAAAACAACAAATATTAAACTAAAATTAATTCACACATTAAATAAAAACAATAATTAATTAAAGTTAAATGAAATATTATGAGAAAACGAAAAATAAATATACAACGTAAAATATGAAGATTTTAAATCGAGATTGAATAAATATAAATTAGATAATTATATTTTAACATATGAGTAAATATTTTAAAATTGTTAGAGATAGAAAACAAAATTTTATCATATATTTTAATGGTACCACAATTATTTTTAAGAGTTACAATTATATATTAGTAGTAAAGAAAATAAGAGTTAAAAAATACCAAATTTAAAGGTTTTTACTTATTTCATGAAAATAGACATTTAAAATGTGAGTACCGATTAAAAAATAAGAAGGATTGCGACATATTATTATTTATAATTATAATACAATATAAATATTTAAATTAATTAATTTTTCTATATTATTAATGTTTTCTAAGTTAAAAAGTGGTGCTTTGGTTTTAAAAAAAATGAATACCTAAAATGAAAAATTAAATATTAATCAGTGTTTAGAAAATTAACATAGATTGAAAAAAACTAAGGTGATTTGAAATAAAACAAAAAACTATGCTAAACATCACAAATACAAATAAAATAATCTTATATAATAATAAAACTGTATAATAATAATATTTGAGAATGCTATTTGGAAATTAGAATAGTAATGGTAGATTGAAGAGTTTTTCATTAGAACTAAGAAGAATTTTGTTTATCTAAAAAATAAATATATTTTAAAATTAGAATATTTTTTATGAGTTCATAAATGTCACATTTTAGAAAAATCAACATTAAGAATACTATCTAGAATCAAAATATACGTTAAATTATATATGTAGAAAGATAAGGTGCAAAATATGAATATGAATGAGTCCATATATGAGATTTGTCTATAAAGCAATTTTAGATGCACCCAAACATGGTCAAAAAAATCTTATAACAAACATCTCTCGAGATTTTTGTTTCTGATATTCACTTTAATAAAAAGATCATAAAATTTTAAAAAAAAATTGAGTATTCAAAGATATGAACGAGAAAATAGATACGATCTAAGGAGAAAAGAGAGTAGATATCGGGAGACGACGAGTGAATCATAGGAGATAACGAAAAAATCGTAGTGAAAAGTGTGAAATTTTTTTTAATAATTTGGAAAGATAATACATGTGAGTAAAGTAAAATATTTTAAGATTAAGCTGATTATATTTATACTCAAAAGTAAAAGTTTTAAATTAAATCCCGCGCAACGCGCGGGTACACAATCTAGTGAATAAAAGAATATGCTTACTTTCCTTTGTTGGATATATTCAAAGACAATTGAAAATCCGGACGACACGAGTTAGTGCGATTGTTTTTATTTTATTTTTATAGGAGAGTAATGTGGGCCTCTAGAAGAGTCCGGTAATGGAAGGCCCATTTACGAAAAGAATGGGCTTGTTAATAGCAGCAGAGCGGCGGGCGACGTTATTATATCTCTGGAAAAAGGCCAGAAATCACTCACCACAGCCCCACAAAAAAAAAAAACGCAAAATCGCAGAGCAAAACTTTGCAACGCTTTCGAATCATCATCCATCAATCGGATCTCAGAGAGAGCGTTCTCGTTAATCCCTAGCTATAGCTACTCTCTTGGATCCACCCCCCCGAAAACCCTAGAAGGAAGAGCCCCTCTCGTCGTACCCTAGCATTTCGGATCTCGGATTCCCCCCATACTCATGACTCCCTCCAAGGTCGCCGGTCATACTCGGTTCTTGCTCCACAGCTTTCATGATTCTGATGTCGACTCCATCGCCCTCCAGCTTTCTCAGGTACTTGTTTTTCTCTCTCTGCTCCTCCTGTTCTGAGATCAGCCTTACGAAGATATTCAAATTAAGATAATAAAGTGGTTCTAAGGGTTTTTTTTTTTTTTTTTTTACAATTGGTAGTTGGTTGATTTTGGAGTCGAGACTAGCATTCCAGTTCTCAAGACCTGCCTCGATTGCTTCACCGTCCGGAGAAGCCATCCTAATTCGTTGCAGCTTGAGAAGGTTGTATCCTTGGTCTTTAAACATGTGCTGCAATTGTCTAATCTCGCCACCCTGCTTTCTCACGCCCTCAAGGATGTTGAGCTCACTCAAGATTCCGTCCATGATTTGACTACTTGTTTGAATTTTTCTATCTCTGAGAAAATTGGCTTTGCTCTCGCCCTCACTGATTTTGAAAGATTAGATGCAAAGACGGCTGGTATGGCCCCGTCTCTTCTCCGTCTCTTTCTTCTCATTTCTCTTTGCCTTTATCTTACCTTTTTATGGCTTTTTCAGGACGCAACCTACTATTGGCTGAGATTGAGCAACTCTCTGCCAATACTGCCCAGATTGATTCAACTGAGCAAATTCAGAATGTTCTTTTGTTTCTCCACAAATCTGAGGATCTTTCCATGCATTTGGATTCCTTCTTACAGTTTTTGTCTTCTGCTCAACCTAGAGATGACTTCTCTTTTGCTCTTTCACCTATGCTTTCTCAACAAGTTCATGAAGCTGATGTTTTCAGGTGCCGCTTATGACTTACTTTCATCTGTTATTCCTTTTTTGATCCCTTATGTTTCTAATGCGTTTCTCAACATTTTTCCTCTTCTGCTCTAGGAGCATGGATTTTCACATTGATTCTGCTGAAAACGAGTTTGATGCTATCTTAGCTGAAATCGATAAGGAAATCAGTGTTGGAGATCTCATGGGAGAATTAGGTTGTGGATTCACTGCTGATGCCCTACAATGCAAAGAAATCTTGTCTACTTTTGCTCCATTAGGAGAGGCTACTATCTCAAGAATTCTTGGCAATGTTTCTCGGACATGTGCTGATCTTGAAGATAATCACACCACCTTTTCAACATTCACTTTAGCCCTTGGTTGCTGCATCCCTACTGAACTTCCCACCCCAAGGTCGTGGAATGTTGATATTCTAGTTGACACAATCAAGCAGCTTGTAAGTTATCTGAAACTCTATTACTTTGTCTAATCAATATAATTGATAGTTTCAAAACTTCATTTATCTTTTTTTTTTTTTGGAGCATGCATGATGATTATCTTTCTTTTATCAATGGATTTGTGAAGACATCTAGCTTATTGTTAACTGTTATTCGGTTCATGCTCTTAATATTTCATGCTAAATCAGGCTCCCAGCACAAGCTGGAGGAAAGTAATTGAGAATCTCGATCATGACGGATTTGAAATCCCTAATATGGAGTCTTTCTCATTTTTTATGCGGCTCTATAAAGCTGCTTGCAAGGTGTGTTCTCATACTCTCTAATTTGACTGCTTGAAAATATGTTTACTTCATTTTGTTGTTTGAGGGTGTTAATCTGATTCTTGCAGGAGCCATTTCCTCTTGATGCTGTATGTGCTTCTGTCTGGAAAAATATGGAAGGTCAATTATCCTTTCTTAAGCATGCAATATCTGCTCCACCAGAAGTATTCACCTTTATGCATTCTCCAAGGAAGCTGGTGAGATACCACACGTCTGTGCTTAGAGCTGTTTTTCCTTGTTACTGTCACTATTCTGACCAGTTGTATTTCAGGTATATATTGATAACATGCACAGCCATGAGCAACAGTTAGGACTATCCAATCATGCATGGCTGTCGCTCGATCTCCTGAATGTGCTTTGCCAATTGGCCGAGAGAGGTCATGCTGTTTTAGTTAGCTCGTTGCTCCAGTATCCACTCACACAGTGTCCTAGAACCTTGCTTCTTGGAATGACACACATCAAAGTATTTCTCCACGACTGGTCTTAGGTGATACATGCTTGTAATCTTGATTTTTTTTGTTTGACTAAGTATGTCAATCCTCTTGCTGCAGACTGCCTATAACCTCATACAGCGTGAAGTGGTTTCTGCTATTCTTCCAGTGATAATAACGAATTCCCAGGATAGTGGTTTTATCCTTAATCTCTGGCATCAGAATGCAGAACTCGTTCTGTGGGGGATTTTAGATGCCCAAAATCTTAAAGCAGACAGCTTGCTCCGAATAATTGAAATCTGCCATGAGCTAAAGGTGAGTATATTGTATTGAAAATGCGTGACAGTGGCTCAATTTATCTCATTATAATGCTTTCCTCTTTTCTTACAACAACCTCTCTATTTCTATGTACTAATCATGGCTTATTTATTTATTTATTTCAGATTCTCTCTGTTGTCTTAGAATCAGTTCCAGTCTCATTCAGTATCAAATTGGCAGTCCTTGCCTCATTGAGAGGTCTTTTGGACATTGAGAACTGGTTGCCAAACTGCCTGTATGTGTATAAAGATCTCTTTGCTGAGGTAACATATCGTTTACAACCATATTCTTATTTCTAGTTTTTTAGAGATGAGAAGTGGTATCTAACATCTAATTATGTTTTTCATATTTCAGGAGTGTCTCAAATTTGTCAAGAATGTGCATTTTAGCGAATCAGACGATTTTACTGCCAAAAGTTTTCATCCTTCAGATCCTTTATCAGATCTTCATCTGGATGCAACAACTTCCCTAATGAAAGTTAGTTTGTTTCCCTTTTTGGTTTGGTTTTCGGCTATTGCTTCATATCTACTGAGATTAATTTGTTTGAACATGTATTGTAGGTTTTGAAAGCTCATGATAATGCGATTACTTCATCTCAACTAGTCGAGGAGATTGAAAAGGTCAATGCAGCTATTTTGGATTCTAATCCTAAACTGCAGAATGGCGAGGCTAAAGATTCATCAGCTCCAACTGCATATGGAGATGATGTTGAGGCAGAAGCAAACGCCTATTTCCATCAAATGTTTTCTAGTCAGTTGAGTGTTGATGCAATGGTTCAAATGCTTTCCCGATACAAGGACTCTTTGGTTCAAAGGTTCGATATTGACAAACTATATTTCAGAATTTCAATTTTTCTCCTCATGTTTGTCAGGCTCCTCATGCATAAGGAAAATCACGAGATTGTTTTTTTGGCAGGGAAAAATTAATTTTTGAATGCATGATTGCTAATCTGTTTGAAGAATATCGGTTTTTCCCCAAGTATCCCGAGAGACAGCTGAAAATAGCCTCCATACTCTTTGGTGAGTGGGTCTTTTATAAGGATGTTTTTACTTTGATGTAGCGGGGGTATACCATAATATCTTCTATGCTATTGTGTTAGCTCTCGACATTTTTTACCGTGCTAATTGAGATCTCTTCAGATTTAACCTGACCATCCTGTGAGCAAATTTGAGCGTCTCTTCAGATTTGTATTGTTTACATTCTCTTGAATCTACTGTGACTTGTACAAATTTCAGGTTCTGTTATAAAACACCAGCTTATAAGTTCCCTCACTCTGGGGATGGCCCTGCGTCTTGTGTTGGATTCTTTGCGTAAACCTGCAGATTCAAAAGTATGGATTCTTTTGTTGTTTATTTCTGTCTCCCGGCTTTTTTTGTGAGTGATCTGTCATCTTCTTTCTTTCCTGATTCATGCAGATGTTTCTGTTTGGAAGCAAAGCTCTGGAACAGTTCGTGAATCGTCTTGTTGAATTGCCTCAATACTGCAACCATATTTTGCAAATATCTCATCTGCGTAGCACTCACCCTGAGTTAGTCACTGTTATTGAACAAGCACTTTCAAGGATATCATCTGGTAATTTAGAATCAGATGCCTCTGTTTCGCACCCTGGGCCCTCACAGTCTTTCCCTGGAAATGGCGAGGTAGGATTTTGGTTTAAAAGTTGTCTTTTAATTGAATGTGCTAATTGTCTTGCCATAAGTTGATACTGCGAATATCTTAATTTTGATCAACAATCTGTTTCAAACATGAGATCATATAGCTAGAGTTATCTATTGAAAAGGGGAAAGAAAATTTATTGATCATTTCTGTTTCTAGTCTCATGCCTTTAATTTTAGCTCTTTAGCCGTAATGTGGAATTACTGTAAGCTTCTCGTGGTCTGGGTTGGCTTATATCTTTTCTCACTGTAAATCGGCTTTCGGAATTTTATGGTGAGGTGAAATTAAAACATTATTTCTGTTTTTTTTTTTTTTAAACTTTGCGTTGGCAGTTGAGTGGTTCTGGAATTGGCCAATCTGCATTACAGCTTCAACAGAAAAATGAAGTGCATATTGATGACCGCAGCAAAGTGCCAAATGTGCTATCTAACGAGGCAAAGCCACTTCTGCCATCGTTATCATCCACTTCCGTTGATGTTTCTGTCAATCCTAAGGTGATGACTTTCTCTTGAATTTTTCTTTTATGGCTGTGTATGGGTGTAAGAGTTTCCATTTCAACTGACTAGTTATTCTTGCAGAATCCTGGCATTACAACTTCTTCATCAACCTCCGCTGGTTTTGTTCGCCCAGCTCGTGCAGCCGCTTCAACAAGTAATCTCTAGTCAACTTAGTTTTATAACTGTTTTCTTTTATAAATATAATAGGGAATATAGTTCTTTCCTATCAAGAGAAGAAATGTTACTAAAATTCGATTATCACAGGGTTTGGCTCGGCTTTGAACATAGAAACCTTGGTTGCAGCAGCAGAAAGAAGGGAAAACGCAATCGAGGTACGTTGCTATTTTACTATTGTCTATTTAGATTCAGAATTATCTTCTTTTGGTTACATTGCATAAGGAACTGTCAGTATGTCAAATGTCTACTTTTTAGTATGAATGACAATAATAAGTCTTTTTTTTTTTCCAGGCTCCACCTTCAGATGTTCAGGACAAAGTTTCTTTCATAATCAATAATATCTCTACAGCAAACATTGAATCTAAAGGGAAAGAGTTTGCTGAAATTTTGCCCCAACAGTATTATCCTTGGTTTGCACAGTACATGGTTATGAAAAGGTACTGATTAGTCGTGTTCTTTATGTTTGCAGTTTATGCAAGGTTTCTTTCTTATTTTTTTCCTGCATGTGTTTAATACCTGATAGTGCGATGTGTTTAATACCTAATAGAGCGAGCATCGAGCCGAATTTTCATGATCTGTACCTGAAGTTCTTGGACAAAGTTGATTCCAAGCTGTTGTTTAAGGAGATACTTCAAAATACTTACGAAAATTGCAAGGTTATGTTTCTTCACACAAGTGATTTTGCGGTGATGGATGTACTCTTTTGTTTGGCAAATTTTTCTTTCCTTAATTTCTTTAGTTTTGCAGGTTCTTTTGGGTTCAGAGCTCATAAAGTCAAGTTCAGAAGAGCGATCTCTGCTTAAAAATTTAGGCAGTTGGCTTGGAAAGTTGACCATTGGAAGGAATTATGTTTTAAGGGCGCGAGAAATAGATCCAAAATCCTTGATTGTGGAGGTACTTGCTACTATTTCCTTCAAATTTATCTCGTTCTTTTGTAATACACTGTCATATTGTTGATATCAACTTTGTTTTTCTCCTTTTGCAGGCCTATGAAAAAGGGTTGATGATAGCGGTCATTCCATTCACTTCAAAGGTTGGTGTGGTTGATTGTCATTCATAGCTGTTCTAGGGTTGATTTCCTGAGTTCTAATTTACTGTCAATTCAGGTTCTGGAGCCATGCCAAAACAGTATTGCGTATCAGCCTCCCAATCCTTGGACGATGGCTATACTTGGGTTGCTCGCTGAGATCTATTCAATGCCAAACCTAAAAATGAATCTGAAGTTTGACATAGAGGTAAAGATGATTGTTCCTCTTGAGCATCACAAATTATTTTACATCACTTCTATTTGTGTATCCAATGTTTTGTTCTCAATTCGTCTTTCTCTTCAGGTTTTATTCAAGAACCTTGGTGTTGAGGTGAAGGAAGTAGCGCCAACTTCCCTTCTAAAGGATCGGAAGAGAGAAATAGATGGGAATCCTGATTTTAGTAACAAAGATCTTGGAGTAACACATATATCTCAGCCACAGATGATTCCAGAGCCTAAAACAATTTCTCCTCTTAAGCAAATTGATCTACCTCTTGATGTTGCAAATTCACCTAATACAGACGTTCCCTCGAAGTTATTATCACAGGTTATTTTTTGTGTAGTTTTTTAACCTATAATGTCTGGTTATTTTTTGTGTAGTTTTTTTAACCTATAATGTCTGTTTTACTTATCAATGATAATTAGCCCCTTGCTTTCTCTTTTCAGTATGTAGCCCCACAACGTGTTTATACTAATACTTTGATGGATGACGAGAAAGTGGCAACTCTAGGCTTGCCTGAGCAGCTCCCGTCACCTCAAGGACTGTTCCAGTCAACTCCATCTCCATTGTTTTCTATTAGTCAGGTACGATTTTCATAGGCATGTCGATCAAAGTTATTATCTAGATGATTGCTCAAATCCTTTCTACTTTTAATGTGATGGCCAGCAGCTGTCAGCAGCACTTCCCAACATTGGAAATCATGTTGTTATCAATCAGAAATTAAGCGCATTTGGTATGCACTTTCCATTTCAGAGGTTTGTGACTAATGGTCTCTTACTGGTGAAGTCATTATGATTGTAGCGCAATGAAGCTATTTTTTATTACACACTAAACTATTATCCATTGTCAGAGTGGTACCACTTGCCATGGACAGAGCTATCAAGGAGATTGTGTCTGGTATTGTTCAGCGAAGTGTTTGTATTGCATGCCAAACAACAAAAGAGCTTGTGCTAAAGGTTCACCAATCTAAACCTTTCTCCGTTTTTTTTCCTTTATTACTTTTACGTTACTTGTTTTTAGTCTCGTGCCTCAAAATTTCCTTATCCCCCATTTGATTTCTATTGCTTTTGACTCTACAACTAAATTATTTGATTCTCATTGATCACAAATGTCAGTCTCTATTAAAAATACAGAAAATCTCCAGGGCTTTGATCTTATTTATTTATCGTAGATTATTGTTTCTGTTTTTTGACTCCAGGATTATGCCCTGGAACCCGATGAGTCACGTATTTATAATGCCGCTCACTTGATGGTTGCGAGTTTAGCTGGGAGTTTGGCTCATGTGACTTGCAAGGTTTTTCCTTCTTATAAGGCTTGGATTCTTATGATTCTTTAGCTTTTTTGTTTACATCTTGTTTACATTTCATGCTATTACATTTCTGCCCTGTTACCCTAAACCAACAAGCTCTATTTTTCTCTCTGGTTTTTTGTGCATTCTCTGGTATTTTTAGGAACCCCTGCGCACTTCAATATCCGGTCATCTACGGAATTCGCTCCAGGGTCTGAATATTTCAAATGACGCTCTTGAACAAATTGTGCAACTTGTCACAAATGACAACCTTGATTTGGGTTGTGCTGCTATTGAACAGGCGGCTACAGAGAAGGTTTGGTTTGTGTTAGATATTAGATCTCGGACGTTATTTCTGTTTCAGCTTTTAGATTTAATGATTGAATTAAATGACCAAAGTAGGCAATACAATTTTTTTTGTTTACCAGGGATAATTCCTTCTAGTTACTAATTTTTATGTCCGTGTCCCTACAGGCAATACAAACAATTGATGCGGACATTGCACAGCAATTGTTGTTACGCAGAAAGCATAGAGATGGTGCTGGATCCTCCTTTTTCGATCCAAACATTCTATCACAAAATTCCGTCAGTTTTATACCTGAATCCCTCCGTCCAAAACCTGGACACCTCTCCCTGTCTCAGCAGCGAGTTTATGAGGTGCTGTTTTTAACATGTAGTTGCCTCTGGTATTTTTTGTGTTTGTAACTTTGTATGACTAAACCAGACGTGTGCATTTTCAGGACTTTGTTCAACATCCTTGGCAGAAGCAGTCGACCCAAACGTCACACGGTTTATCTGCTGCATCAAGCTCATCTGGCGATGTTGCGCTTGGTAGTGGGTATGGTCCAGTATCAGGAAAAGTTGCTTCTGAATTTTTGTCTAGTGTTGGAAACGGTCGGATGGACATGGTCTCCCGGCCAACAGATATTTCTGTGGATGGTTTTGAATCTTCCCCAGTTTCACTTTTGAGGTGCTTTGTTGTAAAGCAGATCAATAAAACTGCTTTCATTTCTATTCTCGTATTTCACAGCTGAATGTTAACATATCATTTTACCTGTGTTAAAGCTCACAAGTTGATCCAGCTGGTGACTCATCCAGTCTTCAATTTTCTAAGTCACTACCAACCTCTGAATTGAATTTGGCTGAATCCTCTGACGCTGCTACGAAAGTGAGATATACTCTTGTGTTTTCAAATTATTACTCTTTCTTAGGTTTATAATGAATTGCTAAGCTGTGCTTATTTATATATAAGGAAACTGGAACATCACTGCAGACATTGACTTCTGCTACCATGGAACGACTTGGTGGAAATAATATTATACAGCCTTCACTGTCCACGAGAGATGCCCTGGATAAATGTCAAATTGTTACTCAGAAGGTTACTAAAGTGGTTATCCTGTGTTTTCCTTGCTGCATTTATTTTGGCTGCTTTATATGTGAGTGACTTCTTGAAACTGTTTCAGATGGAGGAATTAGTGGCTAATAATGCAGGAGATGACGAAATCCAGGTATTTCATTTCCTAGTGCTTAAGTGGTTATAGTGCTGAATCGTTATCCATTTTCGTGCACCTAGAATTAATGAAATTAGAAGTTAATTTTGAAAACCTTTTGGAACTTTTGGAAATGGTTTCTGTGGTTCTTTCAATTGATGCCTATTTGCTTCTATCTCATTGATTTTTCAGGCCGTAGTTTCTGAAGTTCCTGAAATCATCCTCAGATGTATAAGCAGAGATGAAGCCGCTTTTGCTGTCGCCCAAAAAGCTTTCAAGGCTCTTTATGAGAATGCATCAAGTAACCTTCACGTCAGTGCTAACCTAGCAATACTTGTTGCTATTCGTGATGTTTGCAAGCGTGTTGTTAAAGAGCTCACTAGTTGGGTATGTTTATTACAACCTTTTCAAGATCTAAGCATTCATATCTTTATTGTATTTCACGCTTCTCTTATGTGCTTTAGTTCAGCTGCTTCTGAAATTTCTCCATAAATTTGTCACTATTCCTGTCATAACACCTATCATATAAGTGTTAGGTCGAGCCTGTTTCCTGTAGTTGGAGCTTATCCTCAAATGGTTATAGATACGAGATTTTTTTGGTATATTTAGTTATAATTATTTAACTTTCTTCGAACTTCTTGACACAGGTTATTTATTCAGAGGAAGAGCGGAAGCTCAACAAAGATATTACTATTGGTCTAATCCAACGTGAGTTGCTTAGCCTAGCCGAGTACAATGTCCACATGGCGAAGCATCTTGATGGAGGGAGAAACAGTATGCTGAACTGCATATCCTTTGTTTATGTCCTTGTATAGTTATTTTTTCTTTTGCAAGTGAACGTGTCTGACTAGTTGTTTGCTGTGCAGAGAGCGCAACTGACTTTGCTATTTCTCTACTCCAATCTTTGGTCACTGAGGAGTCGAGTGTCATTTCAGAGCTCCACAGTCTTGTTGATGCACTGGCAAAGGTTGCGATTTTAACATTCTTCTGCAGTCGCATATTCTTGTTCTATTATCAATAATGTTTGTTATAAAAAGAACCAGTTAATAGGTGCGAAAACTTACAACTAGGGAAGGTTTTTTTCTTATGCTTAAATCTGCTGCATAACACTTTTTATCATAGAATGCCAACTGACAGATATTGTGGTTAGGTTCAAATATTTTTTATATGTTTTGCATGTTAAATGTAATGTTTTGGTGTTTATGTAATTTGACATTATTATTTGGTGGTGCTGCAATTTGTATTCTTGTTTTGGTTGTAGCTTGCCTCAAAATCCGGATCGCCTGAGTCATTGCAACAGCTAATTGACATCATACGAAATCCAGTTACTAACACAGCTGGCCTCTCTGATAGTTCAACCGGAAATGACAACAATGATAGGCAAAAGGATGAAAAGGTGTCAGATGTCTTCATCACCTAATGTTGCTTGTAATCAGACTGTAAATTTATTTGACATGTTAGCTTTTTATTAGGTTGCGTGCAATATCACCACTAACACAGAAGAGAATACCAGCTTGGATTATGTGGAATCAGATCCTGCGGTTTTCCAGAATCGGGTAATTTGTTTGCATGTTATTAGCGTTCATCAACTTCTATATTGATTAATAACTTTCCTTCTTGATTGGGAATTGCATAAATCTAAAATTTTCACTTACAAAACAGTAAAGCAAAAACTGAAATGTTTGCTTCAGCACAATCAATTTGCAAACTACAAAAAGGGTTTCAAAACAACCGTTTCTATGAAGCTATTATCGTTCAGTATGCATGTTTTTTTTTTTCCATAACCTTTTTGTCTTGTAGATGCATTTTAAATTTCCACTTTAATTCTATGTATTATCTATTTTCTTCATTAAATACATACATGCGTTTACAGTTTATATCTCTTCAGTTTTATGTTTGAACATACATCTCTCGTACGTGCTGTTTATCTCTTCTTTTTGTCTTGGTCTGTATGGTTTGGCAGGTGTCCACGCTTTTTAAAAACTGGTATCAAATCTGCGAACTTCCTGGTGCAAATGAAACCGCTTGTTCACAATACGTCTTGCATTTGCATCAGACTGGACTACTTAAGGGAGATGATACAACAGAGAGTTTTTTCCGAATTCTTCTGGTGATTTTACCTTTTAAGAATGTTTTAGCAGCAGCACTTTCAAAATCTTGACAGGCCTCATTATTAATTTTGGCTTTCCTTTCTCTAGGAACTTTCTGTTGCTCATTGTATATCTTCTGAAGATATTAATTCTGGTGCTGTGCAATCTCCTCAGCAACCTCAGAGTCCATCATTCCTTATCATTGATATGTATGCAAAGCTTGTTTTTTCAATATTGAAGGTAAAATGCTCATTTATTTTGATTTCCTTTCCTCGTGGATAATTAAGCCCAAAATACATTGCTGGCTAAGCTTTTTTGTTTTGTTTGTTTCTTATGACAATCTGTTCAGTATTTCCCTGAGCAGGAGTCTAGCAGCAAGTTATTTCTTCTTTCAGAGGTAAAGGGACACATACTCTTATTGGAAAAAAATCTAACTTTTACTATTACGGGTGGAAAAGGTGAGTGGGTTTGATATTGATTACCTGTTTCAGATCATGGCTGCCACAGTGAGATTTATTCACAAGGACGCAGAAGATAAAAAGACATCACTCAATCCTAAACCATATTTCCGATTGTTCATCAACTGGCTACTGGACTTGTGTTCCCTGGATCCTGGGACGGATGGTGCAAACTTTCAGGTGCATTTTGTTGTCCTTGAAGTACCTGCTATATATTGTTATCACTTTAATTAATCGTTTGTTGCAGGTTCTCACAGCTTTTGCCAACGCCTTCCACGCGTTGCAGCCTCTTAAGATACCTGCTTTCAGGTTAGGACACAAACCTATTTCTCCCCATGCTTCTATTAAAACTTAAAAGTGAATCTCTCAGGAACTTTGAGGGCTGTCAAATACCTATGTTGTGGAATATTTCATGTGGTTGACATATGTGTTTTCTTTTCTTTGATTTATGATCTGTGTTTTATAAAAAAAATTTCTTCTTCACTGAGGTTCTTATAAAATTTTCCAGCTTTGCATGGCTAGAGCTTGTCAGCCACAGAAGCTTCATGCCCAAACTACTTACAGTAAATGGCCAGAAGGGCTGGCCATATGTTCAACGCCTGCTGGTGGACTTGCTTCAGTTTCTTGAGCCATTTTTAAGAAATGCTGAACTCGGAGGACCAGTTTGTGCCTTTTTCTCTTCTGTAATTGTTTTGCATCGGACACTGAAGGATATAGTCGATGGTAACTTAATGTGGTCTCTTTTTTGTTTGTTTATTGATTGCGTAGGTTCATTTCCTATACAAAGGGACATTGAGAGTGTTACTGGTGCTGCTTCATGACTTCCCAGAGTTCCTATGTGATTATCATTTTACTTTCTGTGATGTGATTCCTTCAAGTTGCATACAAATGCGGAATATTATCCTCAGTTCTTTTCCGCGGAACATGAGGCTTCCTGATCCTTCTACCCCAAATTTAAAGGTACGAGATGATAGTGGAGATTCCAGCATGTTCATCATATTCTAAAGAAAATATATTCGTTGTAGGCTGAATTATCGTGTTCATTGCAGATTGATTTGTTGCCTGAGATAGTAGAAGCTCCCTGTATCCTTTCCGAGGTTGATGCTGCGCTAAAGGCAAAGCAAATGAAGAATGACGTGGATGAGTATCTTACGGTAATGGGAACACCTGATTCTTCAATTTACTTATCCTCACTTTGGTATTCTTGAGATTATATCAGGAGATACTCATTGAAATTTTTCTGCAGTCGAGGCAGCAAAATTCAACTTTCCTAAGTGAGTTGAAGACAAAGTTACTTCTGTCTTCCAGCGAGGCTAGTTCAGCTGGAACCCGTTACAGTGTACCATTGATCAACTCGCTTGTGCTATATACTGGAATGCAGGTATGGGTCTAATTACTATACAGTCTTTTTTTTTAAAGTATAGTTTATTGAAATATATGCAAAAAACCTGGCATTGCGATAACAGGCTATTCAGCAGCTTCAGGCCGGTGAGACACAGGCTCAAAATGTTGTGGCCTTGCAGATGTTCAAGTATTTAAGTATGGAACTTGATACTGAAGGGCGGTACCTGTTCCTAAATGCAATAGCCAATCAGCTTCGATATCCCAACAACCACACTCATTACTTTTCTTTCATCATGCTCTATCTGTTCTTCGAATCTGACCAGGTGAGGTTGCTTTGCTTGTCATTGTCAAGAAAAGGTGTGTGGATAAATTAGTGGGCATGGAAATCTGATTTTTTTTTTTTTTTTTTTTTTTGGGGAATGAATGAAACAGGAGATCATACAGGAGCAAATAACAAGAGTGCTGTTGGAACGGCTAATTGTGAACAGGCCACATCCATGGGGACTTCTAATCACATTCATTGAGCTAATAAAGAACCCAAGATATGGCTTCTGGAAACAAGCCTTCATCAGATGTGCGCCTGAGATTGAGAAGCTCTTTGAATCGGTAGCAAGATCCTGTGGTGGCCTTAAGCCTGTCGACGAGGGAATGGTCTCGGGAGGTTGGGTCTCAGACAATTCTCATTAGCTCTCTAGCTTTCAACTTGTATATGTATGCGTATTTTGACATTATGTTGTAACAATAATACAGTAGGAGGGAGATTTTAGGAGTCTTAGTTTATTTATTTATTTAGTATAATAGATTCAAAAACATGTTCCGATAACTCCTGAAAGAAAGAAACAAAATTAAAAGATTGGTCCCAAATAGAGCTTTTGAAATAAGTTTTCATACATTGGAAAACACTACCACTTACCTCGGTAAATGAGGATCAGTTATACGGCGTTCACGCAACTCCTCCAGTGATAGAAGCTGCAGCAGATAATGGTGAAAAGGAAAACACTTACAATTTATTGAAACCATTAAATTTGGCGAAATGATTTACCGTATCAGGATCTGGTACAGATGGCATGGTTGACTCCTGGTGATCAAATCGTTGTTGTTCGAACTTTCTCTGTCTGAGTCTCTGGTTTCGGGCTCGAAAGAGCCTACTCCTGAGTTCTTCCCGCAGGAAGAATGTGGGTCTTTCCTTCAAGACTTTGAAAGGTGCAGACGACTCAGGCCGGAAAGAAAAGAACAACGAATTTTCAAAGTCTTGAAGGAAAGACCCCCATTCTTCCTGCGGGAAGAACTGTGATTATATATTTGATGAGTGAATTATGTCTCATTTGTCTAAGTTCTTCATCTGTTTTTTTTTTGGGTTTTAAAGTTATATGACGCACAAATAGAAGTTTTTCGGGCAACCAATCGCACAAAAAATTCTGATTGGTATATCATAAAATATGTAGAGCACATAGGATGAAATTCTATTTGGCTCCCTTAATGCTTTTTTCTATTCAGATTCTATATACATTTAAAGGCTTTTCTCCATATTCTATTTTTTTATAGAATGAAAAAAAAAAAACTAAAACACATGACCGTGTCTAAACGATATTAAATGAACTATCGGCAACAGGCTCCATTTTTTTTTTTTTTTTTTTTACTTTTGAGGTTCCACTCTTTATTTATATTATTTTAAATAATTTTGTTGTTAACTAAACAAGTCGTAGTTTTTTTTTTTTTTTTTTTTTTGGACAAAACAAGTCGTAGTTAAGGAATGAAAACATTTGAGAAGCAATTTAATGGGTTCAGGAGCTCATTTTTGTCCTAGATAACTAAAATAAATAGTATAACAACATGATAGCTTGTAATAACGAAAGCATTGAAGCTAAATAGTGTTTCTCAAAACATTCATAAAACGCTAAAAAGCTTATTAATAAATTACTGATATTTATTTTTAGTTATATTTATAAACCGCATATATATGTATATATTGAAATTATTTTCCGAAAACACAGTAGAATATAGTAATCAATTTTTAAAATGTAAAAATTTAGTATATCATCCATCACCATTATATTGTTATACTATGGTAATTTGATGTATAATTTTATAATGAAATTAATGATTTAATGTTGGCAAACATTAGGTGTAACAACATAAAAGCTCGCACATTTATTTTGTAACAACCTTTGATTAGGTGTTCCTTTAAAAGTGCTTGTAAATGTTATCGAACGTCACAGAAAGATATCCCTAGGCCGAATAAAGCTCGTATATATATATTTTACCAAAGTCAAATCCTCGAGGCAGTTCATATCTTCCATAGGCATCAAACTCTTTGATCCTCGTTTCTTGATAATACTATGCTTCGGTAATCGTTATTGTTAGATCTTTTTTACTTGTATAGGCTCTTGCTAAACTTTTTTTGTTTTGTCGTAAATATTATTGATCCTTCTAATAAGATTGAGATTTCCACATGAGAAATGAAAAGTGATAATATATATATAGTGAAACACGTGGTGACGTAATGATTGAAGCAGTTGTTTCACCAAAACCTTAGTATAAAGCTTTGGATGCTCTCTTCCCAAAGTCCTTGGATGATAAATAAAATGATTCAGCCTCCTCCACATTTGTCTGTAAATCATTGACTTTTCAGCACCACAACCCTTTTTCCTTTCCTGTCTCTTTTTTTTTTTTTTTTTTTTTTGATTTGGCTGAAAATATAGAAATAAATATAAGGTGGTTTTTTTTGGTAAAAGGTTAAATTTATACCATTTTCTGATTTACAAAGATGAGACAATTTAAATAAAAGAACTAGAAAGGGAAAAATAATACAACCAAAATAGAAAGCAAGGATAGAAGAAGAGCGAGAAGAAGATCCAAAATATAAGGTGGTTAAATTCAATAACCCAAAATAAATAGGGCGGGACATGAATAAATTACATGATTGTGGACAGTCCGATCCCGGTCACGTAGATAACTTAGGTTGTATAATACAACATATATAGGACTTAATGTAACAGCGACATATGAATACACGAAAGGAAGGCATAGATAATAGTATACGAGTGTGTATGTAATGTTATAAATGGTTGGGCCATGCATTTGGGCCTTTTTGGGATTCATCCCCACCACGCCGTACCGGGAGGTTAGTGCCAGAAATGATCACGTGTGGGCGTCTCTGCTGAAAATTAGGTCGCAGACCCGACGACGCCCAACCACTTTGCCAAAAATCCAACCCAAATAAGACACGTGTACAAAACGATGGAGCCACCCAGCTGGAATCAGGGGAACCAATGGGAGGAGAAATATACATATGCAAGAGTAATCGACTCTCTTTAATTATTTCATAACAAATCCCGTTTCCATGAATTTTTACACAACAAGTGTTTGTGTAGTAGTAGCTACTAGCTATTTGGAAGATGGCTTTAATTTTTCCACGTCTCGTATATAAAATATCATCCATCCGTTATATTTGTGGATCATTTACTAAATATCACAACCGATGAAAGTGCAAATTATTAAATCTCGATCGGTGGGGATACTATTAATTAAATTTGACAAATTTTCGTATGATTTTTAGCTTCAAAATGGGGGACAACAACCAAATACTGTATTTTTGTTTAATAGGGAGAACCACGTGGCCGTGAACGATCAGTCACTTTCTAAAATATTGGTTTGCTGTAGTTTTCAAGGAAAATTCCAGCAACATCAGACAGCAGACAGAGAGACTCAATAATTCAGTTCCCCGAAATGAATAAACGATGAACGAACCACCATGTACCACTACTCTCCCCGGTCTTTGCTTTTACCAGCAATATTTTTATCCCCTTTCGTCTTTTCACACTTGAATTTTTTTTCCCAAGTTAAAGGAAAAAAAATTAGGAGATAATTAATGATAGTAGAATCAGAAATCTGATATGATATGTTGTTATTGGTTAATTAGATAATTAAACCTCTACTAATTAAGTCATGAAAAACAATATCAAAACGACAAACGAGAGAGACATGAAATTAAACATAACACATAATCGACGACTAATTCAGATTATAGCAGCTACCGAAGAAGAGTCCTTAAAATTTTATCAATTAAGCATATATAGAAGTAAATTGCTAGCTAGCTATCCGGTTGAGAAAAACATTGAATTTGAGGAGGAAGACGCTGACGTGGAAGACGACGCTGTCGTTTGGAACTGTCTTTGCCGGAAGCACTCCAATGATATCGTAGTCGGCGCGTTGGACGGCGACGCTTCTACACCCGAATCCTTCGGTGACTCTGATCATCATCATCATATATATATATATATTCCCAATATTAGTTAAATAATTAATTAAGTAGAGAAATTTGTAAGATATATGATGGTCAGAGAAGTACGTACTTGGAGTTGGCTTGGCGGCGTCTTGGGTGGCGGAGGCAGATTGGTGACATTTACGGCGGCGGCGGTTATGGTCAGCAAGTCGCTTACGGCAGCTCCGTTTCCCGTTGTCGAATTCCGACAGCAAATGGAACCTGTTAATTTAGATGATTTAATTAGGGCTAATCAAAATGATTTGGTTGGGAAGGACGACAAAGCCATCGGGATCCCCCACAGTACGAACTTTCTCAATGATTGTGATGATCCTCTCGCAATTATTAATTAATTGATTAAAAAAAAAAGGAAGCTAACTAACTAAATTTTTTTAAAATAAAAATAGATCTAAACTAGATAGAGAACAACATTAAGGGTAGTGATGTACGGACGACGAGAAGAGAAGAGAAGAGAAGAGAGCCCCAACCCCACAGAGTCATATGTATGTGAATAAAGAAGGTCAAAGGTAGGGGGCACAAACCTGCTGCATTGCTGGCAAAACCTCTGGCTTAGTCCGGCGGCTACAACCGTCGATGCTTTTGAGTGGAATTCGCACACTTTGTGCCGGCGGTGGTAGTGTTTCGCGTGGCTCAGATCCGCGTTGCATCCCTCGGCTTGGCACCGCGGCGTGCTCAGCGAGTTCCCCATCCCTGACTCACCTGGTCTAGACCTCCTGTACAGCCTGCTCACGAAGTCGTCGTCCGCGGCTGAGAAGTACGTACGGCCTCCCAGATTCAGCCCGATCCTGTTGGACGTGTAATCCACTTCTGTCTTGGGGATGAGGAAGTTGTAGGAAGATCCGGATCCCGAGCCGGGTGGGGTCTGGTCGTAGGAGAACATGGAGGCTGGAGCGGACGAGTGGGGATGGTACATGGGATCGGAGGCGCCGTAAGGAGTGGTGGTGCGTGGGTCGTACAGGTGATGATGATGAAGCATCAGGTTGTTGTTGCTGGTCTGGCCGTAGAGGGTGAGGTGATGTTGCTGGTTATTAGAGAAGGAAGAGAGGAGGGGAGGAGAAATGGTGATGTGGCGGTGGTCGTTGTTGTAATGAGAGATGGGGTCGAAAAAAGAGAGGGAGGATCGGGTCGGGTCAGAGTCCGGGTTTCTTTCATCTCCGGAGAGAACAAGGGAGGAAGGATTATCCCATTCGTAGTCCAGCATGTTGCGATCCCGAGGAAGATCTCTCTCTCTTTCTTTCTTTTGTTTATAAAAAAGAATCAAGAGAGTGAAAAAGAGAGAAAGAGAGGCTAATAAAGGAAGGGGAGAGGAGACATGTCGGTGCGGAATAGGTTATGGAATGGTTTTAATGGACTGAAAGCAAAGCGACGTACTACACCTCTATTAGAATCATCACACAGACACACTCTTTCTTTCTTTCTTTCCAATAAACCCTAACTTTCTATTTGTGGGTGGAGCTCCTTCTCTCTCTCTATCCATCTCTCTTAAATGTCCCTTTTTAATTCATTTTTTTTATTGATCTTCTTCTTTGTAAAAAAAAGAAAAAAGAAAAGAGGTAGCTGTCTGTCTTGTCCTCTACTTAAAAAAAAGTGAAGATGGAGAAGAAAGAAACTCACATGGGTCGTGAAAGCAGTGTGTGTGAGTGTCTGTGCCCTTTTTTACTAAAAACAATTTAATTTATATTATTTACCAATCATCTGTCCCTTTTTACTACTACTACTACTTTTTTGAAAGCTTTCTTTGTGATTTGAAATCTTAGTAGCAGTATTAATTAAGGGCGAATAACGTAACTCTTAATTAGCAAACGGTTGATGGAGACTCTAATTGAGGTTTTGTTCGACAAACAAACACATGTATGTAAGGACACTCAGATTTAAAGTTATATAGACAGACTCTTCCTATGTTTTTTCTTATTAACAGCGTATTATGGGATATGATACATAGTATATGTTGAATAGCCCCTGCAGGACTAAAGAAAAAAAGAAGAAGGCCGGGGGTGTAGTAGTATTGGTGATCGTGTGGTTAAGGATGAAGAAGAGTAAAAACGCGTTTGTTCTACACTTATTTAATTATGTCGGGACCCGCTTCTGTTCCCCAGCTGGGCCTCTCTCTCTCTTTTTCATTACATTTTTTTTTTTTTTAATGAGAATGAGAAATCATAAATCTCGCATCGTCAATTAATTACATGTTTACACATGATTTTTTAAGAAAAGATAAATAAAATATCTATTGTTGCACAAGCTAAGGTTTGAATTAACAAAAAAAAAAAAAAAGAAGATAAAGCCAAAAGAGAGAGAGAGGGAATGGTGTGTGTTGGGGTTTAGAAAGACAGGATGGCAAGTGTGTAAATAGATGGCAAGTAGGAGGTTGATCGTTTTAGGGAAGACAGAGTGACCGATCGTATCTTGCTCACTCTCTCAATAATTTTATTATTCGCCTACAACTCTCTCTCTCGCTCACGCGCCATGTCTGCCTCTAAGCAACTAATCGACGGTCCCGATTAATCGGATGGTGATCACGTGGCGGCACAGGGGAGAGAGTAGGGTTTAGCCGAGCGTAGCCGAGAGAGTGAGGTTTTGTAATTGGGAATAGTGTGGGTCCCCCCTTTTTAGGTGCTCAAAGGCTGCCATCGACGTTGACCCCCAAACTGTACGGACTCATGTCTCTATTATCCTCACCCCCTCTCTTTTTTTTTTCTAATTATAAACCCAAAAAACAAAATTTCTATTTTCATATTTGGTTCGGGATTATATTTATATATGCATAATCCTGTCTGCTTCTTCTTTATTTTTTATTTTTTTTTACAGTGTACAATATTGAAATGCCGCTCCTACTACAACTTATTCTGATGGTACGCTCTACGCTGTCAGGAGGCTTTTTTATTCACTCAAAGTAGACAATTGATAGTACTAACTCCTACTTATAATGAAAACCTCTTAATCACTCTTAACCATAAGCTACCTCATTTCTAATTCCACATAACCAAAAAAAAAAAAAAAACAGTATGTCACACTACATAGTAGCGCAGTAAACAACATAAATGCAACATCCATTATTTATTCAACCGATTATGTTGATATTGGAGGAATTAACTGTGTATATTTTTATGAATTATGAGCTAGTAAAAAACATGCATATAAATAAGAATAGAGAAAAAGGCAAAAGAAAAGGAGGAGGATAATGCTACACCAAACTTGTTGCCTTGTCAACATCTCTCGATACCCACCACTTATTGCACTTTCCCTCATATCATTTGTCATTTGTGTGGGTCCATATCTCTCTATATTGGGCCTCAAGTAGATGGAGCAAAATGGAGCCCATTTAGAATGGGCTTTAGAGATTGAAGAATGTGTTCTTCTCTTGGTCCGCCGGAAGGAAGGCAGTTTTTTCACGGTGGACGTCTGCCATATTTCCCGGCAATGGTTTCTTCTGTCCCTAAACTCCATGCTTTGTTTGTCTCCAAGTCTCTACCAGTAGTTATCCGAGCCGCCAAAGTTACCAATGAAGAAGGTTCTGGGTCGACCAAATCAAAACTCGCCAGGTCCTTGGCGCGTGCCGTGAACTCTAACCCGTGGTCGGACGAACTCGAGTCTTCACTCTCATCTCTTCATCCGTCTGAACCCCTCTCCAGAACCACCGTTCTCCAAACCCTGCGTCTCATCAAGGTTCCTGCCGATGGTCTCCGGTTCTTCGACTGGGTTTCCAACAAGGGTTTCTCTCACAAAGAGCAGTCTTTCTTTCTCATGTTAGAGTTCCTAGGTCGAGCTCGCAATCTCAATGCGGCTCGCAATTTCTTGTTCTCCATCGAGAAAAGGTCTAACGGCTGCGTCAAGCTCCAGGATCGCTACTTCAACAGCTTGATTAGGAGCTACGGCAACGCTGGGCTCTTCCAGGAGTCAGTGAAGCTGTTCCAGACCATGAAGAAGATGGGCATCTCGCCTTCCGTGCTTACCTTCAACAGTCTTCTCTCGATTTTGCTTAAGCGTGGCCGAACTGGAATGGCCCATGACATGTTCGACGAAATGCGCCGTACCTACGGGGTTACCCCAGATTCGTATACTTTCAATACATTGATAAGTGGGTTTTGTAAGAACTCCATGGTCGACCAAGCCTTTAGGATTTTTAAGGAAATGGAGCTGTATAGTTGCAATCCTGACGTTGTTACATATAACACGATCATCGATGGGTTATGCAGAGCCGGCAAGGTCAAGATTGCACATAATGTTTTGAATGGAATGTTGAAGAAAGCAACGGCTGTGCATCCCAACATTGTTAGTTACACTACTCTGCTGCGAGGCTATTGTATGAAGCAGGAAATTGATGAAGCATTGCTTGTGTTTCATGAAATGCTGACCAGAGGGCTGAAACCCAATGCTGTAACTTACAATACTCTGATCAAGGGGCTCTCGGAGGCTCACAGATATGATGAGATCAAAGAATTTTTGAATGGAGGGGACGCATTTACCACTTTCGCTCCAGATGCCTGCACTTTTAATATTTTGATCAAAGCCCACTGCGATGCTGGACATCTGGATGCAGCGATGAAGGTGTTCCAAGAAATGCTGAATATGAAGTTGCATCCTGATTCAGCTTCTTATAGTGTTTTGATTCGTACTCTGTGCCTGAGAAATGAATTTGATAGAGCCGAGACATTGTTCAATGAGTTATTTGAGAAGGAAGTATTGTTAGGTAAGGATGAATGCAAGCCTCTTGCTGCAGCTTATAACCCAATGTTCGAATACTTATGTGCCAATGGGAAAGCAAAACAAGCGGAGAAAGTTTTTAGGCAGCTGATGAAAAGAGGAGCGCAAGATCCATCCTCTTACAGGACTTTGATCACGGGTCTCTGCAGAGAAGGTAAATTCAAGGCTGCTTATGAGCTGTTGGTTCTAATGCTCAGGCGGGAATTTGTTCCTGATCTTGAAACCTACGAGTTATTGATTGATGGGCTATTGAAGATAGGTGAAGCTCTTCTTGCTCACGATACCCTACAAAGGATGCTAAGGAGCTCTTATCTTCCGGTTGCAACCACTTTCCATACTGTACTTGCAGAACTTGTGAAAAGGAAATTTGCCAACGACTCTTTCGGCTTGCTAACGCTGATGTTGGAAAAACGAATAAGACAGAACATTGATCTTTCAACGCAGGCTGTCAGATTGCTCTTTAGTAGTGCACAGAAGGAGAAGGCATTTCTGATTGTTAGGTTGCTTTATGATAACGGGTATTTGGTTAAGATGGAGGATTTACTTGATTTTCTTCGCGAGAATAGAAAACTGATTGATGCACACACACTTGTTCTGTTTTGTCTGGAAAAGAGTCAAATGGTAGATATCGACACGTGTAACACGGTCATAGAAGGACTATGTAAGCATAAGAGACACTCTGAAGCGTTTAGTTTGTACAATGAATTAGTAGAACTAGGAAATCACCAACAGCTTAGCTGCCACGTGGTTTTGACAAATGCCTTAGAGGCTGCTGGAAAGTGGGAAGAACTTCAGTTTGTGTCAAAGAGGATGGCTACAATGAGAAAATCAGATAATTGCTCTGTATCAGAATGAAGGATATCCACTTAAATCTTCTTGAGCTGGACGTTAGACCGTGCATCTGGTTTCTGGTAAATGGGGTCCTTTCTCTTTGTTTCCGTTTTCAATTCTGTGTCAAGAATTATTCATTGCCAATTGTAAAAATTATGCCCCTCAGCAATTAAACAAGTTTGTATTCATCGTCTCTGTTACAGGTCTCTAAGGACGTTGCAACTCTCTGTTCATAACTTTCACCTTCATGGTACCTATTACCTAAGTAGATTAGGCTTATATTACTTATCCCGGGAAAATAGGTTTCATGGTGTTTTTTGCATTTCTAACCAACACAGGCCAAAGAATCACCAAACCCTAATAAAATAACCAGTTCTCTCTTTCCATGACCCTCACTCGTCAGCACCAAACTCTCCCCAAGAAAACCCTCAACCCTTCCTTTATAATCCTTTGATTTTGCTAATATTCTGCATCCACCATCTTTCTTCCCAATATCTAATTGAGTTTTTTCCTTCTGCGCTTGAAAAAAGATGTCGAATTCTAGAATGAACGGTGTTGAGAAGCTAAGCAGCATATCCACAAGGCGTGTCGCAAATCCCGGAAAGGCAACACTGCTTGCTCTTGGCAAAGCCTTCCCAAGCCAAGTCGTTCCTCAGGAGAATCTAGTGGAAGGATTTCTACGAGACACCAAATGTGAGGACGCGTTTATCAAAGAAAAGCTGGAACACTTGTGTAAGCCTCAGTCTCTTTATATATATTTTTAACGCAGCTGTACTCTATTGTGAAATGCGAAAGCTTGCTAATGTTTTCTGCTGTTGTTTAGGCAAAACCACAACCGTGAAGACGCGCTACACGGTATTGTCACGAGAGATTCTGGATAAATACCCTGAGCTAACAACAGAGGGTTCACCAACAATCAAGCAAAGACTTGAAATTGCAAACGAGGCGGTTGTGGAAATGGCATTGGAAGCCAGTTTAGGTTGCATCAAGGAATGGGGAAGGCCAGTGGAAGACATCACTCACATTGTCTACGTTTCCTCAAGCGAGATACGATTACCCGGTGGTGACCTTTACCTCTCAGCAAAGCTAGGCCTGAGGAATGACGTGAACAGAGTGATGCTGTATTTTCTGGGATGCTACGGAGGTGTGACTGGCCTCCGTGTGGCCAAAGACATTGCTGAGAACAACCCGGGAAGCCGTGTTCTGCTCACAACCTCTGAAACCACCATTCTCGGGTTTCGCCCACCAAACAAAGCTCGTCCGTACGACCTAGTTGGAGCTGCTCTGTTTGGAGATGGTGCAGCTGCTGTGATCATCGGAGCTGATCCGAGAGAGTGTGAAGCTCCTTTCATGGAGCTGCACTATGCGGTTCAGCAGTTCTTGCCGGGGACACAGAACGTGATCGACGGGAGGTTGACGGAGGAAGGCATAAACTTCAAGCTTGGACGAGACCTCCCGCAGAAGATAGAGGAGAACATAGAAGAGTTCTGCAAGAAGCTGATGGGAAAGGCTGGTGGTGATGAGTCGATGGAGTTCAATGACATGTTCTGGGCAGTTCATCCAGGAGGACCTGCGATTCTGAACCGTCTGGAGACAAAACTAAAGCTGGAGAAAGAGAAGCTGGAGAGCAGCAGAAGGGCGTTGGTGGATTACGGGAACGTGAGCAGCAACACGATACTGTATGTGATGGAGTATATGAGAGAGGAGCTGAAGAAGAAAGGTGATGAAGCACAAGAGTGGGGACTTGGCTTAGCTTTCGGACCTGGAATCACCTTCGAAGGCCTTCTCATCCGCAGCCTCACCTCTCCCTAATTGTCATAATTTACATTTGGGTTATTATAAGAGAACTTATTGTAAGCATATGATGAAATGAGAGTATTGTTGTTAAACCATGCACATTCTATATAGATGCATGTGACTAGGAATGTTGGAAAAAGTCAAAAGTTGCACCACGTGTCATTAAAGCAAGTGCTCAGCTACTTGGAACCACATGAACAAGAAGACACCAAACCCGTTACTTCCACTAAAAACAAGGGCTTTCTCCTTTTTAATTCACACCAAAACACTTTGAACACACACACATGCATGGAGTCATGAACTCGTCATGCATTGATTTCGTAATGTTCAGTCGCGGACAACACGATGAGGACAACATGTCACGTCGTCCATGGAAGAGGGAGAGATCGATGCCCACTCAGCATCATCATCATCTTAACTTGTCTCCAAACGAAGATGAGGAGCTCGCCAACTGTCTTGTGTTGTTGTCCAATTCAGGGGATGCGCATGGTGATCATCATAAACAACATGGACATGGTAAGGGCAAAACCGTCAAGAAGCAAAAAACCGCTCAGGTTTTCCAATGCAAAGCTTGCAAGAAGGTGTTCACGTCGCATCAGGCATTGGGTGGACACAGGGCAAGCCACAAGAAAGTGAAGGGTTGTTTTGCCTCTCAAGATAAAGAAGAGGAAGAGGAAGAGGAATACAAAGAAGACGACGACGAGGACGAGGACGAAGATGAGGAGGAGGAAGAAGACAAATCAACGGCTCACATTCCAAGAAAGAGATCCAACGCTCACGAGTGCACCATCTGCCATCGCGTCTTCTCTTCGGGACAGGCCTTGGGAGGCCACAAGAGATGCCATTGGCTAACACCTTCCAATTATCTTCGTATGACGTCGCTCCACGATCATCACCATTCCGTCGGTAGACCGCAGCCGTTAGATCAACCATCTCTCGATCTCAACTTAGCTTGCCAAGAGTATTCCGTTGATCCAACGGCCATGAGCGTAGGGATGATCGAGAGAGATGGTGGTGGCAATAGTCACAACGCCACTTCATCTTCATGGTTAAAACTCGCAAGTGGTGATTGGTCTTGACGACTGACTAATTAATTAAGTTGCTAATTATATTCTTTTAACTTTCATTCGTTTATATCCTTTACATACAATTAAGTGCATGAATTTATACACTTGTATGGATTTTATAATGAATTACACTATACGCCATCTGCAGTGCTTTACTGTTTTAATTTTAGAGAGCCATGTATAATAGGTTGCTCTTGCCCAATATATATAGAAAGTAAGAAATTAGTATTACAACTAGTTAATATAAGACAGAATGATCACCAATAATTGTATCATCTCTTTTTCTGGAAAGCAAATAAGTATGTACATTGAAAAGAGATAACCAAGGGGGTAATGGGGTATACTTATTCACACCCTCTATATCAAAATAGTTGATGTTAAATAAATCATTTTTTAAAATAGAAACATTACTTACTGTCTATCCAAACACAATTCAACCAACGATAAACAAACTGATCCATAATACAAATTGTCACAATTTTTTTTTAGTAAATTTTGCATAGAAAAGTAAGTACATCAGTTAATTTGATGCAAAAGAATTTCATAAACACATCAATTATTTTGATACCGAAAGAGTCTATATGAATATATATTGTAGTTTTGGGGAGTGATATAATTTACTTGTTTAGCCATCAAGAAGGAAATATATTTTTGAACCTGTCGACAAAAATTTGGAACTTCGAAATTAATAAGCCGATTAAAAAGAATCACAAAGAAGAAAATATCAAAAATAAACAAACAACTATCACGTATCAAATAACTCTCGTGATCAACCAATATATATTTTGACCAAAACGCTCTTACTATACCGAAAACGCATGAACATTAGTCAACATAATTGATAAATTTGGTGGGTCTTCTTAATTAATTAAGCACGATTGCAAAGAAGGGGTCATTTCTCTCGCATATAAAATATTAACGAGTTGTTGCCATTACAAGTTATGAACTTTTGATTTTAGGAAGCCAAAAGTCAAAAGTTCATAACTTGTACATGTCTTCAAGTTAATTTATTTTATTTCTCTCACATATAAAATATCATATACCAACCATCAGCTGAAAACTAGGATTAGCGGTGGGAATTTGATTAATGTCAACTGATATCCTCCGATCTCTCTTTGAGAAAAGCTCAAGCAAAGTATATGACTCTTTGGGACACTCAAAAGATAATCAATTAACTTGAAGACATGTACTCTAAAGTCTCTAGTCAACAATTGACACATATACATAAGTTACAAGGCTATTGATACAAGGAAGTTTTTAAAATTTGATTTTTTTTTTTTTTTGGGCAAAGATTTTAAAATTTGATTTGTAATCTTCTAAATGGCTATGACTTTATACAGGCAAATCATGAACTATTTGAGAAGTCTGTTGACTATGTTGAACATGAGAGTTATGAGGCTTACAGCTTACTGTGTACACATGAGCCAAGATGGAGCTTGGGGAGATTATATCCAGCTACAAGCAGCTGCTAATATCACACACACTGGAATACGTGTACACCGGGATAACTCTCCAAGTAACGAAACCATGCCCAAGGTGCCTAACGGACGCATGATCAACTTGTAAGTTCTTATATCTTAGTCAATTGAACTACTTAACAGATTTGTTCACCATGTAACAAATTTACCCGTTTAGATCATACCATAGTGGAAACCACTACAACAGTGTTTGTCCGAAAGATGAAGATGCGATTCATCAGAAGACCACCACGGTTTGGTGGGATTACGAGAACGCAAAAATCACAGTCAGTATGGATCACGAGCTAACGCTTGATTGGATCGTGAAAAAAGTTGAGGAATATGAATTTGGACAAGTAGAGCTTAGGCTGGTCGTTGGCTATCATAACTCACCTCACCCAAAATTTCCGAGCAACATTCCAATCATCTATGGCAATAAGTGTAAAAGTAAGTTGTTCACTACCTATCATTTGATTGGGATGAAATTTGGAATGAGTATACTCATGATATGAACCGTTCAATAGGAGATAACCCTCATACAATTGTGGTTATGGTTCATCTTGATTAATAAAATAACACTTGTTGTGCTGTCTCTAGGATGAGAATGTGAAAATACTCGTGTGCATTCCAGGTCCACTCAAAAAATAATCAATTAATTTGAAGACATGTACTCTAAAGTCTCTAATCAACAATTGACACATATAGACATAAGTTACAACGCTATTGATACAAGGAAATTTTGGTCTAGTAAGGCGTAATAACGTCTCAACGAGATACTCGTAGTTTAAATAATTTAGACATGCTTGGAAATATTGTTCATTGCCATATGTATTTCACATGATATATATTTCTAAAGATGCACCATTCGATTTTACCTTTTATATAATTTATGCTTTCCATGGGTGTTCAAAAGGACATGCACTTGATTTAGTTGAATTCCAGAAATATACATAGAGTATACCTAATTGAATAATCTTTTTAACGCAAATAAACGATGTGGTGTACACGTTTTAGAATAGAAGAATTTACACTTGTGTACTATAATACATGCATGCATGGTTAAATTAAAGTAACAATTACCTTTGATGACCCAAATTTTTTTGGAGAAAATATATTTGTTAGCAGAAATTTGTAGAGTAATGAAATGTGGATTCTTATATTGAAAATCATTCAAATAAAAAGATGAAAAGAGGAGAGTCAAAGACAGCACTAACTTTAGGAGGCGGGAAGTCAGCAGTTAAGTCACACGTGTCAGTGTATGATTTGAGGAGAGTTGGTGTATTTGTCACAGACATTAAAGTTTGGTAAATTAGATTTAGAAAGGGTGTGTGTGGTCAGTGTTAGTGTTGTTCGTCGTTACAACAAACATATATCAACAGTTTTGGTTTACAAAAAAAAAGTCAGCGGGAGGAATTAATAGAGAAATAAAGGGGCTGAGAGTCGCATGTTACATGTTTGATCAACCGCTCTTCACTTCACCAATACTCCTCTTTTTTTCTTTTTTTTGCTCAATAAATTAACAAAAACATAACTGATAATTATATAGTAGTATATACTGATATTTTACAGGCTTATTATTTATGTTTACACAACAGACAGACAAGACTTTATTTAGCCGTTTCTGATATTAAAAAGAAAGTAAACTGCTTTCGTTGATATTCTTAAGTATCCCATTAATTATTTTCCTTAAAAAAAAACATTTACTTGTTGTTGGGACTTCGTATATTAGCTCAAGTGTTGGTGGAAGAGTGCTTGTAACCTACTCCGACTTCTTCTTCTTCTTATTTCACTGCCTTTATTTCTCTCCTTTTTCTCTTTTCTTCTATTTTTGGTCTGTTTTGGTAGATTGAGGAAATGGAAGAGAGGCATAAGTGCAAGTTATGTTGGAAGAGCTTCGCTAATGGAAGGGCTTTGGGAGGTCACATGAGGTCTCACATGCTCCCGAGTCAGCCCGAGTCAGCTTCATCTTCCATGGCCGATCCACTCCAGGACAGAGAGAGTGAAACCGAATCGTCCAAGAAGCCCACCCGCAAACGATCCAGACTTAACCGGAGATCCAACGAAGAAGGGAAAAGTGAAACCGCAGGAGCAGCAGAGATCAAGATCGGGGTTCAAGAACTCAGTGAGGCGTGTACCGAGCAGGAACCGATGAGCTCGGTGTCTGACGCTGCAACAGAGGAAGAAGACGTGGCCTTGAGTCTCATGTTGCTGTCGAGAGACAAGTGGGAGAAGGAGGAGAGAGGGAAGAAGAAGAGGAATAATAAGTGGTTCGAGTGCGAGACTTGCGAGAAAGTGTTTAAGTCGTATCAGGCGTTAGGTGGACACAGAGCAAGCCACAGGAAGAAGAGAGCAGAAACAGATCAATTAGTCTCAGATGAGTTGAAGAAGAAGAAGAAAAAGACTAGTACAACTAGTCACCATGAATGTCCAATCTGTTCCAAGGTCTTCTCATCTGGTCAAGCTCTCGGAGGTCACAAAAGATCTCACGCTTCGGCCAGCAATGATGAATCCACGATCAGAAGATCAGGAATAATAATCAGCTTGATAGATCTAAATCTCCCAGCGCCATCGGAGGAGGAAGACATGGCCTCGTCAGTTTTTTAATGCTTGATCAGATTATTGGTCAGTAATTACCACCTTTTATGCCAAGTAATGTAGTAAAATTGAGGACAATTTTGATGTAGAGATATGGTCAAAGAACACAAGTGAGTTAGGTAGTAGTAATGAGGGAAATCATGTGATAGTCGGTTTTGTGTGGGAAAATGGTAAAGCATGAAAGCCTGAGTGGTTTGTTGTTGCTCAAGTCGTTATGCCAATGCCCCCAAACTCTCTTTTTTTGAACTCATAAGGATACCCAAATTTCTTACTACTCTGACTTTTGCCGACTATAAGAGACATAGAGAGCATAACATGGTAACTTTTCAGACACCAAAAAAGCTTTCACGAGTCACGCCATAGATTGCACTTTCTTCTTCCTCTTTATGTTAAAAAAAGAAAGCAAAAGTGCAATTGTTCCCCGAGTCAAAGAAATCACATGTAATTTTGGTTAACCCTTAACCGGTCCATATCTGAACCGGTTCGGTACAAAAATCCTATAATTTCTGGGAATTCCAGAAAGAGGAAAGGAGAAGGAAGAATGATGAACCCGACGATTTCGTGGAGGTTAGCGTCTTCGACCTCTCTTCTCTCCATCCATCGCACACCAACAAGTGCCTTTATCTCCGCCATGACCTTCTCTTCTTCTTCTTCTTCTTCTTCGCTTGAATTGGTTCTCGAGTACCACAACCAGACGAAGCACTCCTTCACCGGTTACGCGAGAGGTCCTCGTGGTCTCGACTGGGCCAATCAGCCTAATCCCTTCCGCCGTTACCTCTCTGCTCCTCTTCTTCCTCTCCAACACCCCAATCACGACGATGACGACGACTCTCCTCTCTACTCTTGTCTATTCGACTCGCTTCCTCCGCCCAAACCCATCTCTCTCGCTACCATCTCTCACCTTTTCTACCATTCTCTCGCTCTCTCCGCCTGGAAGACCACCGGATCCTCCACCTGGCCCCTCCGCGTCAACCCCAGCAGCGGTAACTTGCATCCCACCGAGGCCTATCTCATTGCTCCTCCCATCCCTTCCCTCTCCCAATCCGCTTTCGTCGCCCACTATGCTCCTAAAGAGCATTCTTTGGAGGTTAGAGCTCACATCCCCTCTTCCTTTTTCCCCAACTTTTTCCCGGAGAATTCTTTTCTCATCGGCATTTCTTCTATCTTCTGGCGTGAAGCTTGGAAGTACGGAGAACGAGCGTTTAGGTACTGTAACCACGACGTCGGCCACGCCATTGCCGCTCTCACCATTGCAGCCGCAGAGCTTGGCTGGGACTTGAAGCTTCTCGACGGCTTCGGAGCTGATGATCTCAAGAGCCTTATGGGGCTCCCTGAATTTCAGATGCCAGGTAAAGGTAAAGGTAAGCTCCCTGAGATTGAATTCGAGCATCCTGACTGCTTGCTCCTTGTCTTCCCCCACGGGACTAGAGATATCAACTTAGACTACCTCGGAATTTGCTCTGCCCTTAGAGACTTCCCAAGCCTAGAGTGGAATGGAAACCCCAATACTCTGAGCAAAGAGCATCTGTGTTGGGATATCATCTATAGGACAGCCAAGGCTGTAGAAAAGCCTCCATTGATCTACTCCACCTCTTCTTCAATTGATGCTTCCTTCACAAGCAGTGCCCTGTTTAGCCAGAGTTCTTATAACAAGTTAACGGCGAGGCAAGTTGTAAGGACGAGAAGAAGTGCTGTTGATATGGACGCTGTTACTTGTATAGACATGTCTGCGTTTTACCAGATATTGATGCACTGTCTTCCTTCCGGCTCCACCACAGGCGAGCCCCAAAGAGAGCAACTTGCGCTGCCGTTTCGAGCTCTTCCTTTGGATACTGCTGAGGTTCATCTTGCCTTGTTTGTTCACAGAGTTTCGGGTTTGCCAAAGGGACTGTACTTCCTAGTCAGAAACGAGGATCATCTCAGCGATCTCAAAACAGCTACGAGGCCTGAATTTGAGTGGAAGAAACCAGATGGATGCCCGAACGATCTTCCTCTGTACAAGCTCACCGAGGGTGATTGCCAGAAGCTGGCAAAAGGGCTATCATGTCATCAGGTACGGATTCGGATAGAGTTGCAATACAATATATATCACTTGGTTGCTGAATCATTGTGGTTGATGGATGCAGGACATTGCAGGGGATGGATGCTTCAGCCTAGGTATGGTAGCTCGGTTTGAACCAGCGCTGCGGGAGAAGGGCTCATGGGTGTACCCTCGACTGTTCTGGGAGACGGGTGTTATTGGGCAAGTTTTGTACCTGGAAGCACACGCAATGGGGATCTCAGCAACCGGGATAGGGTGCTATTTCGATGATCCAGTGCACGAGATTCTGGGGATTAAAGACTCTAGCTTTCAGAGTCTGTACCATTTCACTGTGGGAGGTCCAGTTGTAGACAAGCGGATCATGACTCTTCCTGCTTATCCTGGTCCTACCACCACCGTTGCCTAGATCATACATACTCGTTAATCTGTGTTGAATCCGTAAACAGCTTTCATTTTGTGTTCTAATCTTATTCAGTTGTAGCTGATGGTAAATATCCAATTCTTGTGGAATTTTATATTCCTTGTTTTTTTGGGGAAATAGTTTTTCTTTGTTTGGTGACATTGCTCTAAAACAATTTGGAGATAAATCTCATTTAAGATGAGTATCTTGAACATGATGCTAGTCACAATAGAAATTCTCAAATTCAATCGTATGAGTTAAAATGAACTAAACAATCGTAGAGTTGGCAAAAGATTTGCTACATAGCAATCGTAGAGTTGGCAAAAGATTGCTATATAACTCCAAACTTAAAAAATAACTAACAGCAGAAGAATCAATATATAGATAGCCAAAAGGTAAACAAATTAGAAGCTAGCATAGAGACTAATATATAGAGTTTAATTGTGACACAAAAGTATATAGAGGATGAACCAAAATGATCCTTATGAAGAATAAAAATAAGCAAAAGGTGAGGGTTTGGGGTCAAGGAGAAGCAAGAACAAAAAAAAAAGTCTTCACCATAACGTTTCTACTAACCTGATCCCAAGTCTTGTTACTTATCCACTCTTCTTTCAATTGCAAAATTATTAGCCTTTTTTTTCTTCTCCTAAATACATTTTTGAGACTCAAGCTGTGTCAAATTCACCAGTATTGTGGTTTGAAGGGCTGGGCAGGAGCCCCTTGTATGTCTTTTTCCGACAGCAATTTCAGCTTCTGCGAAAACATTTAAAACAGTTGGAATTAAGAATCTTTTAGATTCCTTATAAATCAGTCAGTCTTTGAGGTTCCATGGTGTTTTTTTTTTGTATTGAGCCAATCATCAACTGTTAAAAGGAATATGTGGTGTTACCGTGATGTACTGTGGGGGATCGTCGAAACTAGTGGAGCCTAGTACCACTTCTCTCCTCAAACTGCTTGTCAACTTGTGGCAAACTCGGAGCTGTCAAAAAGTTATGCCAATGTTGACACAAGATTTGATAAAAAGAAACATATATAGCAATTCATTTAAGGTCGGATTTGTTTGAATGTATACCTCGGATCGAGTTGCCCCACCAATAATAAATACAAAGATGCGCTGCCCCAGCTTCTTGAAGTCCGTAGAAGCACTTTTCAACACTGAGTCACTGAGTGTGAAGAAAGATATGAACTACTCTTAGCAAAAACCCAAGCTCCTCTAAAATGGACCAAAAAATAAGAAATCATGATGTAAAATAGAATGCCTGGAGTATCCATCGTCAGAAGACTGAGGACGCGCCCAAGTTGCAGTTCGTCTTGATCTCATAGAATGAGGGGTGGCTTTTCGCTCTGGAACTGCTGTAGGAGCAGAACTCTTCCTTACTGACCCTGTTCTTGGTTCACTCTCCTCCTTATGACTTGATTGATTCATACATAGATAGTCGCTTTTAGATAGATCGCCTTTCACGAGTTTCTCAAGCAGCTCCTGCAACAACAACATAACCAAGATTTATCTCAGCCATTTCATGATTACATAATGGATATGTAACTTATAAGCCGGGTGTTCATCTACCTCTATCATGGGATAAAACCGGAACAGTTGCCATGTTTCTTCTTCACCAGATCGATCTTTCCTGTTTGCTTGTTTTGTCTACACCAAAAGAGTATACATTACCGTCAGATTCTTCTTCTTATTCTCGGTAACTAGTGTCGATTTTTCATAACTAAACTGAATCTGTTACCTTTCCAGCGTCAAATTTGAGGGAGAAACTACCGGACTTAGCCTTGTTTTCTGGAGATCCAGCTATCAATTGCATGTTGCTTATAACCTTCATATCCACAGGTGATAATCTAGCAAGCTGATAATGTAAATGCATTATTTGTTTAGCGAGCTGTTCCATGCATTACAAGGGGTTCTCAATCACACCAAAAGCTACCTGCATTAGCTTTACACCCTTGTCACCTTCAAACTTCTCGGGGTACACTGTTGCATAAATCATCAATAGCCGTAATTTGTTTTCCGGGTTCGTGTCCTGTAGTTTAAATTATGATGTGTCATTTCAAACACTAAAGCAATGCGGCTATGAAGTTTTTTTGTCATGTTTCAAACTTATTCACCTGATTTGTCCTCAGAAAGTTGATAACGTCCTTGGCACCTGCATCTCCAAAAACAAGATCTTGTTCCAGCTGCCCTAGATCCCGAAGTCCTGTGTCTCTGATTATTCTATTAATTTTTCCAGCTAGCTGAATTTGATTATAAAGTTTTACAAAAAAAACTGTCAGCAACCACATCTAATATTGAAATTTTGAGATAATTTAATGGTGAGACAAACCTCTACATGAGTGGAGAGTTTGTCAACTTGTTCTCCATATTGCGGCAAAGCTTGAACTATTTTCTGTAGATCTCGTGTAGACAACTCGCTACCGTCCCTGCGTCACAGTAGCCAAAGATGTTAACTAAACATATCAAACAAGTCTGTGAGGGATCACGCATCCATATCGAGGATAACAAGAAACTTAAATTCTTCAAGATATCAAACTTAGGCAACTGTTCCATTGTCTAAGCACTCTGAAAATCGGTTATTAAGACAGAAAGATAAGTTCTTAGCGCTGACCTTGATCTCATTTGTGCGGCTTTGTTCTTTGAAGCAAAGTTGGTCATTTTCTCATGCAAACGCTCGCTGGCCTATATATAAACCAAAATGATGGTATCAACATGGTGAGCTATTCAGTGAAAAGAAGATGTTTATAAATAATTGTGTTATACATCTGCTATATGTGTGGCGAAGCTCAAGCCACACTGGATCATGATCTTCAAGCACTATCTCCTTTTTCTCCGGAGGCCACCAGTTTTACTTGGACCTAGCATATGGTAGAAAGATTAGGAAGAGAGAAACACAAAAAAGTCAAGGATTAGAAAGAAAATAGAATTACCTCAAATGAATGTTATTCCCCTCCATGTCAAGCAAATCATGGCACATAGCATCATAGGTCCATTCGTGTATGATAGGAGCTATCTACCTTACACCTCACTCGTTAGAGAAAAACTATCAATATGACCTGAGGAGTAATTGTAGTAGATGAGCCTTAAAACCTGATCCACCTGATCTATCCACATGAGCAGCTCACATGTTTCGGTCTGGGGGAAGTTAGGAATGGCTTTATATTTTGAGATACAGTCCCAAATTGCAGCAGCAAGCTTTGATGGAACCAAGTCCCTCGAAGCCGTGGACTTAGCAGCTCGATACCGAACAAAGGGTAGTTCCTAAAAACACATAAAGAAGAGAGAGATATGGGAAAAGCTTGAGTTTCCTACAAGACCGTATATCATTAATTTGGCTAAGGGAGTTCTTATAAAGAAGAGCTTGCCAGCACCAAATCCTAAATTCCTTGTGACTATAAAAGGAAGACGTAGTGAGTCTCCCTTTGGTGAATGTGTAGAAGGTATTTACCTTGAGTGAAGCAAACACGGTAGCAATTCTAGTAGCCATCATATTCAAACAAATATTAAAGTGGCGTGAATTCTCAGCATCGTCAGCATAGAGCGTTTCCAGTGCTTGCTCATGATCAGTTAGAAATCCCTGAGAAAGAGGGTAAGATCATCAGGGAAAGACCTAGTTTGTTTTCAGGGAAAAACATAATTGTTCAAATTAAATTCAACTTCAAGATGGTGTAGCTACTGTAACTAGTTGCTTAAGCGCTCCAGAATAGTACCTACCTGATTATCTATGGGGAAATACTCCATATTCATCTGCATAAAAAGTAGTAAAAATTTTAGGAACCAAAAAAGCGATAAAAAGAGTAGGAGGTAATAAGGGAAGGGATGATAGCCTAGAAGAGAAAAAACCTCTCGTAAAGCACCAATGCGTGGGTAAAACGCTAGAATCACTTTTGATGTGGTTGACCAATTCTTTGGGGATAGTGGAACTGAAAAAGATAAATGCCCTGAAGAAAAAAGAGAAAGAAATCAAGATGATGAGGATGATGATATAGAGAAAAAAGGGAAGAGGCAAGTTGTAGTTACTTCCTGTACAAGGGTTCCCGGCCAGACATGTCGGATAGAAACATGACAATGCTGCAATTAAGACAAAAGGAGAGAGGAGACATGAGTCCTTCCTTGATATAGTCCATGGAAGGAGCTAGAAGAGATGATTAGGATATGGTACTTCTCTTTGGAAGGTTGGATAAGTAGATAGCGTCCATGCCAGGCATTGGTTCCCTTCTCTTAAAAAGTTCTTCGACCCACTGATGATTCCACAGGACATGAGAGAGATCATCACATAAGATGATAATTGGAAAGTGAATAATAATGAATGAATGAAGAAAAGGAGGAGGGTAAAGGACATACAGGAAATGCCTTGATCAGTGATATCAGCCATCTTGCAAGACTGAGACATTACTTTGACCGTAACTCTATCCATTATTAGTATCTGCATATGCTCAATGTATTCAAATCCAAAATCAATATATGTAATCATACAAATGAAACGAGGGAGAGGACCTTCCAAGCTTTAGAATCCCCGGTTTTGGTAGATCCAAGCATTTTCGTGTAGCAATCCTGAAACCCCAACCCCCTTTATTGAGCCTTTTTCCCAAACAACAACCAAATGTATATATATGAAAACACAGAAAGATGGAGTGAGGGATGGAGATTACGATCGCGGCTGATCTGACGAAAGAACTTGTAATCTCCTCCTCCTCCTCCGTGAGAGGATGACTCTGAATCGGAAAACGACATTGGTAACCAAACAGAGTACGAATTCAGGTTCGGAAGCACCAGAAGAAGATGAAGATGAGGAGACGAGGAGTGGTTTCATCATCGTCATCGTCATCATAGCATAGGGAGAAAAATTTGTTTGTATGGCTCCGCTTACAATTTGGGAACACTATTAATAGATGATTTCCTTTCCTCCTCCTTAAATTAGCCCTTCTTTCTTTTACTAGGTATTCAAATCAGCATTGTTTTTATTTCTATATACCAAGCTTACCTTTAGGTCTGTTTGTTTACAAGAAAACTTTGAATTTGATCCTTCGATTAGCATTATGGTTCGTGCTTGATTATGCTTTCATCCCATTGGATTTGAACCATATATTTTTAGTTATGCTGCATATGGGGACAATGTTGAGAGTTAGTCACCACTCCAAGGCCTGCAGTTTTTCTTATTTACTAGTACTTAATTTGCATTCCTTCTTGTTCAATCACACTTTGTTTCACTTATTGTGCTTTGCTAATAGCAGAGATAAATGTGAACTTCCTATGAAATAAATATCAGAGATTCAACTCAAAGAGATCGAAATTACAACAGTCAGGATACAAATGTAAAGAATATTTGTATATATAATCTCGAATGAATCATGTCTCTTCTTTATGTATGGTGTGTATCAATCCACTCACTATACCCAACCATGGGATGGGACACTCTAAAGAAAGAAAGTGTGTTCGTTTTTATAAATGACAAGAATCTTGATGAATCAATCAAGCGGCAGCAACTTTCTTTTGATGAATCAATCAAGCGGCAGCAACTTTCTTTCCCCCCTGCTGCTTGTAGTAACCAAGATACCATCTTACAAACTTCTTTAGACCAGTCTGCAAATCCGTGCTTGGTTTGTACCCAAACTCTCTCTCTGCCCAACTGATATTAGCATGTGTGAAGGGCACATCACCATTCCTCGGCAGCTTCATCATGTTCCTCTTCGCTTTCACTTTCAACAATCTCTCCAATATACTCACAAGCTCCGTTACCGGTACCGGAGATGTGTTCCCCAGGTTGAATACCCTCAGCTGAGCCGCACCCCGCTTCTTACCACCACTCCCTGTGCTCTTCTCCGCCGTGTCCAGAGCCCCCAAACATCCTTTCACTATGTCATCGATGTATGTGAAATCCCTTGCCACTGTTCCGTGATTGGCTCCTTCGAAGATTGAAATAGCTTTCCCTTTGAGGATATCTCTGGTGAAGAAGAAGTAAGCCATGTCAGGTCTCCCCCACGGCCCGTACACCGTGAAAAACCTCAAGCCCGTAAGAGAGAGCCCATAGATGTGATTGTAAGTGTGCGCAATCTCTTCTCCAGCTTTCTTGGTCGCAGCGTAGAGACTCGCAGGCTGATCTGTTCTGTCTTTCTCAGAGAACGGGACTTTGGTGTTTAATCCGTAGACCGAACTTGACGATGCCCACACGATCGCCGGCTGAGGATTAGCGGATTTACAGACTTCGAGGAGGTTAACGAAGCCAGCGATGTTGCTGTGAACGTAGGAGCTGGGATTCTCCATGGCGTATCTGACACCAGCTTGAGCGGCCAGATGCATGACGTGAGTGAAAGGCACGACCTCGAAGAGCTTCTTCAGGAGAGACAAATCGTTGATGTCTCCTTCAACGATGAACACTCCGCTTCTCTCGAGGAGGGCTTGCCGAGATCTCTTGAGAGACGTGTCGTAGTAATCGTTGAAGTTGTCGAGCCCTAGAACGCCGTCGCCGCGTCGTTTAAGAGCGGCTGAGACGTGCGTACCGACGAAGCCGGCGGCTCCGGTGACGAGAACGGAGACGCCGTTGCGGGTGCGGACACGAGCGGAGGATCTGACGCGTTTCTCCCAGTGGGGACCGCCCCAAGAGTAGGTGCGAAGAGAGCGGCGAGAAGAATCGGGATTGGAGATGGGAGATCGGTAGAAGAAGATGAAGAGCAATCCGAAAAAGACAAGGGACCAAAAAGCAAGCTTGGCGAGGGAGGATTGCCAGCGAGTACGGTGGAGGAAGTAGGGGGATTTATCCATCTTGAATTTCCCAGGCGTAGAAGGAATGTCGTCGTCGAGATGCGACATTCAAAGATTTGATCTTCCAGAGATTCAATGCTACTAGATCTCAGCCTTCTCTTGGGAAGAAAGAGCAGGGATTAATGATTAGAATCCCTGCTGCTCGGAGGGTGGACGATAATGGCGTCGGGAGAATCTTCTGGTTTCTTTGGACTTGCTTCTTCTCTTTCTTTCTTTCTTTCTTTGGTTGCCGTTTTTTGTGCCTCCCGGTTTCTATGGGTACATCAACCATCTAATTATTTCTTTTCTTTTTTTTTCAATAAAAAAATCTCCAATCTAATTTCTTTTTTTTTCAAAAATCAAAAATGGTTAAGAAGAGAGTAAACTGTTAACAAATCAAGTGGAAGTAGAGAGATCTAACCATTAATTAGTAGTTGACTCTCTTTTTACCTGTAATTTAATTAAATGAGATTAGTGCTCTCTATTCATATGTTTAATTCATGGTGTTTTTCTATCCCTTTTTAATGGGGTTTACTTACTCATTCATAGTATTAATTGTCCTTTTCTTTCTTTAGGAAATGAGTACTTATAGTAGTATTAACTTGTAGATCAGGATCAAGCAATAAATCATTTTAATTAAATATTGGTTGGGATGGGATATTTATTTGTTTGCATTTTGTGTATCTTTAGACAACATCATCAGCGAAATAAATCATAAAATTGGAAATGTTAACTTAATTTGAAAGCTCACATTCCCATGGGCAAAGAGTAGGCTTCAAGACAAATTAATGAATTATACTATACGTGCAATTAAACAAACATCAGTATTTGATGACACAAAAAAAATAATCATGCCCCCACACCTCCATGGCTACATTGCCTTTTTAATTTCTTTCTTCACGTACCTTTTATTTAGTAAACAAAGTATAACAGTAGTATTTATTATGTTATCGAACAAAACTATTACTAAAATCACTAAGAAGTCTGTGTAATAAACAAATGAGGAAAACATACTAAAAACAACGTGGAACCGCCCAAGCCCCATGTGATGTAAGATATGATAAAAGACACTTGCAAAAAGAAAAAATGTTAATATATTTCTCCTACTGAATTTTTCAAAATCGAGATTATACAATTTTCCCATATTACAAAACACTAGTGATAATACTGTATATTATTATATGCATACCAATTAGTAGGGGTGCATGATAATGGCTTCAGCGTAATAAGTTCCATATCTCAAAACAAAAGTCAGATTTAATCAAACTCGAAATAATAAAAAAGAAACACTAATATTAATTTGGGTCGGTGCAGACTGCACATGTTGACCTTGTAGGCATTTTTTTCTATTATTATGTGTTTTGACGTTGTTATCATTAGAGAGAGAGAGGCATGTTTCTCACTTTCAAGAAATATTTTGGTCCTAGATTAACAACTAATGGGCTTTAAAAGGGCCAACAATTAAATGAGTTATATTCAACCAAACGTATTAAAGGGATGACTAAAGTAGTCAGTTCCACCAGATAATAATGGGCTTTAAAAAGGCCAACAATTTGTGTCCTAAGTTCTAACATTGTAACTGGGCGTAAATAATCAGATTCTTTCTCTGCTCTTTGTCGCCCCTTGGAAGTTGTAAGAAACGACCGAAATCTGTTGGTTGGCGAAATCGAAAATGCAATGAAATTGGGGGTTTAGGGTTCATCAATACATCATCATCAGATCAAAATTTGTCGAAACAACAAGAAAGAAAGAAAGAAAGAGAAGAAATGGGGAGTCTAGTGAAAGCGTATTACCAGATGAACCACAACAGCATCCCCTTTCACCATTACAGTTACAGGCCTTCCAACCTTCAAAACCCTATCTCCCTCTTCGCCATCACTTCTCCCTCCTCTGACCCATCTTCTCTCCCTCCTCACAAGCATCCCCCTCCTCTATTCGGCGGCGGCGGCCACTTCATCATCCCCACCATCGCCGTCGCTGCCTCCGCCTGGTTCTTCTTCCGTCTCCACCAATACCCTCCTATCATCACCGCCCCTCTTGATCTCCACCTCGATTTGTTGGAAGATGGTGCTATCAAAGAGCTTCCTTTGGAGAGCAAGCCTCGTTATGTTCAAGCTCTTCACTTTTACAAAATCCAGCCAGGTACGGTCTTGAAACTCTTAGACGTTTTCGACTCCGATAGCTACGACTCCTTGAAAGCCCGGATTCGTTTATCAGCCGAGTGGTTAGAAACTGCCAGAAGAGAGTTGGAGGAGGTGGTGGAGAGAGACCCGGGTCGGGTCATGGAGTATTCTCAGGTGGTTGATGAGCTCATGGAGATTCTCAGGGATATGGAAGTTTACATTGATAAATGCCAAAGGGACAACGTTAAGGGTTACCTCAGATCCTGCAACCGATTGCTTGCTCGTGTCAGGAGAATGGAAGCTCAGATTCTCAATGTCCTCAAAGAGTTCCACCAAGGAGGAGGAGGAGGAGGAGGAGGACATACTTTTTAGGGCTTGTCATTATTTACTTACCAAAGGTGCAGCTGTTTTTGTTTACCAAAGTTCATTATGTTTTGGTTCTATCTCTATCTCGATAGGATGGTAAATAGGTGGTAAACTCTTTCTTTATGTTTTGAAACAACAACAATAGTTACATTGTCTGTTTCCTAAGACCGTGAATAGGATGCTTATGAGGACCGTGAATAGGGGGAGGGCTTAATTATTATGATATACAAGATTCCCAATTGATGATATCATCTCTGGTCCAAAATATATAGAAAACAACAATACAGTTTCTTCTTATCTGATAGCCTGATGATATCTTTGTTTCCAGCTACGTCCAGTCTGATTACTTGTGTACAAATGACCTAACCAACAACTTCCTTCTTTCTGAACATGAGAGTAGTAGGAGGAGATTGCTCGGTTTTCCACAATTCCTCTTGTTCTTCATTTTTCTTTCATCATTTCATTGTTTGTATCCTTGGAGTTGGTGTTTCATGTGTAAGTGGACAATTGCTCTTATTTATGCACGATTGCACCATATTTATTTAAATGGTTTTTCAGTTGCAAAACTCTCCATGACACATTCCCAGAGGAGAATAAATCAATACAGGTTTAGCAGCTAAACCATTTTCGTATGGTGCAAATAGATCGTCAAAGCTCGCTTAGTTACACTTGCTTGCGAGCCAACCACTCATCAGTGAGTTTCTCTAAACCTTTAAGGCTTTAACCAACTTTAGAGACAAATCATACAAAGGTGAAAGAAACTCTGTTTTGGTTCCCATTGCTAGAAAGTTCATCCCATTATAAGTTATAACCCGCTTAATGATGGTTACCGTCAGAAAACTTTGCCACAAACATAAATTCCCCAATTTTTATTTTTTATTTTATTAAAAATATAGTTATCACAATCCCCAATCGATTTCACCAAGATTAACTAAACAAACATTTAATCGGGAAATAAAATTAGTCAAATTTCTAACCAAAAAAAATATTAATCAGCACGATAAATAATCATTTGATAAATTAAAGAGAGTATTTTTAAAAAATTCAGTAACCAAATCAAACCCATAATTCATAAAGGAATTTAGGAAAAAGAACAAAACTACAGAAGATTGCTGGCTATAAGAGAGAAAATGGTATAAAGTAAATTTTTATTTATTTACGACATGACCAGTACTAAAAGTACCAATGGACAGAGGAAAAACAAATTAAGGTTATAATAGAATTTCAGTTTTAAAAACGTTAACTTCACCATATTTTTTTTAAAAAAAAGTTTAGTATCTAAGAAATTGGGAATAAATATATTTTTTAGGATAAAAGAATCCATCCTGACCAGAAATATATATAAAAAAAAAGAATTCCTAGAGATCATTACAAAACGAAATAGATACCAAGCCATAAAATAATTTAAACCAAAGATTGGGTTAAGGTCATCTTCCAAAAGCAGGAATGATAAAGGCAGGTAAGAAGAAAAATGTCCAAAACACAAGTGAATCACTTGAAGTGATGCCCCAACGGAAAAAAAAGAAGAAGAAGAAGAAGAAGGACGGGATTTAGTGGAATGATGTAGACGGTGAGAAATATACATCCGAACCTAGCATGGGTTTATTTTCATTTTAATTGTTTTTTTTTCTGTTTAGTACTCCCTCCATATTTTAATAATTGTCGTTTTAGAATTTTTATTTTTTTGAATTAGATGTCGTTTTCAAATTTCAATGCAAAATTTCTTACTTTTTAATGTTTTATGATGTCATAAAACATTAAAAAGTAAGAAATTTTGCATTGAAATTTGAAAACGACATCCAATTCAAAAAAATAAAAATTCTAAAACGACAATTATTAAAATACGGAGGGAGTATGATTTTATTTTAATTATCTTTTAACAGAATCAAAATAACTGTATATATAATTGACAGATATTAGAAAAAAAAAACATTTTTCTCTCCATGCTAGGGAGAATTTTGGACTTGGTTTCTATTTGTAGTTTCATCAGAGCAACTGTTTTTTTTTTTCTTGTTTAATAATATTGATATATTTGAAAAGTTATTTAGGTGGACCTGATACGGTGTTGTTTGCAAAGGAAATGGCCAAAAGAGAGATTTTTACCAATAATAATGCAGGACCAAAAAGGGGCCACCAAATCATATTTTCCGAAACCAAGTACCTCAACATTATAAAAACATATATCCAATGTAGTGTGCATGTCATTTTTATATTTGAGGTCAAATGTTTTACTAACGTTTTTTTTTTTTTTTAATCTTACATTATCACATGACTACACTAAACACACGTGAAAGCATGATTGACATGCGAGTTTACGTTAAACAGTTGGAAAAAAGTAGTAGTGTGTTACGAGAAAACTAAAAAAAGATTATTACATTCTACTAACATACCAAAAAACGATATATAATTGCAGATTTGCAGGGATTTTTTCGAAATAAAAACACGTTTCTATATTTATTTTTCCAAGTATCATTTGGAAAAAAAATTCCTTTACGTTGAAGGGTTATAAGTATATAATTTAATAAACTAAAACTAATCTAATTTATGATATGCGTGCTATTTCATGTTAAAGGTTTTTGGTACACATAAATAAAATGCATCAATTATGTATTTTCTACATTAAAAAATTATTTTTTAATCTGAATAAAAATATTCAACCAATAACAAAAGTTGGTGCATAGACCATAGTGATTTCTTAAAACATATTTAAAAGTGATATGGAAGGAGGAGTGATCATGGTAGTTTTCAGACTTTCAAGTATCAGGTATATATACATGAAAAACTACTGATTTAGTATTTTTTTGTGAGATAACCATCAACTCAACAGTTTCAAAATATTGCGTAAAATTGAGGTTTACTCATGCTGTCTGGATGTGGCACTGAGTAATTTATTTAGTTTTCATAGCAATGAAAAGATTATAATTATTAATATTTTCCCCCATAAGGAAAAAAAAAAACAAACAAATATAAACAATTCGGATATACCGAACGACGAAGTATCTCAAATCCAGAAACGTACTCGTTTCAGGAAGAACAAAAAAAAAAAGGTTTATTATATAGTATTCTTCACAGCAAAAAGGAGTAGTTGTTAATTTTCAAACTTTTTAAAATTTGGAACGGTGATCCCCAGGCAAGATCAATGGACCATTGTCCAAGTAAATGATCTGTCTGGGACTTAGGGTGGCGAGACTTCCACACGGCGAAATCGGGGGTCAACACTTTCTTATCGAACGGTTGTTGTTTAAAGACAGTGTATGTGTCCTTTTTGCCTGTATGTTTAAAAGACGTTCATTTTCTTTCTTCAAAATAAAATTAGTATTTTTTTTTTTATATATAGTATTTGTTGGTTTCTGCATTTTCTATTGTTCGAAACTTCGAATGGTGATTAATAATATTGTAATTAGTGAAAGAAAAAAATTACTTACAAATATTGTTTACTTGGTCTTGACAACTGAACAAATATTTGATGTTATATTTGTTTTTTTTTTTAGATATTGTTTATCTTCGTAGAACCACGATCACAATCCAGCATTTTTGCTTGTTTGTTTGTAGAATCTAAAGAATAATCGATACAAATATTTATAAGTCATAACTGGTATATAACGCATACTACTGGTTAACAAATGAGCGTTTATCTTGACAAGATTAGAAAGTAATGTCTCAAGTTTAAATAATAATTAACTTCACATTTTTTTTTTATTTTTTTATTTTTTTCTTCCTTTTCTTTACAGAATTCTGAAATTGTACTCTGTAAACGACAAGGTTAGCTGCTCTATAGCCTCAAGGCCAAAACGTCCTGACATTTTTCCCCACTTTTCAGATGATCAATAAAGATCCGATTGTGGTTTGTGGTTTGTCGTTTGTGGTACACTGGGAGTCTGCTGAACGTACTGCATATAACCATAGGTCGTTCATTACAAATTCATAGAAGACAAAAAAAGCAGTCATGAATAGCTCCACACAAGCACCGGAGACGATCCCAGCACCACCACCACGCACTCACTCTCTACCGTCTCCGTCCATCTCTCACACTCAGACTCCACCGCCTCTCCCAAATCTCACTCGGTCTCTACCGTCGCTGCTCGCCTCAGCCACAACTCACTCTCAGCCGAATCTCACTCCACCGTCTCCGCAACCGTCCTCAGCCACAACTCACTCTCAGCCGAATCCCACTCTACCGTCGTCTCCGCAACACTCCTCAACCACAACTCACTCACCGTCCTCAACGATTCCGCCGAATCCCACTCTACCGTCGTCTCCGCAACACTACTCAACCACAACTCACTCACCGTCCTCAACGATTCCGCCGAATCTCACTCTACCGTCGTCTCTGCAATCCTCCTCAGCCACAACTCATTCACCGCCCTCAACGATTCCGCCGAATCTCACTCTACCGTCGTCTCTGCAATCCTCCTCAGCCACAACTCATTCACCGCCCTCAACGATTCTGCTGAATCTCACTCAACCGCCTCTGCAATCCTTCTCAACCATAACTCACTCAATGGCCCAACCGATTCCGCCGAATCTCACTCAGCAGCCTTCACCATATCAAGTGTAAGTTGCTAATAATAATTTGGGTTTCAACAAAAAAAGTGATTGATTGATTGATTATTAATTTCTCTTCCTCTGACCAAAAAAAAATTTGTTACGTTTTCTTTGACAGCCAGATTGAGAAATGGCGTAAGTTGGTGAAACGCTGTCACGAAGTTATCGGGATACTGTTAGGGTCTGGAGTGGTGTTTGCTCCCCTAATTTTCCTAATCCAAACTGTGAGAAGCAACGGTGACCACGATCCGGTTCACATTCTTACGTTAATCCTAAGCTTCCTTCAAGATTTTAAAACGCATCTCGTCCAGCCATTTATCATTGTAACACTTCTCTACGCCCTCTTCTACACCACGTCTGCGGCTGATTTTCCTGTGCTCTTGGCTATGTTGTTCGATATGGTTGGCATAGGATCTGGTTTTATTTCAGCTTTTGTTGTGCTTTATCGCATATGGCCGACTGCATCTATCTTGGGGGGCTCTCTTTGCGGGGTTATTCTTATAGGACTCTTCTTCTGGCAATTTCCACGAAATCGTGTTGCCATAAACACTATTGGAACACCCTGAAGAGTGAAGACGTGTGATTTGGTGCAGAGACGCAAGACTATTAATGAGTAATTACCATGTCGCCCTCAAACTTAATTATAAATACCTATGTTTGAGATATTTCTTATTATATTATATTTTGTGTAGAAGAGTGGTTTCTAGTTTTCTACATGCGCATACAAATATTATTATTAGTTGGGTTTGAGTAGCAACTAAATATGCTCTGCTTTTTTTCTTTGTTATGTTTTTTCACATTTTCTTTTGGGAATCGAATCAATCGATCCAAGCGGGAAAGCCTAGAAGAAGAATGCATGTTGATGAATTCGTGTTGATTTGTGGGCTTAAGCCCAATAATTTTGGACCCAATTTATCTATCTAAATTATCATCGTACTTTAAAAGTCTTACTTAAGGTATAATAATATTTTTGAATTTTATTTACTACATTATTGAGAAGTTCGAAAGGTAGCAGAATCTTAAAAACTGAAAAGTGCGAAACTTCCTACCAAAGCAAACTAATAATGTCTTTCTGCTTCAATGTCGCAATGGAGCCAATCCGGTCCTCCCATTGCTAAAGTTGATCGGAATCGTCTGTTTTTTGTGACCGCTTTTAGCGATCTTACGGACTAAAGAATTTTGATAGACAAGTATGAAACCCGTAACTGGCTCTTTGGATTTTAGTGATATATGTCTGGTACCAAGGCCATTTGGAATGCTCATCAACCGCAACTCCACATTCATTCTTGTCTATACGAATATATTGGAGAGACTCTGCATGGCCCAAAAGACAACCCAATTCCACCACAATTCTGTTATATGGAGGCAAAAAAGCGTCTCGGGCACAAAAACTAACATCTCCTATGAATTTACATTTTAAAATGTATTTACTATATACTGAGTAATAATTATATTTATATTTACTATAAAATGTATTAAAATGTATTTGCCATGTTTGTTGTTGGACGTTTTTTCTATTGGAAATTTAAAAAAAAAAAAAAAAAAAAAAAAAAAAAAAAAAATTATATTTATATTTTTAATAAAACCCTAACAAAAAATCAACTTACCATTGAAATCCAAACACAAATAATAGGTAAATCTATTAGTCTATTGTTTTGCAAGACAAACAAAATTTATGAATACATTGAAAAAATAATTAAATTATTAGAAATATGGAAATTGAAGAATTAAATTTTCTACTTTATTCTATGATACGAATTATGTTGGTTTTCATATTTTTAAAATAATTAAAATTTTGGTATTTCAAAAAATAAAAATAAATACTAAATAAGATTTTAGAGAATTTCCAAACATATGACAAACATATGAAGTAATCACAAACATATGAAGTAGCTAGGGAATTTCCAAAAAAAAAAGACATGAAGTAGGTTGTGTGTATATGCCAATTACTAAAATACCTAAATAACCGTACACGGTACACATATAAGAACTATATATATAATCAAAGATAAAACAATTATGGAGTAGGTAGATATCTATATTGCACACAGATTCATTAATTGTCAAAGATTTATTCCTTGGTGACATACATGATCAAGGAGTTACATATAAATGAATCCCTAAAGAATATTATAGCTAAACCAGTGGTTGGGTTAAGGATCCGCGTACATCTTCCAATAAAGCAGAATACCAAAGGCGATTAAAACGAAAAAAGTCCAATACAAAAGTGATCCCCCGAGGAAAAAAAAGACTAAACCCTCGATAGGAGTTGATGGATCCATGTAGACAAGGAGCATCATACATGCGACAAAGTGACTAAGATGCCCAACTTTAGTGTGAATCAGCGGGTCATCATTATTAAACCTTCTAACAGCTACTTCCAGTACGCCACACGGAAGGTAAGAGAACATGATGGGGGCACTCACATCGTTAAGCTGGTCGAGATCAAACCCATTTATATAGAAAATTCGAAAAATCAGCAACGCATATGCGGTGATGATCACAGAATGCATCATTATCGAGTAGACAACTCCTGAGGTCATCCTGCCATTAAGAGACATGTATAGATTAATTCAAACGAATTGCGTGCTTGCTTAACCAAATCATAGAGGACACTCACTTGATGACAAATCCAAGTCTGCGTTTCCACATGTCTTTTCTTGTTATGAGGGTATCTTCCATCTACAAAACAAACATCCATTCTAATATCTCACATACGAATAAGCCAAGTTTACAAACTATATATCTATCTTTTCCTTCTTCACTGAATCCCCTCCGTCTATACTTAAACCCTAATATTCAGTCAACTCTCTATATATGTTGGTTAATTTAATAATTTAATACATCTACCACAGAAAAACCATCGTTCAACCCAAAAAGAAGAAAACCGGCCGACTTCAACTTCTGCCTTTCCGCATATTCACAAAACAAAACCAAAAAAATTTGACAACAAACCGGCAAGAGTTTTGGGACAGCGGCAGCCATAATGACGGAAGAGGTGACGGCGGTGAAGACCTAAACCTTTATCTTGTAATCGTTCGAGATTTTGATAACAAATAAACAAAAATAGTCTATAAATAGTAGTACTAGCTAGGTTTTTCCTTCTTACATAAATGATAGCTCAATTAGAGAGGATTTTTAGGAACATTAAATTCGTTAATTACTTAATTACTTTGCAAATAGAAAAACTATTACTGCCACCTATTACAATTCCGTAATTTTTTTGATACATTATGCTATGGCCCATTCCATTGTATAAGACATGTTGATTCGGTAAATAAGGCTAAAGCCTACGATAGTTCCACTTAACTAACGATGTATTTTATTGTTTTGGTCATTGGGCTTTCGTTGTTGACATTTAATTTGCTATTTAGAATTAGTTACCTGTATTTTCCTGAATACTTTGGTGACATCCAGTGCATTTGGGTATAACATCACATTGATAATTTGGATGATTATATGAAAACCCTGAACCACAAAGCAATAGATTTAAGAAGCCCCGTACATCACGCTTTAACCATCAATAAGAATGACTATGGATAGGAATTATTACTGAAATTCAGGAATCGATCTACTACTATAAATACTAATGAGAGTATATATCAACACAACGGAAAAACAAAACAAAAAAAAAAGGGGACAAGAGAGTTTCATGTTACAAAAATGAAGCTCTCTTGTTTTGTTTTTCTCATATTATCGTCTCTTGTTTCGAGTTCTCTTGCCACGGCTCCGCCCAACGCATCTATTTACGAAAGCTTTCTCCAATGTTTCAGCAACCACACAGGCTCTCCTCCTGAGAAGTTATGCGACGTCGTTCTGCCTCAAAGCAGTGCCAGCTTCACCCCAACCCTACGCGCCTACATCCGCAACGCTCGTTTCAACACATCCACGTCTCCCAAACCTTTGCTCGTTATCGCTGCGCGTTCTGAGTGCCACGTCCAGGCCACCGTCCTCTGCACCAAATCTCTCAACTTCCAGCTCAAGACTCGCAGCGGCGGCCATGACTACGACGGCGTTTCCTACATCTCTAACCGCCCTTTCTTCGTCCTCGACATGTCCTATCTCCGTAACATCACCGTTGATATGTCCGACGACGGCGGCTCTGCCTGGGTTGGAGCCGGCGCTACTCTCGGCGAGGTTTATTACAACATTTGGCAGAACAGCAAAAACTCACGGCACTCACGGGTTTCCCGCCGGAGTTTGTCCCACCGTCGGAGCAGGAGGTCACATTAGCGGCGGAGGCTACGGCAACATGATCAGAAAGTACGGGCTTTCCGTTGACTACGTCACGGACGCCAAAATCGTAGACGTGAACGGACGGATTCTCGATCGTAAATCGATGGGAGAGGATTTGTTTTGGGCGATTGGAGGCGGTGGTGGTGCGAGCTTCGGCGTGATCTTATCTTTCAAGATCAAACTCGTGCCTGTTCCTCCGAGGGTGACTGTTTTCAGAGTGGAGAAAACCCTCGAGGAAAACGCACTTGACATGGTCCATAAATGGCAGTTTGTTGCTCCCAAGACCAGCCCGGATCTCTTCATGAGGCTAATGTTGCAGCCCGTGACGCGGAACACGACTCAGACGGTTCGAGCGTCGGTGGTGGCTCTGTTCTTGGGAAAACAGAGCGATCTCATGTCTCTGCTGACCAAAGAGTTCCCGGAGCTTGGTCTGAAGCAGGATAATTGCACGGAGATGACGTGGATACAGTCGGTGATGTGGTGGGCCAACAACGACAACGCCACGGTGATTAAACCGGAGATCCTGCTGGACCGAAACCCGGATTCGGCGTCTTTCTTGAAAAGAAAATCGGATTACGTGGAGACAGAGATTAGCAAAGACGGTTTAGATTTCCTGTTTAAGAAGTTGATGGAGGCTGGGAAGCTAGGGCTAGTGTTCAATCCGTACGGAGGGAAAATGAGCGAAGTTGCTACGACGGCGACTCCATTCCCACACAGGAAGAGGCTTTTCAAGGTCCAGCATTCGATGAACTGGAAAGACCCGGGCACTGAAGCTGAAAGCAGTTTCATGGAAAAGACGAGAAGCTTCTACAGCTACATGGCTCCTTTCGTGACCAAGAATCCAAGACACACGTATCTCAACTACAGGGATCTTGATATCGGGATCAACAGCCATGGCCCGAACAGTTACAGAGAAGCTGAGGTTTACGGGAGAAAGTATTTCGGAGAGAATTTTGATCGGTTGGTCAAAGTCAAAACAGCCGTGGATCCAGAAAACTTTTTCAGAGATGAACAGAGTATACCTACCTTGCCTACCAAGCCAGCCTCGAGTTAGGTTTGGTAGCAGGAAGATCTTCTCTTCCTTTTTTTCTTTGACAAAAGACCTAAATAGTTTTAAATCCCAGGCTGCCTTGGGATCATTTATTTCCTAGCTAATTTATACAGCCTGTATTTTTATACATGTTACGACCAACCAAGTCAGAAAATTTTACTGCACAAATTGCAAGAAATACAAGAACTGGCATCTATATATATATAAAAAGATTATACACAACACATAATTTTCTGAGTTTAGTTTTTGAATAAGTCTAGTCTTACGATTGCAATTTGATTCGGTTCGTTTTAATGAAGTTGGGCCTAAGTAGCGTATCAGTACTGTTTTTGGCAATGGAATGTGTATACATCAAAAGTCAGAACATATGCGCGTAATATATACGTACAAAATGCAAATAAGAAAATCAGTGGCTGTTTTGGTGGACGGACAAAACAATACGCGGTGCAGGGTGCAGGGTCCTCCTATGATAGAAATAGCAAGGCGCTTCAAGCATGATGATGAAGCCCACAATCTTAGAGGGGTTGAGACTGGCTAGATGAAAACTCCCTAAGAAGTAATTCAACTTCTTCAACAACACCAAGCTTCTTAAACCACTGAGCCAACACAGCAGAAGCTTCTTTCCCTACCATTATAGAGTCTTTCTCAAGCTCAACCAAGAACCCTAATGCTTCGTTTAGCTTTTCTTCCTTCTCATATGCAGCCAATACAAGAGCCACACACTTATCAGTAGCTTTGATTCCCGCTTTTCTCATATTCTCAAACGCCAAACGCGCATTCTGACTCTGACCCGAGACACTGTATGCGTTTATGAGCAGTCCACATAGCTTTACATCAGGAGTAATCCCCGCAATTTGAACGGCATCAAAGACCCGCTTAGCTCCCTCCGCGTCTCCACCCATAGAGTAAGCTCTCAACAATGCCTTGTAAACCTCTCTTCCCGCACATATCTCTAGGGAGTCCATTTCTCGGAGTAAAGCCTCTCCTTTCTCGGGGGCACCAGCTCTAATGTAGGCCATAATCATTGAACCATATGATCGATTATCTAGTGGCTCCCCAAGCAATTTGATCTCGTTGAAAGTTTCTTCAGCCAATTTATGATAGCCTGCCTTGCTATACAACTGAACTATTGCAGTAAGGGTCACCTGATCAATGAGAAAGCCTCGATTTTTCATGGAAAGAAGAGTTCTTTCAGCGTCTTCCACTTGGTTTAGCTTCCCATAGTAATGGATGATCTTGGTATAATCACGGGCATTCGCTTCAAAGGAATCTTCGAGCAGCGAAAACTCAGCCACCTAAGGAGATGCAGGCAACAAGATTGAAAGATTTAAATGTAATCAAGAAAGTGACAATAGATAAACTCGAATAGCAAACTAGTATGATTTAGATAGAATTGTCAAAACCAAAAAGGCACTTCAGATCAATCGAGCATGGAAGGAGGAAAGCAAGTACCTTGATATAAAAGGGAGAGTCAAGATTCTTCAACTCTTTAAGAATAGAAAGCCAGTCAGCTCTAATGGGGTTCATCCTCCTAACCCAAGCACCCAACAAATCACAAAAGCTTCCCTTTTCGCTGGAGAAGCAAATAATCTGCCGCATAAGCGCTTGACAACGTTTTGACATCTTAATAGGAATCCGAGTGATTGCCTCATCCTGTTCTTCTGTCAGATTCAGACCAACATCAGCCCAAATAAACCTAGGGCTTTGTTCTGTATCTTCCTTCTCTACAACCTCGCCAATGGCCAGACTCGCACTACATTTGCAACTACAGAGCCTATTTAGACGGGATTCTACAAGTAATGGGATTCGTCTAAACATGCGATGGTAAAGCCTATGCCTTGCAATAACTAATGGACATTTCAAGCCGAAGCTCAACACTGCGCTGCAGCTATAAATTCCCATTGTAGACCTCCAGAACTAAAAGAAAAAACCTAAATTTGGCGGCCGTATGATTTCACATGAACGGAATCTCTAGAAAACAAGTTCAAAGGCCTAATTAAGGATCATACAAGTACAGAATTGAGCTTCTCTGATGAGATTACTTACAAAAAGCAGAGCTCAGAGAAACTGGAGATAAAAGAGATGAGCAAAGCAAAGTTCATAGAGAGAGCTGGTGGATAGATTAGAATATAGAGCGGTGGAGAAGAAGCGATGACCCTCTGTTAGCTTTCTTTGCTCTGCTCTACTTCTGTCTGGCGGATTAGACAACAACAACAACAACACTAGAGACCACAAACAAATGGCTGCTTCACTATGGGCCTTTATTAATGTTGGGCCTCCGTTAGAATTATGGCCCATTATCCCGCAAAATCTACGTATATGGAGTACACTAGCAGTAGCAGCCATTATTTATTGTTCATTTGTTGATGTCTTTGTAATTCTTCCATAGCGATGAATGAAAAACTACTGTTGAAAGTGTTTTTTCTCTTTACTTGCAAAACAAATGTACGTATTTTTTGGGAATTAATCAATCATACGTGTTTCGATATCACTAGTATTAATAAAAGCATTTTATTTTGGATAAAAGTAGAAGCTCATGACCGGGAGTCCACCGGGACGGTCAACAGATACAGATTTCCTCACGTGAAAATACCAAATCTGCCCTCGAAGTCGGAGACAATACCGCCACTGTTCAAGGATATTTAAGTCATTTCCGGCGATCCAAATCTGGTTCTCTCGGATTTTTATTATATTGGTTACTTCACTGAAGCTCACCTTTCTTTTTGTTTTCTCCAAATTTTGTCTCGTCGTCTTCTTCTTCTTCTGATGTATGTAATTCACTGACTCGATACGAGTCACCAACCCTGATAAGAAGATTGCTTTGGTTGGATCGCAGAGGAGGAGACGTTGCTCTTGTGCTTGTTGTTGTTGTTATCCTTGTCTCTGGGCTACTTACTCACTCTTCTCTTATAGATCTGAATTGGTGATTCGTTGAAGTCACCAGTACCAATCTGGAATGGCTTCTACGGAAGTCGATTCCCGCTTAGGTCGAGTTGTTATCCCAGCTTTGGACAAGGTCATTAAGAACGCCTCCTGGCGTAAGCACTCCAAGCTCGCTCACGAGTGCAAATCCGTCATCGAACGCCTCAGATCGCCCGAAAATTCCTCTCCCGTTGCCGACTCTGATTCTGGATCCTCCATTCCTGGACCACTTCACGACGGAGGAGCCGCCGAATACTCTCTCGCCGAGTCCGAGATCATCCTCAGCCCTCTCATTAACGCCTCCTCCACCGGCGTTCTCAAAATTGTCGATCCGGCCGTTGATTGCATCCAGAAGCTTATTGCTCATGGCTATGTTCGCGGTGAGGCCGATCCCACCGGCGGACCTGAGGCGCTACTCCTTTCCAAGCTCATCGAAACCATCTGCAAATGTCACGAGCTAGACGACGAAGGACTCGAGTTGCTCGTGCTGAAGACGCTCTTAACTGCGGTCACTTCAATTTCCCTGAGGATCCATGGAGATTCTTTGCTACAGATCGTCAGGACTTGTTATGGCATCTACTTGGGAAGCAGAAACGTGGTTAACCAGGCGACTGCTAAGGCCTCGCTCGTGCAGATGTCTGTTATCGTCTTCAGAAGAATGGAGGCAGATTCTTCCACTGTCCCCATTCAGCCCATCGTCGTGGCCGAGCTGATGGAGCCCATGGACAAATCCGAATCAGACCCATCTACGACGCAGTCTGTTCAAGGTTTCATTACCAAGATTATGCAGGATATTGACGGAGTCTTCAATTCAGCTAACGCCAAGGGCACATTCGGCGGCCATGACGGGGCCTTCGAGACTTCATTGCCTGGGACTGCCAATCCTACAGATTTGTTGGATTCTACTGATAAGGATATGTTGGATGCCAAGTACTGGGAGATCAGTATGTATAAGTCGGCCCTAGAGGGAAGAAAAGGGGAGCTGGCCGATGGAGAAGTAGAGAAAGACGATGATTCTGAGGTTCAGATTGGGAATAAGCTGAGAAGAGACGCCTTCTTGGTTTTCAGGGCACTTTGCAAGCTGTCCATGAAGACGCCTCCAAAAGAAGATCCAGAGTTGATGAGAGGGAAGATTGTGGCTCTCGAGTTATTGAAGATTCTGCTAGAGAATGCCGGTGCTGTCTTTAGAACCAGCGATAGGTTTGTTTTGCTTATCTTCTTGCGTTATTATAACTCAGGTTAGGTAGTTTGCTATCCTATCTCTAGTTTCATTCTGTTTTCCTAAGCTTTCAACATTGGACCTTTGCTAATTTATCTCCATCTGCTTGATAGTTGCTTTGGGCAGAATGTTATCTAGCTATTGCTGTTTCTTCTGATTATTTGGCATCAATTCATTATGGAGCAGGTTCTTAGGCGCCATCAAGCAGTATCTCTGTCTCTCCTTACTGAAGAACAGTGCTTCAAATCTTATGATCATTTTCCAGCTTTCCTGCTCGATTTACTTAGCTTGGTTTCGAGATTTCGTGCTGGGCTGAAGGCAGAGATTGGGGTGTTCTTCCCTATGATTGTTCTAAGAGTATTGGAGAATGTTGCTCAACCTGATTTTCAACAGAAGATGATAGTGCTTCGTTTCCTGGACAAGCTCTGCGTTGATTCACAGATTTTGGTAGATATCTTCATCAACTATGATTGCGATGTCAACTCATCCAATATATTCGAGAGGTATTAATTAATATGTTGTTGTGCCTTATCTATTTCATTAGATTAGAAAACCATATTTGTAGTGGCAAATATTTTTACACCCTGAATCTGTTTATTTGGTGGTATAAGAGCTGGGATCAATGACTAGTGCGAACTATTTGAAGTGACATTTATTTCCCTGTTTGTTTTCTTGACCTTGTTTTTAGGATGGTCAATGGTCTCCTTAAGACTGCTCAAGGAGTGCCTCCTGGTATAGTTACTACCTTGTTGCCACCTCAGGAAGCATCTATGAAGCTTGAAGCCATGAAATGCTTAGTTGCTGTTTTAAGATCTATGGGAGACTGGGTGAATAAGCAGTTGCGTCTTCCAGATCCTTATTCGGCAAAAATAATAGAAATTGATGATAGAAATCTTGAAGAAGGAAGTCATCCGGTGGAAAATGGTAAGGGGGATGGAGGCCATGGTGGTTTTGAAAGATCAGAATCTCAGTCTGAATTGTCCAGTGGGACTTCTGATGCCTTAGCAATAGAGCAGCGCCGAGCTTACAAGCTTGAACTTCAGGTAAAAGTTTACCTAAAGTTGATTCGGCGCTCATTGACTTTTGTCTCAGTCTTTCAGCTAAACCCTGATTTGGATTTATTGATGGCAGGAAGGTATTTCTATTTTCAACCAGAAACCTAAGAAAGGCATTGAATTTTTAATCAAGGCAAACAAGGTGGGGGACTCGCCAGAGGAAATAGCAGCTTTTCTCAAAGATGCATCAGGGTTGAACAAGACTTTGGTAGGGGATTATCTGGTGTGAAAGAGAAGACCTATCTCTGAAAGTGATGCATGCATATGTGGATTCTTTCGAATTTCAAGGCATGGAATTTGATGAGGCAATTCGAGCCTTTCTCCGAGGCTTTAGGCTGCCAGGAGAAGCACAAAAATCGATCGTATCATGGAAAAATTTGCAGAGCGATACTGTAAATGTAACCCAAAGGCTTTTTTCTAGCGCTGATACGGCATATGTCCTTGCTTACTCAGTCATTTTGCTCAACACAGATGCACATAACCCTATGGTGAAGAGCAAGGTACATATTTGAGCTGTTTCGTTTAGAAGCTTACTGAAATCCCTCTTGAGGGATATCCTAGTACAATCTTGTTTGAAGCTTGTGATTGATCAAACAAGGTAACTCATTACTTATTTTTTCAATTACTACTTGCAGATGACAGCTGATGGTTTTATTAGAAATAATCGTGGTATAGATGATGGGAAAGATTTGCCTGAGGACTATCTACGTGCATTATATGAAAGGATATCTAGAAATGAGATAAAGATGAAGGACGATGGTTTGGGTCCGCAACAGAAGCAGCCGACAAACTCAAGTAGATTACTTGGCTTAGATACTATCTTGAATATTGTTGTTCCTAGGCGAGGTGACGATATGTACATGGAGACCAGTGATGATCTTATCAGGCATATGCAAGAGAGGTTTAAAGAAAAAGCTCGCAAATCTGAGTAAGAAGCTTCCTTTATTTTGCTTTTTGTTTTGCACTCTTGTGCAGTGGTCTGCTTCACACATGTTGATTCTGCTTCCATTCTTTTCTCTTTTGGGCATAATTCAACATATGTTCTGATAGTCACTCTTTGGGAGTTAGTAGTTGGTCAGGTCAACACTGCTGGCTTCTGCTCTTATTGTTACTTCTATTTTATTTTTTATTTTAAAATTTAGCTATGATTTTTTTACTTGGAACTACCTGAAAAAGTGTATCTCTTGGTTTCTGATTTTTGTTTTCTACTGTAGGTCAGTTTATTATGCAGCCTCGGATGTGGTTATACTCAGATTTATGGTTGAGGTTTGTTGGGCTCCTATGTTGGCAGCTTTCAGTGTTCCACTTGACCAGAGTGATGATGCAGTAATTACAACATTATGTCTGGAGGGTTTCCACCATGCCATCCATGTCACTTCTGTAATGTCCTTAAAAACGCACAGAGATGCTTTTGTGACTTCACTAGCAAAATTTACTTCCCTCCACTCTCCTGCTGATATCAAGCAAAAAAACATTGAAGCCATAAAGGTTTGTTTTTTCTCCACTTCCTACCTTCTATTCAGGGTACAAAACGAGATAGGGGAAATCTAATTTAGTTTTAAGTTTTATCCTATGCTGGACTAGCATTCACATTTTGCATCTGAAAATCTTGGGACAAAGTAATTAATGTTTCTTTTTGCACTTTTCTCAGTTCAAGGAAATGATAATTGAGTTAGCTGTTTCCTTTTGTTTTGTTTGTTGAAGTGAGTTGGGTTAGCTTGCACACATTCAAACCTGATTAACCTTGAAAACACCAATGGATGATAAGAAGTGTCTTCTATGGATTAATTGTTTTTGTCTGTTCACTGATAGGCAATAGTAAAACTGGCGGAGGAAGAAGGTAACTATCTACAAGATGCTTGGGAGCATATACTGACTTGTGTTTCACGGTTTGAGCATCTTCATCTCTTGGGGGAAGGAGCGCCTCCTGATGCCACTTTCTTTGCATTTCCTCAAACCGAGTCAGGAAACTCTCCACTGGCTAAGCCAAATTCCGTACCTGCAGTTAAAGAAAGAGCACCTGGAAAACTTCAGTATGCTGCATCTGCTGTGATAAGGGGATCCTACGATGGTTCCGGTGTTGCTGGAAAGGCTTCTAATACAGTGACATCTGAACAGATGAACAACTTGATATCTAATCTGAACTTGCTAGAACAAGTTGGTGACATGAGTCGGATATTTACTCGTAGTCAAAGATTGAATAGTGAAGCCATAATTGACTTTGTTAAGGCCCTCTGCAAAGTTTCCATGGATGAGTTACGATCTCCATCTGATCCACGGGTCTTCAGCCTAACAAAGATTGTGGAAATAGCGTAAGGATCAATCTTTTCTTTAGGATATCTGTTGTGTTTTGCTCAAACTCTCTCTTATTTATACCCTGTTTGTTGTAATGGCAGGCACTATAACATGAACCGCATAAGACTTGTCTGGTCGAGCATCTGGCATGTGCTCTCCGATTTCTTTGTGACTATTGGCTGTTCTGATAACCTCTCCATTGCAATATTTGCTATGGATTCTTTGCGCCAGCTGTCTATGAAGTTCTTAGAGCGGGAAGAGTTGGCAAATTATAACTTCCAAAATGAATTTATGAAACCTTTTGTTGTTGTCATGCGCAAAAGTGGTGCTGTTGAGATCAGGGAATTGATTATACGATGTGTCTCACAGATGGTTTTATCCCGTGTTGACAATGTTAAGTCGGGATGGAAGAGTATGTTCATGGTATGATCCATCAAACTTCCAGTTACGTTGATTTCTTGATGACAGATATAGTTGCTAAAATCTGTTTGCTCTTGCAGATTTTCACGACAGCAGCACATGATGCACATAAAAATATTGTGTTCCTGTCTTTTGAAATGGTTGAGAAGATTATCCGAGACTACTTCCCACACATCACGGAGACAGAGACAACCACCTTCACAGACTGTGTGAATTGCCTTGTTGCGTTCACCAATTGTAAATTTGAGAAAGATATTAGTCTCCAAGCCATTGCTTTCCTTCAATACTGCGCAAGAAAACTTGCTGAAGGCTATGTTGGTTCATCACAGAGGAGGAACCCTCCATCATCTCCTCAGGGTGGAAAAAGTGGAAAACAAGATAGTGGAAAGTTTCTAGAAAGTGACGAACATTTGTATTCTTGGTTTCCACTGTTAGCCGGTAAGCCATTTTCCTCACTTCTTGTCTTGTGGATTTTACTTCTTAAATCAACATTCTCATCACCTTGACATTTTTGGCTTTCTTTCCCGTGCAGGTTTATCTGAACTTAGTTTCGACCCAAGAGCAGAAATTAGGAAGGTTGCATTGAAAGTCCTGTTTGATACTCTGAGGAACCATGGTGACCATTTCAGTCTGTCGTTATGGGAACGGGTTTTTGAGTCTGTTTTATTTCGGATATTCGACTATGTGCGTCAGGACGTTGACCCATCTGAGGATGATTCAACAGATCAGAGAGGTTACAATGGTGAAGTCGACCAAGAGTCTTGGCTTTATGAGACATGCTCGTTGGCTCTACAGCTAGTTGTAGACCTCTTTGTAAATTTCTACAAGACAGTTAACCCTCTCCTTAAGAAGGTACTGATGTTATTCGTAAGCTTGATAAAACGTCCTCACCAAAGTCTTGCTGGTGCGGGTATTGCTGCGCTTGTCCGTCTGATGAGAGATGTCGGTCATCAATTCTCTGACGAGCAATGGCTCGAGGTTGTGTCATGTATCAAAGAAGCAGCAGATGCTACAGCTCCTGACTTCTCATACGTTACCAGTGAAGAATTGACGGAGGATGTAAGCAATGAGGACGAAACAAATGATAATTCCAACGACGCACTGAGAAGAAGGAACAGGCAGCTTCAAGCTGTCGTGGCAGATGCCAAATCCAAAGCTTCAATTCAGATTTTTGTGATTCAGGTCAGTCAAGTCTCAGTCTCTTTGGTGATGAAACATGGATATATATACACACATAATCGATCTCATGAGTATATGTGTATGTCTGTGTACTTGCTCTTTATTTGCAGGCGGTAACAGATATCTACGACATGTATCGTATGTCTCTCACAGCCAATCACATGTTGATGCTCTTCGACGCTATGCACGGCATTGGATCCAACGCTCACAAAATCAACGCTGATCTACTCTTACGTTCCAAGCTCCAGGAGCTCGGGTTGTCCCCTGAATCCCAAGAAGCTCCTCTGCTGCGCCTGGAGAACGAATCTTTCCAAACATGTATGACCTTCTTAGACAACCTCATCTCAGATCAGCCTGTGGGTTACAACGAGGCTGAAATAGAAACCCACCTCATAAGCCTCTGCAGAGAGGTGTTAGAGTTCTACATAAATATTTCATGTTCAAAGGAGCAGTCGTCTAGGTGGGCGGTGCCCTCGGGGTCGGGAAAAAAGAAGGAGCTAACAGCGCGGGCTCCGCTAGTGGTGGCTGCAATTCAGACACTGGGAAACATGGGAGAGTCACTGTTCAAGAAGAACTTGCCGGAGTTGTTTCCGTTGATAGCGACGTTGATAAGCTGTGAACATGGGTCAGGGGAGGTGCAAATAGCTCTTAGTGACATGCTTCAGACATCAATGGGACCTGTTGTCCTCCGCTCTTGCTGCTAATATCTATCTCTCTGTAAGATTTCTTCATTTTCTCCCTCGATTTTCATCATAATTCTGTTTGGGTCTTCTCTTGAGTTTTTATCACAAAATTACTACATTTGCTTTATTGTTTGGTAGCCATGGGAAGAGATTAGCGTTCACGAGGGATTTTTTCTTTCTTTCTTATATGTAAATTGTAAAATATTAGACAGTCTGTGTTTTTGACACGTTGTTGCATAATAAGTTTAGCAAATTTTCATTCTATTTTATTTCGAGAGGTTGAATGAATCACACAACGTGATTTTAGTAAGGCGTTTTTACAATCAAAAGTAAATGAAAAGCAAAGCGAAATGAAATAGTTAGTACAACATTTATAAAATGAATAGAAAGAATACAGATGATGATGATGTGTGAATCTCGTTGAGAGAGATGATAATTATATGATACAAACATAGAACAAGTCAAAACTGGATGCCGAGGCGACGGATCTCAGAACGGAAGACGGGACTGGAAGAGAGAGTACGATGAGCCAAACTTCGAATGTCTTCTCTTGAACACTCCTTTGATATTCTCACCAACTCCCACAATGCTCCCCCGCTTATCATCTCCTTCGCATTCACCTCTGTCCCCACCAAACAATCAATGAACATGATGAACCACAAGGATCAAAAAGACCACAAAGACATACAAGGATTGCACTAACCATGCTGGGCCAAATGGCATAAAGCCAGCTCTATGTGGCGCCTAATTGGCGCAGCTTCATCGTTAGCATGTTGTACAATCCACGGAAGAGCTCCGTCTTCTATTAGTAGTGATCTTCCACTCTTCACACCTTCATACATTCTTCACATTAAACCCCCAAAAAAAAAAACAATCTCTCTCTAAAGGCTGAATGACCTTGAAGGAATACTGGAAGAGCTTTTTTACCTTGAGTGGTTGCTCGTGACTCGCACTTGGCAAAGTTCGCAATTCCGCGAGCCACCTGAGCAAGAACATCCGGATGTCCGCATCTAACCATTCCTAACAACGCTTTTATTCCACCATCTGACCATAGTCTTGCTTGCAGTTTGTCTACCAAACAACAAAAAGAGATTTAAGAAATTGGTTGGTTTCTTGTTCAAAACAAAATGTTGGGGATGTTAATTTACCGTTGCCACAAAGATTAGCAATAGCTCCAGCAACCATGCGTAAAGTTTGTGGATCTTCTGCATCTGCAGCTGTTAGAGATAGCAAGCTGATTCCACCTTGGTCAACTATCAGTTGTTGACTCACTTCTGTTACCCCACAAACAAAAACTAAACACATGAGCATGTACCACCACACCAAGTGACCACAAGCCATATAATTAGTCTGTTTCTGCTTTCATTGTCTGTCTAACCACTAAATACTAGTCAGTAGCAGTGAGAGTTTACCGTTCATTGCGAGATTGGCGATCGCACCAGCGGCAACTCTTCGCACAGTTTCATCTTCGTAGCTTCTGAGAAGCATTAGCAACGATGTCAGGCCTCCAGCTTCAACAATCTTTTCTTGATTTGCCTCTGCTTATCAAACCCAAAAAAAGTAGGGAAAACAGTAAGAACCCAGAGCAAAAAAAAAAAAAGATGATGCATATATTGATAGTTACCTTCAGCTGCAAGATTGGCCACAACTTTCACAGCATGAATTCTTATGTTTGCATCATCTGACTCAAGCAATTGCAAGATCTTTTGAAGTCCCACTGTTTCAAAGAGGATATAAAGTTATAAGAACCACAAAGGCATTTGTATACACTCCGGTTCAAATAGTTTAGAAAAAATTTCCATTACCTTGCTCACATAGTGTAGCAAACGGTGCCTTCTGCCCGTTCACAGATTCTCTTGCTTGGGAATGTCGTGATGGTAATGAGTCTGTGCCAGAGTACGAATTCCCTGGGGCACCTCTGTCCAAGCATCTTCTCATCTGGAAGAATAAGACTCAACTGTTAGATATCAAATTCAAGAGACTCAAGGTTGCACCAAATTTATTACCAAGATACAGTTGTTATCATTGTCAAAAAAAAAAAAAGATACAGTTGTTATCAAGTAAAAGAAGCAGATTAATAGTGGTATGTGAATATGTGCCTCATATTCACAATAGCTAGATCAAAGAAACTCTAGCCGTGCTTGTACTATTCCCCAAGTCTTTAAAAGTATTTTCAAAGAGGGCAAACAATGGAGACTAATCCTTCATCTGATGTATAAAGACAGCTGCTTTACAGCAATTAAAGGAGAGACCTTTACACACGCTAAATTCGTAAACGAGAGACCTTTACACACTCTAAATTCGTACACTTCGTACCTGATCAGCTTCAAAAGTAAGCTGCACAAGTTGACTTCGTAATATGGTGACCTCTTCTTCAAGTTTCTTTTTCTGAAGAGCCTCATCCTCCAGCATTTTTTGTAGTCTTGATATTCCAGCATCTTCGCCTTCCTAAACCGCCAGAGAGCTTGGTTAAATATTATCTAAGATGTTAAATCATTGACAAGAGGAGAGAGATAGCAAAAGCGATAGAGAATTTAAACAATGGGTACCCCTGATCTTGTCTTCAGTGTTGACTGGCTTTTTACTTTGCTGACTTCCTCTTCAGCTGCCTTCCTTAACTTCATTTCATTCTCAAGTGATTCTTTGAGCCTAGTGAATTCACTAGCTGTAAAAACTCCATTGACCTGCAAAGTAATATTTACTGGTTAAAGGTTCGAACACTCCCATCACCTGAAAAGAAAATCAGAGTTCTGTGGGCAAGTACCTCTCCGTTACGTTTACCATTCTCCTGGTTCCGCTGGTTCGATATCAGCTTTTCTTCAAGCTTTTTAACTGACTCCATATATTCCATTTGACACTTTAGTTTCTCCTTCTGTAAATAGAATGTAAAGAAAAAAATAACCCGATTTTAAAAGGCACTGAAACAAAACATATGAAACCATTTTTCTGATTTTCTTCTTCATATTCTTTTAGGTTATGCCAAGGAGTGCCTAACTGGATTTTGCATGAACTAACCTCCAAGGCCTCTGCAAAGTTTTTTTCAACTTCTGATATACGATTTTGTGCTTGTCGATTTATTCTCTCCACATCATCATCAAATGCTTTGAGCTGCCTTTCGTTTTCAGCAATCACCTTATCCAATTGGACCTCAAGTTTCTTGGATAAACTCTTGTAATCAAATTCTTCCTTTATCTTTAACATATTCTCTACCTTCATTGCCTGCCCAACATTTAAAAACACTTATGGATTTGAAGTTTCTCAATAGATTTCTACACTAGGGGTTAGGTTAAAGTAGTAAGAACCCACCCTTTGACCAAATAATATAGTACTGGTTGTCTCTCCTCTATGACGTGGAGAGGGACCAATGGTCACAATTAGGGATGTTCTTGCTGTGCCTGAAATGCAAACAACATATATATAAGTGAACGATAATACAGAAAAGTCCATTTATTAGGAATTCAGAATTCAAGACACCAGGACTTAGCCTATGAGCAATAAGATAACTAACCACCAAATGAATCTCTCAACAAGCGAGTAAGTTTTGAATCACGAAGTGGAACATGAGGGCTATTCTCAGCTATTGCATTTATGCATTTCCCTAGAGCACTAAGTGAGAGATTAATGGATTTAGCTTCCTCCAGCATGTGTCCTTCGCTGCCTGCATTGCAAGAAAGGTGGTGGTAATGAGCACTCCCATAAGTAAATACATTTCCTAGAGTGTCTCTCATGGAGGGAAAATGAAGAAATGAGTAAATCTGATTTGTACAAGAGCTTTGACAAGCTATCCCATTTGATTATCAGAGGTTTATACCCGACTTGTGAACACGTTCAGAACCAGCAAGATCTACTAGAACTAGCTTGCTTCTCCTAACCAATGGCTTGGATGGTCTGACAAAGTGAGATGAGTTCTCCATTTCATTTGAGACTGGATCCTCGTTCTCCACCACCGACCTCTTGACATGTACCTGAACTATTGATCATCCATCAGCTCAAAATAACAATAGAGATGAACATAAAGGTTCTCTCTAACGCCTATGAAGTTGTAGAGAAAGTTGAGAAGGCTAAACAGAGGTGAATTACCATGAGAATTGCATGACTTCGAGAAGATTCAGTATTCAATTTTGTATTGGCTGCAACTCTATGTGTTTCCCCAAGCTGAAGGAGCTCAAGGAAATTTTGCTGGTTCCTGATCTCTACATGGGTCGCCCCTGGCAAGGAGACATCTCCAGTTCTGGGGTCTTCGACAATAGCAATATTGTCATTAGTTGGATCTAGGAGATCTTGGATGGTCTCCATATAAAGCTGGAGAAAAGTTTGAAAAGATAATAAAGTTAAGGAAAAAAAAAAAAAAACTAAAGAATGCAAAGTAGTAACTGAAGAATAAATCAATAGTACCCCAAGGAAAGATACCTGTAAATATGAGACAGAGATAGAATCAGTGTCAAGAGAAGTGCCTCCAATGATATCTTCCATTGATCGAACCATGATACCACGAGCAGCAGTATCTTCATCTCCTAATCTTCCAAGGGTAAAAGTTTTGCCAGTACCCGTCTGACCATAAGCCATCACAGTTCCATTGTAACCCTCAAGAACACTCTACAAATTGAAAGTAATTCAGTGTAAAAGGAGCAAGGAGAATAGTGAAGGGAGAAAGATAATGATGAAGGAGAGGCAAAGAGACCTCAACAACAGGCTTGGCAACCACTTGGTAGACTCGCTTCTGTGAAGCAGCTTCAGTAAGCACCTCATCAAACTCGTAGGTCTCAGTATCCCAATTGTTTTTCCTGAGTTTCAACCTTTTGAGCTAACAACACACAGAGAGAGAGAGGATTGAAACAATGAGAGATAAAGATGAAACCCCTGACTCAGTTTAGTTTACTAAGAGTTGGAGAGAAACCTCAGGTTGCAACTCAACACAATCAGCAAAATCAGCATCTGCGACAGACTCATCTGCATTTCGAGGTCGTAATCTTACAGCCACTCGAACTCTCCCAGGAACTGTAGAAAGAACACATAAAAACACAATTCTACAGAAGCCAAAAAAAATAGTCATCGAGTAGAGAAGAATTCATCTAATGATCAATAAAACTGAACAATCGTCTCCCAAAAAGCAATTAAACGGCAAGGGATCAGCATCCCAACAACAGGAACTAATACAAAGCTAAAATAGATAATTCACAGTGAGTGAAAACTGAAATCGCATCTCTCACAGTAAGTAAAATGAAAACGGACCTCCATTGTCAGCGGCTCCGAGAGAAGCAGAGGTGGAGTTCCGACGGGGAGCAGGCGCGGAGGAAGGAATCCTGGATTTGAAAGAAGACGATCTGAGATTGGAAGAATTAGCTCCAGAGATTGGTCTCATGGATCCTCTAACCGCACCATTTCTCGAAGAAGCCATTGCCATTTCCTCTTCTCTATGCTGGCGGCGGTTTATGCAAACTGAAGAACAAATTCAAACGAAGAAGAAGAGAAGAGAGAGACTGGTATCTATCTATTGTTTCTCAATTTTGTTTCGTCAATTTTTGGGGGTTATTTTTCTTCTTTGTGTTTTTTTTTTGTTTAACCAAAAACAGTGATGGAGGAGGAGGTTGGCGGGCCCACACGCGTTAGTATTTGAATGAAGACAGAGACAGTCGTTCGGTTTACAACGGGTCCCACTTTGTCAAAAAAGACTACAGTGTTTTACCTCTTTACCCTTCACCAGGTTTGTGCTCACTGCTGAGTGGTTCGGTCCCTACTAGCTAGGGGAGTAGGGGTAGTGGCCGCTTTAATTGCGCCGAACGGGTCGGCTTAGTGGAAGGGATCCGTTTGTATTGGATCCGGGTCGGGTTTGGCTTAGCCCATTTACAAGAATTTGATGGCCCACGTGGATTCCACTCGGCCGATAGATTTTTGTCTATTTGAAATCTTGTCGATGAGTATTGGGGAAAAAAGATTTGTCTAAATAATACAAAACCCCTTTCAAAGGACAGAAATTAGTAAATCATCCAGTACAATCTTTTTACTGGATTTTTTTAGTCAGTTTCTCAGTGTGCATGTCAGCTCTCCCGAAACAAATGAAAAGAACAACAATTGGGCTTGGTTCGGTTCTGCCGCATTTGACTTAACCAGCAAGTGGATTGGCGTGGATTGTCACACGGTTTAGCCTTATCTCAGCAAGCGGCCTATCTCCTGCTCCTGTTTGAGTCTGCAAAGAGGCCACAATCATATCATTAGATGAGTTTTGTAAAAACAAATTCAGATCAATAAATCATGTTCCATGCTTCATATCACCAATAACTCAGAAACATACTTCTTTAACACTCGATTTAGGGAAGAAAACATAAAAGTTCAATCTCTACTTGGAAAGATGATGTGAAAAAGAGGGTAAAAGGTTGGTTTACCTTTTCCATAATGTCAAGAACTTCAAAGCCATGAATGACTTTGCCAAAGATGGTGTATAATCCATTGAGGTGTGGTTGCTTTGCGTAGGTTATGAAGAACTGGCTACCGTTGGTGTTTGGACCACTGTTTGCCATTGACAACATCCCTCTTGCATTGTGCTACATAAGATCATGGAAACAGGTAAATGATCAAGAACAATTAGAGAGTAGAGAGATTGATATGGCCATTGGCAATCGCAACAGACTCATATCTGTCTACTTCCCTGGGAATTGCACTAGCGGTTATGAGTAGGGTAATGGCAGACATATGACTACTTGGCCAAAACACACTGATAACTTACCTTACAGTCAGAAGGAACATATCAGGATAGTATACTCATCTACATTGGAGTTCTTACCTCGGTAGGTTTCTAAGTCTAATAATGGTTCTGAGCTAAAAGAAGTCTATAATTATGGATGCTAATAAGCCACTGAGAAAAAGGGAAAACAAAACCAACAGGCCATGACACAGTGGCATTACATTTAAGATGCCTTAAAATCACAGTTTGAAGGATAAACTGAAAGTATATGGAAATGAGCAGAGATGAGAATAGAGATACCTTAAGGGACTCTCGGATCTCATCATTGAATTTCTTGCCCCAGATGCTAGTTCCTCCTTTCCCGGTCCCCTTGGGGTCTCCTCCTTGAATCATGAACCCTTTGATATTTCTATGAAAGATAGTACCATCGTAGTAGCCGCTAGCACATAACGCCAAAAAGTTCTGCACCAATATGAAAGATCAAAGCTAGAGGTCAAGGTGCTTCAAGTAGAACTCATCGAAACTTGCAAAAAATGTCAGAGAGAAATAGCTCAGCGATCCAATGAACACGCATTGGAAGATGATGGACCTACCTATACACGAACTTGTTCAGGGAAAAGGAATTTCCCCTATCATGACATTCATATAACCCTAATTTCGATTAAAAAATTCCAGAGAAGGAGAACCCAGCACAGGCAATAGCTAATTAAAACAATCCACGACTAGAAAACCTAATGAATTTTTTTTGTGATTTGCTTGCCTCAACGCTGACTGATTTTGAAAACAATACAAAGAAAACAACTGAAATTGAAACCGAGAAACATGAGCTGAGTGAAGAACTAACCTCAGCACTCTTGGGAACCTCGTCACAGAAGATTTCGCACTTGATATCACCCAGATTCGTGTGCAAAGTTACCGACTGCAAGAATCAAAACCAGGAAACTCGAAACTATAAATACATATATCGCCAGAATAAAAAAAAAAACTGAATAGAACGAAGGAAGGATAAAAACGACTCACCATTGTTGCTCGCAGAGAGGCTTCCAAGTTGCTCTATATTTTTATCAGTCGCGTCTAGATGCTGCTTTTGGCGCTTTTGTTCGTTCGAGATCTTTCCGCATCGCCGCCTTGTAGTATTGGGCCTTATATGGGCCACTTTAATAAGATTATTATTGATCCATTTAAAGAAATTAACAAAATCAAATCATTCATTTATGATTTATCTCACAAAGCTTTCAAATCAATATCTCTCCATCCAATTCATAATTCATGGCGACCACCGGCGCCGCCGCGGCCACGGCCACCACCGAGATTGGTAACGCAGAATACAAACAGCCTCGATCGATATTTGACTTGACGGCAGATTTCTTTGACTCGTGTCGGCTGTCGTATCCTTCTGAGACTCAATCCGCATATTTCCGGTTAGGACCACCCAAAACTTTCGATCCAGAGGAGGCGGAGGATAAGAGTTCCAAAGACGGCGTGATTTTGGACAGATGGACGTGTAATACTTGTAAAATTGAGTTCCTGTCTCTTCAAGATCAACGCTACCACTTCAAGTCCGATATTCATCGCCTTAACGTACAAATTTCTCTCTTCTTTTCAGTTTCCGACTACTTATATTCAATATGATTGGAAATGCAATTCTATGTTGCTTTTAAACTTAATTTGGTTGCTTTGATTTGTAGATCAAGCTGAGTGTTGCTGGCAAGGCTATATTGAAAGAGGAAGACGTTGATGAGTTGACATCTGAGTCGGTCCAAGACTATGACGTGTCTAGTATATCAGGATCAGAGGACGAAGCTGAGACTAGTAGGCCCTCTTTCCACTTTGATGCTCAAAAGGGTATCGATAAAAAGAAACTATTTTTCCGTCTTCAAAGTGGTGACAAAGTTTCTATCTGGAAAAGCTTAATCATGGACGACGCTGAAACTGTTTCGTTCGACAATGACAGAGGAGTTTCTGTCGATTGTTGTGGTAGCTTGACCGAGAATCAAGTGACTGAGAGGTTGAGAAATTTGATTCGCGAGAATACAGATGATAGGAAAATGTGTGTAGTGTTGCTTGCTAGTGGTGGCCACTTTGCCGGTACTGTCTTTAATGGAAAGTCGGTTGTGGCTCATAAGACATTCCACAGGTACTTACGTCTCCTCACATTTCCTCTCAATTCATGTTTGTGTCGATTCTTATTCAGTTCAGAATCTCAGATTCTGTTTTTACTTGTGATAAATGAAGATTAATATCATTTGGTCTAAAACAATATAGAATATTGATATCTGCAGCATTTAGCTTCTCTGAGTCTTGTGAAAATGGGTCTTCCCTAGCCTCTTCTTGTCCTCTAATTCCATTTCCCATGTATAGATATGTTGTAAGAGCCAAGGCTGGTAAAAAGCAGTCCACAAAAGATGGAAGCGGGAGGAGTATACACTCTGCCGGAGCTTCACTTCGTCGCTACAATGAACTTGCTTTAAAAAAGGTTTGTCTCTGAACATGTTTGGCTACTGTTGCCTTCTCTTTTAAGCTAGAGATTACAAAAGGTCGTTGAGTTTTTACTAACCATATGCCTAAGCCCCTTTTGTTACTGATTATATAATGGGGAAAAGAGGCTTAGGAGATGATTCTGTTATTTGTCTCCGAACTTGCTTGGCCAACTTGCTCCTGTTAATGTTGTCTCTTAACATGGTTTTCAGTTTACGATTTTCCTAAAACCTAATTTTAAGTGAGGAAAGAATAACTTAAGAACATTAAACACTAGAAACCCCCTTATATAATAATATATATGCGGCTCTGTCCATTTGTAAAGGCAATTCTGAACTCGGAAGTGTGGTGTATAGTTGTGTAAACATGATTTAGGTCTCTTAAACTGGTGGAAACATTGGCTGCCTTCATGATGGTTGTCTACCGGATCAGGATCATAGGAAGGCCGCCTTTATATATCCTTTTATATATTAACCTCTATGAAAAGTACCACTTAGCGTTGAAGTGTAATTTTTTTTATCATTTTTCTCTCTATTGTTAGGATATTCAAGAGCTACTTGCTAGCTGGAAGCCTTATTTTGATAGTGCTGCTTGTGTTTTTGTCCATGCTCCCTCAAGCAGTAGGCAATTACTTTTCAATGGAGGCAAACCGTACTTTAGCAGCCAAAACTGTGCTGTACGAAACGTACCATTTACGATCCGGCGGCCAACCTTCAAGGAATCACAGCGTATATATAATCAGTTGACTCAGATTGCACATGTAACTGAGGAGATTTTTGTTAATCAACCGGAAGACACCAAAGCTAATACAGTGGTGCAGACCCATAATGAGGATTCTAGTGAAACCTCAAGAAAGGAAGAGCCCGATGAAACTTCGTCTCCCAACATAATCTTAGAGGAACCAAATCGTATAGAAGAGGATCTCGGGGATGGAGTTACTGGTACGTCAACTCCCTTACATGAAGCTGCCAAATCTGGTGATTGTGGAAGAGTTCTGGAGTTCTTGGAGGAGGGTATGGACCCCTGTGCTAAGGATGAAAAAGGCAGAACGCCATACATGCTAGCAAATGAGAAGGAAGTAAGAAACACTTTCAGACGGTTTATGGCGTCAAACCTTGAAAAATGGAATTGGCATGATGCTAAAGTACCCAGCCCGCTCACAAAAGAGATGGAGGAATCTCAAGCTGCCAAGCAGGTACTTTGCATTGGTTTGTTATTTGTTGAATTTAGAAGTCTGTTTAAGGATTCCGCGTGAGGCAAAATAGGACTAGTGCAGAACTCCTTAGTCCTTTCATTACGCACTGGGTTTTTAGGTTGAGCTCTATCCCGGAGTTTATGGATATATGTGTGTTCATGTGTTAGGGTCCGATGTCTGCCAAATACTATATTAATGGGTGTCGTATGTATTTGTTCTGGCATGATTTGGTATATGATTTTTCGGAGACATGTGGTTGCATATGGGAGTCTGAATCCATCATCTGAGTAACTTGATTTGTGACGGTGATTGTTGTTCAGGCAGAAAAAGACGCCAAGCAGAAAGCTAGAGCAAAAGAGTTGAAGAAACTACGCAAAGCCCGAGAAAAGAAGGCTCAAGTAACGTTTTTAATCAGTGTCTATATTTCAAACAAAACTCGGATTAGTAGAGACTTGTTAACTTGTTATCTAACCCTCCTTGTGTTTGCAGGCCGAAGCTGCGCAGGCTGAGAAGGAGAAGCCAATCTCTAAAGTGGTTAGCTTCACAAACCCCAATTTGTATAATCTGATCTCAGTCTGATATTTAAGGAGAAGCCATGTCAACATTTGCTTTGTCTTTTGTGTAAATCTTGCTGTAATAGGAGGAAGTGAGGAGAGCAATGGCAGCACAGAGGGAAAAGAGAGCAGCCGCTGCAGAAAGACGGATGGCATCACTTAACATTCAAAGCACTTCAACCACAAATTAGTTTCCTACTAAAACTTTTGAGTGAATTATAGGTATGAGGGGGAAAAGAGTTTGAAAAAACAACAAGTGAGTATCATCAAACAAAGTGCACAACATTACCGACTCAATTTTTGGGCCTCACACAAATTTGTTCTTAAAAGGCCCGTTTAGACCACAAACCGACTCCTCAATATTTCCATATATATATAGATGCTTGTAGCCTTGTTTTCACATCATCAAGAGTTGTAAGTTTTTTTTTTTGGCTAAAGGATCAAGAGTTGTAAGTTCATCAAATATGAAACCGGAAAGAAAGAGTAGCGGCAGTGCTGGACAGCGGACGAAGGAAGGTGAAACCGATAGCGGCAGTGCTGGACAGCGGACGAAGGAAGGTGAAACCGATAATAATGTTTTTGATCTCAGTTCCATCAAGGTTGCAGTTAATGATGTCGGAACAAAGACCAAGGCAAGGAAGTCAATCGAGAAACGTATGAAGCGAATCGCCAAGTCTTTTTCAGACGAAACAATTCGATACTTAAGCGAGTATCGACGGATCAACGAGGAGTATGAGAAATTCGTCCTTGATCTTAAAGCCCAAGGCATGACAATACCATATTATTAGCAAAACAGATTACATTACTTTGAGTTTCTTTTCCTTTCTTTTTTTTTCCGATTCTTTACAATGCATATTCGGATTATAATAATAATAATAATAATTAGGTGTTTTACATAATAAAATAGTTTAGTGCTTTTTTATTACCTCTTAGTAATTCAGAAAAAACAAACCTTTAGCATTATCATATATATTACCAAATCTTTGCAAATCCTATTGATTTTGGATATTATTCAACAGATTTGATTTGGATGAAAAGATTTATATTGATTTAGATAAAAGATTTGGGTATTACTAAAAATATATATATATGTAAATATACAATAGACCGTTAATTTGGTGCCACACACTAATAATTGTTATACCATAATTACTTATTTAGCATTTGAAATAGATATTATGTTTAAAACAAGGGAATCTACAACAAAACACCGCTATATAGTCAATAGTCAGAGGAGAGAGCTAAGTGAAGGGCATACTCTGCCTCCTTCAAGAACAGTCTTGTGAGCTGTTTCTGTCCTCTACGGTACACTACACTTGACCACTTGTTTCTGCTCATCCTTCTCCCATCCAAGTCCCTACCACAACACATATTTTGTTAACATTTTTAATCAATATCTAAACATGTCCACAGATTTTTGACATTGTACCTCGCTTCTTCATGGCTCTCTAAGACGCACGCCTCCTCAAGGAGCCTAGCATCTTGTTCTTCAGTGCCAGAATTCTCTTCCAGCTTCATCATCCTGTCAGGACAAAAAGCATCAATTTTCTTCTCATCCCACAGACAAACATCTTAGTTATCCCTTTAGAATCCAGAGGAAGTGTTCAAAGGAGACTACGTTGCACGAAAAGAGAGAACAAAAAATATGATTGGCTCGCCATAAATGAACAACAATTTGGTCTAAAATAGCTGAAATATGTTTGGTATGTTAACCTCTCGGAATCGGCATCCAAAATAAGAAGCTTTTTCACCAGGACATCCACATTTTCATGGTAAAATATGTTAGTTTGCCCCTTTGAGCTCAAGGATGTCATCATCAGAAAACCAAAGAGGATTGCCAAATCGAGTAGGAAGCATATCAAGATACCTATCATATCATTTCTAGACAGATGAATCCCTTTTATAATATTAGTGATCTGTTTCAAGATCACTGAGGCAGCCCTTTACAACACACAAAAGTCTGATTCTAATAACAAGGAATAACACCACTACGAAATATACCAGAGGAAGCTCGCTGCAGGAAGAGAGAAAGCAAAATATGATTGGGTCGCCATCAATGAACAACAATTTTATCTATAGTAGTACTAGTAGCGTAATCGCCATCCAAAATAAGAAGCTTGTTCACCTTGTCATGTAATCGCCATCCAAAATAAGAAGCTTGTTCACCTTGTCATGGTAAAGCGACAGCAATTTCTTCTTCTGAGAAGGCAGTACATCAAAAGAGAATGAGTTTACCATGGCCATCTTCCAAATTCTTGGTTGAATCAATGAAAAGAGAAAATGTGGCTGCCAAATTTTGGATCATATGATAAACAACATAGTGGAACAAATGTACACATGTAAATCGGTTGCGTGATACAAGTTTGTCCTTATCAGCTCAAGGATGTCATCATCGGAAAACCAAAGAGGATTGCCAAATCGAGTGGGAAGCATATCAAGATACGTAGCACAACATGTCTTTGACATATGAATACCCTTAAAGCAATGCTTGATAATCAATGAAGTGAAGTAAATCTGTGGGGGCAAAGAGATACAAACTCACGGCTTCCAAGAAGACGGTCCAAAGTGAGAAACAGAATCATGAGAAAGCGGTCATCAAGTTGGAACATTTTCTGACATTATGGACCCAGGAGAGGGTCCTGAAGTAGTCTCATAGGAGGAGTAATGGCCAAATCAACCGGAACAACAAGCAAAACATGTGCAAAAAATAGCTACCATAGGATTTCATACACAGACAGGAACGAGGAGATATTTTACCATCGGAAGTTTCAGTGGAGGCGAATATGCCAAATCCTTTTCGGGAATGGGAATAGACGAATAGTTGATGTTGCAGCTTCGTAATTCAGCTCCATTCACCTGAAATTCATCAAAAAAAAAAAAATCGAATCCCATTTATAAGAAGTGAAAATAAATCCCCGAAAACCGAGAGGTCAAACCCGAAGCCAGTATAAGAACAATCTGAGTTTCGCTTTTTCTTCTTACATCGCCATTATCGTACGGCGAAGATCCAACACGCCGGAGACGATCTTACAGCCAAAACACAAATTCAGTCTCGATTATAAATATTATTAACTCAAAAAATCAATTTTTTTTGTTTTTGGAAAAAACGTAAAATTCAATTTCTATCTGGCGGGGCCCACGCGATTCAACTGCGGAGCTTAATTTACTAGGCCTGCTCCGACAGTGAGTGAAACTGTAAGTTTGAAAATGTTTGGGATACGAGATTCCAGGGGTCAAATCTCAAATGTATCCCCGCCGGTACAATTGTGTTTGAGAAACAGCATGAAACCATAGAATGTCCAGGGACAGTAAAAACTTGCCCCTCCACAATTTTCCTTCAGGCCTACCTGATTTGCAAGCTTGCGCAAGAGGAGTTTTACCCCTTTCATAACCTTAGCAGTTTTGGAGTGGCGCTGGGACTTTTGAAACAGAGAACAATTCGAGTGCTTCAATGAGATAAGGATGGTGAAGTTATACTCTAGGATAAAATCCTCCAAGAGCCGCTACAACCTCTGTGAGAAGCTTGCAGGAGTTAAAGACTAAGACAAATATGCATAGATAGCCAAAGAAGCAAAACTAGACAAAGAATTAGATGATGATATCAAAGAAATACACCAGAGAAGTAATAAAGGGATTGAATAATATCCAAATGTATATCAAATGGATTGAATATCAGAACTTGTGGTTGCATTTTTCTCTAGATATATCACAAAGAAAGGGAAAGGCAGAGGACAAATTGCAGCAGTCTTAGCTGAGGAATCTCCAAATATATATCAACAATATGTACTCGCAAGGTCCCACAAGCCACAGCACCAAACTCCACCTGCACAATATAGATATAATGTATAGGCATAGAAAAGCGACATAAACAAACTAGTAGCAGCATATATATATATATATATATATGTACCAGTCTAAGTACAGGTTCTCTTCCGGGAATGTTTTTCATCATTTTCTTGCATGTCTTCCCATATCTTCTCGTCTTGGATGACAAGCTCTTGATGTGTCTTGATGAATTCAGCATATGCATATGTTTTGTTGTCTTCTTCGTATTTGTAATAAACCTTGGATAACACATGAGTTACCTGTGTAAAAGAATATCAAACAAGACACGGATTAATCCATCCATTCTAATAACTAAAACCTATATTAGAATCATGCAAAGAATATCAAACAAGACACGGATTAATCCATCCATTCTAATAACTAAATCCTATATTAGAATCATGCAAAGACATACCACCATCTCCTTCACGCTGCTGCTTTTCTCACTACCACTTCTGTTCAAATCAACAACCATCTCCATCAGGCTGCTGCTTGCCTCACTACCACTTCTGTTCCCATCAACAACCATCTCCTTCAGGCTGCTGCTTGCCTCACTACCACTTCTGTTCCCATCAACAACCATCTCCATCAGGCTGCTGCTTGCCTCACTACCACTTCTGTTCCCATCAACAACCATCTCCATCAGGCTGCTGCTTGCCTCACTACCACTTCTGTTCAAATCAACCACCCTCTGTAAGAATATAAGAGGAACAAATATCAGGCATGAAACATTCTAGTAAGGAAATCAAATTTACCTGCATACACATAGACATACACATACCGTAGGAGTCTTCACACTGCTGCTTTTCTTGATGCTTTTGTGAAACTCAACCAAGCGATACTCTATCATTAGCCAATTTGTCTTTCCTTCTTTTGGGCGCCTTCCATTGAGGAGCTTCCCATCAAAGAAATTAAAACATTGCTTCACACCTATCACAGTGTCTCCAATGATAATGTCCTTTGAGCCAGTAGTTGAGTGCCAGAACCCACCATTAGCAGATCTAGCAACCCTTTCACCTCCACTGCAGACCAGGCTCCGAGGGGTGAAAAAGAAAAGTTCTTTCTCATTGCCCTTCTCGAACTCCACTATACAAACAAAATTAAAAGCAGCTTATACTAATACATACTGAAGCCTTTACATATATCTCTGTGGAGAATGAGTCTCTTGTATTGAATAAAGTTACAGGTAGCATTATATACACAAAGCAGAAGTAGAATCCTACAAGTCAGGAAACGAATTCTACGTGGAAAATATGATATCCCTATAAGATAGGAAGAAGTTATTGACTTGTTCTTCCTCTAATCTCTCTACCTAATATCAGAAAAAATCAATCTTCCTTCGTTTTTCATGCGTCTGACAATCTTCGCGAGCTAATACTAGTACACAAAAGCATAAGCATGCTAATACTATTGCTCCAGTACCTAGGAGTTGATTAGGGTGATAAAGGTATATATCTTTCACATGAATCTTGTTCTTTGGCAACGCTTTTCCTTCTAAGAACGGCTTAAGGTACCCCAAGACTAATTCAACATCAGTAGGGTCAAATCTGAACCCAATTGCTTTTCGAAAAGGAAATTTCTTTTGTGCCGGTTGATCATCTGATTCTTGCTCCGGCAGCAGATTAGGTTGATGATCTGATTCCGGTTCTTGCTCCGGGAGCAGATTAAGGTCAAAGAAACTCCTGTAAAGAAGAAGAAACTCAAACGTTGCAAACTCAAGAACTTAACTACTAAAAGAATCGGCATCAAAGAAAACCCTAGTTACCTTTGAGCAGATTGGAATCGCACCATTGTTGAATGTCAAGAAGATTAAGTATTAAGGATTCGCGAAGAAGAAGCTCGAGATTTTGTTCTTCCGCGAAGAGAGGAGAGAGACGAAAGAAGAGAGGTCGAGTTTATTAAATGGGATCGGATTATATAATTTTGGGTTTGGGGATGATTTTTTCTCTGTAAACCGATCAATTTTAGTGTTTAGCAAATCTAAGCCGAATAAATGAACTAAACCCATAACCAAAAATTAAACCAGATTGCCGGGTTTGCCCTCCAAACCACAAGAACAGCTATTCCCAAAACCGAAAAGCAATAAATTGAACCGGGAGGTTAATTCTCTCCATCAGAAGCTTCCCAAAAGTTTTTAGATTGGTAAGCGAGAAAGAAAAGGACGAGGAATATAAGATTTTGTTCATCGGTTAAGTAAACCGGGCAAATTAGTATCTGTACCAGTAAACCGGATTTGGTGATTTTACTATATAATGTGAACCACTTGTAACAGAACGATTGTGAGAAATAACAAACTTTACCAAATTCATCATTTCTTAGTTTTCTCACGAACACTAAGAATGCTCAAAAGATTATTGATAAAAATATACTATTTTTTAGTCTTCAAAGTGGTGACAAAAGTTTCTATCAGAAAAAGCTTAAATGCTTAATCATGGACGACGCTGAAAGTGTTTTGTTCAACAATGACAGAGAAGTTTCTGTCGATTACATATACCAAAAGTTTAACTCATATAACTTCACTACTAAAAACAAAATACAAAAATCTAACATTACTATATATAAAAATAAAATATTGGTTAACTCCTAGTTATAGTTAAAGGGGGGGAAAGAGTTTGAAAATACAAGAGTGAAAGCATGATTATTGGTAGTATCTTAGAAATAAATCTTAGGAATATTTAAGTAATATATTTGTAAAAGTGATAGGTAAGAAATAGTATTTTTGGGTTAAGATTTTTGTGTGATTAATGGTAGGTTCTTAACATGTGGTTCTTAGAAAAAAAAAATATTAATATAAAAATAAAATTTATAATTATAGAAAATTTAATAATTGTTGCAAATTAAAAAAATTAAAACATACATGAGATACAATTTATAACATAAAACACAAATGTTTTTTTAACCAATCACAATGTGACACCTTGCAACATCTTAAGTTAAGAAAAACATCTTAACTTAGATACAAATCTTAGCTTTAAGATGTTGGTTTGATTATTTTTAATCAACTTTAATCGTAAGATTTATCTAAGATACCCAACATTTCAACCAATATTCATGCTCTGAGTATCATCAAACAAAGTGCACAACATTACCGACTCAATAATTGGGCCTCACACAAATTTGTTTTTAAAAGGCCCGTTTAGACCACAAACCGACTCCTCAATATTTCCATATATATATAGATGCTTGTAGCCTTGTTTTCACATCACCAAGAGTTGTAAGTTTTTTTTTTTGGCTAAAGGATCAAGAGTTGTAAGTTCATCAAATATGAAACCGGAAAGAAAGAGTAGCGGCAGTGCTGGACAGCGGACGAAGGAAGGTGAAACCGATAGCGGCAGTGCTGGACAGCGGACGAAGGAAGGTGAAACCGATAATAATGTTTTTGATCTCAGTTCCATCAAGGTTGCAGTTAATGATGTCGGAACAAAGACCAAGGCAAGGAAGTCAATCGAGAAACGTATGAAGCGAATCGCCAAGTCTTTTTCAGACGAAACAATTCGATACTTAAGCGAGTATCGACGGATCAACGAGGAGTATGAGAAATTCGTCCTTGATCTTAAAGCCCAAGGCATGACAATACCATATTATTAGCAAAACAGATTACATTACTTTGAGTTTCTTTTCCTTTCTTTTTTTTTCCGATTCTTTACAATGCATATTCGGATTATAATAATAATAATAATAATTAGGTGTTTTACATAATAAAATAGTTTAGTGCTTTTTTATTACCTCTTAGTAATTCAGAAAAAACAAACCTTTAGCATTATCATATATATTACCAAATCTTTGCAAATCCTATTGATTTTGGATATTATTCAACAGATTTGATTTGGATGAAAAGATTTATATTGATTTAGATAAAAGATTTGGGTATTACTAAAAATATATATATATGTAAATATACAATAGACCGTTAATTTGGTGCCACACACTAATAATTGTTATACCATAATTACTTATTTAGCATTTGAAATAGATATTATGTTTAAAACAAGGGAATCTACAACAAAACACCGCTATATAGTCAATAGTCAGAGGAGAGAGCTAAGTGAAGGGCATACTCTGCCTCCTTCAAGAACAGTCTTGTGAGCTGTTTCTGTCCTCTACGGTACACTACACTTGACCACTTGTTTCTGCTCATCCTTCTCCCATCCAAGTCCCTACCACAACACATATTTTGTTAACATTTTTAATCAATATCTAAACATGTCCACAGATTTTTGACATTGTACCTCGCTTCTTCATGGCTCTCTAAGACGCACGCCTCCTCAAGGAGCCTAGCATCTTGTTCTTCAGTGCCAGAATTCTCTTCCAGCTTCATCATCCTGTCAGGACAAAAAGCATTGAGGTCTGCAATTTTCTTCTCATCCCACAGACAAACATCTTAGTTTAGCCCTTAGAATTCATGTCACGGGTAACAAATTCAACTGCTTACTTTGCATTAAGGAGATCCACAAGTAACTGCAAAGCTCCAGAATCCCCGCATGCTTCCCATACCGCCATCCTGACCTCAGTTTCAGAAGGTTGCTCGCCTGGTCTTGACTCTACAAGCTTTCAGGAAAACAATACTTGTGTCTCAATATCTAGTGTAAGACAAACTGTGGATATTTATGATTCCGCCTTCGTTTCCCAAGTCACTACTTTTCAGTCTTTCAGAAATGGAGATCTTTTGTGTAGGATATGGGTTTAAGTTGAAATGATGTCAGAAGAAAGAAAAACGGTGATCATACCTCTTCAAGCATAGCTGAGACCTTGTAAATCTCTTCTTCTTGCATGGCAATGGTCCTTAAGCCAGTCATAAAATCTTCTCGGAAAACTAGTTTATTCATATATGAGGGCATCTTACGCTGCCCAGACCAACTGAAATTACAGGATCTCACTGTTTCTTTCTCATCACTTTCTCTAATTGTTGATGTGATTTGTGGGAAAAACCCATGATTTAGGACCAATTTTGGTAAGAGACACCGGAGTTGAGCATTCTGCAATGAGATTTTTCAGAGTTCGACAGTTACATATTACATTAAAATAAAATGTATTAAAGAGCTACATTGTCTTATAGGGTCTATAATCAAAACTTTGGGTAAGATTAGTGTGAACACTTGTACTGCTAACCTGAGCTTCAAGCAGCTGCCCCTTGGAATCAGAAAATGGGATACTCGGAATCGCCTCAACAGGATAATGTACCTGGATAAATCCATTGTTATTCCTAAAAATGTGAGAACAAAATTGACGAGCATCTTCTTGATCTTGAAAGTTATGTTTGTCAACATCCTCAAGACTTATAATACATCGCTGGTTGAAAAGGTAGGGAACTGTTGAAAGTGGAAGTAAAAATTACCATGAGATAATCATCTGGATTGTTATCTATCACAAACCCATACAGGTAAAGAAGCTCCTGCATGCAGCAAGAAGGCACATCACTCAAACAAAGGGCTAGATGTGATAATTTACCAAGAGACAAGTCCACAACTCGAAAATCTATATAGTTGTACAACATATTAAGCAAACAAAACAAAATATTGAAGCTGCCAGGAACTGCAAAACATCTTACCTCATTTCCTTTGTTACCATAACTGATCGAGATCTCCTTGTTTGGGATAGGACGTTGAGAAACTGCTTTACAGAATTGTAGCACTTAGTTTTCCACATACAGATCAAAAAGAAGAGAGAAAAAGAAATGTTTCATATTGTTTGATTGAAAAACTGTAGAAAGCTGAGAGGTAACACAAACAAAAATTGGCCAACCGGAGAGAAGGTACATGGAGAAAGGAACCCTAGACACTGATCCGGTCCCATCAACTTCCCAAGTCGCCATAGGTTTCAAATCTATACTGCCATAACCATAGTACATCATATCACATCACACTGGGATACACTCATTAACCATATCAACATTATGGAACAGAGAAACTGACAGTAGGATCTATTTAAATTTTTGAAACAAAAATTGGCATACCATGGTTGCAAAAGTCAATGCCAGGAACAAGCCCCTCAACCCATATTGTATCTCCGGATCCTACAGATGTCGCACCAGGTTGAGCCTGAATTTCTACCCATCAGAAAATGAAGAAACTCATGAAGTTGTAGTTACATGCCAGACTAATAATAATAATAAAAAAGGCATTTCACACAGAATTCAGCAGACCGAACGTTAATGACTTGCCTTTTTCCTCATTAGAATTAACTGGAGCCGTTTCCGGTGAATGACTTGTTGATGGGCATTCCCCGATATCATCCTGGCTTTGTGGAAACACGAAAGAATGTGGAAGAGGAATATTCAAGGCGCGACTCCAGAATACAGAGTTTGCCCTGGGATAATGGAAAAAAGTCTCAAGATTACTCAGCAGCCCTTTACAACACACAAAAGTCTGGTTCTACTAACAAGGAATAACACCACTACCAAACATACCAGAGGAAGTGTTCAAAGGAGACCTTGCTGCACGAAGAGAGAAAACAAAATATGATTGGCTGGCCATCAATGAACAATAATTTGGTCTAAAGTAGTGTAAAATGTCAACCTTTCGGAATCGCCATCCAAAATAAGAAGCTTTTTCACCAGGACCTCCACCTTGTCATGGTAAAGCGACCGCAAATTCTTCTTCTGAAAAGGCAGTACATCAAACAAGAATGAAATGAATACACGATGGTCGTCTTCCAAATGATTGGTTTAATCAATGTGGTTGCTATTTTTAGGAGGATATGATAAGGAGGAATAAATGATCAATGTTGACCTGTAACTCGGTTGCGTGATACAAGTTAGTCCCGTTGAGCTCAAGGATGTCATCATCAGAAAACCAAAGAGGATTGCCAAATCGAGTAGGAAGCATATCAAGATACCTATCATATAAATTTCTAGACAGATAAATCCCCTTAAGCTTACGTAAATCTGTGCTAAGAGATAAAAAAAACTTACGGCTTCCACGAAGAATTGATACGAAGAAGCTCGAAAGTGAGGAATAAAATGATGAGAAAGCGGTCATCAACTTGTCCGTCTTGGAACATTTTCTGGCACTCAGGGCCCAGGAGAGGGTCCTGAAGAACTCTCATAGGGGTAATGGCCAGATCAAGTGGAACAACAAGCAAAACATCTGAAATTTTACAAAGCTGAATCAGAAGAAATGAGCTATCATCATAAGTTTCAGTGGAGAGTGGAGATAATATATACCATCGGAAGTTTCAGTGGAAGCGAATATGCCAAATCCTTTTCGGGAGTCAGAATATTTGATGTTGCAGCCTCTTAATTCAGCTCCATTCACCTGAATGAAATTACACAAATGTCAGAGGGGTAAAGAGCAAATCAGGACTCAAAAATAATACCGACGGATCTAACCTGAAGCCAATCTAGGAACCTTTCGAGTTTGGCTTCTTCTTCTTCTGAAATCGCCATATCCTCCGACGAAGATCAATATGCCGGAGGCGGGTTTAACCCACCGAGTAGAGGGGTTTTCAATCCAAAACGATGTCGTACGGCTTCATCTATGTGGGCTTTTTTGTATCCACCCACACTGGGCTTTTATGATCTTGAACAAACCGGATAAACGGAATTAAAATTAACGAGAACCAAACAAATCAAAGCAAGACTGCTGTGATATTCCAAAACCGAAAAATTGAACCGGGCGGCGTAAAAGTCTCTCGCCGCAGTTAAACTCTTCCGTACGCCAAATATCATCATCTCACAAGTGGAAGAAGCAATAGCAATGGCGGCGGATTTGCCGGAGGCCACGGTACAGAACATTCTGGACCAAGAGTCTCTTAAATGGGTTTTCGTCGGAGGTAAAGGAGGTGTGGGGAAGACGACATGCAGTTCAATTCTCGCAATTTGTCTCGCCAGTGTTCGATCCTCCGTTCTCATCATCTCCACCGATCCTGCTCACAATCTTAGTGATGCCTTTCAGCAACGCTTCACTAAATCCCCCACTTTGGTTCAAGGTTTCTCTAATCTCTTTGCCATGGTAAGCTTTCTCCGATTTTCTTCTAGATCGTGCTCCATTTTTGATCTCATTGGAAATTAGGGTTCTCTGATTCACAAATTTCAAACCGCTGATTGATGGATCAATTATTATCTTGTAGTCAGATTTACTACTTCGGGATGATTTGTACCTTTCTTATCATATGCCCACTCTGCTTTTGGGGATTAGGTTTGGAATTTTATAATACGAACTTGGCGGCCAATTTGTATTCTTGGTATTGATGTCCCCAAATCAAATTGAATTTTTGGCCATTATACTTAAATTGATGATGAGTTTATGGCTAATCTTTTAAGCTTCAAGCTCTTAGGTGTGTCTGTGTATATGTGTATACATTACACTACTATAATCAAATGCTTCTTTCAATACGATTCACACTCCTCCTTCCCTCCTCATAGTGAGTGAATCTTGTTTGCTTTTCTCAGGAGGTGGATCCTACCGTTGAAACTGATGACCTGGCTGGTGCAGACGGGATGGATGGTTTATTCTCTGATTTGGCTAATGCGATTCCTGGAATCGATGAGGCCATGAGTTTTGCTGAGATGTTGAAGTAAATAGCCGTTTGGTTCTTTTTATGATCATCTGGCTTTATCCATGTATTATCACAGTCTAATTTTTACATGTGTATGTTTCCTTAGGTTGGTGCAAACAATGGATTATGCTACTATTGTGTTTGACACAGCTCCAACTGGACATACTCTCCGCCTGTTACAGTTTCCAGCCACACTAGAAAAGGGACTTTCCAAGTTGATGTCATTGAAGAGTAGATTTGGTGGCTTGATGACTCAGGCATGTCTATAAGCTTTTGAAATTCAGTTTGCTTGGCAATTGATATTGCTCTTTTGGTTTCTTTTTTGGCTGATTTTTCATGGAGCTGCTTGGTAATGCAGATGAGCCGTATGTTTGGCATAGAGGATGAGTTTGGAGAGGATGCTCTGTTGGGAAGACTTGAGGGCTTGAAAGATGTGATTGAGCAAGTAAATCGGCAATTCAAAGACCCGGTAACATTTGCTCAACTGTTTTAGTTCTTTGCTATATTCAGTACTCATTGACTGTTTTCTTAACTCTGTTCGTGAATTTTAGTTTTAGATGCATCACATTGTTTTGTAGCATAAGGTTTGACAGCATTCATCTGCATTAGTGAAAATTATGATACATATCTCTGCATTTTAAGATAAGAAATTGACACATTTGGATCCATTACGCAGGATATGACTACGTTCGTCTGTGTCTGCATCCCCGAGTTCTTGTCTCTCTATGAAACAGAGAGACTTGTTCAGGAACTTGCCAAGTTTGAAATCGACACGCATAACATTATCATCAACCAAGTACTATACGATGACGAAGGTGCCTATTTATTTGCAGTTGTGTCTATCTTCTTGTTTCAAACTTGTTTTACAAACAAATATGACGAATTATTGACACTTATCTCTACTGTAGATGTGGAATCCAAGTTGCTCAGAGCAAGGATGCGGATGCAACAGAAGTATCTTGATCAGTTTTATATGCTATACGATGACTTCAATATCACAAAACTTCCTCTGCTTCCGGAAGAGGTAAGAACGCATGACATTCATTATTGATGAGAAGGAACATAATCAAAACGATAATGAAAACAAAGCCTTATATAATTTACATCCTGAGATTTACACTTGTTGTGGATGTTTGGATCACAGGTGACAGGGGTTGAAGCCTTAAAGGCGTTTTCACATAAGTTCTTGACGCCGTACCATCCTACCACTAGCAGAAGCAATGTAGAGGAGCTGGAGCGGAAAGTACACACATTGCGTCTGCAGTTGAAAACAGCTGAAGAAGAACTCGAACGGGTCAAGAGTGGGTAAAAAGATAAGGCTATGTTCTTCCCTTTAATGGTAAGTTTCTTTCCTCGCCAGATTCTCGGAACTCACTTGCTTTCTACATGGGGGTCTTCTGGATCTGCGTTTTCATTTGGGTTTATTGATGTTTATGTTTTGAACAATTTATAGGTGGAAAATTAAAACTGAATCTTTTTCTCTCTAGTTCCTCATCTAGCAACAACTCTTTATAGGACAGGAAACAGGATCAAGCAGAATCATCTTTTGCGTTGTTTTATTGTTATGCATTGGATTTGTTTTTCATTTGTAATAATCAAGACTACATATAGAATCTATCTACCAAGAAATCGTCGACTAAATCAGCTTTTAGTATCAAGTTGAAGGGTCTCTGTGACATACAGACTTGTCTTTTAACAGAGAAAAAAAATAAATGTTTTCATAAAAACAATTACAGTAAATAAGAGATAGATGTTCACAATAAAGTTTCTTTGGTATAAATAAAAAAGCGAAATTTATTCCCACGTCACGGAGATAGGGCTTCTGACGTTGTACTTGTCACACATCCAAACCAAAACTCCAAAGGAAGACGAAGATGTATTTCTCGAAGCTTCTGCATCAAACGTCACCGTATAACTCAACCTCTCTCTCACCTTCTGGAACTTAAGAATTTTCGGCTCCACTCTCACCTTCACACCTTTGGGTTCCTCTACGTGAGCCATATACTCACAAGCCGGTGACCCAACGTTCGTCACAGTCCTCTTATATCTCACCGTTTTCAAATTCGCGCCATTAACGAAGTTGACCGCGAAGGAAGGATAGTTCAAATCGCCGGGACTCAAAACGACGCCGTTACTAGGACACGTGTAGTTAGTGCCGGAGAACAAGAGTATTCTCTGACTCGTGTAATTCAAGCTGCACAAGTAGTTGAGATAATCGACGGTGGAGGTATCGTATACCAGCCCCGGATCTACTGCTCGCGTGGGATCCACGTGTCCCGCTCCAAACGCAAACGCTGTGGCCGCCGATTCAGCTCCCGCGGCGCCCCTATCTCCGATCGGTCGGTTCCTATTGTCCGTGATCCTCGCCGTCGTCATGATTGCCGATTTTATCATCGCCGGTGACCAGTCTCCGTGAACGGACTTGATTAGAGCGGCGATTCCGCTGATGTGAGGACAAGCCATGGAGGTTCCCGAGATGATATTGAATTGGACGCGTCTTGGATCGGATCTGAGGAGGCTAGGGCTCGAGAACGGCGACCATCCGGCGAGGATGTTCATACCGGGAGCCGCAATGTCCGGTTTAGCAACTTCAGGTCCCGCGACGCTAGGTCCTCTGGATGAGAACGCGGCTACCATCGGGGCGGTTGCACCGTACGCGGTTCCTCTGAATCGAACGGCGGCGGTGGCGTTTGCTGCGCCGGCGAGATAAGTCAGTAGGGTTTTACCGTCGGAAAAGCCAATTGAAACCGCCGGTAAAACGTGAGGATCAGCAAGAAGCTCCTCTCCTTCCGCCTCTGTGCTCACAAGAAGCATGGCAGCTCCTCCGCTCCGTTTCACCTCTTCTCCTTTCGCGGTTCTGCCGCTGGCTCCTCTTAAGCAAATGACGATTTTACCCTCGACGAGTTCTCTCTTGAGCGAGTCCCGGATACAGAACACGGCTCCGCTTCCTTCTCCAGCTGTTCTGTTAAACGCTAAAGACAGATTCTTTAAGCTTTTCCCTTTATACAAGGATGATCCGACCAAGCTTTTACGGTTCCCGATCCGGACAATCGCCGGAAACGTCCTGTCCGTATAACTGGCAGCAACAGTCATCAACCACGGAGCTCCATTACTCACTGTGGATGCAGTTGGACCTGAATTACCCGCAGAGCAAGACACGAATATGTTCTTCTGCATCGCTCCGAACCCGGCGATCGCGACGGGATCCACGTAAAACGGGCGTGATGATCCACCTAGCGACAGAGAGATCACATCCACACCGTCTAAAATGGCTCGGTCAATGGCTGCTATGACGTCAGTGTTGGCACATCCTAGAGCCCAACAAGCTTTGTAAGCAGCGATCCTCGAAGTAAACCTCATCCCTGAAGCCAAACCTTTAGCTTGCCCGAAATAATTCGCTTTCGGGACAATGCCTCCGGCAGCTGTCGAGGCTGTATGCGTCCCGTGTCCTTGTGCGTCTCGAGCCGACCTATGGAACCATTAGTAATAACTTTTAATTAATGAGAACCCATCTTAACAAAAAAAATCTAGTTAAAGTCATTGGAATTCTTACGAAAAGATTTTGATTTTGTCCATTTTAATCAATTCTTTCAGAGGAAGGTCATGTTATGTTCTCCAAACGAAACGATGTTCGATCCAACGTTACGGAGCTAGACAACGTTTCTAACTAATTCTTATTTGTTTAATCGAGTTCTCTTTGCATGATATTAAAGTTGGAAGTTTTTCTTCACATTATTCCCATTAACATTTAGAGACTAAACAATGTGAGATCAATAGAATTTGAAAACAGAGGGCTGATTAATAGGTATTTCAACCGTCAAACCTGAAATCAGTGGTTTCATTGATTTTTCCAACGATGGATTCGTAGCCTTTGTAAAACGCGCTAGCTCCAATGATCTTCTTGTTACACGACGAAGAAGAGAAGTTTGTGCCTTCATCGCACGAACCTCTCCATCTAGACGGGACCGGGGTCATGTGAGTGTCTCGGAAGCTCACGTGCTCCGGAGAGATCCCTGTGTCCACAAGGCCGATGATGACGTCGGAAGATAGGCTCGTCTCGTTCCAAAGTCCGATCCCATATTCGAGACCAAGAAACTCGTGAGAATATGTCGTGTGTAGAGATAAGAGCTCGTCTGGATAAGCAGAGATAAACCCTTTTGTGTTCTTCACCGTCTCAAGCTGGTCGTTGGTGAGAGTCGCGGAGAAACCGGACATGGCATTTTCGTAAATATAGTGAATCTCCGGGAGAGAAAACCCATCGTCGTGAATATTCTCTGTTTGGAGTGAATTAAAAAGTGAAGTTACGATGTGTTTGGTGGTGGCAGCAACAGTGTGGATCACGTAGGTTTGTTTATGAGACGAAACATTTGATGTGAAGAAAATGAGAAAGAAGAAAACGACGAATGATCTGAAGAACATCATGGGACGGTTGTCGCTAAAGGGAAATAAGAGCATTAAAAGAAAGCGATGCATCTACCTATGATTCTTAGGACTCGTCTATGTGGGTATATAACACATAAAATAGATATGTGACGTGTGAATACTGTGAGCTGTGAGAGCTGAGGAAAATGTGACTAGAAAGAGTAATATATACGAAAAGGTTAAATGAAATATATGATATGTTTGTAACTGTCGCTGCTGTGAGGTTCTTGTGCGGGTCCGTCTGTTACTTAATGTTGCTTTAGGAGACGTCGGTTCATTTATATTTACCAATAAAAACAAACAAATACAAACTGTGATAAATATCACTTTGGAAGAGTTTGGATGATAGAAATATTCGCCAACCAGAATATGGAACACGTAGAGAAATCTAAGTCAGCTTTACTAGGTGCAAATTTTCACCTAAGACATGTGAATTATGTTTTTGAAAAAGAAAAGAAAAAAGAAAACAGGTAGTAGTTTAGAAGAAGGACGGGGGATGCAGGCAGCTTCCACCGCCGGTAGTGGTAGGTGGACATTAAATGAAGAGGGGTCAAACGCAACAATAATTGGGGCGTGACTTAATATTACTCATATCATATCCAAGTTTTCTTCTACACTTCCTATGATTCAAATCATTGCTTGTTCACATTTCACTCAGGATCTCTTTGTGTATTGGCTTTCAAGCCAAGTTGGAACACGTAAGCCTTTTAAAAACTATGAAAGCCTTTTCATCGTATCTTCTCATTTAATTCAATACCTTTTTAAAAGGATAACACACCATAATATAAAGTAATTGGTTTATTGTGTTTCACTCTCAGCGAGATCTTACTGTACACCAATTAAGGTCTATTCTTGCATAAAATGCTTTATCTGGTTTTCTAAAAAACAATTCAATAAAAATAGCTATTTAATTTTGTGGTAGACTTGAACAACAAAGCCCGTCTAGCTCAGTTGGTAGAGCGCAAGGCTCTTAACCTTGTGGTCGTGGGTTCGAACCCCACGGTGGGCGATTTTTTAATTAGTTTTTTGTTTTCCTTAATCGACTTAATGGGCTACATATACATCATCCGGGCTATTTGTTAGGCCCATAACCGTGGCGGGTGATGTGAAGATGCCTTAAATAGATAGTCTAAGATAGATAGGCACAACAGAAGCGAGTCCAACAACACTCCATAACGGTCAGAAATTCATTCTCTCCGTCGGCTTCCTTCCTTTTTTAATTCGCCTTGTGGGTTTAGGCGATTCGGTTTGTGATCTTCCGCTCCGCTTGTCAATTACGGCAATTGATTGAATGGGTGTGGGAGGCAATTTCTGGGATTTGCTGAGGCCTTATGCTCAACAGCAAGGGTTTGATTATCTCAGAAACAAACGCGTCGCTGTTGATCTCTCCTTCTGGATCGTTCAGCATGAAACCGCTGTTAAGGGTTTTGTCCTTAAACCTCACCTCAGGCTCACTTTCTTTCGTACTATCAACCTCTTCTCAAAGGTTCCTTTTTTATTTCAATTGCTGCGCTCTTCTTCTCTACTGAATTTCCCAATTTCGTCTCCTTAATCCTTTTTGGGTTGCCTAAAGAAGTTCCTTTTTCTGTGGATTACGGGTTTTTTGAATTTTAGGGTTTCGCATGATTGAAAAATCTTGTTTTTTCTGTCGAGATGATCATAATGCGGTTTAGGGTTTTGCAGTTTGGAGCGTACCCGGTTTTTGTGGTTGATGGAACACCTTCACCTTTAAAATCTCAGGCGAGAATCTCCAGGTTTTTCCGGTCTTCTGGAATTGATACTTGTAATCTGCCTGTGATTAAAGATGGCGTCTCCGTTGAGAGAAATAAGCTGTTTTGTGAATGGGTTAAGGAATGTGTGGTAAGATGCCTTTCCCTTGAAACCTTGATACTTGTTTTGTTTCACATTGTTTAATTGTGAATTTTTGGTTTTCTAGGAGCTACTCGAATTGCTCGGTATTCCGGTGCTGAAAGCAAATGGTGAGGCTGAAGCTCTCTGTGCACAGTTAAACAGCGAAGGTTATGTGGATGCTTGCATTACTCCTGATAGTGATGCTTTCCTATTTGGTGCCAAGTGCGTGATCAAAGATATCAAGCCTAATTCAAGAGTAAGTCTTCATTTGTAATGCAGGAGCCTTATCCCGACTCACTTATGGCCTCTTTATCGTCTTAGTTTCATTGTGTGCAGGAGCCTTTTGAATGCTACCATATGTCAGATATCGAGTCTGGCCTTGGTCTGAAGCGGAAACACTTGATAGCTATGTCTCTATTGGTTGGAAACGACTATGATTCAGGCGGTGTTCTTGGGATTGGTGTGGATAAAGCACTCCGCATTGTTCGTGAGTTTTCTGAAGACGAGATACTTGAAAGGTTATAATCCATAAGCTTTTTGTTTTTGCTTTTTGGTGACTGGTCATTTTCTTGAATGTATTGAGATATTTTTGTGCAGACTACAGGACATTGGAAAAGGGTTGAAACCTACAGTTCCTGGTGGAATCAAATCTGTGGATGATGGTGGAGAATTCCGCTCAGAGATGAAAAAAAGATCTCCTCACTGTTCCCGTTGTGGACACCTGGGCAGCAAGAGAACTCATTTTAAGTCCTCTTGTGAGCATTGTGGTTGTGATAGTGGTTGTATTAAGAAACCATTAGGGTTTAGATGTGAATGCTCCTTTTGTTCCAAGGATCGAGAGTTAAAGGAACAGAAGAAAACCGATGATTGGTGGATCAAAGTCTGTGATAAGATTGCTCTAGCGCCAGAATTTCCCAACAGAAAGATTATTGAACTCTATCTATCCGATGGTTTGACGACAGGTATGAACTGAATTTATGACTTTCATGTCCCTATTACATGATCATTGTTCTGAATCCTAATGTTTATGCACCTCTGAAGCAGAAGATGGCTCGTCAATGTCTTGGGGAACTCCTGATACTGGAATGCTAGTGGATCTCATGGTTTTCAAACTGCACTGGGACCCATCGTATGTTAGAAAAATGTTGCTTCCGATGTTGTCGACCATTTATCTAAGAGAAAAGGCAAGAAACAACACAGGAAACGCTTTGTTATGTGATCAATACGAATTTCATTCAATCAAGTGCATAAAAACTAGATATGGGCATCAGTCTTTTGTGATAAGGTGGAGAAAACCCATATCTATAAGTGGTTATAGTCACAGTCAAAGCGAGCCAGAAGAATCAATTGTTGTATTGGAAGAAGAACTGGTGGAAGAAGAAGAGTCTGTTGATCCGTTAGATGGTTTAAATGAACCTCAGGTGCAAAATGATAATGGTGACTGCTTCTTGCTAACTGATGAATGCATAGGACTTGTTGAGTCTGCTTTCCCTGATGAAACAGAGCATTTTCTACATGAGAAGGTAATAAATTCGCTCTCTCCCTATCTCTATGAGTTGCCTTTTCTTCCCTTTGCCTTGAGTCCTTGACTGTTTTTGTTTGTTTAACTCTCAGAAACTGAGAGAGTTGAAAAAGAAGAATGTTTCTGAAGAAACAGCAACACCAAGACCAACAACAATGGGTGTACAAAGAAGCATTACCGATTTCTACCGTTCAGCGAAAGCAGCACCAGGTCAAAGTATAGAGACTGGCGTGAGTTCAAGAGCTTCTGCGGAAAAGAAGAGACAGGCAACTTCTACTGGTAGTAGTAACCTTTCAAAGTCGGTCAGGCGTCGTCTCTTGTTTGGATAGTTAACATTCTTGATTCTGACTTGAGAGTAAACCCAATTTTTTGGTCTGTAAATAAAAAAGAAACTTTGCATTTTTAAGTTAAAAAATTACAAAAAAGATGGTGCTGCCCAGGATCGAACTGGAGACCTTTTGCGTGTAAGGCAAACGTGATAACCACTACACCACAGCACCTTCTGGTAAGATGTATATAGATACGGTTCATAACGTTACTCTTATTCTTACAAAAACAAAACTGATTCGATTAGAGAGACTAGAGAGAGCAGAAGAAGGAGTTTCGTCTTATCGGAAATTATGAATGCGGTAATAACATCAACCATCATCAACTACAACTCTCTGTCGCCGTCATGGATAAGCGGAGAGAATTGGCCGTCAAAGGTTCTGTTGGGGGAAATCTCTGCCGCGTTCTCACGGCGGAGGACGAAGGTGTCATGCAGCAAGAGCAGCCCAGATGATTACCACTCAACCCTCAAATCACTCAATTCTCGTGGTCGCTTTCCCAGAAAATCCCTCGGCCAGGTTCTCACAATCCACTCGTAGACACATACATACATTTATTAACTTAAATCCTCTCTGCTTTGTTTGAGAAAAATGGTCGAACACCATTAAGTAGAATGTTTGAATTTTGGCACAGCATTACATGTTGAATTCGGACATTAACGACCAGCTAGCCTCTGCGGCTGATGTGAAAGAAGGAGATTTTGTATTAGAGATTGGTCCTGGGACTGGTTCTTTAACCAATGTCCTTATCAATTCAGGTGCTACAGTTCTTGCCATCGAAAAGGTTTGCTACCAATTCAAGAAAGAAATGCACCCTTTGTTTGTATGTATAGCAAATGGTTTATTCTCATTTTCCAACTTCATCTTTAGGATCCTCATATGGTGGCTTTGGTGACCGAACGATTTGCTGATTCTGACAAGTTCAAGGTACCTACCTATCAACTTGTGTGGTTTCTTTAACTTGTTAAATATTGAATTTCTGATCAAATGGGTTATTTTCTCTAGGTTTTGCAAGAGGATTTTGTCAAGTGTCACATCCGTTCTCACATGCTCTCCATTTTAGAGAGTAGAAGGTTATCACATCCAGATTCTGCTCTTGCAAAGGTCACTCTAGTTTCTCTTTTGGTACATTTTATTACTAACTCAGCACCACCAACCACATGTTTCTCAGGTTATTATTTACACAATGGAATTGTATGCTAATGATGCAGGTTGTTTCTAACTTACCTTTCAATATAAGTACTGATGTTGTGAAGCTTCTACTTCCTATGGGTGATATCTTCTCAAAAGTTGTTCTCTTACTCCAGGTAAACCATTACTTCTTTTTAGAGGATCATTCCAAATGCTATATATTCACTGTGACAAGTATTTTGGCTAATCTTAGGACGAGGCAGCATTGCGATTGGTTGAACCAGCACTGCGAACATCTGAATACCGTCCCATCAACATTTTGATCAACTTCTATTCAGGTACTTGTTCCATCCATTATTGACTTTAAATGTGTTGCAATTCGTCAATGTAGTTTTGCTGAGAAACTGTGTAACTTCCTTGTTTCAAGAACCGGAATACAATTTCAGAGTTCCTAGGGAAAACTTCTTCCCTCAGCCCAAGGTTTTGATTCTATTCTCCAAACTTTCATCATAACTAAATTTCGATACCATTACAGAAATATGACTTCTTTTCCTTTTTGTGCTCCTTACAGGTTGATGCTGCTGTTGTAACATTCAAGCTGAAGCATCCGAGTGACTATCCTGATGTTTCGTCCACCAAAAATTTCTTCTCTTTGGTAGCTAAAACTTGCTTCAGACTATTTCTTAGATTTTTAACAACAAAACATCTGAATCGAATTCCAAAACAGGTGAATTCTGCATTCAATGGGAAGAGAAAAATGTTGAGAAAGTCCCTCCAGCACATATCATCATCTCCTGAGATCGAAAAAGCTCTCGGAGTTGCTGGTCTTCCAGTCACTGTGAGTAATCTCTCTGATGACTTATATGAGGTCTTGGGTAGCTCGTTCTAAGATCATATCAATCACCACAAGCTCATAAGAGGAAATTCATATCTTGAAACTGGCATGTTAGAAAATCGATTCTCGTAACCTTCAATCATATCTTTTTGTTCTACTACCTTGCAGTCAAGGCCTGAAGAGCTTACCTTGGATGACTTTGTCAAGTTGCATAACGTAATCGCCAGCGAATAAGACCAACGAGAAGGACCATCATCAGTATCTATGTTTTCTCGGCTTTGGAGTTATACGAAGCCATTTGAAAACAGAAAAATGATGGCAACAAGATGAGGAAGACATGCCATTGATGCAGATCAAGCTGCTGAAAGACGAATGTGACCAAAATCCAGACAATCAGGAATCAGGAATCAGGAAGTAAGTAGGATACAGTCCCAATCTTGTTTGTTATTGTAGAAATTTCTGTCTATGAGATAATCTTTGTAATGTAAATTGTTGATTTTGCAATCCCAAAACGATAGTCTTTACAATCATAAAAGAATCTTTACTGATTGTCTACAATGTAAATCTACAATGTTTACAATCATCCATGAAACTGGTAGATAAGATCCAAAGCTCTCAACTTGGTGGCATGTGGGTCGGAATCAAACCCATAATCACGGCCACTCCTCTCTTCAGTCGACGACGGAGACAGTGGCCGCTTGAGTCTCTTGTTTCTAATGAAGCACTCTCTCATCTTCTCCTCCACCTTCTCCATCGCCGAATATCTCTCCTCTTCAGCCTCTCCCTTCTCTTCTTCTCCTAATTGCATCGGCTCGACGGAGGAGAAAGATTTCTCGGCTTCCGCCGACGGGATGGAGGCTAGGAAGGCAGAGAGGCGTTGGTGGGCTATGCGGAGAAAGGAGATTTGGAGTAACTGGTTCTGGTCCACGGTGGTTCCGATTTGCTGCGCCATTAAAGTTGCTTGCTCCAGCGATGATATCAGCTCAGCTACTTTCTCTGTACTTGCCATGTTCTTACACTCTCTCTCTCTCTCTCTCTCTCTTTCTCTTTCTATGTATAATCTATTTCTCCAGGTATTTTGTGTTATTACAGTCACAGAGAGGAGCTCCGGGTTTGGTCGTCGGAGGAAGAGACTGACGATGTGTATCTGTGTATGTAAAATACTGCTTTTAGTTTGGGCCTTTAATTTATTAATTGGGCTTCAATAAGACTACTCGTAGTTGGAAATTATTGGGCCTTATTTTAATGAAACTAAAGAGGGTCTTCAATTTGTTTTGCAATTCAAGACGCACAAACCCATTTTTGTCATCTCAAAACCTAATTTACAAAAATTCATGATTATGATTTGTTGACAACTAAAAAGTTCATAATTGTTACTAGTACTGTATATGGTCTTTCGTGATAACTCATAAGGTCGAAAGGTTATGAATGAATTATGAATATATTTATGGCTTTATCTAATCATTTACATTGCATGTACACTTTTTTTCTTCTTCCCAAGACGTTATCTTTATAATGAATAAATTGTCCTTTGTATTTTGTGTTTGTGTGAGAGAGGAAGACAGGAGTAGATTTTTGCATTTAATGTCCCATCTTAAAATAATGATGAGTAGTTAGTGTAAATAAGACATCACATGGCCAAATTAAATTCAAATTATTATTTGTCCGATAACACCAATTAAAGGATATTCAATTCATGCATCCCCTCAAAGAATAGTAGAATACCATTATAATATAATGGTTGTTAACATATTAATTTAAAATTATGTGGTCAAATACGACGAGAATAATGAATCATTGTCATGTGAAGCAACATTTTCAAATAATTTAATTGTCATATTTGTATGCCAGCCAAAGTTTGCAACTCTTGAAAGAAGATTCAGTAGTTTTTTTTGGTAGTTAGGTAAGAGTTTATTCTTATTCCAGAAAAAAAGAAACAGCTAATGAATTTCTTAAATAGTTTCAAATGGACGTAAATAAGTGGGTTTTCTCCTGGTCTCCTATCAAGTTTTTTCAAACTTGTGTCCCTATGTTTAATTATTGTCTGTTTAGACCTATCAAGTTTTTTCAAACTTGTGTCCCTATGTTTAATTATTATCTGTTTATGTACTTTAATTTTCAAGCTCGCTATTTGGTCATGTCCAAATATGCTCACTCGTCTTGTATCCTTCTAATTTAATCAAGAATTTGGTGCACAAAAAAAAAAAAAGATTGTACGTAGTGGCAGTTATAAGAAATAGGATTACAATTTTTTTTTATAAAACTACTAAATTAGTCAGACAGTTATAACTAAAAAACGTTGTGAAAAGAAATAAATAAATAAGACATGTTCCATAAATAACACAAAAAGCTCACATTTTTTATATGTTCATAGTTTTTTTTTACATGGTGTATATATGTGTGTGTTTATGTTCCTTAGGGTTTCTTATAAAACATGGTAATCGCGCTTGGAAAGATTCCTTCCAGATGTGTGAATAAAAGTTGAACACTTGAATGTTTCTACAAAGTAAGGTAAATTGAAGAACCAAAGGAGACAAAAACGAGGAATCTCGATGAGTTTTCTTCTTTGGTAAAATTAATCTTTTTGATGAGTTTCGTCTTTATATAATAGTAGCTAGTGTTCCCGAGATTCTCCGCATGTCCAGTCCACCTATTGTACAATCTAGCAAGTAGACCAAAACAAAAATACAACAATTTTATATTTATTATTGCGAAAAGATAAAATATATAAATATAGTTAATTGTGAAAAAAAAAATGTTAAATTTTTTGGCAATTCAAATATTTAAAAAGTAAATTTCAGTATCCGTACACATGTGTAAGAGGTAGGAGTAAAAAATTCAAAAGTTGAGAGCAATGTAAACGAGATAGAGGGAGAGTTAAAGGAATACGACTCAAAGTTGAGAGCAGTAACTATGATGACTCTTCAACTCATAGTTTCTCTAGACCAAATTCTGCAACTCAATATCTTGAATGATGTTGCAAATCTCGTTGGAAATTTCCTTCTTCCAATGGCTCTGGGAGGAGGAAGAGGGAGGTTGCACATAACTGATGGTGAGGATGGAGCTATCGTAATCCGAGTGGATGCTGAGTCCAAAAGCAGAGGTGATAACGGTGGAAACATCGTCTTCGTTGTCGAGCGATTCTGAGTCCATTTGAGCGGTCACCAAAACCCCTCCGGATTCGTCTAAACAGGTCTGACGCACCATTCGTTTATCTACATGCTCGGTGTGGCGGTGGAGAGAGATGCAATTCTCCTCCTCGTCAGAGGGGATCTCGATAAGCTTCTCACCAACCAAACAATCTACTGACTGGACCGATTCGAATAGCTTGTGATGTTGCACGCAGAACTTGGTGGATTTGGCGGCAACCCAATAGTTAGAATCCATGGCAAAGGACACGCATTCATGAGCATCATCATCAATTGGTAAGGCGCGTGGAGTTGCAGAAGCAATGCCGGAGTAGAAGCGTCTTTTCATCTCCTTTGCACGCATCACGAGCCGCTCTAGAGTTGCCCCTGAATTTACAAATCACCAATATTAGATTAGAGTATATATATATAAAGGAGAAGGAAATTAGTAAGGAATAATTGAGAAACAATACTTCGTGCTTCTGAAGCAAAGTAGTAATAATGCCCAAGGCGGGCTAGACGCCTACATTCTCTGGAGAGTGTACAGAACCAACGTTGGGACCAAAGAGCTTGGCACAGTACCAAGGGTGGACTTCATTAGAGCGATATTGAAACATTTCGACCCATATCACCTTTGACACTAACCCCGGAAAATTTGATGAAGGACACACAAGGCAGCTCCGAATGAAAGGAAGCTGGCAGCGGCTTGAGTCATTGATTGGAAGATCCACCAATAGCCATGATCGTCCATCTTCCAGGCGATAACAAGCCCTCTTGAATATCGTTTCTCTCAATCCAACCAAAGGAGTGAGTAATTGCAACTGAGCTTGTATCTGCAAGTCGAATTAGCTAGTAGGTTTTATAAGAAGCATGCATATGCATGCATTTCTATACTAATAAAAGGTATGATTACTTGTTTTATGTGCTGCATCCATACCTCTATTTCTGCTAATTCTGTGTCTTCATTGATATCTGGAGGAGGAAGCCGTCTCCCACCAGGCACTATTGAAGTATCAATGACGATGCATGAGAAAATATCTTTCCAGGCTTCCTGAGAACAACAAGAGGTTAGGCCAAGTCAGATTTTGTGACTAACTAGTATCAAAGGTAACTTCCTTAAACAAAACCCTAGTTTCTATGTAAACCTCAAACCCCAAAAGTAGATGAAAAGTAGAATTACCGTGTTCATGAACCATCTTATCAAAGGTAAAGGATCATAAATCCAAACTTCACCCGAGGTTTTGGACGCTACAGTACTAACGCCGCCCTCCATCTGCATCGGGAACCACCTCGCCGATTCACTGCAAAACTGCCTTCGGTATTCGCTCATATCGAGGAATTTGGTGTTTACACTCAGGGAATTAGACATCCACAGTGGTTCTTCAAGCAACGAAATTCTCTCTAAATGGTTTTGGACGGAATCCATTTTGTATTTCAGAAAGAAAGAAAAGAAAAAAAAAACCCTGCTTTTTTGTAACTTGGAGACCAAGGGTCTTTTAACTTCAGTGATTTCCTTCTTTTTTTATATTGGGTACAGTAATAAAACCCTAATTTGTGGCTCAATAATATGAAAATATCGGAGAAAGTGAGGTTAAGAATAGGAAAGTCCAAACAAAATTTACTAAAATAATAATTTGATTGCTTGATTTCTTTGAAAATCGTGAACTCCGGCAAATGGAAAAGAGTTAATTCCCAAAATCTTGTGAGATTTTGATATACAGTACCTTTTTTACTTTTCGGTATGTACAAAATCTAGTAAAAAGATTACATATATATAGGAGTCCTAAGGAGAGAAATAGATAGATATAGAAACCGCCGTAGAAGAGTTGGAAGAGAAGAGCCATGAAGACAAAATCATCTTCATGGATTCCTCTTGATCTGACGATAGAAATACTGTCAAGACTACCAGCGAAATCAGTGGTAAGGTTCCGTTGCGTGTCGAAAATCTGGTCCGCCGTCACCACCACTCCAGAATTCATCAAGTCTTTCCATATTCACTCGTCGGCTCGACCGTCTCTTCTCTTGGTCATGAAAGAAGAGGATAAGCGGGTCTTCTTCTCGCTCCCGCATCACCAGGATCCCGAAAGATGCTATACTCGCGTGGATAAATATCAGATGATGCTTCCGAAACAAGGTCCCAAGTTGGTCAGCGGTAAAGTCCTCAGCTCCATCCCCGGTTTGATCTGTTTTGAAGATGTTGACCAGGTAGTCATTTGGAATCCTACCTTGAGAGAACATATGGTTTTACCCGACCCAAAGCTCTCGAGGCCTTTGAGATCTCTTCTTGGATACGATCCCATCAGCGACAAATATAAAGTGTTGTGTATGTCAGGTAGTAAGAATGAAAAGGCTAGGGTTCTTACATTGGGAGCTCAAGAATCATGGAGGACAACGGAACCCTTCTCTCCTGGTCTCCTTTTTTCGAATGGGGGCAGGAACAGACATGTCATCGGAGGGATATGCCTCAACGGGATTCTATATTTTTTTAAACAAGATTATAATGATATGTTAGTGAGTTTTGATGTGAGGTCTGAAAAGTTCAAGGAAATACGGAAACCAAAGCGTGTGTTTCAACGCTTCATGGAAGAGAAACATATCATAACAAGCTACCATGGAAGATTAGCTTGGCTCTGTTGTACGGGAGGAATTTGGGTTCTTACAGATCCCGAAAAACAGGAATGGTCCAAAGGCTTGTATTCACATCCAGAATTTTATAGTCTTCCTCAAATCGACAATCCTTACAACTACATATATCCACCACCACTTTGCGGTGTGACTGATTCTGAGGAGATTACTTTTATGGAAACACCAAGAGGACGACCGATTAATGTTTTCTATCATGATTTTAAGAAAAAAACTACAAGATGGGTCTCTTACCAAGGATTTGCAGGCTGCGATTGTCGTTGCGACAGTTTTCCCGATCACATTGAGAACCTCATGTCTCTTAAAAATATTTTTTAGCTAAATTTTGAAAGTTTTGTTTCAGCTATTTTAAAGGTTATCTGTCATATGTATTTTATGTTAACAAGCCGGCATTCATATGTTGTGTGCGCAAAAAGAAAGAAGAAAAAAGGACGTAATAATAATAAGACCACCATTAACAAGGGTATCTTAAAGAGTTCTTAAGTAAGAAATGTGGCTTAGCTAAGACCCAAAACTAAGAAAAGTGGCTTAGCTAAGACCCAAAACTAAGAGTTCTTAACTTTAAGATTTCTAAGAACCATTTTTAAGATACCATTGTTAATCATGCTCTAAGAGGGCCATAGGCATAGATATCTCACACACATGCTCTCTATGTCTGGCAGTTTTGTAATATAACTAAAGTAAAAGCATATTATTGTAAATAATGTATTCTTTCAGATTCAAATTCTCCCCAACACGTGGCCACCGTAATGGCCGGTATAGAGTTTCAGGGTTTAACCAGATCGAACGGTTCTGGAACAGACACGTCAGCAAATGAGTGTAACGTTATGAAACAGAACAAGATCTAACGGTCGAAATCGAATGTGGTAAGATGAATCGCAGCCGTCGGAGAGAAAGAAACTCTTCTTTTCTTTTCTTTTCTTGGGAGGAGAATCTCAGTGACAGATCGACCAGACACTCTTGTATCTTTTTTGTATTTTAATTTTGTTTCTATAATTTATTTTGTCAACTGTTTCGAGAAAGTAAATCATCTAAATACAGAAATACGGATTTTTTTTTTAAATATACTATATCATATTAGAATCGGGATTTGATCGAAGTTGTCTTTAGTTTTGTCCTCTGCCCTCCTATGTCCCTTTTATCTCTCTTATTCTCTTTCTCTCTCTAAATCGTGTTGAGATTTGAATCTTTTCAAATATTTAGAAAATAAATAAAAAAAAAGAAGAAGAAGAAGAAGAGAGGAGCAGGTTTTATTTTTAATAATCGTTTGGAGTGTTTGAGGAAGAGAAGTCAGCAGCTTGTCTTTGTATTTTTGCAAAGTATTCAACAGCTCCGCTTTAGTTTCTCTTCATTACACAACAAAATTGGTTGGTTTTCTGGGTAAGTGAGTATCTTTGGGATTATTTATTCCATCCAAATTGTCTTAACGTTTGTAATGTCATCTGCCATAATTGCTTTACCAGATTGAATGTTTCTCACTGTAATTTTTCTACTTCCTTTTGACTCAAATCAGAGAGAAAAAAAAAGTTCAAATTTCTTATTAATTCTGCAGTCTACTTCTCACCCCTCAGCTTTTTTTTTTTCTGCTTTCTGGGCATATAGAAAAGTTCAATCTTTTTTTTTTTTTTTTTTTGATTTTCGTAAACAAAAGATGAAAAGTATTTTAAGATTCTGAATCTTAAAGGTTGGTTCTTTACGGTTGATGTTTGTATTCACTAGAAAAATAAAGCTAAAGTTGTGATCTCTAACTTATAATTGCTTAATTAATTGCTATATCGTCGATAGAGACAATTGAGTCATTTTTCTTCTGTTTTTTTTGTGATTCTTTTGTCTAAATTCAGAAGATCAACACTTTCCCCTATATCTCATTTCTGGTCTTCTGTTTTGAATCAGATTCATCATCACAAGTTTTTTTTTTTTTTTTGTGTGTGTGTGTTTATCTCAGTGACTCGCCTAAAGATCATACTGCATCAATTCTGTAAAATCTTCCTTAACCTCTACATGTTTATACTTACTGAATCTCTCTAAATTTCACAGATCAAGTTTTGGCTGGATGCAACCAACAGTCAAGTCAACTACTAAATTGAAGGTAAAAAATATACACAAAATCTCCCTTTAGATTATCCTTATAGATTACTTCTAAATTTTGGGCTAATTTCAATATTATAGAAGATCACTCGGTATCTAATTTCCTTACAAATAGAGAGACAGAGACTTCCCATTGACTTCTCTTCAAAGAAAAGTCTACAAGTTAACTTTAATCCTCAGCCAGATTTTTCCTTTCTGTTACTATCAACACACTGAATCATTCTGATCAGAAAATTACAGCTTGTGCTTCCCCTTTTTTAAGAAAACTTTCTCCAATCACGAAACTAACCTTTACGAGTTTTGAAAAGTTTTTTTGCATTGACAATGATGGTTCATGGAGAGTGAGTTTATTTCGTGGCTGTGAATGAGTTTGATGTGTTATTCTAATAATATGTTAGGGAGAAGCATTTAATGAAAATGCATCTAGAAACCACTCGAAATGATATGTCGTGGGGAAACTTCCTTCTTTTCTTAAGCAATGGCTTGTGTGTATCTGTTAGATGTTGTTTTCATCTTAACTTAATATTTTCTTTTGTCTTCTACTCACTATATTGTGTTCCATAAAGTTTTGATCTTTATTAATCTCCAAGTACAGTTAATCAGAATTTGTGATCTGAAATTATCAGTGAGGAACATAGAGAACTGGGGAGAATTTTGGATCTTTTTTCTTCAAGTGAAGTTAAAGGAACAAGGCGACAAGGTAAGGTTTTGGCTTTTCTTTATGTTTCTCACTGAACATGTAAAAACTCAAAGTTTTGATTTTTCTCTTCATCTTCAATTGCAGTTGGAGTCGATCAATCAGTACTGATTGACCTAGAAATCTGGTAAAGTTCAATATTTTGTTCCCTATACACTTGGAAACTCATGGCTCAGACATGTATATAAGGTTGTAAAGTTTTGGTTTTTCTCTTCAGGTTTCATTAGGATTTATCAAACACAGATCAAGAAGAGAGAAAATGTTCAAATAGCATAAAAAGCTGTGAATTTTCTATTCTTTTGCAATGGGAACAATGGCAGAATTGGGAACCATGGGAAAGTTTGGAGCCATGGCAGAAGAGCAGCAAGTTAACCAGATGATCATGGATAAACAATCAGCAGAAGAATGGCTATCGCGCGTCCATTCGCTAATACCATCCGTCCTCAGCAAGGCAAAAACGGTTAAGAATTTTACAGGACGATGGAAGACGATAATCGCAAAGATGGAACAGATACCAGCTTGTTTATCTGACCTCTCAAGCCACCCTTGTTTCTCCAAGAACAAGCTCTGCAACGAACAGTTGCAATCTGTGGCTAAGACTCTTAGTGAAGTGATAGAGCTTGCAGAGTTGTGTTCAACTGAAAAGTATGAAGGGAAGCTGCGTATGCAGAGCAATCTCGATGCTTTATCCGGAAAACTGGATTTGAATCTAAGAGACTGTATGGTTTTGATCAAGACCGGCGTTCTTGGTGAAGCTACATTACCTCTTTACATTTCAAGTTCATCAGAAACACCCAAAATTTCCAGTTTAAAAGAACTTCTAGCGAGGCTACAGATCGGTCACATGGAATCAAAACACAATGCTCTCGAAAGCCTCCTTGGTGCAATGCAAGAGGATGAGAAGATGGTTATGCCTTTGATCGGACGAGCCAACGTTGCAGCTTTAGTTCAACTGCTAACAGCAACTTCGACAAGAATCAGAGAGAAAGCGGTGAATCTGATCAGTGTATTAGCGGAATCAGGACACTGCGACGAGTGGCTTATCTCGGAAGGTGTATTGCCTCCGCTAGTGAGGCTAATCGAATCAGGAAGTCTTGAAACCAAAGAAAAAGCTGCAATTGCGATCCAGAGACTGTCCATGACAGAGGAAAACGCACGGGAAATCGCAGGACACGGCGGAATCACACCGCTTATCGATCTCTGTAAAACAGGGGATTCTGTGTCACAAGCTGCGTCTGCAGCTGCTCTGAAGAACATGTCAGCAGTTTCAGAGCTCAGACAATTGCTTGCGGAAGAAGGAATGGTTAGAGTCTCTATCGATCTCCTAAACCATGGGATATTGTTAGGATCAAGAGAACACATGGCCGAGTGTTTGCAGAATCTCACTGCAGCGAGCGAGGCTCTGCGCGAAGCCATTGTTTCGGAAGGAGGAGTTCCGAGTCTCTTGGCTTATCTCGACGGTCCATTGCCGCAAGAACCGGCCGTAACGGCACTGAGAAATCTAATCCCGTCGGTGAATCCAGAGATATGGGTGGCTCTCAATTTGCTTCCACGACTGACACATGTACTCAAGTCAGGATCTTTAGGCGCGCAACAAGCAGCAGCATCGGCGATTTGCCGTTTCACTTGCTCGCCGGAGACAAAGAGGCTAGTGGGAGAATCCGGGTGCATTCCGGAGATGGTGAAACTTCTGGAATCGAAGTCAAACGGATGTAGAGAAGCGGCGGCTCAGGCGATCGCCGGATTGGTGACGGAAGGAAGGATTAGACGGGAACTGAAGAAAGACGGGAAGAGCGTGACGAATCTGGTGATGTTACTGGATTCAAACCCTGGAAACACGGCGAAGAAGTACGCAGTGGCGGGGCTGTTGGGGTTGTCGGGAAGCGAGAAGAGTAAGAAAATGATGGTGTCGTACGGAGCAATAGGGTATCTGAAGAAGCTGTCGGAGATGGAAGTAATCGGCGCCGATAAGCTTCTCGAGAAGCTTGAAAGAGGAAAGCTGAGAAGCTTCTTTCACCGGTAAAACGATGCGACGTTATTTGAAGCGAAGATAAAAAAGTGTAATATTGCTGATGTAAGTTTATATTAACCGTTAGTTAAAAACTTTACTATTAAAAAGAGTCCTTTGGGCTGTTTCTCTGAAGCTGATAAATATGAGCTTTATATTAGATACAGGCCCATGAATCTGAATAGTAACCAGTTTTTGTAATACCATACAAAACAAAAATCGAAACAAAGAGATATATTTAGGGACTTTTTAAAAGTCAACGTGATCAACGGTCAGAAATAGATCATGGTGCGTTGGTCTGGCGGCTTCATTTGGCACAAGGAGATTTATGTCCTTAATTGCTCCTCTTATCGGAGAAGTCTTTCTTACTCTGTTTTGCTTCTCCATACTCGTACGAGAATATTCGTAAAGGTAAAAAGTATATATATACTTGGATCTCGAATTGCCTCCTCTTTTGTTTGTCTTATGAATCTATCAAGGCTGATTATCACTTTTGGTAGAAATTTTAGGGCTTCTTCTTTTAGACTTTGGTTTCTCTAAAGATCTTATTACAAAAGTACCACTCTTTTGCACGACTAAGATGAGATTTTGTTCTGAATTTGATTAATAAATCGGGTTTCCTTGTTCGATCGATTCTTGTTTTCTTTGTTTTGACTTCTTGGATTTTAACCCCAAACCAAATTTGGTGTTAAAGGTTTTTCGTGAGCTTAACAATGAGTACCCTTGAGACCACGAGAGCTGAGCTTGGTCTGGTAGTGTTGTATTTGAATAAAGCGGAGGCGAGGGACAAGATTTGCCGAGCTATTCAATATGGTTCCAAGTTCTTGAGTGATGGACAACCTGGCACTGCTCAAAATGTCGACAAGTCCACCAGCTTGGCTAGAAAAGTTTTCCGTCTCTTCAAGGTTGGTTTCTTTATCTGTTATCAAGCTTCAGATCACAGTTTCACCTGAAACCAGTCTTAAGGGTATGAGCTAGCTAACACCTGTTTTAAGTTGGTGACTTTAGCAGGAAAATACTATTTTTTCCTTTCATGGGAGTTGTATAGATCCATGGTTTCACCATGTTTTTTTTAGAATATTTGCACCTGGAACACACATCTTATGGGGAAATATGTAATTCAGACCCTTCGAGGAAAACACGGTTCTGTGATTATGCTCAGTGGTTTCATTGTAAATCTAGTTAAAGGGTTTTGAACATTGACATCTGACTGTAAGTTTTACCTGTTGGAAGAGGATACATACTTTGTAGGAATAAGCTCTAAATAAAATGGTGTTCTTCTTGTGGTGCAGTTTGTGAATGATCTTCATGCTCTCATTAGCCCTGTTCCCAAAGGGACTCCACTTCCGCTTGTTCTGCTCGGAAAGGTACTGTTGTTGCTCCTTGCTTTTGGAGCTTGTTTCTTTTCCAACAATTGATTGATCTTATGATTCATCTTCTGATTTTGGCAGTCTAAAAACGCGTTGCTGTCAACGTTCCTGTTCCTAGATCAAATTGTGTGGCTTGGCAGGACTGGGATTTACAAGGTGAGGAGAAGACTGCATTATCAAAGAGACTTATTTTCTTCAGGTTAAACTGAGGTTTCTCTGTTTCTGTTATGAATCTGCTGCTATAGGACAAAGAACGTGCTGAGCTTCTTGGACGTATATCCCTTTTCTGTTGGATGGGTTCTTCCGTCTGCACATCCTTGGTTGAGGTTTGTTCAGTGCCATCGGATTGTCATCTCTTACTTCTGGTTCAAATGCAATACCGCATTGTGTAATGGTTAGTAATTTTTCGAGATGTTTAGGTTGGAGAGCTTGGTAGGCTGTCAGCATCAATTAAGAAGTTAGAAAAAGAGATAGGGAACAAGGATAAACACCAGGTAAGCTTCCTCAAGTTGTAAACTATTGATTCTCTTTCTCTATGGACTGAAGAAGAAATATTGCTGACTTTGATACAACATTATGCAGAATGAGCAATACTGTGCAAAACTAGAGAAATCAAACGAGAGGTCATTGGCTCTGATCAAAGCAGGGATGGATGTAGTTGTTGCATTCGGATTGCTTCAATTGGCTCCAAAGAAAGTCACACCCCGAGTCACAGGCGCTTTCGGATTCGCCTCCTCACTGATCTCTTGTTATCAGGTATTTTCCGGATCATTTCAAGAAAACAGTTTGCTTATATATGTATTGCAATCTTGGGATCAAACCAATGACTAAAGCCATCAATCTCTCGCTTATGCAGTTATTGCCGTCACATCCCAAGTCCAAGACGGTCTGAGAAAAGGGAAAGAAGGAAAGACAAAACTAGTTTCATTGTCCAGATGTTCCATAGTTTGTGCCTGTTTTAATATATTACTTGGTGTTAAATTTGTCTTGCTTGATACTTTTTTTTTTTGTTTGTGTTAGATTTTATGGTATAGGATAATGATAAACATTGCAGTCTCTGTAGAATAAAGAACAGATAAGCATTGCGTGTTCTTAATGCTACAATATCAAACACAATAGAGAGTGCAAAAAATGGCTGGAGAAGCTCTCTAGTAGATGAAGAACCCCCACAGTGTCTCGGAAGCCATGTGATTCTTATAAATAATACTATGATCGTAAATAAATATAAAAAAGGGTATTCTCATTATTATTAATGATCGCGTAACGCATGCACTCATGTTGCTAGATGCATCATCTCCAACATTTCATTGAATAAGACAAATACAACATTTTCAGTGAAAACGTCTGATCAAATAGGAAAAGAAAAAATGAATATAAACTATAAGGAATCAAGCATTGTTCCTAATATCTAAAGGATTCAGAGCAGTGATTCATCGAGAAATCTGTATTCAATTCACAAATCTGCGCTTCCTTGGAGGTTTTATGAATGTTGAGCTTTCTCGGCAATGATAGTTTGAACGATTTGTCGAAGTTTGAAAACCATCGTCGCAATTCTGCGTCCGTTTCCGGCTTTGTTCCGATCACTAGCTTCTTATTCTTCTTCCTCCTCTTCCTCGTTTCTCGCCTACGCTGAGATTTCTCCCTTTGCTTCATCTCACGACTCGCGGCCGATAACGCCACAGACAACGACGATAGATTGATTGAATTATCCTTGGCAGCATCTATGGCCTCGATCGCTTGCTTGAGAGACCTGAGATTGAACGGAGAACAACCATCGTCATTGCTCCGCCGTCTTGGTGCGGTAGTATTTTCCGGCTTCATTATGGGAAATTACAAATTACGGCTACACATTTTTTTCCCGAGACTTAGGGCATTTATATAGTCTCCTCACTTAATGGGCCTTCTAGCAGCCCAATAGCAATTTTGCGTCACAAAAACGCCACAGGCAGAGAGTAGCTGAACTAGTATCCGATCATACTTCATACTGTACTAGTCAAGAGGAAAAAACAAAACCATTTAAATATTTGAAAAACTTATAATATAAGCAAGTTTGATATTTCGGGTTCACTTTATTTTCAGCTAAATTGACGAGATAATAAAATATACAAACCAAGACAGAACAGAACACACAAGATTGAAAAGTCAAAAGTTGGAGACATTGGCGCGATCAAAGAAAAGGCCAGATGGGTCTCCATTAGGGACCAAAGCCAGTTTCACTGGACTCGCTGCACCTTCTTCAACGCTCAATATCCCAGTGTTGAAATTGATTTCTGTGTTTACGAAACCAGGACAAACACTGTTAATGATGAACGATTTGTTTCGCTTAGCCAATACTCGTGTCAACGCGATCACTGCAGCTTTTGATAGTATGTATCCGGACATTACTGTTGGCCAACCTTTGACTTGTAATGCACCTTCTTTGTAATCCTTGAGGTACTCATTGATCACTTCATCTATTTTCTCTTCTGTTAGGTTCTCAGCATCACTCAGCACTCCTTTTGCCCATTCATTTGAAACATTCTGCAGTTAAACACACAAAACCAGATTCATCCTTTTATCCAACACCAAAATCGGAGGATTAACCAGGCAAAGGCCGATTTCATAGCAGCTCAAACCGGTCAAAAATGTCTATTTTGGCCTGCATATGACCAGGCTAAAAACTAATATGTCACGATCTGAATCGGCCTTCTACAGAACCGGCCCGTCATAAAATCCCTACCTAAAAGATTGAAGAAATCAAGATCGTACCTCTAACTTTCCCATGGTGGAAGCGATGCTGACGATTCTTGGAGAATCAGAAGATTGAAGGAGAGGAATCATGGCCTCGCACATTCGCTTTACGCCATAGTAGTTTGTTTTAATACACTCCTCGACAATCTCATATGTATCGCTCATTATCTTGGAAATATCGGTTGGTGCACCAGCCTGTACTAGTAATCACTTATATATGTAAGACTACCTCTCAAGCTTGTGCAGTTTATCAAATATATATTTCAAACATAAGGTTTAGAAAGTAGGAAAGTGTACCTCAGCAATCTGAGCTTTGAGAACATCGACATTAACATTCGCCCCTCCAACTCCGGCATTATTAACCTGAAGACATACCAAACAAGAAATCAGAAAAGAGTAGACAGAATTGCTATTTTTTCAGATAATGGCAGAGTTAGATCCTTGTTAGTTAACATGTATCCTAATCGCAACAAACAAGAAGTTTGCTGAAGTAAAAAGGATCAGATCTTAGTTAAGAAAAGTGATCTTGGAAAGGGAAGTGCAACTACCTAATAAGATCTGACAGTGAAACTGATTGGAGCCAAGATTAGTAGATCTAGATTGGATGATATAGGACAAGAATAAAGAAACTTGCCAGAATATCGAGTTTGCCGAAGCGGGTCTTAACAAAAGCAGCAAGAGAAGCGATGGTGTCTGGGTTGGAGACATCAAGAGGGTGAAAGGAGATGGCTTGATCAGAAAAACCATTCTCAGTCTTGAGCTTTTGGACAGCAGCAAGACCCTTGTTCTCATCCCTGGCAGTTAGAATCACAGTTATCCCATTTTTAGCTAGTTGCCTGCAAGTCTCAAACCCGATCCCTTTGTTGGAACCAGTAACAACTGCAACTCTGGAGACAAACAAAAAAAAAAAGGAAGAATCAAAATCTGAATAAAGATTTCAAGCCGAAGTTAGAGAGAGAGCGAGAGAGAGAGGAAGCATGAACCTTGTGCCTGCCATTGAATTGATGAACTGACAGAGAAAAGTCAAGCCTTGTGCTGTTAACTAAAAAAAGGATTTCAGTTCACATTGACAAGGACGTTTCTCTTGTATTTCTTCTATATTTATCTTGTATCATCCATCTAACTTTCAACGAAAGGGCGATAAACAAGTGTGTGCACATGGAATGGAAGACACCGCCACATTTTTTATATTTTGATAAAACCAATATTTCCAAAGCATCTCAATCAAAGAAGAAGGGATCATTATTGTCAAAACAAAAAAAATAAGTTAAATGATATTTAGTAGTGTACTTTAACAATAAGAAGATGGACACTTGCTTAATCCTACTTACTAGTCTCCTCAGCTCTTAGAACTAGTAGCCCTTTGGTTTCACTGTGGCAAGGTGTTGTTCACAATGTATGAGGAATGCTGTGCTATCATGTTCAAATCAACCTATATGATTCAACACAAACCAATTGTTCTTTAGAGATACTAGTGATCAAAACAAATGATTGTTTATTATGTCAAAACGAGAATGAGAAAAGCTTACATTGTCGAAGAGATCAATCTTGCACCAGAGAGAGCTCAATTGAAAAATCGGAAGCGAAAATTGATCTCTGAGAAGATTGAACATTTGAACAACATAATCCCACCGTACGACGACGGCATGACGACGGGGGAGAAATCAGAGGATCGCCAAGAAAAAGTAGATGACTGACAAATTTGGTAACGCCTGCGGTGGCAATGGTTAGTAATTTACTATCAACATCGAGGGTCTTTACAATTACGTATTTAAGGCCCATTCAGTCGAAGTCAAAAAAGGCCCATTCAGTCTTTTACTAAAAACAGCAAGGTGTTCACATCTGTAGTACAAGAACGGGAGGTAGTTTCAAAACGAGAATTGCTATGATTTGTTCAAATCTAGTTGTTCTGAGATCAAAGACTTAAATGAGAGATATGTACTGAACATCATGAATACATAGTTACACTACACATCATCTGATTCATCCATCACTTCACCATACACTGCAACCCAAGTTGGTGGTGGTGGTTTTTATAGACATACCATTTTCCATGAAAGAAACTACCAGCAAAAAATGGCCGCCACAAGAAGGCGAAATACTCTTCTTTTTCTCACCAGAATGTCTCAGATTGCGACTGTGCCTCCTTCGATTATCTGGTTATCGCCAGATGCATCCGACGGTTGAGGTTTAGGCTTACTCGTCCTCGAGTACCCATAGCCCAGAGAGCTTCCGCTTGCTTCACATAGCTGCCATTAGCATTACACCATATCCCAATACAAATCAATAAGACCAAACCAGATCTGATAAATATAGATTGTATATCGACAACTAAACACACCTCGGTCAGTTCAGACAAGTGACGGGTTCTGAACTCGTTAATCGTGTTTGCAATTTCCGATGTCGGTAATTTTGCCTGAGATGTTTCAACACTAAAAAGGATCATACACTGTGTGTAGGATTACTACTTCCACTAATAAGGAATCATTATGTTTTACCTGAGCAAGAACAGCAGCTGCCAACTGTAGACTAGGCTCCAGAGTCTCCGGGACAACCTAAAATTTTTTGTGATCGAGATATTATTAGTGTACGATTGATAAAGCGTGTCTATTGTCTAGAGGAGAGTGAAGGGGTTTGTGAACATTACCGCAGTAGCACCAGCTTTTTCTAGATTAAGGCCATGAACAACATCGTGTGCACGGACAAAAGTTTTGACATTGGGGTAATACTTGCTCAAAGCCCAGACACATCTGTAGTTTGCTCCTGGTGCGTCTAAGGCAACCACAGCAGCACATGCTCTCTCAGCTCCAATTTTGTGGAGAACCTGTTTGTTTGCACAAGTGAAGTAATATTCAAATGCTGGTGTAATCTGTAAATTGTCTCGTGCGTATCTTTCTGATTTTGTGTGTACCACCTACCTCTCTACTACCAGCGTCTCCGAAATAAACAGGAAGATCCAAAGAACGCCCAATAGTCACTCTATCACTGTAAATAAAATATGAGGTTTTCAGGGAAGCATGGAATCCTAGAAAGCGGTATGAAAACTTGGCTGGCGCAATACAAACAGTCTTGAAACAAGACTTATAAATCAAACAGGTTGAAATGTAATATCTATGTGTGTGGAAGTTACTGATAGTCTCCACATTTTTGGTTCGATATGAGAACAAAATATTTGAAACCCACTTTACACAGATTCTTCAACAATAGAGGCAAAGAATAAGCAATGTAATGTTACCTGCTGACATCGAGGGCAACAAATGGGATAAGTCTTTCCGAGAGAAGCTGAGCAATTATCTACAAGTAACAAACAGAAAATGGTCACGAGGTTAGAAACTTCGAGCTATCATGTGAAGCAGACTATCTACAGAGATGTGTTCTCATATAAGAGCATAAACTGAAGAAGTTCAGATAATGTATAAACCTGACCAACTCGACCAAATCCGCAAATAATTATGTGATCCTGCAAATCATCCGTCTGCAAATACATTCAGACAAGAAAAATACTCATCAGTCGGCCTTGTCACATTTTCCTCAACCAGAGAATGTGTGAGTGCCTAACAGAGTTATACTCTATAAACGAATCATCAAGATTCCTACCTCACTCTCAACAGGCAATAAACTTCGAACATCATGCAACTCAAATCGAGATGCAATTAACTGGCCACCAGCAGCTAACCAGGGTGTGATAGCCATTGAGATTCCCACGACAAGAAATAGCAACGAAGATAACTGAGGAGACATTATACCCTGGAAGAAACATAGACTAGGCCTTTAGGAAAAAAAAACAGTTGACACAAATATATGTAATGTCTATTGAAAGAACATTGCTGATTATACACCTCATTGGAAAAAAGCAAAAAAAAAAAGCAATGTTGATAACAAACCTGATTAACAGCTTCTCCGAAAGCAACAAATGCAAATTCTCCGCCTGGGGCCAATAGTAGACCGACTCGAATTGCAGATATAATTGAAATGCCAAACACTTTTCCCATAATCACGACTAACATAGTCTTTCCCACAATCAAGAGTCCCAAAGTTCCCACTATGACAGGGAAGTTGGAGAGAAGTAATTTCGGATCAATTGACATGCCAACCTGAAATCAATGAAACTCTTTTAGTTAGTTTTATGCCTACAGTTGACAACAATGTCAGGATCTTACTAGAACACAAGTAAAAGTTTTCCATTACCATCTATATAATTCCTGATTTTTCTTGAGAAATGATAAACTATGGATAAAGCTATTAGGAAACTTGTATATTACCGTCATGAAGAAGAGTCCCAGCAGAAGACCACGATATGGAGCAATATCTGATTCTACTTGCAACGAAAATTCTGTCTCTGCAAGGAGTAGACCAGCCAAAAACGCTCCTAATGCCATGGAAAGTCCAGCCTGGTTTATAGAAATGGAAAAATTAGCAGACTGGAAATGCTGGCATGTCAGTAAACTACTCAAATGCCAACAGGGTAAAATGGCCAAATACCAACAAGGTCAAGGCCATACCCTAGCTGTCAGTAAACTAGTCCCAAGAATAACGAGAAGCGTGTTGGCAGAGAATATCTCGGCGTTTCGATTTTCTGCAATTTGCTTGTAGATTGGTCGAAGAAGCTGTATGCCACAAGAGTGTAAATGCCTTAGATTATAACTCCATTGAAACATATAAATTGAGTACCGGAAGTAGCAGTGATAGCACAGTAAACTTTCACGATTAGTTCATGGAAACATGCCTCTTCCTTTTGTAGCAAATCTAAAACATTTCACCTAAACAACTTTGGTCATAATTAACTTATTTTGATATCTAGATTCAAAAGTTAAAGTATCTGAGACTCACAAGACGGCCACCAGCAATTATGGCAGTAATAGCCACTGCTGCTTTGACTGCAGCAAGCCCAAGAGCTTCAGCAATGGCTTGGAATCCAATCTGAAAAGAGCAGTTAGTAACTTAGCATTTTGCGACCACTGATACTTCCTAGACTTCCTTGAGTATATAGAAATATCTGGCATACCAGCAATTTCAACCAGTATTAGCAACATATGACCACAACGTTTCTTCTTAAGAGAGCAAAGACATTATCAAACCTCTTACTTAGAAAATTGCCAACACATGGCATCCAACAGAAAAGCTAGCCATACTCAAGAAAAAGAAGGAACCCTAGAGATGAGCTTACCCCTCCTTTCGATGAATTAGGTGAAATAAGTGGGATGAGAATCAGTAAAACAACTACAGCTAGATCCTGTGAAGAAGAATAACAAACTAATGAGAAATGCCCAGCATAGTTGTAGTACAGAATTAACTAGTTCTGAACCGACCTGGAAAAGCAAGACGGAAAATGAAGCCCTTCCATGTCTAGATGTACTCTCACCTCGTTCTTGTAGAACCTGAAAACCAAGTGCATTGTCTTTGTTCAACCAATTGGTAGCGTAATTGCATAAGAAAAAAACAAATGAAGGGGATGCTACAAAATTCCTTTCATTAAGATCCCTTTTTGAATACAACCAAAAATGCTACCTGAAGGACAACAGCAGTGGAGGACAGAGCCAGGCCATTTCCAATCACTATTGCTGCTGGACCAGCCTGACCAGCAACATAATGGGCAATCAATCCAACTACTGCTGCTGTGACCAGAACCTAGATTACACCAATAGAAGTATAGATTAGAGTAGTTGGAAAAAGAAACATCAAGCATGTAGGCATTGTAGTTGATAAATGATGTGGCATGAGATACGCGGATCTTCAAATCACCTGAGCGGAGCCTAATCCAAAAACATATTTCTTCATGGAACTCAGTCTTTCAACAGATAGCTGTCAAATAAATAAACAAAATATTGGCTCTTTTACCAAACACAGTTCAAAAGCAAAAGGATAGCATACACATATATCAAATACTACCTCAAGGCCGATGTTGAAAAGCAAGAAAACAACTCCAAATTCTGCGATGGCCCTGGTTCCGTGCACATTACGGATTATCGAAAGACCATAAGGACCAATCAGAATTCCAGCTGCCAAATACCCAAGAACAGGGCTGCCTATACATTGCAGCAGATGAAGCCATCAAGATGGCACATAAATCTCTATGCAACATGATTGCGAGACCAGAACTGAAAATGTTTTTGACTGATGAGAACATGGAAATCGTAGGACTTTGACTGAAAGGGGAAACAAATAGTAATGCAATGGATAGAATTAACAAAAGAAGAAAAAAAAGAATCCTACTTACCTCCAGGAATTTTCTGAAATAGAGGCACAAATATGACGCTTGCTAGCAGTAACCACAAAAAATCAAAAAGGGAAGCTTCTTCCTCATTGACCTAATAATTGCAGAAAGTTTCAGCCTGCAAAGTACATTCCATACAATTTGCACTTATGCAAAAGAACAAGAACATTGTTCATACCTCCTGGTGAGGCAGCATCTCAAGTAGTTTCTTAATTCTCTTGGGAAGTTTCTGCACTTGCCGGATCAATGGCTTTGTACTGGAAGAGATATCTTCTGTTTCTGTACTAGTGCTGGTAACATCTGGCTGTTGAAGCAGCTGGTTGTTCCCCCCTACTCCATTGGAGTATAATGTCAGTCTGGAACGAATAAGAAGCTCGTATCAACAAAAAGACAGAACTTTATGTACTAAAATGATCCTTCAAAACTCGACGAAAAGAAGAGTAAATTTTCAAACTGACCCTGCTCCAAGAAGAGCAAACCCAAGAACTAGCTTGGGCCATTGCTGTTTGACAGAACCAACCAGACTAGCAAAGACTGTCGCAGTCCCATCTGGATTGGAAGAGAAGAAAGATGCAGAAAAGAAACGGGAGGATTTATTAAACGATGCCTTGGGAGAATTAAGAGAGGAACCCTCTTTTGGCAGATCTTTCTGTGTTTCCTGTTTTTTTCGTCTGAACATTAATCTTTGGCTTTTCAGAATCTGCTTCAACCACTTTAGAAGACTCTACACTTGGCTTTCCATTCTCATTATCGCTTGACTCATAAGGCTGAGCTAGTTTCTGATTCCTCTGACCAACTATATCAGACACAAGATCAGATGGGTTCTGTACCACTGATAGATCTCCATCAATAGGTAATTCTTTTTCAACCTGATGGCTAACATCTTCAACGTTACCTGAAAGTACCACCTCATCCTCGTCGTGAGTTTCTTCATCCGAGAGTTGGCCCTGAGTTTCCTCTGGGGTCTGAGAAATGGAGAGAGACTTCTCTGCTCTCTGCAAAGCAATCTCTGCATCATTAACACGTTGAGTAGCCTCAAGCTCAAATGCTACAGCTTGTTCAGCCAATTTCATAATATTGGCGACATCCTCCTCGGCTTTCAACGCACTTATCTGTATTGTCTCAGCTAACTCATTCAACTTGTCCACTTCCTTCTGCAGCTCGTCTTTTTTGCTCTGCAAACAACTCAGTTGGGCCTCACAGTTTTCTAAATTCAATTGACATTCTTTAATATCATCCTTGGCAGCTAAAAGAGCTTCTTCTTTATCTTTAACATCATCTGTGTTCTCAGTCTCTTCAGACACATGTGGAATATCATTCCCTCCACCTGCTTCAAGTGATTCCACTATAACCTGGAGCCTAGCTTCAGCCAGAGATAAAGCCATCGTAGCCTTTTGAACAGCATCTTTAGCAAGAGATTCCTCATCAACGGTATCTCGAATGACATCAAGGGTTTTGTTTACGTCATGCCAAGCGGTAGCAGCTTCATCCTTGAGTGCTATGGCTCTTTCTGAGATTCTCTGAGCCTTTTCCTCAAACATGGTACTATTGAGTCTAGCAACTTCCAATTCTGTAATTGCCTTTTGCAGTAACTCCTTGAGTTCCTCCAAACTATCAGTTTCGTTTTCGACTCTAACATCTTTTTCTTCTTTCAAATCTGTAGCTTCAGTTCCACCATTACTCTCGGAAGATTCCCCGATTCGATCATTACTACTATCAGCATTACCAAGAGAATCATTGACATGACAACTTAACCTAAATCCAAAAGGGATTCTTTTAGATTGACGGCCATTGCCAAGTATAGATTTTGTAGAATGCAAATGACCACTATAAAACCTTCCAGAGAAACACGCATTCAAATTCAATGTACCACTTTGTGCTACATTTCTCCTCAATCGAAAACACGAGTGCACTTTAGAATCCCCAAACGTAATGTTGATTCCTTTGGGACTTATAAATCGATTTGGAAAGCAGTAACTCGCACCGTCTCCACCATGAAATAGAATCGGCCGTTGAAATGTAGACGCAAAATCCATGTCAAAATCAGATTAAAAAAAAAGTAGCCTTACTTTGTTCCTCGAACCTTATATACAACACCTGTGGAGGAATATCGAAATTCCACACATTCAGACTTGGAACGACCAAGCATCAAAATTAAACGACAAGCACGGACAGATAGAGTAGTGACTAACCAATCATGGAAAGTTGAGTAAAGAATGAAAGAAAGGTGGAGACAGAGGGGAGTGGCTCTCGTCTTCAATTCCGTTTCAAACAGATATTTTTGGCTCGTCTCTTCAAAATTTCCCTGTCAAAAACTCTCTTTGTCTCCTCCTCTTTTTTGAGTTTCTCGCCAACCAGACATCATTGCTAAGGCCGTTTTTAGATAATTTTACGAAAACACCCTCTCAAATAATGAATGATTCACATCACCCAATAACCAGTTGGTTTGATCCGGTATATAAGTTTCCGCTTTTTTTAACCGAACAGATATTGTTTCTCATGGGAAACCAACGGAGTCTATGAAATTCTAAAAATTCACGAGTACAAAATAACATTTCGCAAGACTAGAATGCGAAGAATATCATCACCATCGGCAAGCATATCACATAATCACACATTGACAAAACATCAATTCTTGCCTGCTTTCGTGTGTAATAATAATGTATAACGAACGAATCAAAAAAAAAATAATTCATGTCTTCATATGGAAACAACTCATTACAAATGAAATCAAATCTTTCCCCCGCAACAACATTCATTCAATCATTCACTCAAAAACACTCAGGTAAGAGATATTCAAGACTGTGAAACGCCATTCTCTTCCTTGGCCTCCACGGCGATGTCTTCGGTAGGTTCCGGTGGAAGAGTGTTGCCTGAGGCTGTGCGACGGTGGTTGGCAGCTTGGAGGACGTGAGCGTAGTTTCCTTTCTCGAGGAAGAGTTGGTTAAAGTGATGCCGGCAATAGAGAACGCCATCTAAAGAGGCGTAGGAGGAGTGAGTGAGCGTACACCCACCGTGAGCGCACCGGAAACATGTCTTGTGGAAGCATTCTCCTTCCATTTGTATCTGTTACCAATTAACCATATCAAACCGGATTAGACCCAAGCCAAAATTTCATATTAACCGATTGATTCCACATTTGCTTGGACCAAACCAACATCACGTTCTGAAATCGAACCAAAAGTAAACTAAACCAAACCAAAATCAACATTTTATATCCATTTGATCTAGTAATGAATTTATCCGAACAGAAAACTTCTCAGGAAATGAAAAAAAAAAAAAAAAAAAAAAAAAACTGAATTGCCGACTCATAGAATAGAGCAAATTAATTTCTCTACGAGACTAGTTCAATGGTATATTTAGGCCAAGAGAACATTTGCAAATGCGTATATATACTAACCTTTTCAAGAGGGTAAACAGTTTTTTCGCAAGCGGCACACTTGTCTTGTGTTCCACAGAAGATGGAAGATATCTTGCTAGGAGTCTTAGTCTGTAATGTTTTAAATCAATACACAGATCCTATTAGTCAATCATAAAAGAATGAAAATGAAAGATTGATACGCTAATCATATAAAAGGACATGTTATGATGAACCTACCAGCTCCGGCTTCTCAGTTTTTCCTGAGAAAAGAAAGAAACTTGTTACCATCATGATGATTCGAATGAAGAAAGATAGGGAGATTCGATGTTAGATATATTATAATATGAACCTGGTTGAAAATTTTTGCTGAAATTGCCAGATTCTTTGAAGAGTTGCTCGAAATGAGTCTTGCAGTACAAAACTCCGTCCATGGAGGAATAGTTGCTCATCTGCCATCAACACACAGATATTGTTGATACTTGATATAATCTGATCATAGAAGATCTAAACACAAATCTAACAAGAAAATTGGAAAGTAAATGATGTCATGTATAAGAGTAATGCAACATACCACAAGGGTTCCTTTGCAATGGGTGCACCTGAAGCAAGACTTGTGGTAAGGCATTCCTTCAATGGACAACATGTCCACCACATAGACTGTCTTATCACAAACATTGCATTTGTCGAGAGTTCCTGTGAAAGACATTTTTTTGTTTTATCTTTTTTTTTTTGGGGGGTTTTTTTTTGTTGTTGTTTCCTTCTCCAAGATCCTGTATGAAACAGATTTTTTAATTTTTTTTCCAACAAATCAAGAGGTCATCTGAGGAATTAGTTAAAGAAGGAAACCTTTACCTCAGACAAAGGAGGAACCTGCGAAATTTTTGTCCTCTTTTATATGAAACTTCGTTGCAATTGTGAGGCTGTAACGGAGGAAGTTTTTCTTTCTTTCTTTTTCTCTCTCCCTCTCTCTCTCTCTTTGATCTTTTTTGCAAAATGAATGAGATAAAATTGGGTGGCAAAGTGATTGGAGTTGAGCAAAAGAAGGGTTGTGGTTTCTGACAATTTCAACCCAATAAGGGATTGTTACTTTAAGCCAACTGTCTCTGAGGTGGTGCAACCCATGTCAGTCAGATCCTGCAAAGGAATATAACAACAACCTAACATTACACAAATATAATATTAACCCAACATTACACAAATATACTATTATTCTTTCTCAATCAAAACTATGCTTTTAATACTTATCTGTATGCGTATCTATCAAGTTACCCAGTTGTAAATTAAAACAATTTTAAGAATAGAAGAAAGTGAAGCACCACTAAGTCGATTCCTTCTTTTTCCATTATCTTTTAGAATTATAGTGTAGTTCAAGTCTCCCTTTTTATTAACATATTACCACACTATATTTGAATAAAAAAATCTGATATGCAAACTTAAAGTAGTCTTACAACACAACTTGTTGACACAAGATGAGATCTGAGATTGTCTTTCCGTGTCGATCGATCCTCCTGGAACAGTTGACTCCACCATCTAATATGTTCCTTACGACAACATTCATAGCATGAATGCCTTTAACATCATATATCTCTACTGACACATTTTCATCGATTGGTTTTGCATCGATTTCCAGGAATGAAGAGGTTGATAACAGAACTGACATCACATGCTTTACCCATTGAGGAGTTATTATGAGTTTCAGACGCTCGATATCTGGGGAATAATGTGGGATTATTGAGAAGTTTATGTCGTTTCCTTTATCACCAGCCCGGCTATGAGCAACAGAGTAGAGTGGGATCTTTTGGCCAGATGGAGCAGGAGAGTGGTGGAATCCAGATTGATAGCCTCTCATTGTAAGGTTATTTTGATTTTCCTTAGGGATCTACAAGTGGAAGTAATACCAAGGTGTTAGTTAATACAAATGCACATGTTAGAGTTCTTTCACATTTTCAGCTTTCAAATAGTAAAACATATGTGAGCCTTAAAATTCTTTTCCTGTGTCTCTTCATCAAAGGATTGCTGTTCGAACACACTAGATTGATTCACCAAGGAATTTCCATTATCTATCAGTCATCACAATTAGTTTGGTAAGTACTTTCTCACTAACCTTTTGGATTTTCTCTTGAGCAACTGGAGAATGATGTTCAGGGGTCTCTGACTCTGAAGTATTGGTGTGCTGAAGTCCAGTTTTCCACATTACAGATTCACGGCTGACCTGGATAACCAAACATATAACATCAGAAGCCGTAACCAAACATATAACATCAGAAGCCGTAAAATTGATTTATGCAAGGCTATATTAGATAAAATGTATGATGGAGACGACATACCAAACGCTTTTCAAGAACAATTTCCATCTTGTGTCCGGTACTGCATATAATTACAAGCAGTTTTGTCAAACCAAAAAGACCATCCCATATCTCATATGCTCTCTTCTAACAGATAACTAGTTTCTTTCAATACATTGTCCCTAGTCATAAGATGTCTCAAATCAACAGGATTGGTACTACTATAATGCTACAATTAGCATTGGATTGATATATGGAGGGAACATCACCATGAAGAAATTACCTAATTCCACCACCACCAGCTGGTCCGTTTGTATATAGAGCAGTAAACTCTTTCGATAACTGGACGGCATGTTCCTTCAGTTTGAAAAGACCATCCATACGTAATCTAATATCTCGACATGACTGCCAAGATTCAGTGCCGTTGCTTGTTGCCTTCAAGCTATCAAGCCCAATCACATAAGATAGAATACAGTGGTTAACACCAGGAATGGTTTCTTCCATCCAAGATCGAACCTGATCAAAAGAAAGAAAAAACACAAGTAAAATACGTACACATACTTGAGAAGAAATGAAACTCAAACTCGGGCACCATAAAGAGTCATTTCAAGCAAAGATAGGGCCAAAAAATGGTACTACATCAAAGACATATTAAGCATAGGCACACCAGAAACTCTGAAGCTTTAGCACGTTGAATAGAACCATGTCCTCCATAAGATATCTCTCCCCATCCTTTCCAACCACACTCCTGCAAAGAAAGTACGAATTATAACCAAACCTAGGTTGCTCTTTAGCACCAATCAAATGTCACCAGTATTTTCTATAAATAAACAACCTTTGGAATTAACCGCAAGAGTTTCTCAGGCACAGAAGTGTTAGCAGATGGTTTTGCTCCACTGCATTGTACTTTGCAGTCTGACAGGGGAAGGAAAGAAACGCCTTGAATATCAATTACCTGCGAAGAAGGTTTTCAAATCAACTATTTCCGTTGTTGTTACAGCTATTTCTTCTAGATTTGTACCGCTAACTTACCACATCAGGTGTAATGTAGGCACTAGGATCAGCAATTTCATACAGAAGTTGCTCGGCGCAAGTACTGGTATTTAAAATCCCACCACTACCTTCAGCCTTTGATACACATACTTTACCGTCATAGCCAATTTCTGCATAAGGAAGTGACAAATCCTGGAGAAGAGGGAAAGCCATGTCTCTATACTGGTCACCTAAAGAACATTGAAGAATGAAATGACCATATCGATGATGAAAAGCAGCAGTCCATTATTTCTTCCCTGAGCCAGTAAGTGTAAAACGCACCTGGATGCATGAAGTATCCACCAGTGAGCTGACAACCGCACTCCAGCAGGTGGCCAGCAAGAGTTCCCTGAGCTAGCAGCTCCAAGTCATTCCAATTCCAACCTAGTTCATAGACCTAATGACACAAGAAGAAAATGATCAGATTAAATCACGAAACAGGAAATCCTCTTGAATCGAATTCAAGCCAAAGGGCAATGAAACGATGAGTAATTATGATTACAAAACTGAGCTGACATGCAATCCGAGTGGCTATCTGGTCCAACAAGAAAACCGGATCAACTGTCAGATATTAGATAATTGAACAGATAACAAGTCCTCACCATTGGTGCTAAGAATAAGGCGGCATCAGCCACTCTTGAAGTAATTATCACGTCTGGTTGGTATTTCTCCAGGCATTCAACAATAGGAGCTGCTCCAAGATAAGTGCTAGTACCCTTCAACAAGGAGGATAAAATTTCAGGGAAACCACACATATCACAAGGAGGGGCTAAATAAACCATGGAAAACTCTTTACATTCGTAACATATAACCTAGAGTCCTTCACAGCACACATAACTATGTTCTACATATCTTCTAGTCTATCAAAACTGTAGTCACTAGCTGATAATATCACATTGACAGTTTGACACATATGATCAGGAGGTAGAAAACCAGAATCATACCCCTGCAGAGCAAGATTGACCGCCAAAAGATGATCCCGAGCCTTGATAAGATTCAAAGACAAGGGTTAATCACACTTATTATGGGTTCAAACAGTGTTGAATACGCAGAACAATAACAATATCTCCCAGGGAGGAAAGTAGGTTCCATTACCTGTTTCAAAGTGCACCTCATGAGCCACAGCCACGGAAATTGTGAGGCCTAATTCACTGGCTACCTCGAGAACTTTCTTCTGAGCCCCAGAGGGATCAACTACAAGGAAAAAAAAACACGATAATTCAGATGAAAAGAAAAACAGAGAGAAAACATGCATCCGTTATAGATTGTAAGCACTTACTTGCACCCATGTTAGTGATTATACAAGTGCCTTTCTCCACAGCCAAAGGTAGTAACAAATGCATCCACTCTGAAACTGAACAAAATCAAGAAAAAAATGGCTGAATGTGAAGTTATAAAACATCCCTAAAAACCATTCCTAGCAACTCGATGACCATTTTCAACATAAATCAAACCTCCAAAGTCCTGAAACATACCACGAGGATCGTAGCCGACACCGCCAGATGCCATAGAAAGCCAGCGATCAGCCAAAGTGCGTTCGGCTAAGCACTCAAGGACAAGATAATTAAGGTCTTCGACTCTCTGAAGCAGTTTGAGAGCCGCCAGTGGCCTATCGCCGCCGAATCCAGCACCACATCCGACGTAAACCGTCTCCCTTCGCCTCTTCGGATTCTCTCTCTGTAAATCAATCACATCATCTCCAAGAATGGATTGAATAAAAGCGGAAAAAACAAAATGAAAATTCTTACCAAGTTTATAACACAATCGCAGAGAATCTCTTTAACGTCTGGGTTCGCCATGAGAGTAGAAATCCCAAAATCACAGCAAGGAGATCATGCAATGGATCACGGATTGCTTTGAATTTTGACGACGGCGATCACAGATTCGTTACGCTCAGGATTATAAAGTTTATGCTTATCCCATTGGATTTGATTACTTTAATATTTAGTAGTAATTTACTAGAATGGCCCCTATACTTATATCTATTTTCAGGCGGGTCCCTGTTCTAGTGTTCTTCTCCTTGAATCTGCTTTAAATGTTTTTTTGAGTAGCATCAATCAATGGACTTGTTTCTGGGTTTCGTAGCAATGGAGGAGGATTGGGGAGAGAGAGTATCAGAGAAGGTTGTTTCGGCTTACATGTCTCTCCCGAATAAGGGAAAACCTCAGGGACGTGAAGTCACCGTCCTCTCCGCTTTCCTTGTCTCTTCTCCTTCCCAAGGTCTCTCTCTCTTTTGCTTTATTTTTTGGTTTACGATTTTTGAGCTAATTAGGGTTTGTGTGCAGACTTGAAAGTGATAGCGTTAGGGACGGGGACCAAGTGCGTTAGTCGGTCGCTGCTGAGTCCCCGTGGGGACATTGTTAACGATTCTCATGCCGAAGTTGTCGCCAGAAGAGCTCTCATCAGGTTCTTCTATTCCGAGATTCAGCGGATGCAATTGACTTCAGATAAGAGTAGTGAAGCCAAGCGTCAGAGACTTGATTGCGAAACAAGCTCAATACTAGAGTCAGCAGATTCAAGCTGTCCTGGAGAAGTGAAATTTAAGCTCAAATCTGGCTGCCACTTGCATATGTACATTTCTCAATTGCCATGTAATTTACCTTCATTCAATTCGTTTTTCTTCTCTCTTTTTTTTTCGTTTCAAAAATACTGGCATTGACATGTTTGTCATACGTAGGTGGTTATGCTTCTACTAGTTCACCCTTGTATGCCCTGAAAAAGATCCCATCAACACAAGTAGATGACTCATTGTTACTTCAAGGTTCTGACATTTGCTCGTCTGGTCATTCTGATGTTCCAGAGATAGGTTATAGCAACAAAGGTATTGAAGTCTCTTCCTGTTATCTACCATATGGACTGGAGGATATATCAATTTGCTTTGGATGTCTCCATTTCAGGTAATGGCTCACAAGTAGCAGATATGGTGCAAAGAAAGCCTGGTCGCGGTGAAACAACACTCTCTGTTAGCTGTTCGGATAAGATAGCTCGATGGAATGTTCTTGGAGTTCAAGGTTTCTATACCTGAGTTTTTGACACAGAATTTGTTGTGTCAGGGCGTCTTTGTTTACTTATGGGAATTTATCTCTCCTTGCGTGTTCTTACTTCAGGGGCATTGCTTTGCCAAGTCCTCCACCCTGTGTATATATCCACCATCACCGTTGGACAATCTCTGCACAGCCCTGACAATTTTTCTTTGGCTGATCACTTGCGAAGATCTTTGTATGAGAGGATCCTCCCATTATCGGATGACCTTCTGACTTCCTTCCGTTTGAACAAGGTTCATTAGCTGCTTTATACCAATGTTTCATGTAAATTGCAGTAGTTACTTGCAAATATCGTGCTAATTCCTTTCCAGCCACTGTTTTTTGTAGCTCCAGTACCACCATCAGAATTTCAGCATTCAGAAACTGCTCAAGCTACCTTAACATGCGGGTTAGTTTTCAATGCTCTTAACTCTTCCTCACATGACATATGTGTCCTTTCTTTGTTTCTTACAAGGTGGTGTGATTTATTTATTGTCTCTTAGCTATTCCTTGTGTTGGAACTATTCTGGCTTACACGAAGTTATTCTTGGAACAACCGGTAGAAAGCAAGGCACATCAGCTAAAGGAGCTCTGTATCCGTCTACTCAATCATCTATATGCAAGTAAGGAGATGAGCCTTGTTATCCAAGCATGACCTTACTTACTTGTAATTGATATCGTAGTCATATCTTTTCCTAGACAGCGGTTACTGGAGCTATTCTTGAAAGAAACTCATGGACACGAAAGGGAATCTTCCAAGTCAAAAAAATCGTACCGAGAACTGAAGGTGCGTGTGATGCTGATTCTTTTATGCTGCTTCATTTTGGGTTAACATGCTTCCACTGGCACAACTAACATGCTAAAGTGTTTGAATCTCATAGTGAGTTTTTGACATGTATGCTGCAAGATTGTGATATTGTTCTCTGGTTAATTCTGAGATGATTTACGTTTTCTTTTGTTTTAATTGTATGCAGAACAAAGCTACGGAATATTCTTTGATGTCAAAGATTTTGAAAGGAAAGTATCCATTCAACAATTGGCTAAGAAAACCCTTGAATTACGAGGATTTTCTGATAAATTAGACGTGGGGTATGTCATTCTATTTACTCTCTCTTTTAGCCTATTTTCTTTGCATCATTAGTTCATTAGCGTCATCACAACTTGCTTGATATTGCCAACTTTGTTTAGGGAAGCAAAATAATTAACTATTGTGATGATTATTACGTACCAAAAAAAAAAAAAGGTGAGACCTTGAATCACAGAAAATACAAATAGCAAAGAAGTGAAACGAAAAATACCCAAGAAAACGAAAGCAGAAAATATAAATTTTGATTGAAACGAATTAAGATGCAGTAAGTTCCATTCAGAGATTGACACGTCCCTTGATGATGTCAAGGCTCATCTCGCTAGGATCTGTTGCTTGCAATTCAACTTGAATCCCATCCAATTCCCTCTTGAACCTGTCCTTTGAGCTTGCATACAACATCTTACTCCTCACTCTTGATGTATCAGGTGACCTGAAGCAAGTCGATGTCTCAATTATAACATCTACTCTTTCAAATCATTAAAAATACAAGGGAAAGGAGTTGTACCATGCGATGAAAAAGATTTTGCTCTTCTGGCAGTTCTCAGGAGTGGTGAAATCAAAGTCATAGACAGCATATCTGCACTCATCCTCGGGAATAGATCTGGTGAAATCGTCGTAAGTTTCTTCTGGATTCCCAAGCTTGTCAATCATAACTTGCTGAGCCTTCTCATCAATTTTGAACACAATGAACCTATAGTTCCTCTTTGCTTTCAACTCCAAGAACTTGAGCTTGCAGTCATCGCTAACGTGCATCCCAGACGCTGAATTAGCCTGCACAATCAAACACATGCATAGTCAGTCAGATTATATGATCACAGTACATTATATGAATTGCAATACCAGATTGATAAAATGAAACGTAGGAACATACCATTGTTCTCTGCTTGAAATTGGGGCTTGATGATCTGGAAGTAGAGAAGGTAGGGGGGTTTTAGAGGGTGGGAATAAGAATAGACAAGTAGGTTTGGTTGGGTCGTTAGGCTGGTCACGTCTTAAAACCAAGAAGACTTTGATGCTGTCACGTTGTTGCCATATTTAGTTCATTAGATATATTAGAGGAGGTCTCTATATAATATTCACGCATTCGCATAATACACATGTATCTATGTGTGTATGCAAGCACATGTGATGAAGTTTGTTCCGGACATCATTGGGGAGTTGAGGTTTCATGATGTACATGTTTTCTTTCTTTTTAGTATACTTTTTGACTTTTTCTTTCCTCACAATTGGTCGTTGACTTTGCTAATTAATTGTATGGGTGCGGATTTAATTAGAATTTGAAAAACAATAATTAGGAATTAGCCTTTCGATTTCGTCATCTTTCTGCAAACGGCACTATGAGAAATTACGGATAGTAATTATCATATTATCAAATAGTGGATTTGGCCAAAATAAGCTACCATAGCATTGGTGACAGCCGACAGGACAAGAAAATAAAATCATAGTATTGTCAAAAACGTTTTATTTTATTTTGGTTTATTGAGGACAAAAAAAGAAAGAAAAAAAGTTATGTTGGTCAATGAAGGAAGCCCATGGGCTTATCCCACGAAAAGACAGACCCACTTGGTTACATTTAATTTAAACCCCAATATTTTTGTACGTGATCAATTAATGAACTGAATTTAATTGAGAAAATTTGGGGCGGCTTAGATTTCTTTGTGGCCTTCTCCAACCATAATATTTATAGACTTGTTGGTATACAATTTGTCTATCGACACTTCCCGGTCTGCTTTGGTTACTTCAACATCGGTTTGATTGAGAGATACAGTCTCTTTTCTTCTCGAGTGTTTTTTTTATAGCCTCTTATTGAATCGAGAAAGTTATACATGGAACTTCGTGGATTTAGAACCGTAGCTACACGCTAATGCAAGAAGTAAGGGTCCCATCGATACGATAACCGGCAAGTGTGTATCGAGATAAAAAAAGGTTTCTGCTTTTAGTTCAGTTGTGTTTCGCTTCTTTCTTTCATCTGAACCAAATTAGTGCTGGTCTCACTGTCACTAGCCGAGTTGGCTCACCAGAATGGTAGTGAGTTGACAAGGTACGACCTGTTTCTGTACCAGATCCTGTCATTTTCAGTTTTGATCTCTGATTGATATCTCTCTGTATGTAATAAGATTGAGAAATTTCTCCTTGTTTCCAGACATTACCTCAGTTGCCTTATAATTGAAAGAATCCATGGGAGGTCAAAGCTCAAAGATTGGTACATGTTGTTGGCATTCATCACACAAGACTGCTGCTCTTGAAGCTCCAGATGTTGGTGACGTCTCTGTTTTTCTCTCTTGCTAGAACGACAAGCCCTCTTTTGGCTGATCCCGTAATCCCTTTTGTACAATATTACAGAAAACAAAGAGAATGGTGAGGTAACTGGTGTACTGTCTTTTCGTGGATACACACTAGAACAGCTTAAGATCGCCACCTCTGGTTTTGCTTTGGAGAATATTGTGTCTGAACATGGAAAAACAGCTCCAAATGTCGTCTATCAAGGGAAATTGGAGAATCATATGAAGATTTCTATCAAGCGCTTTTCTGGAACTGCCTGGCCTGATCCACGCCAATTCCTGGTATGACATGCATCTTTCAGTTTATCTAGTTGCCAGTTCTCATATCTCTTTAACTTTGGATATGCCTGTTTCCAGGAAGAAGCAAGATCGGTTGGTCAGCTACGCAGCAAAAGAATTGCCAATTTACTCGGTTATTGCTGTGAAGGCGGCGAGAGGTTACTTGTGGCTGAGTTTATGCCTAACGAGACACTAGCCAAACACCTTTTTCACTGTAAAAAAGAAAATGCCTTTGATCAATTGTCTTTTGATGCTCTTTTAAGATTTTGTCTTAGTATTTGCATACCACTTTTTTTATCTACCAGGGGAAAAACAGCCAATGAAATGGGCAATGCGACTAAGGGTTGTCTTATACATTTCGGAAGCTCTTGAATACTGTAGTAACAATGGACGCACGCTATATCATGACCTCAATGCTTACAGAGTTTTATTTGACGAGGTAATTACTTAAACTTAACTCTTCTCTAAGAAACCATGTTTTGTTTTATGTTATATTCCTCCACTGATCCGTGTATGGATCTTTATAAGGAATGCAATCCAAGACTTTCAACATTTGGGTTGATGAAGAATAGTCGGGATGGGAAAAGTTATAGCACAAATCTTGCTTTTACCCCACCTGAGTGTCTACGAACTGGTGAAATTGATTTGCACCCTTCTCATAGGTCATATTATTTCCAACAATATGTACGACTTGAGACTTAAATGTGTGTTGATACAGGGAGAATCACAGCAGAGAGTGTGATTTACAGTTTTGGCACTCTTCTGCTTGATCTTCTCACCGGAAAGCATATTCCTCCTAGCCATGTAAGTAAGTGTCTTGGTAGCTACTTTAATCGTTTCTTGAATTCTCTTTACTGATTATTTCAGCCTTTTGCTGTGTGTTTAGGCCCTTGATTTGATTCAAGACAGAAATCTTCAGACTATAACCGATTCCTGCTTGGAGGGACAATTTTCAGACAGTGATGGTACGGAGTTAGTACGCCTGGCATCTCGTTGTCTTCAGTATGAAGCTCGTGAGCGACCAAACATAAAATCTTTGGTCACTGCGCTGATATCTCTCCAGAAAGACACAGAGGTCCTGTCTCATGTTCTAATGGGTCTGCCTCAAACTGGTACTTTTGCTTCACCTCCGTCTCCTTTTGCTGAGGCTTGCTCGAGAAAAGACCTGACCGCTATGGTTGAGATCTTGGAAAAAATTGGTTACAAAGACGATGAAGATGTAAGTAGTCAGGTTTTACGGTTATATCAGCTGTTAAACCACTTTAAAGTTTGTCATCCCATAAGGCTTCTTCATGGTGTTATGTGACATGTTTAAACGCAGCTTTCGTTTCTGTGGACGGAGCAGATGCAAGAAGCTATAAACTCGAAGAAAAATGGCGATATTGCATATAGACGAAAAGACTTTAGTGAAGCCATTGACTTTTACACGCAGGTCTGTCTTTCTTTCGCAATTGAATCCGTAACAAGACCTTCCTCCTTTAGTTGACGATGCCCTGTCTATAAAAATTGTCCCAGTTTCTTGATTTGGGAATGATCTCTGGAACAGTCTTTGCGAGGCGAAGTCTGAGTTACCTAATGAGTAACATGGCGAAAGAAGCTTTAGAAGATGCAATGAAGGCTCAAGGCATTTCTCCTGTTTGGTATGTTGCATTGTATCTCCAGTCTGCTGCTCTTTCTGTCCTGGGAATGGAGAAGGAATCTCAAATCGCACTTACCGAAGGATCTATCCTTGAAGCCAGAAAGATTTCAGCTTCCACACAGAACTAAAGACTTATTTTTATGGGTTTTGGCAAAAGATGAATAGGCTTTGGTTATATTATGTGTAACAATCCAAAGGTAATGTGTTGTCTCATTGGATGCAAAAGAAGGTTTAGATGTTAAGCATTGTGTACAAATTATGGCTTCATCAGTAGAAGCTAATCCATGGCTTCAGTTGATACATATAATAAGACAATTGGGGATGTACGGACACCAAAGTGAATATTATACAAACGCCACTAACAAAGCTTAGAATGTGTCGTGCAACTCAACCGCTGCCTCCACTTGGATAATTGGGTGAGAGCTTCTGTATTCTTCCTTTGACATTCCAGAATAAACAGGTTCAGTGCCTGGCCCTCCAGAGGTTATGAAGTTCCAGCCAAATGCGGACCCTCCAACCACCTTGTCGCCATCTCCATCAGAGTTGTGGTTGTCAGTTTGGACATAGCTTGTTTCAGATGATCTCAATACACTAGTAGTAGTACTCTGAGGTGTTTGATGAATGGCCTTTCCGTTGGATAAAGACTCGCTCTTAGCTGTTTTCTCACGTTTAGGAGATTCTCCGATCATCTCTTGGTACAGTTGAAGCATAAGATTCATCTCTGCAAACAGCATAATTCCAAGGGATATCAAACAAGTTGGGACTTTTGTGTGTTTGTTGAGCTAAGTGAAAATTGTGATAACAAAAGAAAAGAGTGTAAGAGCTCTCACTTTCTTGAATCTCGATAGCTGCCTTAGAGTTGCTGAAATCTGGAGTTCGTAAAACCTGTAACAGCACAAATCCAAGTTGTTATGTTTACTTTCCCAAACAAAAGAGTTTCCATCACAAATTTTGGGCCAACCTCGAGAACGTGAGGGCGAAGATCTTTGACAAGGAGACGCATCTTGTAGTAGTTGGAGCTCTCGATCTGAAGATTCGCTTCCAGCGCTCGCTTTCTTCCCCTGGACGACGGATCTGTGGTAACTGTCGACGGAGGCGCAGTCATCTGAGCTGGCTGAGCCGTGGCCCCGGCCGGCGAAGGTAACTCAGCTGATCTCTGATCTGCAGATGTAGGAAGCGGAGGAGCTTGTGCTGGAAGAGATGAAGCAGTAGGAGGTTCGGTGACTTGAGTCGCCGGCGAGGTCGATTTCTCCATTTTCAATTTTTCAAAGGTTTTCAACCGCCGAAAGAGATCTCCATAAATCAACAACGCAGCGAGGATCTTTAAAACGACGCCGTGAAGACTTTATGAGATGTTTGGGCCTTTCTGGGCCCATATTTGAAGTGAATGAAAAACGGCATGAAATTGGAATGTGTGTCGTTTTTATCATTGTCACCTGAAAAAAAAACACCGGAATACTTCTTTCTGGGAACAACAAGAGCGATGAATCCCCAAATAGAAAAGGTGGTGAAGGTAACGAGTGTGGTGGCGACTGCTGTTGTATCCTACTTCCTCTTAACCGCTGATTACGGTCCCGAGCCCAACGTTCTCGATCCTGTGAGTTCCGATTTCTTCCTCTCTTTTTTTTTTTTAATCAAACCTTCAAGCTTCTCGATCATCATCGCTTGTAGATGACCGATATTTGCTACAATCCACTTGGTTTCAATTGATATTGGTTAGATCCCTTGATTAGTTGTTACTTGCTAGGATTGAATTTTGATCTTTGAATGAGATATGAATCTTCCTGATCTCTATGCTCAGCTTTCTTGCGTTTGCCTGGAGTAGTGACTACTGACTACTTTGTTTTGGTCAGTGTTTAGTCTGTTGTTACTATCTCTATGTTGAGATTACTGAATGCTCATTTTCACTTTAATAGCAAATCAATTGATTATGGTTCGTGGGGTTATTATGTAGCCAATTGACTCTTTGAGTCTTACTTGTAGATGACATTTTGCATATGCAGATCAGACAGAGTATACTTTCAGCGCAGGATTCCGTGAAAGAGTTCATCTTTCCATCAAAGAAAAAGTGACAATGGAAAGTAACATGTAGCATACTTCATCTTTCAGCGTCTCGTTTTCCTCTGGCTGACACACTGTGCTCTACTTGTATCCATTACTCTTCTAGACTTGTTAGATATGTTCACAACTATTGTAAGTCAGATCAACTGTTGATTATCTTTCGTTAAACCAAACCAATTCTAGCTTTTTCGCCCTTGTGAAAGCTGGATTTGTTATGCTACATATGTAAATGATATATCATCCAATATATTGATCAACAAAATCTCGTCGACTAAGTTATTATTAAAATGATTGCGGCAGAAATAAATATTCGCTTTTGACTTTTATGCCCGTTAAAGGGCAATCACAAGCACAAGTGGATTTTTTCTACCTAACACAGTAATACACTGATACATCCAACGACCACCGTCCGATTAGAGAGATTATCTGAAATCGGACGGTCTATAAAATAGACGAACACTGTCTACAAATCTAATGGCCGAATCGGCACACTCATTGACCATATAAAACGGTCTCGTGTTGCCATAAACGCAAAAACGAGCGTTTTGCGTTGCGTTTCGGCGGCAGGAAAGGAATCCCCCCTTAGTAAGGCTTCTGCATGTACATGAACATATCCTGTAGCGGAAACATCTGATTACTACTCCCTCCTCCAAACGCGTTATCCACGGTGGCATCAATGTAATTAAACCCAAAATCAAGGGTGTTATTGTCATTACTTACAGCCGACCAATCTTTCCACTTGGGCTCGCTCTGAACCTCGCTCGTGAACTCCGGCGACACCACCTGCTCCGAGCAACTCGAATCCGTCGTATGCAGCTTCGGCACCGAATCCGACGTGTCGAAATACACGAACTCGCTCGCCGTGGCCGTCTGTTGCGGCGGCGGAGGCATAACCATCTCCGTCACCTTCGGCTTCTCCTCCATGATTTCGTCGCCGTAAACAACCGGAGGCGGTGGTCCTCGCCTCTCGGTAGCTCCTTTTTTGTTGTAAATTCGGCAAAGAACCCAATCATCCAGCTGGGAAAAATCAACACCGTCAGATAAAATTAACCAAACAAACAAGAGATTCAAACAAAGATGTGAATTAGATCAAATTCCATACCCTGAGACTGTTCTTCTTCTTGCGAACCGACCGGTCAACGTCGGCGAGACGGTACTCGTGCATGATCCAATTGGTTTTCTCTCCTTTAGGAGCTTTCCCGGCGTAGAAAACAAGAGCTTTCTTAATTCCGACCGGTTTAGGAAGTCCGATCGGTTTATCAGCTCCGGTAGCTTTCCAGTAACCAGAACCAGCAGACCGGTTAGGACGCGAACCGTTGGGATATTTTCTGTCTCTGGGAGAGAAGAAGTACCATTCTTTCTCACCATAAAGGGCTAAACCTGTAATTTTCACGAGAATCGATTTGAGTTAGCAGAAAAATCTCAGATTTAGATTCCCACAAAGACTAGAAAAGAGAGAGCTAGTAAAATCACCAGGAAGCTCCCATGGATCGTATTTGTAGAGATCAATCTCAGCGATGATAGGAACAGCGATGGACTGAGAAGCACATTTGCGGCAGAGATAGTGCATGACGAGCTCTTCATCGGTAGGGTGGAATCGAAATCCTGGAGGCAACTGTAATAATTCTGACATAACTCTTTTTTTTTTTTATTGCTATCTTAATATTATTATTACTACGAATGGTGGAGATTAGGAGGTTGTTGGGATGATCCTGATCCTATCCTAATCTTGTAGTATCTACCTCTGAAACTTGGCGTTTTTGAAACTTGGAAAGGAAGAGAGAAAAGTCAAATATATAAGGAGAGGGAGAGGACACGTGTCGAGATGCAGGGGAGAAGAAGAGCTTCTAGAACACACGTGGGTGGATGACGCTGCCGGGACACGTTTCGCAAGGAGAACTCAGTTGCTGACGTGGCGATGAGTTTGATGTTGTCACTGCTTACGTCTGTCGTTTCCGGGGGTCCACTCACTTGCCGTTAGAATCCAAATCCGACCGGTCCGATACGACCGAACCCCTGGGGTCTATCTTACTATGGATTCTTCGTTTCCGGTCGGTGGATCTCTGGTCCCACTTCCTAGTTCCTCCGTTTATAATTTTTTTTGTCTTTTTGCAAAAGGTTCATATCATTTCAAAATCCCACCATTAAACGGTGATAAAGTTTATCTCTAGTAGCCTCCACCATTTTCGACGGTGTTTATTATATTTTTTAAGTTTTGCAAAAAACAGCTTACATCAATTGGTTTTATGGTTCTAAAAAAAGCTTATATCAATTGGAAAGTTGTTGTTGAGCTTTAAAAAAAAAAAAAAAAAAAGTTTCTTAAGCTTGGATTTGGGTGTTTTTTACAATTATGCAACTTACTTACATATAGATGACATAGTGCATTTCAAAGCTTTGCTAGTTGCTTTCATACTTCTCAGTTAAGTTTCCCGTTTCTCTTTGACTGTTCTAGACTTCTAGTCTTGCTGTTGTTACTTTTCTTGTGTAGCTTTTTTGTAATGACTTTTTTATAATCCTCTAGTTGACCAAAAAAAAAAAAGATAGATGATATCGGGATAGATAAGTTGATGATAGAGGTGAGAAGGCCGGAGAATCAAACAACGTACATACAGCGTGATACATTGACATAATAAGTTTGTCTAATAACAATCTTTTATTTAGTACCAACCACATTGGTTTTTGATCTTTTTATTCGCTCCTTTGTACTCGTAATAATGTATCTTCTTATTAACTTACGGTGAGGGTCAGAGCCATTCAGAGCTTCGACGTGACGGAGGGTTTTGGAGGTCTAGCCTCTCTTAAAAGGGCCTCTTGCGTTAATGATACAACCAGCTGTTTCTCATTTTCAAAAACAAAAACACAAGGAATTCTTTTTATTATCTTGCTAACTTTTATCATCTATCATGTCCAAATATCTATAATCCGGGTTCATGTTTAAAAAGTATAGGGAGAGTACCTCTCCTTTTCTGTTGAACATTTCACCTGTCACAAAACCACGGGTCTCATGCGCAGTTGGACTCACAATCTGCAAGCAGCATCGTTGTGTTGTAAGTTGGTGAAGCTCTAACAGCAAACAAGTTTATAAACAACTCTATACCAAAATCACTTTGCTTATAAACAAGTTTAAGTCATTCTAGTATAGTGGTTCGTCTTCCCATGCTCAATCCCCGGCAATGGTGACAACCTTTTCTTACTTAACAATAAAGTTTCTATGGGAAGGTTTTTTACAAGGTTTAATTTTCATTTATTCTAAACAAACATTTGATGTATTTCATTAACAAACAGCTCTGAAATGTTCATAAGAAACAAGGATAGAAAAAACTACCACATAGAGCAACCAGTCATCGGCTCTTAGAGGTCGGTGAAACCACATCCTGCAAACCAAATGAGGAAAAGTGACTAGTATTAGTTATTTATCTAGAAGATCCCTGCTGGAAACCCAAACACACAAAACTCATACGTCACCAAGAGAAAATGAAAACCTACGCATGGTCCAGGCTCAGAGCAGCGGATTTTAGTCCTTTTCTGCGGTGAGGGTTCAAACCGACACCACAAAATATTAAATCCGAGGCAAATGCAACAACACATCTGCATATCAACATGGCTTGCCAGATGATTAGTTTGCTAAGAATGATAAATCGAATTTCAGAAAGAGCAGTATACAATCAGTTTTTCAATGCTATTAAGAAAGTTTGGCCTTTTAAGAGTCTCAACTATACTCCAAATCTATCAACTTGGGATAATAAAACAACATAGATGTTAGGTGGCTACCTTGATTTACATAGATGGGGTTACTTACCGGTGCAAAGCTTGGTCATCAGAAAGCCTTCCCTTTGCTCTAAACCAATAGTTCAATCTGCAAGAAGACATTGTAAGAATAACTTTTTTTTTAAAAGAAATACTTAGTGAGGTAAGTGATGATTTTCATGTGTAATCACATGAGTCATACAGTTTATCAGTTCTACTCGCCCTCCTGGTGGAATGTATGAGTATATGGATATACACTCAAGAGTACTCTATGATATAAACGATTTATTTAAGCGAGTTGTTAACCTCGGAGGAGACTTTGTCTGATTTGTTGAATTGCTGGGCTCACAAAATCGAATCTCTATAGGCCATGGAACAAAGTTTCTAGTTGCAACTTTGTTCCGATAACTCCTGAAAGAAAGAAACAATTAAAAGATTGGTCCAACTTGAGCTTTTGAAATAAGTTTTCATACTTTGGAAATCACTACCACTTACCTCGGTAAATGAGGATCAGTTATACGGCGTTCACGCAACTCCTCCAGTGATAGAAGCTGCAGCAGATAATGGTGAAAAGGAAAACACTTACAATTTATTGGAACCATTAAATCTGGAGAAATGATTTACCGTATCAGGATCTGGTACAGAGGGCATGGTTGACTCCTGGTGATCAAATCCTTGTTGTTCTTTCTATGAAATTAATGAAGAAGAAAATGTTTTTTAAAAAAATCCCAATTTTCCCAGTTTTGTTAAAGGCTTTTCTCTATTGGTGGCAGATGGACGTAGAGATTCATAAGCTATCTTGTAAGGAATAAAATGGGAAACCTGAAATGATGCCAACAAGATGAATATGATATTTCCTTTCTGTACTGCATCTACTCTTCGGGTGGCAAAGTTGTTCCCATCACGTATGCGGTGAACTTGATAAATAATGGGGACTGCAAGCAAGAGCAACAAACTATGATAATTAGATGCACCTAACAGCAGGCTGAGTTTCAATACGGAAGAAAAGCATCATTTGTGGCTGGAAAGAGCACAGTGACTGTGAGATTATGTTCATACTATCAATATCTCCAACGAGAAGAAAATAGGAGTGTAAACTATGGACTATCTTCAGAAAATCAACAGTTTTTGATGCCGCAGCAAGTGCCTGTAAAATGTTGGTAAAAGTGACTTAGTAGTGGTTATGTTATCACTGTTAACAAGCTATATATATATATGCACATGAATCAGATCAGCAAGGTTTATAGAGACATAATGTAACCTTCCTACAGAAAATGCCATACCTGTCCGACAAATTGTCCTCCAAAAACCTTTCCAAATATGGGAGCATCAGGTAGTGTGATCCCCCTGAAGATATTCAACTACAAGAAAGAAGCACACAGAATAAGAGATCCACCGCATTTCATTTCCCAGCTGTACAAAAAATGTGATAAACCTAGAGGTAATACAAAGAAACAATTATAGATCTGTAGAAATGCTTAGATTAAGTTGATTCTAGGGAATTGTATTAAAGGATAGTTAAAACAGAAAGCACAAAAAACTGAGAAGAAGTAATAAAAAGCAGTGGAATGTCCGTACTTCTAAAGGGTCGAGTTGCAATATGCGTTCCACTAAAGAGCATTTGTCAACTGACGTATCCGATTGCCAGATTGAATTTGTCTCAAGCAAATGACAATGATCACGCGGCAACACCAAACATGTAAGCTGCAATGAAAAGTGGCGGAAGAAACTTTACACGCTTGTCGCTCGAATATATATCACCAGCTCAAAAGTCAGAAAACTTTCAGGAAGAACCTGGGACATAGCAACAATGTCTGCTGAATGAACGTTCCCAGATAAACCTGTAGGAAGAAAAGAGATGGAAGCTGAGTATATGACCAAAGCAAAGGTTGAGCGAAAACATTGACAGAAATCATTCATCTCACCAAGGCCAAAGTAATCATACTGTTTCAAGAGGAATTCGGAGCGGTTATCTTCTTCGTCTGGTCCGGAAACCTGAGCCTGCAAGACAAGAGTCAAAGTAAAGCTCTTGATAGATACATCTAGTCTCAGAAAGGGGAAAGTAGAGAAACAAAACCTCTCCTTGGAAAATAAAATAACATCCATCCCAAGTTTGATCTTCACGAACCACATAATCCCCTTTCCCTTCAATAATAGAGAACACAGCGAAATAGGGTTCGAAATAGGCAATAAAAAGAGCTCCGAATCGCGGGAATTCAAAGAGAAGAATAAAACCGAAATTGAGAATGGACCGACCGTAACGTTTGAGCACAACAACTTGAGCAATTTTCTTCAGAGAAGAGCTCGGTAATTTCTGGAGTAAAGGGACGTTTCCAAGGAACTCGACAACTACAAAAACAGAGCAACAAACAACAACATGGAATTCGCCGAAAGTCTCACTACATAATTCCTCAATTTCAACGTTATAGGCTTACCTGAATCGGTGTTCATGGCGGATTCGGTAGTCGGAAGAAATCGCCGATTCACTGTGTGAAATGGTTGGTGTAGAAGAAGATGTGAGAAAAATGTGGATTCCTCCGACCCGGGAAATTAATTCTCAGCTACCAGTTCCGGTTTAACGTGGACTCGATTCGATTTGATTTCTGTCACGTGTTAAAAAGAAAGAATATTTATGGTAATATTTAAAAAATTTAAGAAATGATGTAATATTTTTTAAACATAATATTTAGTTATTTACTATAACATTTTTTAGGCCTCCCAAAAAATTAAGACATTTCTTATAAGTATATTCTAAGCACTGTAAACAATATTTGATACGAATACAACACATGATTTTGGACATTGTATAGCTTTCAAATAATGGTACTAGCTCACGTCTGTATCACGAACCATGCAAAATAAATTCACATCACCTTACATGTGCTATATTATAAAAATAGGATGTATTATTTTGACCGATTATTAGTTTTTTTTTTTAGTTAATCGTGTAAGCTACATGGGTTCAAAAGCTAAACCTCCGACCATGTGATAATTTCATAATAGTCAAATTCATTTATAATCCGTTGACACAAAAAATTATCAAGTGTATTATTCCATGATGTGATCAAATGTCAACAAGTTGAGAATCCTATACAACTCGATAGTAAAAACTTTAAGTCGTTAAGCCATTATTTGACATTGTTTATTTGGATTAATCATGGGATTAATCATATAGTCATGAAACTAAGATTTTCATATTGCAAACCATATCTTATACGTACTAGCAACTACTTCAATTGTAGTTGTTTAAGAGGCAGTCTCTTGGCACCAAGAAGTTTTATTTGAAGTTGAAACGAAGGAAAAAGCCACTTCACAATCTCTACCGTACGAGGTGTCATCCTTCCCATCGGACGGTCCACACATTATCCAAGTTTTTTCAGGTCACCGATAAATTGTTAGAAAGCTTCAGGCGGAAAGAGAGAGTTTTATAAACGTTATAAAAGATTCAAACGTTTCAAATTCAAAGAAAAATTTGCAGAAGCTTTAAAGCCTTAAAGGTAAATTAAATCAAATAAAGACCGTTGCTTTTCTTTCTTCTTCTTTAATTACGTTTTTCAAAATTTCAAGTTTCAGACTTTCACTTATCTTGATCGACATAAGCGAAATATATTTTATAGAAATAAAATAAAATAAATCTTCGTGAAAGTTTCGATAAATATTATTGTGATAAGTTAATTTCTTTCTTTATTTTCTGTTTTGCTTTTTTAATTTTTTTTGGCACGCCTAACGGTCTCTGCTTTTGCTTTGTTTTATTTTTTTTAATTGTTCTTACTTTACTGTTATCTGGTCCTCGAAATTTCACTATCCAAGAATCTAAAATTATTCCCGATTCAAATTTTTGGATTTAGATTCATATTCTAAAGTTCTGATATATTACAGCTAAACTTCTAAGCTTCCATTACATTTTTGCTTTCTTTTATTAAAACCAGAGATCAACAAAAGCAGAAAGATGGAGAATTTGCCAAATCCTGAAGAAAACGACGATGTGGGTTATCATCAGTCACCTGGTTCCATCGATCCAAATGATCATTCAGCATCTGAAACTCCGGTTTACTCAACGATGAGCACAGATTCCTTTGCTTATCATCGAACATGTTCTGAAACCTCAAGAGGAGGCTTTTCAGACCATATAGATGAAACCAGCAGTTTCTGCAGTGAGGTTTCTCCTAGTGATTGGCCTGTTTTAACCGAATCCGACAAGTCTGCGAGCTCAAATTGTCTAACTGCCTTAGAAATGAAACATAATCAGAATGAGAATCTTGCGGTCCAAGAAATTTCAGAGCCAGGTTTTGTGCTTCTCTCTTTCTCTGTGTCTGTATTTCCCCTTTGTCATAATCTTGAAACTTTCTCGGTTTCGTAGCAGAATTGGAGACGATGAAGGAAAGATTCTCGAAGCTTCTGCTTGGGGAAGATATGTCAGGAAGCGGCAAAGGCGTTTGCACCGCAGTGACAATCTCAAACGCTATAACCAATCTTTATGGTAACTAAACACTAATAAGCCTCACACTTTTGTGACTTTCAAACTAAGCCATCTAGAGAAACTGTAATTAATTTCTTGTGAATTTGAGATTTGCAGCTACTGTTTTTGGACAGAATCTAAGATTAGAGCCATTGGAGATAGAGAAGAAGACAATGTGGAAGAGAGAAATGAATTGCCTTCTCTCTGTGTGTGACTATATTTTCGAGTTTATCCCAAAGTCACAGAATCTAAGCAATGGAGCCACTGTTGAGGTAAGCAAGATTTGCTTATAGAGAAGTCTAAATAAAAATCAATAAGTTAAAAATAGTTCTTGCGGTTTTTTTGTCAGGTCATGGAGAGTAGACCAAGAGCAGATATCTACATCAATTTGCCTGCACTCAGAAAACTAGATTCCATGCTTATGGTAGTTACTACTCTAAAACATGAAGATATCGATAAGCTTTTTACTCGGTTAATATTCATCATAAAGGCCATTCTCTTCGTTCTTTTTGCAGGAGGCATTGGATGGTTTTCAAAAGACAGAGTTTTGGTATGCAGAAGAAGGAAGCTTGTCAATGAAGTCAACACGTTCTGCAACTGGATCATTCAGGAAAGTGATTGTACAGAGGAAAGAAGAGAAATGGTGGTTTCCAATTCCTCTGGTTCCATCACAAGGTTTGTCAGAGAAAGCAAGGAAACAACTTAAGAGCAAGAGAGAGAGCACTAATCAAATCCATAAAGCTGCTATGGCCATCAATAGCAGCATCCTCGGTGAAATGGATATTCCAGATTCTTACATGGCAACTCTTCCAAAGGTGACTTTGAAGTTTTGGTTTTCTTTTTTGGTGTCATATCCCTTGCTTACAATATTTTGCATTTGCAGAGCGGAAAAGCAAGCACAGGAGATTCAATCTATCGACACATGACGAGTTCAGGGAGGTTTTTACCAGAAAAACTTCTAGATGGTCTCAGGATTGTATCAGAACATGAAGCGCTTCAGTTGGCAGATAGAGTAGAAGCTTCAATGTACACATGGAGACGCAAAGCTTGTCTTAACAATTCCAAGTCTTCATGGAATATGGTGAAAGATCTAATGTCAATTACAGAGAGAAGAGACAAGAACTATGTTTTGGCTGAGAGAGCAGAGTCTTTGCTCTTCTGTTTGAAACAACGGTACCCAGAATTGTCTCAGACATCATTAGATATTTGCAAGATTCATTACAACAAGGTAAGAAACAAACAGTGACCTGAATCATGTTTTCTTGAATTATAGCAATTTATGGGGTTTTGATCTCTTTCTTCGTGGTTAATTTGCAGGATGTTGGAAAAGCTGTGTTAGAGAGTTATTCAAGAGTTCTTGAAGGTTTAGCTTTTAACATAGTTGCTTGGATTGATGATGTTCTTTATGTAGACAGAACAATGAGAGGAGAAGAATGATGAGTATAATTACTTTTAATTTCTTCTCCTTGTAAATTAGATTCAAATTGAAGTAAAATCCTATTCAGATTTTTTTTCCTTATGTAAGAAAGACTAAAGCTATAGATTAGTAGATGCCGGGAATAATATTAATGGGGAAAAAAAATCGAACTAGAAACTAAAATTTGCCATTAATCCGGTTGGTTTCAACGTATCCAAGACTTTGGGTATTTCGGATAATAACTTTTTAATATCTCTGTAACTTTACATATCTTAATGCAATTTCACCATTTGTAATCATATTCTTTTCTTCATAGGTCAAGCTCAAGCATGAGTTGTTCCAATAGTTCATTCAGAATCAATTCGCTAGTCTCAAAGCCAATGCACTCAAGGTCACATCTAATGTCTATCCAGCTCCTGTGTTTAGCCATGTCTTCTCTAACTCTTTGTTCCAACGATCGACGGACTTGCATTGGCAAGAGATGACAATAAACCTTTTCTTGAACCTCGGGAACAATGCTTTCAACACTAAATGAAAAGACTTGGGTTCTGGTTTCAACAAAGGGAATCCATTGAGGAAACCTGCAGAATTCGAAGAGAACTTCATTGATGCAGTCGAAGAGGAGCTCATGTTCAACACAAAGCTGATTTGGATAGAATGGTATGTTGCTGATCAATGCCGGATATAGAAGCTGGTCAGAGAATTCTGTTTTCAGATACAGCTCTTCCCAGTTTGAGTCTATTGCATCCAACACCGCTTTTACGTACTTAAACACTGTTTCTTTGTCATCCATAGGACGATTCTTTTCTTGCAATTGGTTACTCAAAGGTTGTATCTTTGCTTCACCTGAGTAGTGTTAACGATGAGTCAATGTTAGTTCATAATTTAAGAGTTCTAAAATCTAACTCCAGTAAGTATAATTGGACCTTTCTTTTCATACCTCTTGCTGGACTTATCTCATATTCAATGAATAGTGGTTCAAGAACTAAGTCATATTCCTCAGTTTTGGATATATAGTGAGATGGTGAGCCCACAGAGGGAAGAGACAGTGTCTGTTAGAAGAAACAAAAGCAACCAAATAAGTTTGTAGTTATTCTCTGTTTTTTTGTTTTTCATGTAAAAATTTGCATAGAAATCAAAAGTGAACTTGCCTCTTCCAAGATTTCACCTTCATTCTCTGCACCATAAGCTGCAACTTTTGACATCTCATCAACAATCTGGTTGTTTTTGGATACAAGAGGGCTACTACTACCTTCACTTGATGTAGCAGTTCCTATCTCTTTCATAGTTATTGAATCATCTGCAGAGTCTCAAACAATCATTGGATACTCAATAACTACTTTAAATCTCAAATGAGAGAAAAGATAAACTACCTGCAATTGTTTCAGACTTCGTGAAATCGTCTGAAGAAGATCTCGAAAGCACGGTTTTTGAATTCTGTTTCCATATTCTTCCCGGGCTGCTAAAAGGAGACGAATACTCGGGAAGCCATACAATCCTTTCTTGATTTCTTTGAACCTGTTTGCTCGTTGCCATGTTTGGATCATAATCTCCATTCTTTGACATCTTAGACCCATAGTGTTCTTGATGAAATCTCTTTTGAGATATTGAAGTCATGCGCTCGAGAAAGAAATGATCTTTAGTTGACAAACTCTTCTCAAAGCTTTTCTTCTTCCCTAACAATCTCTTGTCCGGTTTCTCCTTTCTGATTGCATGTTTCAGTTTTCTCATGATCTCAGAGAGGAACAAATGCAAATTCTTGGCTTTGTTTCTTCCCATCAAAAGAGAATCTTCAGATGAGTTATGTTCATTATCAACTTCTTGTGGTGATCTCTTCTTCCTTCTGAAAAAAACAGATATCCAGCCTAACTGATCTCTCTCTTGTCTATTTGAGCGAAGCTTTTCTTCGACATGGTTTTCGATCGACATTTCAGATATACTAACTGACCAACGAGTTCTGATATACAATACTCATATACTTTACAATCTCGGATCTCTTACAAACAAACAACAAAAGATTTCAAAGCCAAAAGTTTTCGACGATGAGACTCTTCACTAAGAAAGAGAGGAAAATATTATTTCTGACTGACTGGTGAATTTTTTTCACCAACGGATTGATTGGTCATTGTATCATCGTTTTTGTTTATAGAACAAATCTAAATACAATCTACTGTTATTTAACATCTTCCAAAAATAACGTATTATTGGTTCTTGCATTTATCATTTATGGTTGAAAATATTTAATGATTTAGTACCAGTTTAATTCATTAAGTAATCTATTCAAACTCCAAAAAGAAAGTAATCTATTCAAATTCAATACAAATATCAAGATAACTCAAAGCTTTTGGTAGTTAATTGAACAACTATGGTAAGATTTGTTTCTTTGTATTAAGAATAATAAAATGTAAAAGTAACATCCAAATTTGAATGTACACCTCTTTGATTTACATTAGAACTAGAGTAAAAAAAAACCTAAGTGGTTCTTATAACTTTTTGTTGGATTTTTTCTCAATTACTGTGAAAATCTATCCCAATTCAATAAAACTATAGAGTCACAACTGTGAAAATCTATCCCAATTTAAAATAATCTTAAACATGCTTTAGATGTAGAAATGTAAAACAGAGGAGGCTACGCTCTTACTTCTAAGTTACCTCAATTTTCAGTTAATTATTATGGGGTTACCGAACTTCCTCTTTGTCCTCCTCGCTGTCCTCAGAATCCTTTCAGTTTCCTTCTCTGCGTCCCATTCGAAGTTAGCTCCTGAAGTAACAATACACAGCTTTGTAATCTAAGATATGAACATCTTATTACTTCAATCTACCACAAGATGGAATTTTGAGTTGTCCACTGTTTCGAGTTTAGAAAGTTCCATACCTTTGGTGTTCTCGTTGATCAGGCATGAAAAACCTCCATCAATATCTTCTTCATCGGAGTCTATCACAACACTACATTGCTCAAACTGCATGAATTGAGTTGCACATTGCTTAGATTTTGAGGAAGTTAAAACATTTGTTCTTATTATAGCTGACCAGTGCGAAAATGCAAACCAGTCACCTGCGTACGCGTGCTTTCGGATTTCACTGGCTTTCTTGTTGCTCTTTTCTTGAAATTGCTTTTTTCTGGCTTCACCGTCTTCCAACATCCCACTTGTATCTTTGGGGATAAATATGGTTTTACAGCTCTGGCTGATGCGTTATTTGGACTGTCAATGAAAGATAAACATTTATATAATCTATCTGTGGTATATAAAAAAAAGGGTAGAAGTACCAAACCAATGTTTGACCTACTTTCTTGGAAGCTGCGGTTGTTTAGTTCTCAGTGTAGTATTACAAAGGGAATTGCTCTGCATTTGATTTTACACATGTGTTAGTGAAAGCTGATCTTTGTAAGCAAAATGAAGAGCGGAGATATTCCCTGCAATAGAGTTAGAGTTACCTTGGCTGCTGTACCGCGCTGCTCAGGCAATGTTTCCTTAGCCTATTGTTTAACAAAAAGTCACATTAATTGCTGAAATTTGCAGCTTAAAGAGCAAAAGACATGAAAAGCAAGAGACTCTCACTTGGGGTGCTGCTGGAACCTGAACTCTTGGCTCAGGCATCTTCAAGTTAGTAAAAACCTATAAGATATTTGGTAGTGGGAATCAAAGCATTACATTTCCTATAATTCTACAAGGTAGAGAATTTAGAGTTACCTTGGCTGCTTGACCACGCTGCTCAGGCAGGTTTTCCTTAGCCTGATATTTAACAAAGGATACATTAATTTCTGAAATGTAGCTTAAAGAACAAAGACATGGAAAGCAGGAAAGACCTTCACTTGTGGTGCTGTTGGAACCTGAACCAAGGGTTCAGGTGTCTTCAAGCTAGCCAAGACCTATAAGAGAGTTGGTAGTGCGAATTAAAGATTACATGTGCAGACAAGTCTAAAGATTTATCGCAATCTGATATGACACACAGCTCTGCTGAGAAGATATAAGTACATACAAATTTTCTTCAAGCACTCATATTGTTACCTGAATCTCTCTGGTGAACGTGTGACAGATTTCCCTTTGTATTTTCTGCAGAGCGGTTTCTACTTGCTCTGGGATAGTTGTTAGCATCAGTAAGATTTTCTGTAGCTTCTCCTGATTGGGATCTTTGCTGAATTCCTCCAATATAGATTTAACACCTCCATCAAGACTAGCTTTAGAATCGGCTTGTTCCTTTATCTGCTTCCCAATTAATCATTTCAATAAGTTAATCCATTTGCACAAGGTTGATAGAGAAACAGGAAAAACTGTAAATATTTGCTTTTACCAGCTGCTGAAGTGAAGTGTCTTGGAGAATCAACTTTTGCTGTATGCGTTCAGCTGCAGTAAACAGAAGAAACTATAAATCAAGCTAAGTATCTATTGAGACCTTCACATGGAGTATGGAGGAATTAGGATTCATTCTTCAAGATGTGATCAAAACGGTCAAGTGAATTGATCTTCAACAAAATGATAAATCTATTGGTGCAAACAATGTCAATCTGTGAACTGCTCTTGTCAATATCACATTCCTAAAGGAGTAAGATCAGATTGTAACGGCCCTGCTAACAAATCCTATTTGGCTAAGAAAATGAGAATCCAAGGGAATACATTCTCCTAATCGCTGTTCAGTTGCTAGCTAGCCTATGTGGTTGCTACATACTTTTAGAACAGAGTGAATTTGGCATTTTCAAATATGTATACTTAAATGAGACAATCATAGAACTCACTTTCAAGAAATACTTGTTTAGTTCCTCTGTTGGCTTGCATGATGTCACTCTGAATTGAATCCAACATCATTCCAAACCTGCTCAAAGAAGTTTCCATCATCCCAAACCGCTGCTCAAGCTCTTCACTGATCTGAGCTACTAAGTGACAGATGAAGAAAAGTTGAATCAAATTAGGAGCTAACCAGTGACACAAGTGGAACATACTCCCACGCTAATTTGTGAATTTAGAAAGAGCAAACTTACATTTAGACTCTCCAAGTGAAGCAGAACTCCATCTTCTCGTGAGACCGCTGGAAGATCTAGATGCGACCAACTGACTATCTTCTCGTTTATGATTGATTGGAGGTAAGCAACTAACCTTCTTCAAAGAGGGATCTCTTTCCTGAGAACTAAACCTCTGTGCAAAAAGGAAAAGCAGCACAAATATGAAATCAATAATAGCTTAAAATTAACTATTCTTCTTCAGAAGAAGAGACGATCTATAGCTAAGAAGCAAACCTGATCGTTAATGAGGAGATCTTCGATAGAACTCTGAGTCATCTGAGAAAAGCCACCACCACCACGCTGAGACGAAGAAGGTCCCTGAGAGAAGGACTGCTGTGACTGTTGAGATCGAAGCTGCTGAGATGCTTGTGGTTCAGCTGATCTCCTTCTAAAATAGATTCGCAAAATTCGAAAGAGAAAACATAATCAGTAGCCAAAACGAGAGAATCCTACGCCCAATCAAACGCAAAATTTCCCCTAAATCTTCATCGAAACCCTAATGGATTCTCCTGGGAAGCGATAAATTGGTCCGTCATAGATCAAAAACAATGTCCACATACAGATCACTGACACTCGTCTCCAGTCAAAAATCAGATTCGGAACCCAAAAAAAAAAACCTAAACGATGGAAATCGCTGGGTAATCTCAAATCAAATTAGCAAAATTGCGAAAGAGAGAGTTACGGATAGAAGCACCTTAAATTAGGAGGAAAGACAGAAATAGATTTCAGATCGCAGGCTTTGTTCATATTCATCTTCATCACCTATGATCTCACCCAGTAGACGAAGACGCAGCAGCTCTTCTTCTCAAATTCACGATAAAGAACTTTAGGCTAGAGAGAGAGAGAGAACCCAAACCGAATTTTGAATTTTGAAAAGATCAAGAGATAGGTAGAGAGAGAGAGTGAGAGAGAGTGAGAGAGAGGAACGGAAATTGGGAAAAAGATTTTTTTATTTTTTTTGCTGTTGTGCATGAATGTGGCGGGAAAATGACGATTTTAGAGATGATGAAGCCCATTAATAACTCTGAAGCCCATTAGCTGTGTATAAACGCCATTTTACTTTTTTATGTATATAAACCAAACAAAAAAAATATGCGAAAGTGAAAAGAAAAAAAGGCTTAACTTTGTCACTGACAACTGACAAACTTAAATTGAACGAAAATTGCAAAAACAAATTATAACAAATGCTTTTACAATAATTAATCCATTCTTTCAGTTCAAAATAATGAAAATTGACTTGTTAAATTTCTTGAGTCGTCATCCTGACTTTCGATTCTAGATCATCCTAGATTAATTTTTTTTTATATAAATCGTATTAGAATTAAAACTGGCAGTGAACTTGATGTATAAGTAAAAGTGTACACCAAAAAAACATCTCCAAACCTTACCAAAAAAAAAAAACATCTCCAAAACCAATACTTTCCGACATTATTCTCCGAAACTTAATTTCGAAGTGTGAATGAATTAATTAACACTAGTATTCCCCGAAACTTAACACATAAGTGTAAAGTTCAACTGCTTGTTCTAATTAAATAATATGACCAAGACCCTCAAGCCATTGACCCAGAAAATAACACGTAAATGGTCCGAAACCTCCTTGCAATTTTGTTGCAAAGGGATAACAAAAGATATCTTACCTTCCTTGATGTCCCTCTCCCACTATATATCCTGCATTTCTAATAATCTCCATCTATACCTTAATTTGTTTGCTCATAAAAAAGAAAGGAAACCAGAGTAAGAGAATCCATGGAAGACGCCATTTATGTTGCAGTGAATCAAGATGTTCGAGAAAGTAAAAAAACTTTGTTATGGACATTGAAAAATCTCCAAGTCAAGAAGATTTTCCTTCTTCATGTTCATCTTCCATTTTCGTTGACCACTTCTTGTAAGTCTTTATATATACATTCTCTACGTTAACTTTTGCAAATTTTGTTTTTTTCGGGCTGCCGGAGATACTTTGATAAGGGGAAGTAGCTTGTTTATGGACGATTCAATTATAGAACAAGTCACGTTCAACCGAATGAAATGATCAATTTAATTATTTTAAAAATTTACTTGAATTCTGACACGTCTTAGATGATTGATGATATTCTAGCTGATGCTGATTTTTCAATGTGTTAATACAATAATACGTATCTGGAAATACTTTTAAAAAGAAACATATTTGTGCACATATATCAAAACACTAATCATAATCATGTGTCAGAATTTTAAATATATATTTTTCTTACCAACAAATTTATAGTGATTTGAAACATAAATTTCTCTAGAACAGAATTACATATGATGCCAAGATATTCATAATATAATTAATATAGTGATGAAACAATCAACATCCTGATTTTTAAAATTAGATTTACAATAAAATTGAAACCAAATTTGGTTTCAATCTCTACCTACTTCCGAAACAAATTATGTTTTTGGGCATATGCGGCTACTACTATACCTATTTGTAGTTAAGTCACACATCATATTTTAATTTGACCTTGTTTTTTCTAAGTTTGGATTTTCTTCTAGTGCGCAGTTAAAAAATACATAAGATGTTTCAGGGCGATTGCACTTATATGCTAAGAACTAGCCTTGAATGATTGCAGATGTTAGGACTGGAATTTTTACTCTGTTTTAAAATGGTCTCTTTGTTTGTCTTTGCATTTTCAGCAAGTAGGCTTGAACAAAGTGAGATCGATGCAATCCAAGATTCAGAACTGAATACTTCAGTCACTAGCCTCTACAAGTACCGTGATATCTGCATAAACAAAGGAGGGGTGAGTTCTCTTTTCGATTGATGGAGCTAAAAGGAAAACATAACGTTGAAATTTTTTAAAATAGAAATCTATATTGATGCAGGTTAGTGAACAAGATGTGGATACATCATTGATCTCAGGACATGATGTGGGGGAAGGGATTGTGGAACTCATGTATCAAAACAATATCACGAAGCTCGTTATGGGAGCAGCAGCTGATTCTCACTATTCCAGGGGAATGTCCATCACATCTAGGAAAGCAGAGTATGTGAGTCAACATGCACCTCGTAGCTGTAAGATGTGGTTCATCTGCAAGGGGAAACTCATCAAGAAAAGGTAAGCTTGAGACATTACACTTGTGTGTGTGTGTGTGTGTTTCTTATAAGAATTGTAGATTTCAACAGAAACTTTTACTTGTTTAATAGAGAAAGAAGTTTCGACATCGGGAATCCATCAGACTCATTCTCAGAATTCTCTACTTCTGCTGAGAAACCAATTAGCAAAGGAAGAAGAAGGGATGAGGAAGATGAAACAGAGTCACCTAAAGAACATCCAGTAAGTACAAAGAAGCTTAGGTTAAAACATCTACTTGTTACTTCCATCAACCCTAGTTTTAGTGTCAAGATTACCATTTGAGATCCTTGTCGTGTCAAAAAACAGGTTTGGATACTAGAACCCGAGGAATCACCAAAGAAAGGAAAGAAGGAACCTGCAGAGAAGTCAAAAAGCAATGGGAGCGATGAAGACTCACGTCTCGAAGATTTCAAGTGTCCCATTTCAATGGTAAGGATATTTGAAGTATATATATATTTTTTTGATTTTCAGCTCTTGAAACAAACCTAGACTTGTTCCACATCATCAAAGCTGTTGTTGTTAATGAAAATTCGATTTCATATGTGATGTAGGAGATAATGCGAGATCCTCATGTGGCTGCTGATGGTTTCACCTACGAGGCAGAGGAATTCAGAAAGTGGCTAAGGTCAGGAGGTCGAACCTCGCCAAGGACAAACAAGCCGCTTGAGAATCATAATCTTGTTCCAAATCACACTCTTCGTATAATCATTAAAGATTGGCTGGAGAAGAACCCAAATTATAAACATTGATTCATCTATGAGAAAAAAGAAAAAGTAAGTCAATGATTATGTTGTGATTTTTGGGATTTCTTTGTCAAAAGAAAACAAATATGTATATGCTAGAAAAACTTCATGTATCTTACTGTTACATCCATGGAGTCTATTAATGCGATTCTCTATGCATCAATCTGGTGTACAAATTTCTCTTTTCTATTTTCTTGTCGTTGGAGACAATTTCGTCCTCCTCACGGAAAAGAACAGAGAAACAGAAGGAAAAAAAAAACCCTAATAAGAACTAGTACTCCGTGAGTATATGGCCCATGGGCCCTTATTCAGCACACTGCACAATTACTTAATTGACCCCGATGTCTCTAAGCTTTTTGGATCTTCAGAGAGATCTAGGCGAAGACGATCTTAACCGTTCATACTTCATAGTAATAGCTTCGTGACGTGTCGTAACCTGAATCGTTAAACTCCACGATTATTCTCGAGCATTAAACTTTTGCCCAGTTGTTTGTTGACTTGTTGACTGGCTCCACTTCATTCTTCATATAATCGTTCTTCTTCAGCTCTCCGGCTAATTTAACGGCGGTTGATCGGACATTATTGGTCATAAAATTGGATGTAAACAGGTAAAAGTCGAAACGAAATTTCTCAGTAGCAAGCCAAGCTCTACATGTATATATATATTTTTTTGTTTCTACTTCTCCGTGACTTCGTCAAAGCTTTCCCCATCACTAAACCCTAAAATTATCTTGCCTTCGATTTCGGATTTCATGTATCACGACATTTTAATTATTAGATCCAGAATCCTTTTTATCTAAAATTATTGTAGGAAATGTGTCTTTTACGGTAAGAATTAAGAAATGTTCTGAGAATTAACAAAGTCACCGATATTTAGGCTTAAGTTGCATTTAATTAATTGTGAGAATTGGCTCGTTCTGAATGATGTTATCCTACTCTGTTTAGATCATATCTTTCGTTCTAATCACTTTCTTTCTCATTACAACCTTTGAATATTATATAATTGACTAAGAAAATTGTCGGAAACATCTTTGCAATGACTTGGTAAGGGACCAATATATATGTATATGTGTCTATGTATATATTATAATTAAATAGCTTTTGCTTGTGTGTTATCTTCTTGTTTTGGAAAAAGAGAGAATTTGCCTCTGTGCGTATCTATCTATCTATCTAATAGAGAAAAAGTGGAGAATCCATGGCAAAGGCTTTGAATGACGACGATCCTGTTTATGTTGCAGTAAGCGAAGACGTTGATGAAAGTAGATCGACTTTGTTATGGGCATTGAGGACTCTTCGAGTGAAGAAGCTTCACCTTCTTCACGTTTACCAGCTCATTTCGATGACACCTTCATGTAAACCATCTCTTCACTAAGTATACTTCTCCTTTTCTCTTTTCTTTTTTTGGTGCTAAGAAACTTTGATCAACGATGTTACAATTTATTCTTTTTTTTCTCTGCTTTGGTAACACTTATCTAAATGATGCAAATGGTTGCAGCTGATTGATATTGATACTTTTTTATACCTTTACTGCCTCTAGTTTCATTGGTGATAGAGTTATATCTAGCATCTTTAGATTCTTGATTCGTAACAAGTAAGGTTTAGGATGTGAATGGTTGCAGCTTGGTGTCGGTATTTGTGTTTATGTGGTGATGTTATTATCAAGCGATTAAAGATTCCTGATTATTTAGGAAGATCAAGCTTTACGTTCTTGAATGAACTTATGCATACTATGTAAATTTCCTTCTTTTTTCTCCTAATGTTTGGTCTTATGTTTGTGAATTTTTTAGCAAGTGGGCTGGAACAAAGCGAGATCGATGCAATCCAGGAGTTGGAACAGACTAGTAGAAATGATACCCTTCTCAAGTATCATGATATCTGCATAGATGAAGGAGTGAGTGCTCTTCCAACTAGTTAATACAATAGTGTTACAATAAGGAAGCTAGTGTAATCTGAAAACATATTCGTGTGGTTCATTTGTTTTATAGAAGTGTTTATATTGCAGGTTATCGAACAAGACGTGGATATGTCAAATTTTTCAGCAAATAATGTGGGGGAATGGATTGTGGAACTTATCTATCAAAACAATATCAAGAAGCTTATCATGGGAGCAACTTCTGATTCCCACTACTCCGAGTACGTATATCTTGAGAATCATTCTGTGTCTCCAGAACAAAGCAGTTAAACAATTCTTCTGTTCTGCAATAATCTGTGTGATGCAAAGATGACTCTGTAAATAAGTAAATGTTCACTCTAGTTATTAATCTTTGATGATTCAGGGGCATGGTTCATATCGCATCTACAAAAGCTGAGTACGTGATCCGACACGCGCCTCATTGCTGTAGCATATGGCTTGTATGTAATGGTAACCTCATCCAAACGAGGTGAGATTGAGGATTATACTTCTGCATGTTTTGAATTAGTGTTAAGTTCATAGAAAAATTTCTTTGTTTATTAGGGAGGGACGGTTTGAACATGCAGGTTCAGCGTACTCCTCCTCTGAATCCTCAAGCAGCCTTCATAGCCTTGATTCTGCTCCGATACCATATGGGGGAGCAGGAAGAGCTGACCGTGTTACTCAGCCTCATGCCTTGTCATCATCTGAAGAACTATCAGTATGTATACCCCACTTTGGTCAGCACATAGCATTTTGGAGGATTGTTTTATGAATTTGGAACCTTGCGAATTGCTTAAAACCTCATTAAACCATTGGAGAAGAAATGAAATTTTGATAGATTGAAAAATCTAGGATCCAACGCCTCTCCTTGTTAGCCCAAATGTATCTCATTTTCTGTACCGAGTTTAATGTCAAGTTTACCATGTGAGATTCTTGTGCTGGTTCAGTGTAGGCGATTCTCATTTGTTCAATTGTGATGGTTCTTTTAAACAGGCTAGAGGGTATGAGACGATGTATTATGAGGAGCAGAGACGGAGATTGGAAATTGAGGAACTAAAGAGAGAAAAGGAGCAACGTGATAAGATGAGGCGTGAAGCAGAGGATGCACTCTCTAGTTCCTTTGGTGTCTCTCAGATACTGTACAATGAAGAAGTAATTCGCAGGAGAGAAGTGGAGGCGGAACTAAACAGAGCAAAAGCAGAAATAGAAGATATGAAAAGGGTCCAAAAGGGACTTGAAGAACAGCATTATGCTGATTGCCGTCTGTTAGAAATGTTCCAGAAAGAGCGAGACGAAGCTATCAAGACAACTGAAGAGCTTTTAAGAGCTTTGGAGAAGGGTGAGTCATCAATTCCGTTGCAATGGTCTGTTTCCAACGAGCCTCCCCAATGTTTCATATGTCCCATTTCAAAGGTTAGGACTTAAACCCTCCATCGAGAAATCATATTTTCTATTCAGATCTTGACTTGGCTTCTGTTCAATATCTCAACTTTAATGTTGTAAGCTGACACGTATACTAAACCATACATGTTTTTTATAACTAATCTTCCATTTTGATATTTGCTGGTCTAATTATTTTTCATTGCCATTGCTCGTGAATGTAGGATATTATGCAAAATCCTCATGTTGCAGCCGATGGTTACACCTATGAAGCAGATGAGTTCAGAAAATGGCTCAATCACGGAGGTGAAAAATCACCGATGACAAATATTAGGCTCCAGAATCACAATCTCACCCCGAATCTTGTTCTTCGTTCCGCCATTAAAGACTGGTTACAACAGCATCCATAATAATATGATTTGCCTTAGGATAAATGTCAAATGTGGTTTTAATCGTGTTGTGATTCATTGAATTTGTTTGTGAAAAATCTAATAAAAAGTCCTTTATTCACTGAAAAAAAAAATTGGAGTGGCGTTTCCTGTATTAGTATTTTTATGCATTGACTTGTATTTTAATTGCCATACATTGACTTTACTGTGTCTACCTTACGAAACCTGAAACGGTCAACAAGAAGAACATTGAGGGTCACCACTAACCACTGTTGGTCTCTTTCTGTTAGATTCTTTTTTTTTTTCTGGTTTCAGTTTTCAGGGAAGAAAAAAGATAGAACACAAAGACAAAAAGAAAGGACATCAATGGCAGAACTCATTGCCATGGGCAATGATGTTGTTCATGTTGCAGTTAAGAGTGATGTCAGAGAGAGCAGATCAACTCTTCTTTGGGCTTTGAGGAACCTTGGGGCTAAGAAAGTCTGCATCCTCCATGTTTATCAGCCAAAAACAGCTTCTCCGGCTGGTAAGCTTCATAATCTTCAAGCCCCATTTGACTAAAGCTCGAGATTTATATGATTTCCCGTGGCTCAATGTTTGCCATTTTCTAATGTGTGTTTAAAGGTTAGAAAGGTGATTCAGATTACGTGCGTCGTATTTGATAAGTTATTTTATGTTGATTATTTAGCTCGCAAGCTGGAAGAATTGGAGGCTATCATGTACGAGACATTACATGATTATTTTGATTTTTGTCAACAAGAAGGGGTATTGATCTGTTGCCCTCTTATACTGTTAAATTCTGTCTTTTCTTGCATGCAAATGGTTGGGTTTCCCCTGATTCTTGATCTCTATTTAGGATGAATTACATGCGAAAATTTCCATTTAATACCCTATATTGGACTCATTATGATCGCAGGTGAATGAGGACGATATTTACATATCATGTATAGAGATGAACGATGTGAAGCAGGGGATACTAGAACTCATCCATGAGGGCAAAATCAAGAAGCTCGTCATGGGAGCTGCATCAGATCATCATTATTCAGAGTACGTATTAGAAATCTAGAAAAACTTTAAATCATTATTCACTCGTTGACTTGGTGAAAATGGCAGGAAGATGTTCGATCTCAAATCAAGAAAGGCAAAGTATGTTTACCAACACGCGCCTAACTCCTGCGAGGTTATGTTTATGTGTGACGGACATCTCATCTACACAAAGTGAGACTTTTGAAAACTCTCTTTAATTATATGTGTCTTTTCTTTGAAGAAATTCCCTGATTGTCTCTGTCTATCAAATACTCAGGGAAGCCAATCTTGAAGACTGTGTGGATGAAACAGAATCCGGAGCTGGACAATCCAAACCGAAGCTCTTTTCCTCTGCTTCACCGAAATGCTCTGCAGAACTAGTTTCTGCAATTGTAGCTTACATTGACATAAGGAGAGACAGAGATATGCTAGAGCCAACTGCATCAGAGGATCAATCTGTACGGTCTAAACATTGTTGGTATTGTGAATTAGATACATAAACGAATGGTTTATGCAAAAACCAAAATATTTCGTGCTGTTTCTGTGTCTGTGTTTTGTTGCAGGAAAGCGAAAGGAATGATCAACTGTATAAACAGCTTAAGCAAGCACTTATGGAAGTTGAGGAATCGAAAAGAGAAGCTTATGAAGAGTGTGTCAGGCGGTTTTAAAGCTGAAAATACAGCCGTTGAGGCCATTCGCAGTGTAAAAAACTTGCACGAATTCATACTCTCAAACATGAAAATGTGTTTTTGCTTAGACTTGTTTCCTTTTACTTAAAAGGCAAGAGAGTACGAGGCCATGTACAATGAAGAGGCGAAGCTAAGGAAAGAAGGTAAAGAAGCAATAGCGAAGCAGAGGAAAATAGTGGAGAAGACTAAACAAGAGAGGGACGACGCGCTAATCATCATTCTAAATGGAAGAAAGCTATACAATGAGGAACTGAGACGTAGAGTTGAAGCTGAAGAGATGTTGGGAAAAGAGAAAGAAGAACACGAGAGAACTAAGAAGGAGATCGAAGAAGTGCGAGCCATTGTTCAGGATGGTACTGTGAGAAACAGAACTGAATGTTTTCTTGTCAGACAATTAGAGATTTCATTTGAATTTTTACAAATTAGGTATGCAGCTGTACAACGAGCAGCTGAGACAGAGGAAGGAGATGGAGGAATCTGTGAAGAGACAAGAGGAAGAGCTTGAGAAGACAAAGAAGGAGAAGGAAGAAGCGTGCATGATAAGCAAGAACTTGATGCAGCTATATGAAGACGAGGTGATCAATCTTGGATTAAATTCAGAAACTATAAGTTATAATCATCATATTAAAAAAATCGTTTTTGACAGGTGAGGCAGAGGAAAGAAACAGAGGAGTTGGTGAAGAGAAGAAGAGAGGAGCTAGAGAAAGTGAAGAAGGAGAAGGAAGAAGCTTGCTCTGTAGGACAAAACTTCATGAGGTTATATGAAGAAGAAGCAAGACGTAGAAAAGGAACAGAGGAAGAACTCAACAAGGTGGCGGCTGAGAAAGACGCAGCGAGCTCAGTCTGTTCGGAGATTCTATTACTCCTTCAGAGTTACACTCGTCGCCATGGGATTCCTTCTGGATTCTCAGATGAGGACTCCGTTACACGCCAGCCTCCCTCATATTTCATATGTCCTATCTCACAGGTATGTCGACCAGGACCCATGTGTGGTTCATTGTTAAAATTAGAGCATTGTAACAGAACAAACTTATATTCGACTCGTTTTTGTTTATTCAGGAAGTAATGAGAGAGCCTCGTGTTGCAGCGGATGGTTTCACCTATGAAGCTGAATCCTTAAAAGAATGGCTCGACAATGGTCACGAGACCTCACCAATGACAAACCTGAGGCTCGCCCACAACAACCTAGTCCCCAACCACGCCCTTCGTTCCGCCATTCAGGAGTGGCTCCAACGAAACCCTTGAGAATCTTTGTTTTTGTGTTTACATAAAGCTGTTATTATTTGCTGCGAGTGGAATTCATAAAAACTGTTTGGTTCTCTAGTAGCCTTAACCCATTTGCAAAAATGCTTGCTGTTTTGCCCTCTCTTTGAGAAACCTGTTGTCAAAACGTCTTGTAGTGTATATCTTGGCGTTTGTAATTTGAAGTCACACGTCCCTTTCTATGGGCCAGTCTTACCAAAGATAGCCCAACAAATGGCCCACGAAAATGGTAGGGAGTTTAAGCGCACGTGATATTTAGATCAACAACGTGACGCGTGTACAAAACGACGGATTCGGGTTTTTTCAACGTGGGAGACTATCGTTGGCCATTACATTTGATCTTAGCATGAGGTCGACCACATTAGATTTTTGAATTAAAAACTAATAATCTAATGGTTTACTGTAACATGCCGTCTTGTCGGTACGGTTCATACGGATTCATATTAAAAAAATTGTTGATAACTAAAATTAAATATTAATTATTATGAAATTTTGGGTAGCCGGTGATCGGTGGATTTGAAGTACATATATATCGCATGCATGTTCCACGCGCAGCTTGTCTCTATATATGGTCCACGCACATGCTGTTAATTAGTGCAAATCCATTATTTTGAAACCGGTATTTTTTTTTGTTTAATTAATGATCGAAAAAGCACTCGATTTCTATGATTTGATTAGTTTTATATATAGAAGATCAACAGTATTTCAACCTGAAATCATCAATAATCATAACATGGCATCATCAATATTTTTAGGGATATATACTGTATAGTTTAATGGCATATATGAGACGCAGTGCTACAGTTAACGACGTATCTATAAATTTGGTCTTGTATATAAGAAGATATATTTCACTACCTGACAGTGAGATTTTTTTTTTTTTTTTGTTAAAGCAGTGAGATTTTTTTTAATATATTAGAATCATCAATTCATATGAGATTTTAGATGATTTTTTTTGCAGGAAAAGAGAAAACTAGTATAAAATTTACATTCAATATGGATTGTAGATTGGGTTTGTCATTCAGTAATATTTATCAATAATCATCGGTTAATATATGATGTTTGTTTTATTCGGTCACTAGTTCCGATAATGACTCCACATGTTTTAGTTCTACACGACGCTTGATCTGTTATCACTTATCATCATCAGCAGATAAAAACAGTTTGATAATTGATAAATATAACTAGAAAAGGCAAAATATCGTACGGACAAAGAAAGTATTCAATAAATAATAAACACTGTATTGTACAACACCAAATACATCAAACACGCGTCCCACGCGCCAAAGGACCAAAAAAAAAAGTCAAAACCAGCGTTTTAAGCTTTACTTATCTCTAAAACGACACCCACCTTTTTTCCATCTCTCTTCTCTCTCCCACGAGAGTTCTTTTTTTTTCCCTCTTCTCTCTCTCTCTCTCTTGTTCCTTGTACCTTCCTGCATTTTTTTCTCCATCTTTCCTCTCTAATCTTTTTATCTTCTTCTTCTTCTTCTTCTCCTTCTGCTTCTTCCTCCTTTTAACGATTCTGTGGAGAGTGAATCAGTTATGATCCTGTGGAAATCTCTCAGCTGTTTCTCGTTCGTCTTCGGCTTGTTGTTGTACAGTGCTAGTTTCGTTTCTGCTGGAGACATAGTTCACCACGACGATTCGCTTCCCCAGAGACCTGGTTGCAACAACAATTTCGTACTGGTTAGATTTTTGATCCATTTCACTTTGATCTGTCTTTGTTCTTAGCTCGTTGTCCCCTCTGTGTATCTCTTGGTGACTTTCAGGAATTTGGAATTAGTTTTAGGTTTTGGATTTTAAATAGGGATTTATTGAATTAGTCTCTTGTGTATACTCGTCCTATATCTGTTGTTGCCACCAGAGATTGAGAAATCGGGTTTTACAGACTCTAGAGGGACTTTTGGATTTCAGATTTGATGTCATTCACATTTTTCGACACTTAAGAGCAGAGCGAGAGTTTCTATAGGCATGGGCTACCTAGCTAAACCCTCGTTTTTAGTAGCATGGACTTTCAATATGTTTCTTGTTAGCTATAATAAGGAGTCATTTGGTGTGAGTGTAGAAATTGGGATATAGATCTGGAACTCTTGCCTTTTGCATTGAGCCTATAGAGTCTCCCTGCCATGTCATCTTCCAACATATATAACTACAGCATATAATTTCATGGACAGGTGAAAGTCCCAACTCGAGTTAATGGGTCCGAATACACGGAGTTTGTTGGTGTTGGTGCTAGGTTTGGCCCAACCTTGGAATCTAAGGAGAAACATGCTACCCTCATCAAACTTGCTATTGCAGACCCTCCTGATTGTTGCAGCACTCCCAAAAATAAGGTTGCAATTTTTTAAACTTTCCTTTTTTGTCTTTTCAGTTTTCTTTCTACTCATCTTTCCTTCTTGTGTAATTCCAGTTTCATTATCTTTTGGTAGCTTACAGGAGAGGTCATTCTTGTTCATCGTGGTAAATGCAGTTTTACCACTAAAACAAAGGTTGCTGAAGCAGCTGGTGCCTCCGCCATCCTTATCATAAACAACAGTACAGGTAATCGTTTGAAGCTTGTCCCTAAATATTCCTCCTCTTTTGCTAGTGATTATTTGTTTCCCAATTCTAGTTATCCTCTTGAGTTTTGCAAGGTTGAATGTTGCTTTGCAGATCTTTTCAAGATGGTCTGCGAGAAGGGTGAAAACGTTTTAGACATAACTATTCCTGTTGTTATGCTACCCGTTGATGCTGGTAGAAGTCTGGAGGACATAGTCAAAAGTAACTCTATAGGTAATTCTTCATTTGAATCCAATTGTACTTCAGCAGAGATTGTTTTTTTTTTTAATGTTGTTGTTGACTATATTTGTTCAGTTACTTTGCAGCTCTACTCACCGAAACGTCCAGCAGTTGATGTGGCTGAGGTCTTTCTCTGGCTTATGGCTGTCGGTACCATTTTATGTGCTTCTTATTGGTCTGCGTGGACCGTCAGGGAAGAAGCTATTGAGCAAGACAAGCTGCTAAAGGTGCTTGCTGGCTCAGAATTTCTTACAACTTTATATTCTGGACATCCACCATGTTCGAACCTTTTGACAGCCAAGGAAAAGTGCCCTCATTCGTTTGTGATTGATCTTAAACTGCAGGACGGATCAGATGAACTTTTGCAGTTATCAACCACCAGCTCTAGAGGTGTTGTTGAGGTCACCGTGATATCAGCAATTTTGTTTGTAGTGGTTGCTTCTTGTTTCCTGATCATGCTCTACAAGCTTATGTCATTCTGGTTTATAGAGGTGTTGGTGGTACTCTTTTGCATAGGTGGTGTAGAGGTCAGAACATTTATCTTGTGACCAATTGAAATGATAGAAATACCTAATTGAATCATCCTGTTACTGATATTGTAAGTTTCGTTGGTACTATCAGGGGCTGCAAACCTGTTTGGTCGCCTTACTCTCATGGTATGTATATTTCTTCTTCTCATTAACATTTCACCGTCAGGAGCATGTTTCACCTCTTTTTGCTTTTCAAAGAGCAGTGGAGAGGAAACATTAAGATGGACAACATCCCCTGATGAGTTGAATACTATAAGAAACACTCCTAATCCCATATAGTGGTTCATTATTTATTCTCGTGGGTTGATTTCTTTTCAAAAATTTCTTCGTTCTGCATTGTTTGGATTTTAGGGCTTGTTTTACCATGAAATAATGAATCAGAGAGAAACCATGAATTGTGTTTTTTTGGTTGACTATGAAATGCTAGGCTATTCACTTGAATATTTGTTCTTTAACTCTCTGCATTGTTTGTAGTAAAAATTTCATATGTGCAAGCTTCTTCACTCTTTAGAAGTTAAAAAAAAACTGATACTGACGTTGGATTTATTATAGTTTCAGATGGTTCCGCCGCTTTGGAGAATCATATCTCAAAGTTCCTATCCTGGGTGCTGTCTCATACTTGACTCTGGCTATATGTCCCTTTTGCATAGCATTTGCTGTATTTTGGGCAGTTAAACGCCAATACTCTTATGCTTGGATAGGGCAAGATATACTTGTAAGCACGACTTTCCATCTATCTCTCTTCACTGACTTCAGTTTGAATCCATGTTTGTCTATGCCACCTACTGTTAAATCTCCATATAAGACTACCATGCTCATACTTAGTCTAACAAATAACAGAAGGTAACAGCTTAATTTTGCTTTTTCTTACTGACAGGGAATCTCACTGATAATCACGGTTCTTCAAATTGTCCGCGTACCAAATCTTAAGGTAATAGCCATTTCCTTACCAAATATCACATAGACTCGCCGTCACAATCATGACGGCACCAAATCTCACATGTTGACAACACCTGTAGCCATCTAGTACCAGCTTTGCATTTAAACCATCACTTCTCCAGTGTATATATTCTGGCTATGTGCTTTCGAAGTTGGCACCTAATAAAGAAGCTTTAAAATGTTAAATATTCAACAATCTGAACCACTGAATTGAAGACTGAAAATTTGATTGCTGCCAGTAGATGGACACAATTATTTCTGCCAATGTATAGAAGACCAATTTTTAATAACAGTATTAGTTATGATGACTCATTGAACTCTTATGTTAACAGGTCGGGTTTGTTCTTCTCAGTTGTGCCTTCATGTATGACATCTTCTGGGTTTTTGTTTCAAAATGGTGGTTCCGTGAAAGCGTGATGATTGTGGTAAGTTCTTCCTGCATTTTCTATTGGTTCCAGAAAACCATTTTCATTCATACAAAAATATGCAAGATGTTCCAACTACAGAAACTTTTCTGTCTGCTCCAAACTGATATTATCGGAGAATTGTACGTCCTTTCCCATTTTCCCACATATAGGTAGCCCGTGGTGACAGAAGCGGAGAGGACGGAATTCCAATGCTACTAAAGATCCCACGAATGTTTGATCCTTGGGGTGGCTACAGCATAATTGGATTTGGTGACATCATCTTACCAGGACTGCTTGTAACTTTCGCACTGAGGTTTGCACTGTTACAATCCCCTCTCGCGCTCTTTCACCTTATCAAGATCTCAACTAAACTGAGTTATTAGAAGCATACAAAAGTATGAAATGATGCGCAAATGCGGATATCAATGTAAATCAGGACAACAAACCAATAGAGGTGCTCAGCAAAAACAACAAAATGCGAAAAGGGTTTATCAGAAACATTATTTGAAACATTGAGGTCATGATATACCTTTATATCCGCATTTGCGCATCATCTCTGACAGATTTTTTATGAAACAAAATCACTTGAACCTGGAAAATATCTCATAGGGCGACACTCTGGTTCAATTTAACCGTATGATTTGTGCCTGATTAATGTGTTTTGAAGAACTTGTAGATAGAAATATCATTAAATGTTCAAGAGTTCTATAGTCGCACCCGAATTAGGGTCTAAGTCTCATAAAAAGAAAACAGTACAAAGTCTAGTAAATAGATGAGTGTGAATGAATCAAATGTCTTCAGAGAAATCAGGGTAAGGTTGCACTAGGTAGACAAATGGAGACAACATATTGTTTAGAAAAAGAATAGATAACTGTAGGGATGTGTTTTCAGGTGATCCATCTTATCATTTTCAGTAATAAAAAGGAAACCTATTATGATAAGTACCTTAATCTAATGTTAAATCCGATCAACTCGTGCTCCGTTCTGCAGGTACGACTGGCTGGCGAACAAGAGGCTAAAGTCAGGATACTTCCTTGGGACAATGTCTGCTTATGGTCTAGGTATGATCCCTCAAGTAGGGAAGAAACGAATAAGAAATCTACTAAAGGTTTTTTTTTTAAGATTATTCTTGACAATCACAGGTCTGCTCATAACATACATAGCTCTAAACTTGATGGACGGACATGGACAACCGGCTCTGCTTTACATCGTCCCATTCATACTCGGTAAGAACCCACATCAGATGTTTTGGAACCAAAAGCTATTGAAAAAGTGTTTTGAATCTAAGAATGGTTGGGGGGCGCAATGTGTCAGGTACTTTGTTCGTGTTGGGTCACAAGAGAGGTGACCTGAAGACGCTGTGGACAACAGGGGAACCCGACAGGCCATGCCCTCACGTTCGTCTTCAACCTCAATCGTCTTAAAACAACCTACTATGCATCAGATGAGAACAGATCAAAATCAGATGATCCTCTAGTTTTTTATTGTTAATACAACACACCCCTTCTTAGGTCTATATATATATGTCTCTGTACGCTTTCACACAACTAGACAGGAGAGCCCATACCACATTTGCCGTGATAACTCTTTTAACCTCTCTTGCTAGATGAAACCACGAATAGACTTTGGCTTCTTTTCCTGAGTCATGATGATCAGATTTTCTCCTATAATATACATAATGTCCAAAAAACTCCAGCTAGTATTTACAGATTAGTAATGTAAAAGGGTCACAGGTTATTTAGAGGAATTATATATATTGTAGCAAACTAGCAACTAAAAATATTCATTAATATGAAAAATTTAAGAAATGTCTCATAAATTTATTTCATAATTAATTCATATATATTATTATTATATACTGTAGTTACAATGCTAAAAAAAATCTCACAAAAACTGTATCGATATTTCTAAATCCGATATAAGTATTTGTTAAGATATTCAACTAAACTTTCGCTTTAACATGCAAACCTTTTTCTTTTTGTAATTTTGCTTTTCCGAATTGTTTTAATAAATGTTGCTCCACTAATTAAATTATATCAAAACGACGACACAAGTCATCATCAAGTCAAGTTCAGAGTCTCTTTGATCATCGTACTGAAGCTATAGAGAGGAAGCAGCCGATCTCGCTATTACTCGGTAATATATCATTCTAGAACTTTCCTAATCTCTCTTATTATTTCTCTGTAAATTGCATCACAAACACTTCGAATCGCGGTTACTTTATTTTTGCGAAATCGTTTCCCTGGCTTTTTTTTCGACGGTAAGTAAAAGGGGTTTTTTTTTTTTAACATCGTCACATCAAATTTGAGGATATGATCGGTGGCTTGATTGAATTTTGTGTGTGAGTGGTCTTTTTGTGAAATTTTGGAAAGTTGCGGTTTAAGATTTGAAAGATCCTTGGATAAATCCTTTGCCTTACTTCAAATTTTTAATTAAGCTTTTATTAGAGAGCTTAGGCCTTAGGGGATGATCAAAATATTGGTCTTATGAATAGAGAACCTCTCCAAGTCTTAAGATTTGTAGATTAAAAGTGAATCCTTTCCTTTCAATGCAGTAAATAATTGAGGCATATGTATGTTTATAAGTTTGATCTTCTTGGTATTCAATCTCTGTTTAATAATAAAGCTTTCTGATTGTGATAGGTTGAATAAACTAATGACAGAAGCAGCGGAAAAGGCGGCTTTCCTCGGGGGTCTTGTTGTCACATTCAAGGAGCAAATGCACACTGATGTTCTCGTTAACCCTGGCGAAGAAGCTCCACCCATACCTACACACAAAGCCGTTCTGGTAATGTTTTCCTTTTTCACACATATCTGCTAACAGATCAGATGATATACATTTTGCTTTCATATTTCTGACCATAGTCTCAAGACATTATTACTATATGTAGATGATATGGTAAGATTGGAGGATCATGTGATAAGATTGGATCATGATCAATGATTAATCTGTTTTTGGTGTAGGCGGCAAGATCAAAGGTCTTCAGGAACATGTTAGATTCTGATGAATGCAAGACCTCCTCCGAGGAATCAATCACTCTCCCTGATTTGTCCCACGACGAACTCAAATCTCTTCTCGAGTTCCTCTACACCGGTAACTTAAAAGCTCCATACAATCAATACCGATCCCTATATCTGGCTGCAGATAAATACGACATTTCATATCTGCAAGACGTATGCCGTAACCATTTCATTGCATCTCTGAGCTCTAGGAACGTCCTAGACATCTTAGAGCTCGCCAGTATACCTTGTGACACAATCTTGAAAGACGCGGCTATCAATCATATTGTCAAACATATGGAAGAAGTGGTTGTTCCCATGAAATATGAGACGTTTGTGCAGAGGAACCCGGATCTAAGCGTGGAGATCACTCGGGCTTATCTAAGAGAGACCAAAGCCAAAGCCAAAGATCATGGAGCTCCTTCATTCAATGTTTTTACTAGTACACGCGGCAACTGGTGAACAAACAGCTTGTGTAAGTGGATCGATCTCACTTGCTAAAGGGGATTGATTGTTTCTTCTTTTCTTTCTTATAAGAGTGAAAAAATTAGTAAAGACTTGTTTTATGGATTATCTCAAGGTGTTGATTGATTCATGTACCATTCATAAGTAAACCTGTTTTATTTTCTTTTATTGTTTTAGTTAGTAGAATTCTAGTCGAACCAATTGTGTGTTAGATTTGCAGGGAAGAGCAACAGCAAGCTATACTGAAATTTTATAGTTGCCAGAGTAAAATGGCTATATCACAATAGATAGATATGAAATTACATGAAATTTAAAGTTGTTTTCGATATTATATTATATCTTTTAGCTTCTTTGACAGTAAATATATAATGCTGGCATTTGGCAACACTCAATATGTTTTCGATTTATTAAAAATAAAAAAGAAGAATAGTGTACTAAGTAAATAATTTAGAAATAGAGGTGGGCCGTAGTAAAACCTATAATTAGGCCTCCTGAATAGGAACAAGTGGCAATTTGCCTCCGTAGATGTCGGGAAGTTGGCTTTCGTCTATGTCTTCGAGTAACGTTTGAGTGAGTTTCTTGTTCTCCACGAAAACAATCTGCTCCAACAAAAAAAACAAAATTAACAATCAAGTTTCCCAACACAATAAAGTGATTGTGCAGCAGAGCAAAATCATCAACCTTTTTCTTGGTGTTGGCGTCGATTAAAGGATAAATGACCTTCCATGCGGTCAGGAAAATGTAGGGGGCATGAACTATATATAGTTTCCCCAATCTCTCTGGGTAACAATCCTGTAAAACAAGGTATGTTTACTCATTGTCAGGACCATGAACACAATTACTCAACCGATGCTAAAAATAGGATTACAATCATGAAAGTTGCTTTTTAAAAAACAAATCCATAAATAAAGAGTATAAAGTAAAAAAAAAGAAAAGAGCCAAGTGTAGCCAAAAGGACCAAAAATAACAAAAAGACCTTTGACCTGATCACCTACTCCAAAATAACAAAAAGACCTTTTAAAACCTAGTAAATACTGACAAACATAAGGTTTCTTAGTTAGAAGCCAACTTGAATTCTTCTATATTTGGAGTTAAGTGGATTATTAGCCATATTTTCCTTCATTCGTGATAATTGCTAAAAACAAAATGTTTGTTTCAAAAAATATGATAAGCAAATTAAAGGAAGTAACCTGCAAAGTGGAAAGAGCAGCAAGGTAGCCACGGATGTCACAATTAGAATATCCCCAGCCTTGAAGATCTCCAATTGATACGAATTTCTCTTGACCTCTCGGCATTCTAACATGAGAACATTCAAAAAAGTGCATTAGCATAAATGATTTCTTATATATCCCCACTAACTTAATGTATGTAGTGTAGTAATATCATTATTCACCTAGCGCATATCTTCTCAACCGTGTAGACAAAGAAACGCTTGAACTCGTCAAGGTTACCTTTGGAAGGGTTATGTCTGTTCCCAATGGCAACAACAATGGGTCGACCCATCTTGTCATGACCTTGCATACACACCTTGTTATGCGACAGATCATTTGCAATCTCTGCTTCTGGTATGTGCCCCTTTGGGAGCATGCTTCTCTTCCAAGTCAGGTACTTAAGAAACATCGTTGAAGCCTTTTCAATGTCCAGGTCACGCGCTCTCAGAAACCTCCTTATCATCAGATCATCCACCTCCTGCAAATCAAATCATTAGGGGTTTTATCAAATCAAGACTTTCTGTGTTGACTTTTTTTTTTACTTGGTACTTTCAAGAAATCGATACCGACCTTAGTTTCAGGATCTTGTCGGTCGCAGAGAGCTCTCATGATCCCGACTTTGCTCCTCTCGATCTCATCTTCAATCAACGGACCATTCTCTTGCTCAGCTGGTGCTGGTGCTGGTTCTTGCTTGGTCTCTTTCTTTTCCATTACGTTTCTCCGGTGAGCTACGACCAGATCTTGAAATTAGAAGAGAGAAGAAACAGGTTGGGATCGATCATAAATGGAGACAGCTGCAGAGACAAAGATCTAAGTATCATTCAATGCAAAGTTGGGCTTCTTTCCCCTTCAATGGCGACGCTCACCAACTACTCTTCCTTACAAATTCTACTCATTTATTGACTCATCCCAGCTCTTTTTTGTCCCAACTCTAATACAGGAAGAAGACGATATCGTGCTCCTGCCAATTGGGCCTTATTAGAGCCTATTGGGCTCGGGATGATTTGTGGTTTTAATCTCTCACGCCTCAAAGTGTTGACTGATTCATAGGAGTTCCTTTTAGTGTTAGTATAGCCCACGACAGAAGCTTGTCTGGGGTGTATAAAACAATTAACAATTCACGTTTTGAAAATATGTTATCGTATCTTTTTCAAGTATCTTTCCAAATGTAAGCAATTTGAACAGATGTGTTTCGTTGCAAAATATATTAGTCTAGTCTGTCTTTTGATGGCATGTAATGTACCAACTAAGTACAGCTACAGAGACAAATTCAGTAACAAATCAAAATTGGAAAAAAAAAAAAAAATCAAAATTAATCAACCAAATAATTGTTTGTTATTCAGCAACCTAATCATTGCTTGTTAAATAACAATGCCAGTGTTATAATTTCTATTTCTATAATATTATTATACGGCCCATGCCTCTAACAAAAAATTAAAAAGATGGATAATTGGATGTGATTTGTACAACTGGAAGCAAGCAAGGATTGAAAGATTCATATAACCGCCCCAGTAGTAAACAACCACATATTTGCCTCTTATGCCACGTGTCGTAATTATACTGGTTGGGCAGCTAGACGATTGTGATGTGTGGTTGCGTTTGTAGATTGAATCTCGCATTTTACTAGTACATGATTATTCATATAGCGTTTTTCAAAATTTGTGAATTTTAATTCTGGTTAGATTTGAAAAGATTGAGAGAAAAATTAAAGAAAGTGGGAGTAGGGAAACGAACATGTGATCACAGAAAGCAAAATACATTTCTGAGCTGTTCAATAACTTATCTCCAAAAAAAAATTATTTTCTTTTTCTGCTTCAAAAACTCCAATTTTCTTTATAATAATTTTGTCACTAGTGCTCAGTTAATAATTAAATAAAAATATTTTGAAAATATTCTAGGCCGGGCACAATATTCCAGACTATGTTACTTTAGATAAAGCAGTCGCTTTCCAAGCACTTGTTTCCTTTTCCTTCCTCCAACGGTCGGAAAAGTGATTATTTATTCGTCGACTAGTCAAAAAGTTAGTCCTTTATTTTTCACTATTTTGGCCAAAACATACTAACTACAGTAATATTTTTTACATTTTTAACCGAGAGCCCCCTATAATACCGTCCAAAAGAGATATTTTGACATAACTTTCTTTGTTGGCAAAACCTCAAGAGAAAAGACAACTCACAGAATGACACTTTTGATTACTTTAACATAAAACATCTCCATAATTACTTACTATTTTTTATGGCTATAATAATTTTGATTCATAATTACGACTCACAGAATTAAGCTGCTTCTGCGCAATATACAAGAAAGGCAGCCATTAAAATTTTTTGGTTGATTTGGTAGATAACTAAATGTACAGCCAAAACTGCAAAAGAAGATAATGTGGGTAATGTAAATTAGGTCAAACATGCTATCTTTATAAGGAGTTCCATAATATAATAATTAGTAGCCAACGCAACAGAATTATTAGCGTTCCATGATTAAACATCATCATGTCCATTATTATTTTAGGAAGATCATCGTTATCCATGAATCCTGTATTTCTCATTATTTAAATTGTAAAAAAAAATCATATTTTCTAGACGTTAGGCTTTGCTTTTTCTATTATCTATCTCTCTTCTCTATAAAACCACCTTTTTTCCATCTCAGCCACTCACTACCCATTGTAGAGAGAAGAAAGCTTAGAACTTTAACGTTTTTTAGAGAGAGAGATGGAAGGGAAAGAAGAGGATGTTCGAGTGGGAGCGAACAAGTTCCCAGAGAGGCAACCCATTGGGACATCGGCTCAGACGGACAAAGACTACAAGGAGCCACCACCAGCTCCACTGTTCGAGCCAGGCGAGCTGAGTTCATGGTCCTTCTACAGAGCCGGAATCGCCGAGTTCATAGCCACATTCCTGTTTCTATACATAACAGTATTGACAGTGATGGGAGTGAAGAGAGCTCCAAACATGTGTGCCTCTGTTGGAATCCAAGGCATTGCTTGGGCTTTTGGTGGCATGATCTTTGCCCTTGTCTACTGTACTGCTGGAATCTCTGGTAACCCATTTATCTTCTTTAAAAAAAAGGATTTTTTCGAATTTACTCGAAGAGATCTGAATTTAGAGTTGGTTCTAATGTGTTTGTGTTTCAGGTGGACACATAAACCCAGCGGTGACATTTGGTCTGTTCTTGGCTCGTAAACTGTCATTGACCAGAGCTGTCTTTTACATCGTGATGCAATGTCTCGGAGCCATCTGCGGCGCCGGAGTTGTTAAAGGCTTCCAGCCAAATCTTTACCAAACTCTCGGCGGAGGAGCCAACACCGTCGCTCACGGCTACACTAAGGGCTCTGGTTTGGGCGCTGAGATCATCGGAACCTTTGTCCTTGTCTACACGGTCTTCTCCGCCACTGACGCCAAGAGAAGCGCTCGTGACTCCCACGTTCCGGTATATTTCGTTTGAGTCCTCTTAATTTATTTTTTGGGTGTTGAGAAAGATTCATAATTTAGGGTTGTTTTTGCAGATTTTGGCTCCACTCCCAATCGGATTCGCTGTGTTCTTGGTTCACTTGGCGACGATTCCGATAACCGGAACCGGAATTAACCCAGCAAGGAGTCTTGGAGCTGCAATCATCTACAACAAGGACCACGCTTGGGACGACCACGTGAGTCTCCTCCATTATTATATACAGCAGCAAATATAATTTTATCTCTTTATGTCAATTTAGGTTGATTTTGATTTATGATTGTTGGGTTGCAGTGGATATTCTGGGTAGGACCATTCATTGGAGCAGCTCTTGCGGCTCTTTACCACCAACTTGTCATCAGAGCCATTCCATTCAAGTCCAGAACCTGATTGATTGTTGCTTTATTATCTATCTATCTTGGTTTGTATCGTGCTTGAAAATATTTGAGAGATCTGGTCATGTGTTTTATTGGATTTGTCTAGTATTTCTTATTTGCGGTGGATGATCTGGTTTAATCGTTTTGATGTATGATGATGATATATGATTGATTTGGTACGCTTTTAATTTTGGTTTTCTAGTTCGATTTGAGAAAGTTGCAAAATGAATCTGATATGGTTTCGGCTTCGTTTATCGGCTCATCGACTTAACCAAGTTAACGTGGGTATTTAGCCCATTTACATTGGGCCTCTTTCGCACTTATCAATTATTTATTTAGCCTAGTATGCATAATAAGCTCTTTATGGATACTACTATATAAATATCTATCAACTGCATCACTCTAAAGTCTAAAGCTTTGTTATGTTTTTTTTTTTTTTTCTTTTTGGTTTGAAAAAGCTTTCTTAATTTGTTGCTATAGAAATTAGATAGCCAACCAAATTGAGACTTGAGAGAATTATTTATTCTAGAAATGACCTTGCCAAAGTGGATTACCTACCCACTGGATCACTCTTAAGCTTTTTTAGTTCTTACTATTTACTTTTTAGTTTCATATCTTCAGTGTATGTAATTATGATAAATGAGTGTTATCTGCTTGGAAATAAAATCTGTTTACTTGTGATATCTACATAATTTGCATGCACATTTTTGTAATTTAATCTCAAGCACATATATAAAACCCATACGTGATCGTCTACATAAGGTTCACGTGATGTGGTGCTGGCTTACTGCAATTTCAATTTCAATTTCCATAGCGCGCGTAAGATATTTAATACTATGGGATATCCATAAACTGTTACATTCATATCCGTAAGTATGAACAAGGGCCTCTCCAACACCCAACCATTTACCGTTTTATTAATAATATCATTGACCATCCATATGATACAAGAAAAAAAAATCCTATTTAATTAAGTCAATCAGCATATACAACTCTACTGTCGACGATTCCTTAATACGTAAATCTTGCAATCAAAATTAAATGCTATCAATATATAAAAGTCATTTTCGTATATTAACTTGGTCAGGCGGCCGTCGAATTTAATGTTTCACGTATAGTTGGATCCTATACAGACATAGCCAACTATATATTCAAATAACTCACTCAATTAATTATACAGCCTTCCATTTAGGTGAACTACTAAGCTACTTTCTTTCATGTCAATCAACAAAAAAAGTAACTAAACCGCGTGACCAAAAATATTTATGTAAACATTTATATATACACCAAATTTCATCATCTAATAAATACTCTAATCAAATAATTACTCATATTAACTTTAACATATCAAAAAATAAGTGTAAATTGAAACCTTCACTTGTAGTAGCTACTTGTAGATATTACTCCAGGGTTAGTTTTGTTAAGATTGAAAGTTTAAGGATAAAATCGTAAAGAGTTGATATTAATTGGACTGAAAAGTTATTTAGTCGGTTGAGCGATTAAACAACCACTTGTAGAAGGCGCATTTAAAACCCCAAGGACCTTCCCTCTCTTTCTTTCCAAATTCTCTATATCTCTCTCTCTCTCTCTGTTTACTAAACCGCCATTATCAAGAAAGATTCGCCGCAAGAAAACATGTCTCCGGCGAAGAAGAGCCGAAGTTTTCCTCCGATAAGCGAGTGTAAAAGCAGAGAGTATAATTCGATCGCTGCGGATCTCGACGGGACTCTGCTTCTCTCAAGAAGCTCTTTCCCTTACTTCATGCTCGTCGCCATTGAAGCAGGTAGTCTCTTCCGTGGATTGATCCTTCTTCTTTCTCTTCCCATCGTCATCATCGCTTATCTCTTCGTCTCCGAATCTCTCGGAATCCAAATCCTTATCTACATCTCCTTCGCCGGTATCAAAATCAAGAACATCGAACTCGTCTCTCGTGCCGTTCTTCCACGGTACTACAATCACCGGATCTTTGTTTTTTCGTTACGTTTCGATTCGGAATCTCAAATTTTTAATTTCTTTTTTTAATTTTTTTTAGGTTTTACGCGGCGGATGTGAGGAAAGATAGTTTTGAGGTGTTTGATAAATGCAAGAGGAAAGTGGTGGTTACTGCGAATCCGATAGTGATGGTTGAGCCATTCGTCAAGGACTATTTGGGAGGTGATAAAGTTTTGGGAACAGAGATTGAAGTTAACCCCAAAACCATGAAAGCTACTGGTTTTGTTAAAAAGCCTGGTGTTCTTGTTGGTGATTTGAAGAGATTAGCCATCTTGAAAGAGTTCGGCGAAGAATCACCTGATCTTGGACTCGGTGACCGGACCTCCGATCACGATTTCATGTCCATTTGCAAGGTATCCAATTTACGTTTCTTGAAATCTTTAAAACCTGATTTAGGTGGTAATTAATTAAAGAACTATAATTACGTAAAAGACCTATAAATGCGGTGAAGAGGATTCACATGATCTATGGGAAAATGAATTAAAATTTCCCATACAGTCTTCACATGATTTGTTTACTTTGTATATGTGTATCATAAACTCATGAAAGATCTAGAATAATGTATTAGGGTAACAAAATCCATAGTTTTTAAGATACAAAACTCATACAAGTGAATTCAAGTAGAGGAAAGTAATCACTGACAGTGACAAAAAAGTAGATAGTAGAATAGAATAATAGTTTTCATAAATGCTTCCAACCTATCACCAACTACCATCACCACATAAGTTGGACGGTCCATTTAATGAATTGATCCCACATATGTCAATATTGTTTGAAAGTTCAATAGTATTTTACAACATTTCTTACCAAAAGAATCGTCAATTATGAATTTTAGAATGATTCTTATTATTATATTTTAACAGGAAGGTTACATGGTGCATGAGACCAAATCAGCCACAACAATCCCTATAGAGAGTCTCAAGAACCGCATAATCTTCCACGATGGCCGTCTTGTCCAACGTCCGACGCCGTTAAACGCCTTAATCATTTACCTTTGGCTTCCTTTCGGCTTCATGCTCTCTATCTTCCGCGTCTACTTTAACCTTCCTTTACCCGAACGCTTCGTTCGCTACACTTACGAGATCCTCGGCATTCACCTCACAATCCGTGGCCACCGTCCTCCCCCTCCTTCCCCCGGCAAACCTGGAAACCTTTACGTCCTTAACCACCGCACCGCCCTTGACCCCATTATCATCGCCATTGCTCTCGGCCGTAAGATCACATGTGTCACTTATAGTGTCTCTCGCCTCTCCCTGATGCTCTCACCCATCCCTGCTGTTGCTTTGACCCGAGACCGTGTCGCTGATGCAGCCCGCATGAGACAACTCCTCGAGAAAGGTATTTTCCATGCTCAATTATCATTATACAAAAGCAGAGTATCTCTGTTTTGCTACATATGATTCATTGGTTTTATTATCTCATGAACTCTAATCCGAAATGAACAGAGAACCTAGGCTCCATTGATTATCACTGTCACACATACATATTATCATTTTCAGAATCAAATACCTTTCGTTTCCTAAATAATAAAGCAAGAAAACAGAGCATCTATGGTTTTCTACACATTTATTTGGTTTCATTATTATCACATTATCTCTGTTCTGAAAAGAAAAGAGATCACCTGAGTTGTTATTTATATATTATAGAATCATATACGTTTCATTGACAAAAAAACACATATTTCTCTGATCTTCGATACACATAATTCCTATCATTGTAACTCTGTTTTTTATTTTGCAACAGGTGATTTGGTGATCTGTCCTGAAGGCACAACGTGTAGAGAACCATATCTACTAAGATTCAGTGCTCTATTTGCGGAGCTGAGCGACCGGATCGTGCCTGTGGCCATGAACTGCAAGCAAGGGATGTTCAACGGGACGACCGTTAGAGGTGTGAAATTCTGGGATCCGTACTTCTTCTTCATGAACCCTCGACCTAGCTACGAGGCCACTTTCTTGGACCGTTTGCCCGAAGAAATGACGGTAAACGGTGGTGGCAAGACTCCTTTTGAGGTGGCTAATTACGTTCAGAAGGTGATCGGTGGAGTTTTGGGGTTCGAATGCACTGAACTTACAAGGAAGGATAAGTATCTGTTGCTTGGAGGCAACGACGGAAAGGTTGAGTCTATTAATAAGACCAAGTCCATGGACTAATAATCCTGCTAGTTACTGGTTGCTGCTATTTTGCTTGGGAGTGAAGTTAGGTCTTTCTGGTTTTCCCAATTACTTTTTTTTCATGTGTTGTTCGAGGAAAAGGTTTTGTTGAATATGCACCGGATAATGAAATTACATTTGAAACAACGTACGTACATGTAGTTTACCATTTTCCCTTGTCTTAACTATGAATGATTAGTAAAAACTGTCTAAAATATCTTTTTAATTGTCAACCACAGCAGAGAAATAGATACAAATTCTCCTTCAGAACTGCATAGATCTTAGAGAGTTTGTGCTTAATCTGTTATCCATTGTATCTGCTTAGGATCAATTTCCATCTTGGATCAAGAAACTGACACAATGAAAAAAATTGGTATATAATTTAATACACAGCTAATTTCCTTTTGTTTTCACGTGAAACTTAAACACACTTGTTGATTGATTCATTCAAGCGAAATAGGACTAAGGTAGCTAGTACGAAGTAAAATGTATTTATTTTGGACTATATATATGATTTGCTTACAATAATTTCCCATAAAGAAATTACTAAGTGGAGTATATTGCTTACAATTTCATATTGACCAAAAATTACAAGCTGTATTTTTGTCCAAATGTATTCTTTTGGAATATAAAAAGTGTATATATGAATAAATCAGAGACGTGATTGGCCTTAAACCACCGCAACTCCCGTATTTAAGTAAACGGCGACGCCTTCACCAATAACGCCGTTACATTTACCATTGACGACACCGTCGCTCTTCTTCACCACTAGACTCTTCATGACCCCTTCGAGGTCCCTCTTGTGCAGATTCACTAGAAGTCCGTTCTTCATAAATAGCGTCAACGACATCTTCTGCTCCACTTTATGTCCCGGAACCACCGTAAGCCGGTGACGAAGAAGCACCGCCGCCGCGATTGTTTTCATCTGAAGATACGCCAGATCTTTCCCCAAGCAGATCCTTGGTCCAGCATTGAACGCCACGAACCGATATTGATCGTGATTGATAAATTTTCCGTCGATCGGAGAAATCCATCTCTCCGGATTAAATTCCAGACAATCTTCTCCCCACGTCGATTTCATCCTCCCCGCCGCGTAAATCGAGTAGGTCACCGATGATCCCGCCGGAACAAAAGTCCCGTCCGGTAAAACGTCATCGTTCTCGACGTGTTTCGAATCTTCCGGCACCGATGGGTAAAGCCTGAGCGTCTCCGAGATCGCCGCCTTCAGGTAAACCAAACGGTCGATTTCGTCGAACCCTAGAGGCTCCTCAGTCCAAGACGCGACGTCATCAGTGCCACGTGTCTCGATCAGAACGGAGCAGATCTCCCGGACGATTTTATCCTCGACGGCTGGATGCATCGTGATAAGCCAGAAAAACCAGCTCAGCGCAACTGATGACGTGTCACGTCCAGCTAGGATAAAGTTAAGCGCCACGTGTTGGAGAAACGTGTCACTGTAAGATTCGGTTTTCTTCATCATGAAACGCGAGAGGAGGTCGTCGTGTCTCTGGTGGGTTCCACTTTCTTGCTGACTCATCAATTCTTGCTTACGTGTATTTATAACTGCAGCTAAATATTCATCGATTTCTCCTAAGCTTCGGCTCAAGCTTACTTCCAAACCGAGCCCAAGCCATTTCTTCAGCTTCCACATAAACTCTGGTATGATAAATCTTTGAAGGGAGGCTTCGGTGGCTCGATCGAATGCCGAGGCAAAGCCGTTCTCGGGGAGCCCCGGTGCGCAGGTTCGTGTGTCCTTACCGAACGCCAATCCGCAAATGTTGTCGAATGTGAGCCGTAGTATTAAGTCTTGGAGATCAACTGGTTCTGATTTGGCTTGAGCCGTTTCAAGAATCGGACAGAACCGGAGCTTAATTCCTCGGTTTACCCACCTACCCATGGCTTGCCGCAACGTCCTGCATCATAACAATACCGAACCGACTATAAGTATTAATAAACCGGGGTTTACCAATTCGATTTGGTCAAATGTAATAATTAAAACCGTGAAATTCACTCAAGGCACAAGTGATTAAACCGAGCGGTTTGGTACCTTGTCGTGAATTCAAGAGCAGCGGTTTTGCGTTGGAAGAGCCAGGTGTCACCGTCGGAGTTGAAAATACCTTGACCGAGAAGATCGTGGAAGACGGATTGCCATGTAGGACCTTTAGGGTAGTTATCGAACCGGGTCTTGAGCATGTGTTCAAGATTCTTAGGGTCACACGTGACAGTCACGAGACCTTGCTTCTTAGCCAAGAAAGGCACGGCAAAGATACAAGTCTGGTAAGTGCCGCCGCAGACACGGAGGTTCTCGGTGATCCATTCATGCATTCTGTCACGTTGCTCTATCAGACCAGGAAGACTACCCAACAGAGGCCAGACACGTGGACCCTTTAGCCACCGTGAGATCCTCTTGAACCATAGCCAATACCCTGTTACGATCGCTACAAGAAGCATCGCATTGGATATTTCCATGTAGCTCTTTTATTATTGTTTCCCGGAGAAGTTAAGAAATGTGGTGATTATTGAGAAGAGAAGAGATGCGAATGAATATGATTTTCCTACGGAAATTTATAGGGAGAAAAAGAGGAAGAAGCTTCTCTCTGATTTTCACAATCTATCACTCGTAACTATCAGAATCAATCCCTCATTAATGAACCTCCGCTGTTATCGTTGAGACATGAATATATGTAAATTGGTTTATAGATATAATGAGAGGGTTTTCAGATTTGGAAGTCAAGAAGTGGTAAAGTGGTGTTTATGCTTTGCTGGTACCTAATTTTGCAGCGAAAGGAATAGTTTCATTTAATGAATTTCATTAAATGATCATATGTATGTATGTGTATAAGTAATTACATATATTGATGCAAGTATGCAACTGTGTGTGGTGAATTAAATGAGATTAGTTGAGAACATAGGGCACAAAAAAAGATGGTGGGGAAGACGAAAGAAGTAAAAAAGTCGTCTATTTGTAAATTTAGAAGTTTAGGGTTAAAAGATTAACACATGTTGAGTTTGGTGGTGAGCTAGATTTAATGCTCTGATAATTTATAGGTACAGCTACAAGTGATATTCCTGCTTTTTGGTTTGGTTTGTTTAGTTTATTTGGTTTGTGAATTTTTTTGTTTGTTTTGGAAAATCAAATGATATATAAACTGAAACAAAATTAATATTTAAATAAACTTATTTCGGTTTGGTTGAATCTACTTCAAGCTGGATTTGGATAATTTGGTTCAAGGATCTATGCAAGAGATTAAGATTCCGTAATTAATTTTTGCATAATTCGATTTAGTTTGGTTAAAAAACTGGGTTTACACCTACATTTGTGAGTAATCTAGGTGAGATCTTGTATCAGTATCATGGTACAGAACAGAGCTTTTATTTTTATTGTTTATATTTTTTCCTTAACAAAATTTCCTAGCTAGTTTTGGTTTACCGGTTTTAAGATTTGGTAAGCGACTCCAAATCTTTAATAATCGATAATCAGAGGACTGAAGGAAGTAGAGTTTACTTTAGGAATACACTTTCCTGAGTTTTTTCTTCTCATTGTTAAGCCTACACAGAAAACACTTGTTGTGTCACCATTTTGACTTTTTTGGTTTCTCCTTTAATGCCTTTATATCTTCGATTTTTACCGATGAAATTCCTCAAATGTTAACCAAAAACTGAAAACCAAAGTGGGACATGGCAGCGGAATATTAAGTAAGAAAGATGTCATTGAATGGTATGTGAAAGTCAAAAGAGTTACGCTGACTTTAGTTACTATGCAACTCGTAAATAAATGACATCATTATATATATGTCTTCATATACATATTATATATTAGTGTATATATTTGCGTTTTTTTAATGTTGTAGAAAAGGCTGTTACATTATTTAAACTAGATTTGTCATCGGCTTTTAGAAAATGTTTCGATGTGGGACAAAAAACTTTCTTATTAAACTTTCACTTGGTCCCACATCCACACATTACAAGTTTCAAATTAACCGAATTGGGCCAAGTTACTTGGACCGGACCCATGAAAAAAAAGGAAACTAATAAGTCGGCGTTATACTGTGCACAGCCCACATCGTTTGGTGGGGGAGAGAGTCCCTTGAAACTTGTCCTATAAATTAATGCGCCTGCTTCTTTAGTGTGATATCAACTGGACTTTAAAGCCACGGCCCATAATCTGATATGAGGCCTTTGAGATTAAGCTCTCGATGTACGGAGACTCCAAGGGAAACGAATTTGGTTCCCAACAGAAGACATGCCGTATGATCAGTGGAGATTAATGAGGCAAGCGACTTGAAAAGGAGAGGATCACTTTGATATTCCATCGTAGTGCATGTGTTGTTTTTGACTTATCGCTTCACATTTTAATATTAGTACTAGTCCCACACATTTTGCAACCCAAACATCTATGATAAAACATGAATCTGAATTTAAAATTCATCAGCTAAAACTAATAGATTCAAACTGAAGATTCTCAGCCGAACCAAACGAACAAATCTTCGCTACCTCTTGTCTCATCTTCCTCGGACCACACACAAGAACTCCCACGCTCGAACCCGGTAAACCAACTAGAAGCTCTGCTTTCACACAGTGAACAGAGGTAGAACTCAGAAAACCACCATATACTCTATATAGGAGTATAATCTGATATATATGAAAACTGTTATAATCTTGAATAGACTTACGGTTAAGATTAGGCCTCTCTCCGTAATAAATGTCGGTGGATTGCGATAACAATTGTTGTGGCGAGCTCTCGATGATCAACGGAGAAAAATTGTCGACAGATTGGTCGCTTTTCGCATAATACCTTTTTTTGTTCCACAACATAGCAGCTGTAGAAGTAGTCACCACGCTAATGGAGATTGATAGAAGGTAAATGAGCGATTTATAGGCCCAAGTGTACTTTTCCGAGTTTTGATCGATTGGGTAGATGTGATATCTCGTTATGATTGCGATGATGACAATAAAGATCATGAAGGAAGAAGAGAGGATGGTTGCAAGACAGAGCCAAGAGTTGGGCCCGAGGATTGGTGAGATGGGTTGGTCTGAGACGTTTGGTTTGAAACCTAGGGTTTTGATGATATTCCTATTGTGAGTTGATTCTTTTACTGATGTTTTCTCCTCTCGGGTGACGAAGGCTTTGATCTGGATATCTACAAACGAGGAGATGTCGGTGGTGAGACCGGAGGTCGGTAGGATTAGGTCAAGCATGGAAAGGTCGGAAGAGTTTTTAAAGGCGCATATTAGGGTCATTTTGGGGATTTTACATTTGTGCGTTGAACTCATGTAGTATAGGTCACGGATTATGGAGATAAACGGTGTAATGCCACTGCCTCCACTCACCATCACCAGAGAGTCATGTCTGCTCTTAAAGAAAAACAGAGCATCAATGTTACTTGTGTTGGAAGAAACTGAATGTTGAACTTCTCTGTTTGTGATTTAAGTGAATTACCGTAGGAAATTAGTGGAACTAGGGCCGTAGGGTCCCTCGACGGAAACAGCGAGGCGATTGATTTGATCAGAGGAAGATGAAGAAAGCATATCGTAAAGCTTACTGGACCATTTTCCTTGGCTCTTGATCATAACACTTAACGTCTCTGGTTCGAGTTTGCTACTAGAAATTATCGAAAATGGATGCCACTGAAGCTTCGAAATACTCGGTATGTTCACGAACATAGTGCTTGTCGGGCTATATATCAACACTGCAATATCATTTTAGCATATGATTATTAAATCATGATCAATTGAAGAAGAAAAAACAGAGGGGACATAGTTAAAACTTACTAGGGTTTTTGGAGAAATTGAGCTCAACGGTGTCACAAGGAAGAACACGAGCAGAGACTAGCTTGACATTGTTGCGTGACTGAAGAGACCTCAAGAAACGATCAACGAGGAAGATGTAGAAACCGGGAAAAGGGATCAACGCATGAGAGATGCCGACGTGGAAGACGAAGAAGAGCATGAAGACGATGTAGAGATAATGAGTATAAAAGAAGACTTCGAAGAATCTCCTCCTTATCTTTGGATATGTGGTGACCCACATCATAAATCCGGCCACCAGAGCTATCTCTCCGGCTAAATTCGAGACACCGGTCCTATCCCACTCCAACATCTACACGAACGAGTGACTGAAGAGATCTCAAGAAACGATCAACGAGGAAGATGTAGAAACCGGGAAAAGGGATCAACGCATGAGAGATGCCGACGTGGAAGACGAAGAAGAGCATGAAGACGATGTAGAGATGATGAGTATAAAAGAAGACTTCGAAGAATCTCCTCCTTATCTTCGAATATGTGGTGACCCACATCATAAGTCCGGCCACCAGAGCTATCTCTCCGGCTACATTCGAGACACCGGTCCTATGCCACTCCAACATCTACACGAACGATTAAGGGCATTTAATGTAACATTATAGAACAATATCGACGAATAATGTAAAAAAGATTAACCTGGGAGACTAATTGATTCTTGGATATCCAATAGATAAAGTAACAGAGACCGTGGCTGGTGAATAAGATCATGACCAAGTGTCCCAGCCATATATGGTACTTGATGCTTGACTCCGACGTAAGCCCCACTGCAGCCAGCAACGACGAGCCACGAGCCACTGGATAGAACAAGAACGCCAAGCATACGTTCCCTACTATACCTAGCCGTACTGCTATTAAATCCAACCTCGCTTGCCATCTTTTTCAGGTTTGCCATAAAACAAAGACAAATAGGCCAAAAAAATTTTGTCATATAGTTTAACTAATTGTACATGTCAATGTCATTTTGCGAAAGTTGTTTATAAAACGCCCAAATTGTTAAAGATATGATACGAGTGATTGAGAAAATTATGGGTCAATCAATTAAAAAAATTATAAGAAAAAATTAATTTATCAGAGTTTCCCAATACTTTTCAACTAATTATTATTATTTTTTTTAACTCTGAATTTCCATTAATAAAAGAGAGGGGGATTACAAGGGCCAAGGCCCAACAGACCACACAAGGCCAGTAACAAAAGCCCTACAACAACAGGAAAAACCTGAAACAATAAACAAAAGAAACGTTACAATAAGGAGCCATGAAACTGGAACAGATTGAACCAAGTCCCAAGCAAAGTCGTGGCATGAGTAAGAGTAGACGGAGCACGAGCACGAGACAAAGGATCAAGACGAGCCCTAATAGTGAGCTGAATCTCCTTGATGATGATGGAAGCTGAGCGGAAAACCCCGGTATGGATCCGCAAATTCCTTTCTCGCCAAAGATCATAGATGCAGGCTTGGAACAAGAGTCTGATAATAAGAGAGACATGCTTATCACGCGAAGGAGAATTGAGCCAGAGAAGACAGTCCATGAATTGTGAGGGAGGGTTAAGGTTTGTTCTTGAGAAGAAAAACCTCCACACTTCAGAACTGAAAGTGCAATCGAAGAAGAGATGATGTCTTGATTCGTCTTGGTCATTGCAGAGAATGCAGGCCGCAGGAACCGATAAACCCCAACTCCTCAATCTGTCGCGAGTATGTAACCTATTCCACGCCACAACCCAACAAATGAACGCGTGCTTAGGAATCCGATCTTTGAACCACACAGCTCTGTGCCAAGGAACAGTGTGAGTTCGGGGATTCAAGGCCTGAAAAGTCTGAGTTGCTGAGAACTTGTTTGAAGGAGCATGAGGACCAGCTTTCCAACAGTAATAGTCGTCATGCGGACAGTCAATCAAGCTCTCAACGTTAGGTAGAATGCTCTTAAGCAGGGTGATCAACGGATTCCGGCTTCGACTTGAAGTGATCCACCATTGTCGACCCCGTAGGGCATCTCTGACCACCGCATTATAATGTAAGCCAACAGTTTGTGGACCAAGAGAACCCAGAAGCTCTAAAAGAGGCCCTTGGCCAGTCCAATTGTCATGCCAAAACTTGGCAGCCAAAGTTTGTTTGTTTGTTTGTGAAGCAAAAGCAACCTCCAATTTTATTTTTCTTTTCTTAACTTTGGCCTAGGTGAGTCCAATGCTAAAATTTCATTTATTAACTTATTTACATATACATCAAACAAGTGCAAACGCTTGCTCTATCAAATTTATGCATTTTTTGGTTAAATTATAAAATTTATGCTTGATAAAATACTGAAATTTGTATAGTTTTGCAAGAAATCCAAATCGTGTTCGTGATAGGATTGTTGTAGATATATATAGAGAGAGAGATAGGGTTCCAGTTCCTTTTATCTCAAGTTTAAATGGGATTTAATAAAAGTTTTGTTTCGTATTCAAATTATGAAACCACTTCTTATTTTTTTCCTTTTTTTTTGAAGCCAATTTGAATTAGATGTATTTTTTTACTTCCTATATAAAAGGAAGCACTTTTCGATTTTTATGTCTCACAATCTGCTCTTGTAACATAGGCAATTCAGTTTTTGACGCTTAGTTCATGTAATGTTTGATCATCTGTACATGTGATGATGGCATGTTAGTCGGTTACTGTACCTGAGCATAACGTCTCTCTCTCTCTCACACACACAAAGATTGTAGTAATATTTGCTTAGATTTAGTTTTGTAATAGCAAATCTAATAGAAACTGCAACCATGGGTGTTTCCAGAGATTTTACCACCTCTTACACTACTCTGTTTAAATCTTTGACAGGTTCAACAACATTCTCTGACACTAGTTAGAGAATTATAGCATAATGCCTGGTTTACAAGTGAAAGGGCTCATAAAGTGACAAGGTGGTGAGTTAAGCATCTCATGTCTCTCTGTTCTTGTTATTATTAGTGATGATAATAAACTTGATAGCTTATAAATCTGAAACCCCTCATTAAAAGCTCTCCTTAGCAATTCTTCTCCTGTTTACTTTTGTTTCACCAAGATATAATATACATGAAATGTTACATACACTTTCCCGTCACTATTCCAGGACCGCAATAGCTCCAAGTTTATGAAGATAGCTTAAAACTCTCTTGATAGATCTTCTACAATGTATTCAGGCACTCCGAGCAGAAGTAATCTTTGAATCCTTCCCTACATGGTCTAATCTAAAATACTATAGCAGGGAGAACCACAGTCGCGCTAAAACATAGTATTTCATTTGTTATTGTTACAGATTCAATTGATATTGAATAATGAATATAAAATCAGTCACAAGAATAAGCCCCAGTCCAGCACCAAAAGCCTATGTGAAAAGCCTTTCTGTTTCTTAAATTTTGCTAGTGATCAAAGTCCGAGCAGTTCCATAATCTTGGGAAGCTACATTCAGAAATAAACATACTTGAGATCACACTTGTTGTTCTGCTCTCAGATTTCGAAAGAAAGAAAAACCGAACCAGGGGAACAAGGTTGATGGCACCGACGAGAATCGAAGATAACCAGCCTGCAACAATGACTTATCCTCCATAGAGAATCACTGCGAACTTGTTCAGTACTTGAGCTTTGTCCTTGTGCAACCCATTTCTTGAGTCTGCTCTCGATCAAATTAGAGTTGAAGTTTGGTTAACCATGCTGACATTACAAATTCTAGAGAACCCGGAGTTAAATCTCACCAACCAGACTGAAATTAAAAAAATTCAGACGAACCGGAGCGAGTTGAGTCCCACCCGAACCAAGTTTCAATTTATCTAACCGGATATTCTAACGTCATCCAAAATTGAGACAAGATTGAGCGGAGCAACTAAAGATGGACGGCGGATAAGCAAGCGAAGACGTTAAGGGAACACGTGGAAGAATCACAGAGAAAAAGGAGACAAAGCAGAGGCCCAAATAAGCCCATCAGCTCAAGCCCAGCAAGCAACAGCTCTTTCTCTCCCTTATACGAAAAGCTTGTAGTACTCATCGAGAAAAAGAAAAATTTAACCCTAGTAGATCTCAACATTTCCGCCGGAATCCTCTGGAGCCATTTTTTGTCAGGTGCCTTCAGTGAACGATTAATTATCATTCATATTACATTGTCTTTGCAAATGTTAGGGCTCACGTTCATATATAGATGTTGTTTAAGAGCTGAAAAACTCACTTAAACATTGCAGAATTTTTTTTTTTTTTTTTTTCTGTTTTTTGAATGATTGTGTCTCACTGTCTCTCATCTAGTTAAGTCATGTTTTTCAATAGCTGTTTGAATTTGTTGGAGTTTCTCACTTTCCCTTTATAAAACAAAACGGAGAGACATGATTGGATTTCTTTATAGTGAAAAGGAAATTAATTGAATTTTTTTGGATTTTTGTAAAAATTGTCGAAAGCAGGATGGCTAAGTTCTTTGGTTGCATCCAAGTTGGGGAATACACACGTGCAATCAGTAAAAAGAGAGGCAAATTCCATAAGCAACTCAAACCTGGATGCCACTACGTTTCATGGTTTTGTGGGTACCAAATCGCTGGTCGTGTCTCGATGAAAATCTCTTATGTTGTTATTAGGTATGACTGCAAAACAAAAGTATATATGTGCTTGTTGCTCTCTCTTTTCTTATGAGAATTTTTTTTATATCAAAACCTCTTTAATTATTTGCATGATGATGTATTTGGCACTGTTGTGACATCAATTCACTATGGAGTTTTATATGTTCCGGATAAAAACAATGCAAAAAAGACATTTTATGTCCACAGTGATCCAAAGAGCTTAATTGAGGTCCAGTAACCACTAAACGAATGGGTCTCAATTAAGTTCTTTGGATCACTGTGGACAGAAAATGTCTTTTTTGCATTGTTTTTATCCGGAACATCTAAAACTCCATAGTGAATTAATGCCACAACAGTGTCCAAATACATCATCCTGCGAATAAATAAGGAGATTTTGATATAAAACAAAATTTCATAAGAAAGTAGAGAGCAACATACACATACATACCTTTGTTTTGCAGTCACACCTAACAACAACGTATTGGGTTTTCATTGAGACACGACCGGCGATTTGATAACCATAGAACATAATGAAATCCAAGTTTAATTATACTTCAAAACGATCATTCTCGATATCGCTCCGGATAAGTACGCCAAAAGAATAATCAGATTGACAAATTCAGGTTACTTAATTATACTTCTGATTTCGATTCTTGTTTTCTTTTGTTGTTCGACAGAGTAGAGTCTTTTTTATGGTTACTTGTTGCAGCTCCCAAGATGGCAGTGGCATTGACCGGAGCAACGTTTCACTCCGACTAATTCAATTTGGGATTAGGATGTTTATTTGTATAAACTTGATGATTTAGACAATCCTCACGGGGATGTTTCTTTTTTCCTTTTTGGTAAAACAATTTGTTTGTTTTTTCTCGTCACCAGTTCCCAGTAGTATCAAATCAACATATAAAAGGAATCGTATTTTGCCTCAACTACAGTATAAAACTTTTTCTTTGTCGGCAATGGTTTTTGATATTTCATCTTATGTCAACTCTGTATTCGAAAATCTTGCAAAACTGGATGATTTTAGACATCCGAATGTTCAGCGCTTAATAAATTAAATCCGGTTAACCAGACCATACAGAACCTAAATGAAAACCAATAAATCGGGACAAAACGGAACATGTCTTTTGGTTTTCATATCAAACCAAATTGAATTAATATTTGCCATGGAGTTGGTTTGGGTTTTATGCAACTTACCAAACCAAAAAAAAAAAAAAACCATTACTGAAATCACAAACTGATTTGTCCTCCAAACATTTTTTTTTTATAACATGATCATATGACAAAATAACATTTTATTAATTAAAGGCAAACCCAACTTAGATTATTACATTATGATCATCACCATCACAATGATGTAGTCTTATAGGTTAAGTAGATCAGAAGAAATCTTTAAAAGTAGGAAGTTTGATTTCGCCCTTACTAGAAATGGGGATAGTAAATTCCCCGACAACAGGAAGATCAATGGTTAGACCGATTTGGAGCTCGTAGTCAATGTCCCAGTCCACACCAACGTCTCGAGCCAGGTTAAACAGTATAGTATACGGCACCACCATTGGAATATCAAGAGCCGTCATGTCATTAGCTTTCAGAGAACCCGGGTCCGGTACCTTTCCCTTTCCAATCTCCCTATTAAAATTTTATCATTACATATAATTAATTAGCAAAGATTTTGTTTGATTTACAATATACACCAAAGGTAAACGAAAAGAGACAAACGCTAATTATGTGTTGCACATCTAAAGCGAACCAAAATTTGTTTATAGTTTAGCGAACCAAAATCAAACCGATTCATAAAACGGAAAATCCAAATAACGGAGTATAACCAAACCAAACCGAGTGACCATCTCTAACTATTTGATTATAAGATTCTTTTCTTTTTGATTATAAGATCTTACAATTTATAATGTATGAAAAAAAATCAAACGACGGAGGAAGTAGGTTTTACCTGCCGGCGCTGTGGAAAGTGAAACTGATCTCGCAGATCGGAATCGAATGACTGTAAGGATTGGTGACGGAGACTTTGGCCAAGTACTCGACGGAGTCACGGTTCACGTCTTTAAGGTCAACGTCCGTAACCGAACCCTCCGGTTTAGGGATCGTGGTAAGTTTATCCGCCACGAAATCCTTGGCTTTATCTAACAAGCTCGCCATAATAACTCTTCTTGTTAAATCTTTTTTTTTGCTTTTGCCTCGATGTTTTGATTTTGTGTGTATGATATGAAGTTTAACTTGGATTATATATAAACGGATGGGATTACGATGTTTATGAAGTCGGTCGATGTGAATGGATTACATTTTATAATGGTTTGTGTACGTGTGAGGGTTTTCGACGAGTGAGAGTGAAAGCGTGGGTTATACGTGTCTTGTGCTTGATTTTTTCGTTACATGACAACAATTATTATTCTATAGTATAATAAAACTAGATCATCACCCGTACTGTAGTACGGGTTGAATTTCATTTATTACAAAATTTATAAATTTTATGTTTTAGAATAAAGTTGTGATATATTATAATAATAAGTGAAAAAATAATATTTTTTTGTCAATCCCTATATATAATATTAGAATGAATATATTTTCCTTTTTCTATAGTATTCAATTATGGATATTTTTTTTAAGATATGAAAACGGAAAATAAGATTATTTTAAAAAAAAATTAATATTGTTTGAACAATGAGTTAATTTATGTTAACAACCACAAAATGAGAGTGCATATAATTTAGTTAGATCAAAAATCAAAATATCATAAATGAATCGCATATAAAACGTAGATTATTTTGAATTACTTAAGAAAATTAGCTATTATTTTGAATTAATTTAGAAAATTATTTTTTCAAATTCTGATTCATTGGTTGTTGAAATAGAGATTTGTTTGAGCTAATTACGGAATTTACCAATTATTCACATAATCAAATATGTTATGAACATATATTTGGTATATAATAATACCAAATTCAATCCGTGTGTGGATTCTATATTTTCATTTTACAATCCGTATAAAAATATTGCGGCACAGTATATTATTTATTATTTTCAAAATTGCTTGCATAATCATATTTTCAAATATTTAGAAGTGTCAAACCTTATTTAACTCATCTCATCATAAAATCTTAAAATGCCGTCTGTTATAAGGATCATAACTTTCTACCATATAATACATTACATTTAACCCAGCCCCTACTATAAATATTTTAAACATATCTTTTTAGAAAATCAAATTAATGTATTTATAATTTTTTTTTATCTTTTTAATCTATTAAATATTTATGATATTCTTTAATATATTAAATTAAACTATTTTAAAATGTTCCAAATTAAAATCCTTAAAAAATTTTATTGTATTATGTAAAATTATGAATTTAAAAAAATGATATGAAATTAAATATAAATATTCAAATAGTTATAAGGATCATAACTCATTTCATCATATAATATATTATATTCAACCCGCCGCCTATTATAAATATTTGTTTCAAAAAATCAAATTAGAGTATTTATACTTCATAAATTTTTGATCCATTAAGTATTGATGATATTAAAAAAAAAGGAATATATTACTCAAATATGATTTTTGACCCGTTAAATTTCTTCTTTCATACATTGAATAATTTATATTCATTTTTAAAAATTCAAATCTTGGTATATACGGAAAAAAATTTACTTTTTTTTTTATTATATAGATGATATAATGATTTATTTATTTATAGAAATAGAATCATATAAAAATGAGAGGTGAAGTATAATGATTAATAACAAATTAATATGGTAAGTTAGATATCAAATCTTATATGTTCATTTTGATTGGTCATTCTTTTTAAGGAAATTAATAATAGATTTTCGTTTTTATAATTAAATTAAATTAATTAAATTGCATAAAATAGTATTTGACTTGTTTATCCTTAATGAGTTGAATTAATTTATAATTTTATTTCTAATGGCATTCTTAAGTAAATTCTTACAAAGGGGAAGGTTAATTAAGGGTAATCTATAAATTGTACTCCCCAAATAATAGTATAGGATAGATATTTTGTTTGCAGTTATAGCTAAAGTAGATATTACTTATTAGAGATAAATTTGAATGCCAATAAATTGGAAAGTATTACAAAAATAGAAGTGGGAAAAGTATTCGCGTAAGGAATAAGATGCGCAAGGGATTAATGGACCGACCATGTCGCCCATATGCACGTCGGTAGAATGTAGTAGTATTCCCATGCATCGCGGTACACTATATGGACAATGCATTTATGACACGTATTGGTATGGTTTTTCTGATGGATATTAAGGTCAAACTTTAATGGGCCAAAGGACTTAAGCCCAGAAAAATTCGTAACTGGACTTTGAGACTAGCAAGCAGGGAGTGACTCTTCTTCTCTTAAAACAAAACTTTGACATGAACACTGTTTAAGTCGTGCAGGCATGACACGTGTTGATTGGTGATTAGTGGAAGGATGAAGCGTGTCCAATTAGTCGACAGCTGCGGAATGGAAAAGCTGAGTCAGCATCTATGTGGAGAAGTCAAACCTCCGCCTCGCATGTTTGTTTGTTATTTTGACTTATTGACCATTCAAAGCATGCTCTGACTTTTAGTGATACAAAAATTTAATAGTTTAAATCTGCAAAAAACCAGATTATATTCACACTATTACAGTCGTTAATTAGTGATGGTTCCACAATTTTGAATGGCGGATTGTATTTTACTATAAAAAAATGTACCTTTTGTTTTGTAAATTTTTTAAATCAAGTTATTATTTATTGGCATGTATAGTTTGGAAAATTGTTTCAATTGAACATGTACGTGTGCATAAATCAAAATTTATATAAATATACAGATCTGCATAAGGAATGTAATACCTAAAACACTCCACGAACTAAATTGTTATATATGTAATCAGTGAATCAAGAGACATTAAAATAATTGAAATTTTGGAACTATATATTACCAAATCAAAACTGCCAAAAGCACATATGTCGGTGTTGGTAGTTGTCTGGCCAATTAGTATATACGAACTCCGTGTTCAGTGTTTTCTAGTACAAATTATTTTCTTCCATTTCTTTTATTCATTAGATGTTTATTAGATGTTTCATATCTGTATTTATCATTATTCATGAGAAAAAATAGTATATTCACAAAGCTAAGATGTTTTCAAACTTGAAGAAAATATTAATTTAGGACTGTCTTGATTGTTTCCACAAAGATATTCGTAGGATCCCAGAAAACAATGGGATCGTGGTTTTTGTTTGTTAAGTGTAGATGTAACAACTCCAAATAGCCAAAAGTTGAAATTGTTGAGATTTTATGTCCCCCCTGTAATTAGTTTTTCCAGCAATGCGTGCTTAAAGAATACTTAGAATATTGTTTGAGACTTTAGTTATTGTAAATTTGTAATCCGACATTAATATACGTAGAGCCAAAATCAGATTTTAATATCTTTAGTCTAAAGACATGAAGCAAGCTGGTTAAGAAAAATTTAAATACCTTGTTTTCAAAGACAACGATTATAATAAAAAAGGAGGATCTGAGCTTTTGACATTCAGAAGTTCAAAATCAAAACTATGAACAAGTTCTAGTCACGTGGTCGTCGCGTGAGAATTTACGGCGTGAACTGCAAGTAAAATCACGTAGTGCATGTGGGTTGATTTGACCAAACAGTCCAAACCCACCAACTACTAAAACAAACAAGTTATAAATAACTATCTCACTAATAAATTTCTTCTTACAAATTTTATAGACCTTACATCATATATTCATATATATTCTACTAACATTTGTTGTGGTTCTACAAAACTTAATTATTTTAAAACGGAATTTTGAAATCAAATTCCACAAACACTCAAATGAATATTCAGTAGTAGTTTATCGATGGTTAAAACTAATATTTCTTTACGCCTAGTCAAACTTTGTAACTATGTGGTGGACGTTTATATATGTGCATTAAAACATACCAAATGTTTTATTAAATCAATTTAGAATGTTACAAATTTGTCTCTTCTTGAATAATTTTATACATTTTTTTTCTGTGTGCACCAGAATAATCTTATACATTTTATCTCATAAATTTCTTCCTATTTATTTGTATTCAATCGAATATTATTCTCCACAGCACTAACCTTATTTTTTGCATGACTTCGTAGTTTAAGGTCAACATTTTTCTTAAGAAGTTGCTTAGAAATAGCCTTGGTTTCAAATAAATACACATAATTTTCCCGTTTCCACCAATAAGTCCCGATGAATTTTAATAATGCAAACGGAAATCAATGCGAAACTATTGGAGTAAGACCAATTTATTCATCCTAATCTACAAAATTCGAAATACTATATGTTTAATACATTGAGATTGATGCTAGCAAAAACACAACCACCTTAATTCATTTCATCGTAACCAAAATACGTTTAGAAATATTGCTTTGGGTGGGGAATTTTCCTTGGTTTGCTTGTTGCTTTTCGCTTGTTTCATCAAATCCTAACTCCTTTTATTTTGGACCCCACATCAACTTTATTTGGTCTCCTCAAGGTTTCTGTTTCAACTCCTATATAAAACCAAATAACTCATACGTTAATTAGTACACACCACGAAAACTTCTCATAAGATCAATATTGATACCCCCCCCCCCCCCCCCCCCCCAAAAAAAACAGCTATAAAGAAGTGGGAATTGAAACAGCAAATGGGTCTTCCGGCAAAAAATAAAGGTGCGATTTTGTCCAAGATAGCGACCAACAATCAACATGGAGAGAACTCAGAGTATTTTGATGGATGGAAAGCTTACGACAAAGATCCTTTCCATATTTCTCGTAACCCTCATGGGATTATCCAAATGGGTCTTGCAGAGAATCAGGTTTAGATCATATATATCATCCAATAAATCATTTCATATGTTGTTGTCGTTGTGCATGAACTTCCATTTATTAGCTAGCATGAACACGTATACACATCAAATAACACACATTTTTCTAAAATTCTTACAGCTTTGCTTAGATTTGATCAAAGATTGGGTCAAAGAGAACCCAGAAGCTTCTATTTGCACCCTTGAAGGTGTTCATCAGTTTAGCGACATCGCTAATTTTCAAGACTACCATGGTCTTAAGAAGTTTAGACAGGTATAAATCATTCATTATTCAGATATCTTGTAATCATCAGGGACATGTCAAAAAACAAATTTTACATGGCAAGTTAGTATAACCTCTAAACATCATCAGTTGATATGATTTGCATAAGAAAAACAAATTTAGTCGTGTTACATTTTTTTTTGTTGATAAAGATTCGTATTACATTTAGTAACTTAATTATATATAAACATATCCCAATCTAAATTTTGGAATTGAAGGCAATTGCACATTTCATGGGAAAAGCTAGAGGTGGAAGAGTGACATTTGATCCGGAGAGGGTGGTTATGAGCGGCGGCGCCACTGGAGCCAATGAAACAATTATGTTCTGCCTTGCCGATCCCGGCGACGTTTTCCTCATTCCCTCTCCTTACTATGCCGCGTAAGCATTTTTTATATATAAATAATCACATTTTAAAAATAAAATAGTAAATGATAATGGATAATGGTTAGGAGAAATTTCATTAATGTTACTTTCACATACTTTTTGGGTTAACAAATTCTAAATCAAAATGTGTTAATAGTATTAGTATCAAGTTTTGACTCTTTAGCCAACTTTTTCACACGTGTAAGCTATATCAGTTCAATTGCGGTTTTAATTCAACGACTTAATACGTGTGATAATTATTTAATCCTTTTTTGCAGATTTGATAGAGACTTGAGGTGGCGTACAGGTGTCGAGATAATCCCGGTTCCTTGTCCAAGCTCCAACAATTTCAAATTAACCGTTGAGGCCGTGGATTGGGCTTATAAAAAGGCCCAAGAGTCCAATAAAAAAATCAAAGGTCTGATTTTGACCAACCCATCAAATCCACTCGGTACGATGTTGGATAAGGACACACTCACGAACTTAGTCCGGTTCGTCACGAGAAAGAACATTCACCTAGTTGTCGACGAGATCTACGCCGCCACAGTCTTCGCCGGAGGAGATTTTGTGAGCGTTGCTGAGGTGGTCAACGATGTGGACATCTCTGAAGTCAACGTTGACTTGATTCACATTGTCTATAGTCTTTCTAAAGACATGGGACTTCCTGGTTTTAGAGTCGGGATAGTCTATTCTTACAATGACTCCGTCGTGTCTTGCGCAAGAAAAATGTCGAGTTTCGGACTTGTTTCGTCTCAGACACAACTCATGCTTGCTTCGATGTTGTCAGATGATCGGTTTGTGGATAATTTTCTTATGGAAAGCTCGAAAAGGTTAGGGATAAGGCATAAAGTTTTTACCACAGGGCTCAAGAAAGCAGATATTTCTTGTTTGACAAGCAACGCAGGTTTATTTGCGTGGATGGATTTGAGACATCTATTGAGAGATCGTAACTCGTTTGAATCTGAGATCGAGCTTTGGCATATAATCATCGATAAAGTTAAGCTCAATGTGTCTCCTGGATCTTCCTTCCGTTGCACGGAACCTGGATGGTTTAGGGTTTGCTTTGCCAACATGGACGATGATACTCTCCATGTGGCGCTGGGACGGATCCAAGATTTCGTGTCTAAGAACAACAACAAGATTGTTGAGCAAATATCTGAAAATGATCAGGTAATCCAGAACAACAATGCTAAAAAGCAGAATTGGAGGCAAAGCAATCTTCGACTAAGTTTCCGACGACTTTACGAGGATGGTCTCGCGTCGCCAGGGATAATGTCACCGCACTCACCTCTTCTCCGAGCATGAAATCTTAAGGCATAACGCCTGAGAGATTAGATTAACTCATGTCTTCGTTTTTTCTTTTATTGTACAATTGGAATAATTCAACTTCGACATTAGGGTTGTTTTTGACCGCCAGCTTTTTTCCTGGGGTCAAATGGTAACTTTTAAGATTTTATGTGTTTAATTCTGTTTTTTTCCGCTTAGGATTTTAATCGATGGATTGTCCTAGTGGTGCTGGTGCGTAGCACTTATGTTTTTGTGTGTAATAAATGAAACATTATCTTTGATAATTTATAATAATTGGATCACCAGAGTTTACTAGTTGGGGAGGTTGATAAATGTACGTAATGGAGGATTTGTTAAGCTAATTTTTCGATTTTTCTAGACCAACATTTTCTTGATCGCCCAATACGTCACACGTACATGCCACCATGCCTATCCTTTTTTCTAAAATAATCATTATATGTACTAATTTGAACATTCGATTGCAATTAATTAATGCATGTTATATAAGTTTTTATTTATTTGGAATTTGGCCTTGCCAATAATAAGGTGGGTGATGAAAGATTCAGATCAGCATTTCAGCTGCACCAAATATGATTAAATTCAACTTATTATTTTGTTACAAAGTGACAAATTTGCTTAGAATAATCGGCTATATATCAAACATGATGACATCTCCATTAATTATTCATGAATCGTCAGCTTTCTATTCCCTTTTTCTTTGTTAATGATAAACCGTCAGCATATAATATGAGATTTGGTCCTCTTTTGGTAAACCATTAGCTATTAGTTTTCAATTTTATAGATCTCAGATTTATAAATTTATTACGCTCATGAAATCATATTATATATACGTGCTATTAAGACTTGGTTAGGTAATTAAGTGTTAAAGATAAGGCGTGCTTTGGGCCGCCTCTTGGTTGATATTGATACTACACACACGAACAAAAATAAAAATAAAGATTATATAAGACAAATATTAAATTTTGATACTTGGAAATAATGGGTTGATCCTTTTCACACAGATTAATATGTATCTGGATAATTAAGTATATAAATTTGTGTATATGTTGATAGATATCTCTGTCTATTTATATTCATCGACATTGTGGTCGTCATCACCAGTCACCACCAATTCATGATCATCAACAGTAATTTACGAAACATGATCAAGTAATATATTTATTTTGTTTGGTAGAAAAAATGACATGGGCAAGGTTTTTTTGGTAGTGATTAGTGAATAATCTTTTTAGTATTCACGGGAACTTATTTTGTCATGTATTTTGTTTTGACCCTAAAATATATATATAGCATAAAATGAAAATGATGCAAAGTTTTTATGTGAGTTTTCACATGCTCCTTTTAGGTGTCTACCTACCAAAATGTTTTTGACATTTGCATTTGGTTTGAGCCACAACTTGATCTATGACATTTACAATGCACTTGGTTACGTGAAGAATAGATAATTCAATTTATTGAAAATATAGTCAATCTTTCGGTGTCGAAAAAGAAAGAAGCTTGTATGTGGCCATGAATTTTTATTCTTAAGTTGTTTCTAGAATATAATTATTTTTAATATTAAGATATATAAATAAATAATTTAGAACTTCACTTTATGCTATTATTCCCTGAAATAAAGGTACATAATATTTGTGAAGAAAAAATAAAACCTAGAACCATTCAAAATGATTTACCTCTTCCTCTTACAAAATTTCTAAAAGTGACTCATCAGATGATCATGAAGGCCATGCCCTTTCGCTTCGTGCAAAACAGAAGTAAAAATAAATTATCAAATTTTAAGCTGAAATGTTAATAAGCCGCCCAACAACATTTTATTTACCTAAACTAACACCCCCATACATTTTAAAATATATAAGCTGCAATAAAAAAAAACTTTGACAATAACATATATAGTTATGAAATATACAGATCCTTAACAAGAAGATGACCAGAATATCAAAATCGAATCAAAACATTAATTGCAGAACTATTGTTTTTAAAACTATTTTGCAATTTAGCCATTCCATTGGCTTCCAAAGAAGTATAGACACAAAGGCATTCTAATATCACACTTTAAAAAATTACAAGACTAACGCATATATATAACACCGTTATTTACAGATAGTTCCTTCAAAGTAAAAAATAAAATTCTAGTACTATCGACGATATATACACAAAACATATCATCGAAATCGATTTAAGGAAATAAATTTTCCCCGCATTATCGAGGAAAAAAAAACATATCTGATCCCATCCGAATCGATATATCTTAGTCTAAGATACATCCTGTGTTTCTTATTCTTCATCCTCACTATAGATCGGCCCATCTTTTCACCAAAATATATTATGTTATAGATTTTTCAACATATAACGCAAGCATTAGGGTTTTCTTCGATGCTTTGGGCGTAGTAATACGTTGTTAGGTGAGGATTATATGCTTTATACGCCTTTACAAGTTCCAACACATGATCCGGTGGCGGTACAACTGGTTGCGGCTGCGGTTGTGGTTGATCTTTCTTCTCTCCTTCCTTCTTATCGCCACCTTCTTTCTTCTCTTCTTCCTTCTTCGGCGCTTCTCCTTCCTTTTTCCCTTCTTCTTTTGGAGCTTCTCCTTCTTTCTTCGGCGGCTCACCACCACCTTCCTTCTTCGGCTCCTCCTTCTTCTCCTTTTCCGGTTCTTTAGCAGGTCCCACTAGTATGATATCCGTCATCGGCCAATACTTTCTTAGCTTACTTACTACATTTACCGGATCGACAGTTCCGATCACCGTTAATTTCTTCTCCTTCATGTCCATTGCAATGGAATCGATTCCTAAAAAAAAATTAAGATGCAACTTGTAACCTTCCATAGACACTTAAGTTTTTGTCCCTATTGATATAAGTTGCAACATTTTGGAGACGATTTACCAAAAAGGAAAGTAAAAAACTTTGTTTGACACAAACAAATAAAACAATCTTTGACTTATATGCTTTTTCGATTTTGTTGACACCATATGATTTATCAACTGATGGATGGGCACGTATTTCAAAGAAGCAATAGTGGCCTAGATTTGATTTTATTCCAAGAAAATAAAACAAAGAATTTCACAAATAAACAATAATTGAGTTATGGAGCAATATTTTTTTACCGTACTGTCACTATTGAAAAAGAGAGACACTTCTGTCAGAACAGCTCGTGATTGTTCATCAACAATAAAGAAATTTTAAACATTTTTCACTCTGTTTACACACCCACCTACCAAATCGGAGACTGATTAAACCGGACCGGAAACCATTTATCTCATAGTTGGTTTAGAAGAAGTGAGAACTAAAGAGATCTGAGACTCATTTTCTGATGTGTAAACAACATTATATAACATGAGCATGAAAAAATGATTACCTGGGAGAGTAGAAACAGTTTTGAGGGCCTTTTGTTTTGCCTTATCATCATGCAAATCCAGCTTTAACACAATTTTCTGCAAAATCATTACAAAATATAAACAAATTAGATTTAGTGAAATAAATTTAAAGTGATGTGAACACAAAGATGATATAATCTTTTATTTTTTTGGTTTTCCCTCTCAGGAATTTTGCAGAACATGCAACCTAGAAAAAAGCAATTGAATCACCAAGAGCAACACAGAGTCCAGAGGAACAACAACAAAAAAAAGAAGAGATTTGCAATCTTTAAAGAAGATACTAAAAAAAACGACTGATATATTCTGTGACATGCATGTGTGTTTGTGTCAACATAGTAAAGAAACAGAGTTTTGCAAAAGCAGAGAATGCACATCATTCAATTTGTGATTTAATTTTGTTAATTATAGTAAAGGAAAAACGGTATCTCTACAAAAAAAATCATGAAAAAAAAAAAGAGAAAAGGAAGAAGAATTTCGTTGCAGTTATAGATCAGGATAAGTTAAAAAAAGTGAGATTTAAAAAAAAAAACTCCAAAAGAAGCAAATCACATGTAATAAACACACACATGAAGTAATGCAAAAAGGAATAAATCCAGAGAGATTCATTAATAACGAATAAAAACAGAAAAAGGCTTGTTACTTTCAGAATCAAGATGAAACAAGAATCAAAACCCATTTTTCTTATAGAAATTATAATCCTAGGAATCAAATCTTGCATACGTGTAAAGAGAGAGAGAGAGAGATGGACCTTCATTGCTCTCTGTTTTGTTAGGTTAACTTGAATTCTCAAGAATATGCAAAGAGAGAGAGAGATGTGAAAAAGATTTGTCTCAGAGTTACAAGAGAGAGAGAGAGAATTGAGAATAAAGAAGAGAATGAAATAATAGGAAACTTGTGAAGACGATAAGAGAGATTGGACACTGATCGTTATTAAAAAATACCCAAATCCTGACAAATACTGGAGATTAATAGAGAGAAAGAGAAAGATGCATGCAGAGAGATCAGTCTCTCAATAATGAATGAATGAATGGTACGAAATAGAGAGAGCGACGAAGAAGAGATGTAATTTCTTCGATTTATTTCATTGACGCGCGTGGTGTCTTACACGTCGTCTTCAAGTGTTGTGTTGAGCCTCAGCGTCATTACTTTCGGTCCTTTGCTTTGTGTTTGTTTCCTTTTTTCTGACCCTTTGAAATTTCTTTCTCACCTTATCCACGTCATTTTTTCTTTATTATCTAAATGGAATTCCTACTTTTGATATAATACATTTTTCGTTTTTGTATTTTGGGACCAGAATTATATATAAGTTTATAGTAGTATTTTACACACTCGGGAGTATCAACCAATTTTGTCATTTTCATACAATGGTACCGAGAGACATATTACAACATCCTAATTAGGTTTGCGTACCTATACTCAGTACGAATAATTAATCCAATCATAATAATTAGTTTAACTGTTATGGGTATATTAATCAAATAGTTTATTTGATTATATCACCTCTTTGTGTTTGAAATTCCTTTTTTCCTGACCCTTTGAAGTAATCAATGGTAAAACCAAAATTTTATATATATATATAGTACGTATTAGATCTTTTCTCTTTATCATCTAACCATCGTTTGACGGTTTTTTTTTTCTTTTGGTAAAAACACAAGAAAAAGAAAAAATGTATACAATCATTAAGAAGATATTGTAACACTCAAATTGTCAATATATCTAAAATTCCATTCTATGATAGATTATTTTCTCAAGTTTTTTTTTTGTATACGAAATAGTCTAATAATTGAGTCATTGCTATCCCACCATTGGTTTGCCAATCCTACACGAATTTGATTCCCTAAATAACGACAAATAATATTCTCCAAGCCCAAAAAAAAAACACATTAGTAATAATGGGAAACAGCTGCATATTCCACGTGTTTGCCCACGTAGATTAATTTTAATTTCTCTTTAATATTTTACGTCCACGAAAATATATACAAGTGGATTGTGTTTTGGCTTGCGCGTGAGAACGCAGAAACTGCGAGTAGAGGAAACGAGACGTGATGAGATTTGTGTAAATCTGGGCCACTTAGAGTGGAATGTGGGACACACACTACTCTGATGTAAGAAATTCTAAAATATGTATTTATTAGTTTTTAAAAAGGCGGCTTAATTAGTCAATTCTTAGCCTTACGTTGATCTTACCATCCTCATCTTCTGATCTAGACCGTTAATTCTAAGTCTTAGGAGGACTTGCATGTTATAGTTTGACGATTAATCAAAGAGTAAACACAATTTGACCTAAGTACCCATTCATTATTTTATGGTAAACTAAAAAAAAAAAAAAATCTATAAAAACACTTTGCTTTATAGTTTGACCAAAAATTGAAATGGTATTTTTGATGGTTTGAATAGTAGTTACAGCTGCTAGTAATGGAGTTGCTTGTTTTTGAAAATTTGAGTCTATTTTGTTAACTTTTCAGTTTATTATTATCTTAAACAAATTTTTTAATCTTATCTTAGAAATGATGATGTGTTACTTAAGAATATAACAGACAGTGTTTTTATATGTGGAAACACGTACAATTGGGGACAATATTGTTATCTTAACTATCTTAATCCCCTATCATAATTGCACACTATATAAATTAAGGCAAAACAAAGTGTTTTATTTGTTAACTAACCTCTAAGTATAAAAAATCCAACGTCAGCGTAAAATATGATTACGAATTAAATGTTAACTAAACATTACGAAATGTATTAAAAAAAAAAACTAATCTTACAATTGGAGGATCTAAAATACGGTCCAAATCATACTACATGGTGCAATTAAGTGACATAAAATCAACTAAGTAAACCTCCGACACGGATCTTGAGTTGCGGACATACACATGAATTGCAAAATCTTTATTTCAATTAGACGTTAATTAAATCTTGATGTCAGATTAATCTTAAATATGAATTTCACTTTATGATTAAATTCGCCTACCTAATTAGAAAGTGAAATGACAAACCCCAATCTTTTCGGTGTTAACAAAAAGAGGAAGAAGAAGAAAACATTATAGCCGGCCTATTAATATATATCCAAAGTTGGTCCAATTAATCCGACAAGATCTTAGATCGAACGGTGAGGAATCCTCCAAGGGTAACTCTTCAACGGCTGATAAATTTTCTTTTCAACCATTGAGAAAAAGAACGTCTACTAAAGAATATAATGGCTATGATTAAATATAATAATTGCCGTACGGTCAATGACCCGAATGAGTAAAATGATGTTGCTTTCTGAATCATAAATATGGTCTGCTTTTTATAAATATATCCATAACTTTTTGCAAAGAACCATATAATTTTAGGCTGTAGTTAGTACGAAAAAACAATATTACAGTAGTTGGTCTAAAATGATTTGCAGCAACTGAGCCCAGTCCATATGTTTAAAGCCCATTTAACGGACTGTGTGGAATTTGTGGCCCAGTTATTTAACTTTTTGTTTGTGTGTGGAAAAAGCCAAAAAAAAACTGTCACACGTGCGAGACTCACAGGTGGGGGTAATTATCCTGTCGGTTTCTTCTTCTTTGACCCCTCCGTAATTACCTCGTCTTCAAACAAATATTTATTTTGACCTTTTTTTACCTTCCAAAATATCTGAAACCTCAAAAAACCTAAACAAACAAAAAAAAAGTTGCTGTTCGATTCCCTCATTCATTCTCTGCTTGTTCCTCAAAATCCTTCAATTTCAATCAAATCCAGATTTGCGAATTGGTGTTTTCTTGATTCTCGATGATTTCGAAAGATCACAATCATCATCATCATCAGGATCCTTTGGGTACAACCAAATCGTACCACATGAAAACCTCCGCCGTATCGCCACCGCCGTCGTCGACATCAACAATTGCGTTGTCGCAATCGGCGTGGCTGGAGGTTCGTTTGTTCTACGTCCGTATCGCTCCTTGCGTCGTTGAGAACGTCCCTGACTTTCTTACCCTCCGTCACCCTCGTCGCGAAACCGGTGCTTCTCTTGAGGTTAACGGCTTTCGCGTTCCTTCCTCTCAGACGGCGTCGCTTAAACTCCGCCGTGACAGAGTCGACCGGGAATCGTCGGAGGTGACTTACGTTAGCACTGAGACCGTTCGCGTTACCGGATGCGTTGATTTCGAGGTTTATGATAACGACGATATGGTCTTGTGTGGGAACCTAGATAGAATCGAAGGTGCTTGGAACAATGGAACTGTGAGTGATCCCAAGACTGGATGGGGCATGGATTGTTACATTGCTATGGGAAACGGACACGTGTCGGGTCCTTCTTCTTCTGCGTTTTTCCAGCCAAAGTTTGGAGTTTCGTCTCCATCCGTGGAGGTTTATATAGCTGGTTGTTGTGGCGGTGTTCCGGTGATATTGACCAAGACGATTCAGGCGAGTCCCAGGAGGAAGGTGGCTAGGCACGTGACACTTGATGCTATCCCTGAGGATGAGGAAGTTGGCAAAGAGCAAGACATTGGTACCATTGGTGATGAATTGGCCCGGCAAAGCAAAGTACAGGTATGATTCGGATTTAGAACTCTCTGAGTGATGATTGTCCAAGCCCTTAAGTGACAATTCTTTACTTGGGATTGAGATTTGAAAAGGTTGCTTCTTTCTTCGTCTAGTTTTGTGAGTTATGAATGCTGTAGCAGATATTTAGTTATTAAGACCACTCGCAAGTTTCTGGTGAATTTAGCTCCTTCTTGAATATTATCTTTGACTCTACACCTGAATTTGAGAATTTTAGATTGTTGTCTGATCAGCAATTTAGATATGGTTATAGGTCAAGAGACTCTCTTTGCATATAATGGTGTTAGAAACTCCCACTTTGTTGGTTCTTTATCTTGTGTGTCTCGTTTATGCAGATGATGGAATCAGAAGTTGATGACTACGATGACTCTGAGATGAAAATGGCACAGAGATATTACCCTGAAGGGATGTACGTTGATGAGGATGGTCAGCTCTCATGGTTCAATGCAGGTGTCAGAGTCGGAGTTGGGATAGGCCTTGGGATGTGTCTTGGTGTAGGCATTGGAGTTGGATTACTCATGCGTTCGTATCAAGCAACAACTAGTAACCTTCGTAGGAGGTTTCTCTGATGATCATCACCTACCATAAACTAAAAACCCACTGATACATGTCGAGATCTAAGAATGTTGGCGACATAGTGGGTTATAAAAGAATAGAATTTTGGTAGATAGATGTATAGAGCTTTTGGTTTTCACCAGTTTGTGTCCCTCTTTTCCGTATATATAATCGGCTCTGTTCATATACTTTAGTAGCACAAGAGAGAGTTCATATACTCTAGTCATGTTCTTTTGTTTTTTCGTTTCTTTAATTTGTCTATGTCGTTGCTCTTGTGTAGAAAGAGATTTCGTGTTGTTGTTGTCAAACTCAAACTCTGGAGTTTGTCTTTCGGTTTCTGGTCAGGAAATAATGTGGCATAGGGAATGTACATGTTTTTTTTTTTTTTTTGTTAATTGCTTGCATTAAATTTAAACGTGGCAAGAAGGCCATAATGTGTTACAAAGCCCATTCTAGTACCCTTACACAAATACAAACTAAACCCAATTAAAGAATTAGCCCATTTACGACAATTAGAGAAGAGAAAATTTTCCAGCCGACGAACTCGTTCTGGAATTGATCAGATCAAACGAGAGACGACCACAGTTGCATGTATTCACTGGCGACTTGAGGATTCTGGCTGCGAAAAGATGAAATTCGATTCTTGATGATGCTTTCAATGAGGCGAATAATTGAATCAGTTGACCGGTGAGTTTGCCGATGAAGTCTATTGTTCCGCTCCTTCCAAATTTCATAGATCGTGATTTGCCAAGCCAACAGAAGGAATGTACATGTTTCACCTGTATTACTTTGTTTGCAATTAGTTTGTAATTAAATTAAGATATATACGGCGTCAGCAAGAAGACGGCGTCATTGAGCCTAAATGTCAAAACGCTGCTACGAAAAATTCTGGGAAAACGTCAACGACTGCTGGCTTATTTGTCAAAAAAAACGCGAGCATCAGCATTCAGCAGCATTGGACCAAATAAATATGCCTTTCAATTTGTGAAAATTGTATTTTAGCCCCTGAAAATTATTATAAATGCAATTTAGCCCCTTAATTTTGTCAGAGTTTACAACATTGAACCCTAAATCATTATGTTCCCAAAATCAAAATTTCACTCCTCGAGAGTAGCGAGAAGAAGAAGGAGATGAGCAAGATCCGTTCGTCTGCGACAATGCCACATCGCGACCAGCCGTCACCGGCGTCTCCTCACGTCGTTACACTCAACTGTATAGAGGATTGTGCGCTCGAGCAAGACTCCCTCGCCGGCGTTGCTGGTGTCGAATACGTCCCGCTCAGCCGCATCGCCGATGGTAAGATCGAGTCCGCCACCGCCGTTCTCCTCCATTCCCTCGCTTATCTTCCACGCGCAGCTCAACGCCGACTCCGTCCTCACCAGCTCATTCTCTGCCTTGGCTCTGCTGATCGCGCTGTCGATTCGACTCTCGCCGCCGACCTAGGTCTCCGACTTGTCCATGTCGATACTTCCCGAGCCGAGGAAATCGCGGATACTGTAATGGCGCTTATCCTTGGACTCCTTCGACGGACGCATTTACTCTCGCGACACGCTCTATCGGCGTCTGGATGGCTCGGATCGCTTCAGCCTCTTTGCCGGGGAATGAGACGGTGCCGTGGTATGGTTTTGGGTATCGTTGGCAGATCTGTATCCGCTCGGTATTTGGCTAGTAGAAGCTTAGCTTTCAAGATGAGTGTGCTATACTTCGATGTCCCAGAGGTATATATGTTGCCAATGTCTCGCTTAGCTTTTAGTATCTTAGTATAATCTGACTCTTTAGGGATCAAGAGGCCAAAAATGTGCTAAGTTCTTACTATGATGCCTTTCTATCAAGTTTCTTTCGCTTGGATGTTATATTTGTTGTCAATAGTTGCGTTTGCATCTGTTCAGGGAGATGAAGAACGAATCAGGCCCTCAAGATTCCCACGCGCTGCGCGAAGAATGGATACATTGAATGATCTTCTAGCAGCAAGTGATGTAATTTCGCTTCATTGTGCATTAACAAATGACACGGTTCAGATACTCAATGCAGAGTGTTTGCAGCATATAAAACCTGGTATGAGTTTTTCTTGTCTGGTCAGTTAAATGAAGTTTGATTCGCCATGAATGTAAATTGAAGATGAACTTCTGCTTTCTCTCATTCCTTTCAATTCTGGTTGATTTTATGTATTAGGGGCTTTTCTTGTAAATACTGGAAGCTGCCAGCTGTTGGATGATTGTGCTGTGAAACAACTTCTAATTGACGGCACTATCGCTGGCTGCGCCCTTGACGGTGCTGAAGGTCCGCAATGGATGGAAGCATGGGTATGAATTTCTTTTCCGGTGACTCAACTTCACATTTTTGCCTGCTTATTCTCTTGTTACATTATCTTCTCTCTTTCTGTTGTTTATCCTGCATCAACTATATCTTGTTTTCATTGCAGGTGAAGGAAATGCCAAATGTGTTAATTCTACCTCGCAGCGCAGACTACAGTGAGGAAGTATGGATGGAGATAAGGGAGAAGGCCATCTCTATCTTGCATTCATTTTTCTTAGATGGTGTCATACCAAGTAACACTGTTTCTGATGAGGAAGTTGAGGAAAGTGAAGCAAGTGAAGAAGAAGAACAATCACCTATCAAACACGAGAAATTAGCAATAGTGGAATCCACCAGTAGGCAACAGGTAGAAAGTTCTCTCACCAGCACTGAGATCGTTCATAGAGAGGCTAGTGAGTTAAAGGAATCTCTGAGCCCTGGTCAGCAACACCTTTCTCAAAATACTGCTGTAAAACCTGAAGGAAGACGTAGCAGATCCGGTAAGAAAGCCAAAAAGAGACATTCACAGCAAAAATACATGCAAAAAGCGGAGGGTTCCTCAGGGTTAAATGAAGAAAGTACTTCACGAAGAGATGATATTGCTATGAGTGACACGGAAGAAGTATTAAGTTCCAGTTCTAGATGTGCATCTCCTGAAGATTCCAGAAGTAGGAAAACACCTCTTGAAGTAATGCAAGAGTCTTCCCCAAGTCAGCTTGTAATGTCAAGTAAGAAGTTCATTGGAAAGTCTAGTGAGCTGCTGAAAGATGGATATGTTGTAGCCTTATATGCGAAAGACCTCTCGGGTCTTCACGTTTCCAGGCAAAGAACGAAAAATGGTGGTTGGTTCCTCGATACTTTGTCCAATGTATCCAAACGGGATCCTGCTGCACAATTCATCATCGCATACAGAAACAAGGTAAACCTTTTTTTTTTCTCTCTCTCTCTCTCTTCCTTTTCATTTATCTTGCTTACCATGCCAGATAGCCCGTTATAATTGGTTTTGGTGTATGAACTTGTTCTCCAGGACACTGTTGGTCTGAGATCATTTGCTGCTGGTGGGAAGTTACTGCAGGTACCTCTTACATTACAGATTGTTACTTCCATAGATAACTAGAAGGTGCTCTTGTGGAAACTAAGTGGTTGTGTGTGTGTGCAGATCAATAGAAGAATGGAGTTTGTGTTTGCTAGCCATAGTTTTGACGTGTGGGAGAGTTGGAGTCTAGAAGGTTATCTGGACGAATGCCGGCTTGTAAACTGCAGGAATTCCTCTGTAAGTCTCTGTCCTTATACAAAATGGTCCGAAATTGAAAAACCCTAATTCTTGGACAGCAGAAATAATTTGTGTAAATGTTAAAAACCAATGTTGTAGGCGGTGTTGGACGTTCGTGTGGAAATATTGGCAATGGTAGGAGATGATGGTATCACACGTTGGATCGATTAAAAAGGAAAACAGAGTCTCTCCATTTGTGAGTTTCTCTCTTTTAATTTCTCTTGTTACTTTAACATCCTTAGGATTCACAGACCAAAAACAAAGGCACCCAATTTTTGTGTTTTGAAACTGTCGTGTGTTGTGTAGTTGGTATCAACCAACTTATATCTGTAATCATTGTTTCTTTCTATTATTCTCGGATTGCAGCAACATCCGATGAGCTTGTCTTAGAGGGACGTTTGTTGTTGTTTTTCTGGGTCTGGTCGTGATGAACTTGAAAGTATTGTGTGTTTGGTTAGTATTTTGAAATAGATGTGTGTATTGTATTTGTATATGTTGCGTTTGTGTTTTAGAAATCATCGTACATTACTAAAACTTGAGCTAAACTACAAAAGAAAGCTAGACTACATTTTTCCGAACCAGGCTCCAGCTATCTCGGAAATATATGATTTGCTGCTTACGATCGTAATCCACGTGGCAATTTATCTGCCGTGGATTTTAAAGTTGTACGTGGCGTGAGTGTTAGTAGAATGTCCACATGGCTTGTAGTTGTTAGTCCCACGCTCTGAACTAGAGCAACCGGCTCCTTACACGTGTTTGGCTTGAATCCATTTTCCTTTGAGATTACGCTTCTACCCTTGTCTGCCTCTCCCGCTTATACCACCACCACGGCACCAGTCACACAACACATGTCTCACAAACTCTGTTTCAAACCAAAAGGGAACTTTGTGTGTGTTTTCAAGTTTTATGGTGACTGTAAACCCTAGCCAAGGTCATTGTTTACCCATGAGTATGAATCTACCGGGTTACAATACTCTTCCCCACGCGGCAACAACGATACCGGTTTCCATACGGAGCAATACGATGTCGTTTATTGAGGATCCAACAAAGAAGATTAGGAAGCCTTACACAATCACCAAGTCTAGAGAGAACTGGACGGAGCAAGAACACGACAAGTTTCTTGAAGCTCTTCATTTGTATGTTGACACGGATTTCACTTCTCTGCCTTCTTTATCTGTTTAATAATATCTTTCTTATTGAGATTTGTTCTTTCTTCTGATATGATCATTTCTATTTGATTACAGATTTGACCGGGATTGGAAGAAAATCGAGGCCTTTGTTGGATCAAAAACAGTGATACAGGTAATCAATCAAACATATGCATTTGATTCTTTTGTCTGAAATTACATTTTTTTTTAAGTAACTTTGTGAACTCTGTATCTAAGCTATATGTATCTCTATGTTGGATTGGTTTGGTAGATACGAAGCCACGCACAGAAATACTTTCTCAAAGTTCAGAAGAATGGGACTAAAGAACATCTCCCACCTCCTCGACCAAAGAGGAAAGCCAATCATCCCTATCCACAGAAGGCTCCTAAATGTAGTAACCTTTCATCTTTCTATTTGCGCTTTTGTTATCTTATCTCATTTTCTCATGGCTGTGTTTTTGCTGCAGTTGCTCTTACTTCTTCAAACGCATTGCTTCAACATGACTACTTATACAGCACTAATTCGCATCCCCGTAAGCATGGATTAGTGCCTTGCGATGTTAATATACCAACTACTGTGATCAAAGGTAAAATGTGTACTGAAGTTTGCTGTGTGTTAATGTAATAATCTGAAGATATGTTTGTTTGTTTGTTTGAGTTTTTAATAATGTTGAAGGGTAATGAATTTGTGATTGTAGAGGAAGTGGGTGGCTCAGAGAACTGTTGCAGCACTAGTAGTAGGAGTAGAGATAAGCAGAGGACTCGAACTGTTACAGAGCCAAATGACCAAGAAAATTGTGGAAAGCCACATAGAGGTAAACGATTTTAACTTTGTACAGAGCAAGTTTGTGATTCCTGTCTTTGCGACATTTACAGATTACGAGTTTGTTTGTTTGTTTGATGTTGGTTTTTCAATTCAGTGATGCCGAATTTCGCAGAAGTTTACAGCTTCATAGGAAGTGTATTTGATCCAAAAACAACAGGTCATGTCCAGAGATTAAAGGAAATGGATCCAATAAATCTAGAAACGGTATGAAAAACACAAACTCTCTGCTCAGGAACATGTCTGGAACCGAAAAATGTCGTTAACACGTTTTTTGTTCAGCAGGTCCTCTTACTGATGAGAAATTTATCTGTAAACCTGACGAGTCCCGAGTTTGAAGAACAAGTAAGAGCTAGTCATCTCTTTGTGACATTTTGACTCTTAGAATACTGAAAGAGAAAACAAACTATCTTGATGGGCTTACGGTATGATTGCTGTGTGCTTTATGCAGCGGAAGTTGATATCATACAACACCAGATAGAATGAGAAGATAGCTGTGGAAGTCTCTAATGGTAGTCTCACTGCCTAAGTGTCGGAGTTACATGTCGAGCTCTCGCTTTCTGTGAGTGGACTAAATGAATGAACCGGTTGTACATACAAGTCACAAAAGTTTGAAACATCTTAGGAGATAGACAAAGCCTGCGTAGAAAGACAGACATTAGCGTTTGTTTTGTAGTATTCAATGGTTACTTAGGTTTTTTTATACGGAATGGACTAATTAATAACAGTACTGGTTTTGAAAACTACTTAAGAAAGCTGAAGCTTGGTGGAATTATCGGACCAGTCTTTGACGTATATCATGACCAGTCATTGAACCGGTAGTAGAAAATCTCTCGCAGTACAAGTAAACAAAGTATGACATTAGGTGTATTCTTGTTTCAAAAACAGTTCCATATACGATTAACATGTAAGATCACAGTAATGAAAATAATAGAAAACTTCATATTATCATATAGCTTACTCATGTTCCAATTAAAAAACATCGAAGCTACAAAACACAGAATAACGAAAAGCTAGAAACAACAAACCAATTGACTCAAGACTTAATTAAAAGTCGGACAACACCAACATCAAAACAAAAAAAGAAAAAAGACACAACAAACTTATGGAGACATAAGGAGAGAGATAATCTAATAGTAACGAGGCCCATAATAAGGATGAACTTGTTTGAACTCCTGGTTTTGGATTTGGCAATTGTTGTACCCCGTTGGTGTGCGATTCATAGCACTAAATTCAAACGGCAGAGTTTGAACATGAGTAGGCATTCCATTTTGAGCAAAGAAACCCTGGTTTATGGAGATATTACCACCATTAACAGCTTCTGGAGCAACATGATTGCTAGAACTTCCGACGTAGAAGTTTGAGATTGAGTGATGAAACTGAGAGGCTCTCTCATTAACTTCCTTCTTCAAATCTTCAAGAGCACGTTTCATGGAAGTTAATTGAGTTAAGTTGTGTTCTTTTGGAGAGTTTGTCCACCACTCCTCAACTTTCTTGTTTTCTCTTTCATTTTGGACTAGCCACTCCTTCTTCCTTTGTTCTTTTTCTTTTTCAGCCATCGCCTAAGATAAAATTGTATTTTAAACAATTATATTCACGAATAATAAATGTGTTAAAAAAAAATAATCCATGAATATGTCTTAAACACAAATTGGAACCCACCAAAAATTATATTCTTAATTTACTTTGCTGAGGAAATAAATATATGACGAGACAATTTCTTCTACTGTATAACTTATTAAAAAAAAAAAATCTTGGATGTTAAATCAAAGAGAAATTGTGTGTACATCCCAAAGGAGGTTTACCAAAAAATTCCCAAATAAAAAACAACTGTGAAATACTTATATAATATTTATCATCAAAATTGAAAAATAAGAGAGAAAAAAATTAGAGATAAAATGTTGCCAACAATTGAAATTTACCTCAGTTAAGGACTCATTGAGCATTTGAAGATGGAGCTTTGTGTGGCTTTCATCAAAGTTTGAGTTGTTGTGTCTTAGAACACGTTCTGAAAATTGGTCAAGTAAAACGTTAACATTTGGATGACCAAAAGAGTATACTTTTCCAGATGGTGAAAAGACGACAATCGCAATTTTTGCATCACATAACGTGCAAAGTTCACTGGCTTTCTTAAAAAGACCAGATCTTCTCTTTGAAAATGTAACTTGAAGGTTTGATTCGTTGGTCATTTTCACAATCTCTATTTTTCTACGGCCAAGATTCTTTCTCGCCATTTTCTAGATGTTTTGAAAAAAAGATGAATTGATTTTATTAGTGACAATAGGTATCTGTATTTATAGACCAAATTTTACAAAATATGTTTGGAGTTTTATAAGTAAATATTTTTTTTCCTATTTTTATTATTAGAAATACAATTATAAGTTACCATTCTAGGAGTAAATAATGGTTTACACATTTTGTCAATAAGAGGTATATAATTATTATATTTTAGCTGTTACATTTTCATTTAATTATTATATTAGTTTACAACCTGTCATTTTATAAAAATAAATTTTGGGATATTATTTTTATTACCACCTCTCAAATATAGGTATTAATAATGATTGGGAAAAGGATATGCACAAATCTTTTTAATATGATTATCTTCCACTATTTTTTCTATAATCAATATCCTTTTTTGAATTTTTTTTATTAATCAAACTAATAAATTTTGAAATCTTTTGGTTTTATTTATTTGAAGTGTTCAAAAATTTATTTAGAATTAAAATAATACATAAATAAATTATTATGGCCAACTTAATTTTTTTAGAGCAAATTGACATAGTTTATTGTTGAGAAGTATGATTTAGTTTTGATAGTATAAATAGAAATTTAAGTTTAATCGCCGACTTTCGATAGTTTTTATTGCATATTTAGTAATAGTTGTTTGATATTTTAATTGTGATCGCCGACTTTTTAAGTTTTTTGTGAGATAAAAATAATTAAATTAGATACTTATCTAATATTTTGATCGCCGACTTTTCAAGGTTTTTTTTTGGATGTTTAAAAAAAGGTAGACTCACAAAAATGCCCCTTTTTCAATACTTCTTTTCAAAAATGCCCCCTTTGGCTGTCCATTTTTAAAAATACCCCTTTTTATGTACAAAATGACTAAATTACCCTTCTTTTAATAAATGATATCACAAATATATAAGGAAATATAACAAAATTAGGTCCACAAAATACAAAATATTTTTTAGCGGGAAAAGTGATCCCGCAATTTTTCCCGCCAAAACACTTGTAAAAACTTTAAAATACCTTGTAAAATTTTCCCGTAAAATTTTTTCCCGCCAAAAATTTTTTTTTGCGGAAAAAGTGATTCCGCAATTTTTTTGGCGTTAAATTTTTGGCGGGAAAAATTTACAAGGTATTTTACAGGGTATTTATAAGGTTTTACAATGTATTTTAAAAGGTTTTACAACGTATTTATAAGGTATTTATAAGATATTATAAGATTTTACAAGCTATTTTATAAGGTTTTACAAGTTATAAGGTTTTACAAGTTTTTTATAAGGTTTTACAAGTTATAAATACCTTATAAAACCTTATAAGTACCTTGTAAAACCTTTTAAAATACATTGTAAAACCTTACAAAACACTTGTAAATACTCTGTAAAACCTTTAAAATACCTTGTAAATTTTTCCCGCCAAAAAAATTGCGGAATCACTTTTCCCGCAAAAAAAAAATTTTGGCGGGAAAAATTTTTACGTGAAAATTTTACAAGGTATTTTAAAAGTTTTTTACAAGTGTTTTGGCGGGAAAATTGCGGAATCACTTTTCCCGCCAAAAAATATTTTGTATTTTGTGGACCTAATTTTGTTTCAAATAAGGGTAAAATGGTCATTAAAAATTAAAAGAGGGCAAACTTAAAAATGGACTCTCAAAGGGGGCATTTTTGAAAAAGGGTATTGAAAAAGGGTATTGAAAAAGGGGCATTTTTAACAATTTCTCTTAAAAAAATCCAACTATCCATATAAATTAGTTGTCTGATATTTTAAATTTTTATTACGTAAAACATATTTAACTTCTGACAACTCAAGACTTACAGACCAAAAGGACGTGATGCTAAGTCGAACTTGTTTTCAACGTTTTTAAACTTAACACTTAGTTTTGTTTTTAGTTATTAAGTTTATTTTTAGTTTTTAAGTTTTTTAAATTTTTTTACTTAAAATATTATTTTTGAAAACCGTTTAAAACAAAACTAAGTGTTAAATTGTCATTACGTGAAAACATGATAAATTTATGACACTTCAAGACTTACGGACCAAAAGGACGGGATGCTAAGTCGAACTTGTTTTCAACGTTTTTAAAATTTAACACTTAGTTTTGTTTTTAGTTATTTAGTTTATTTTTAGTTATTAAGTTTTTAAAAAAATTTTACTTAAAATATTATTTTAAAAAATCTTTTAAAACATAACTAAGTGTTAAATTTTCAGTACGTGAAAACATGTTAAACTTATGACACCTCAAGACTTACGGACCAAAAGGACGGGATGCTAAGTCGAACTTGTTTTCAACGTTTTTAAAATTTCACACTTAGTTTTGTTTTTAGTTATTAAGTTTATTTTTAGTTTTTAAATTTTTAAAATATAGTTTTAAATTAGAAAATTCAAAGTGAAAAATCAAAATCTTTATTAAAAAAAAGAAATAAAGAAAGTAATAGCTGGAGTTGGGCCGTCACAGCGAAGCCCATTGCCCAAACTCTGATTTTCTATCTTCTTCATCCTCCCTCAGCCGCGACTCCATTATTCTTCTAAAGCCATCGAAAGTCGAAACTACTAGCTTTTCATTGTCCCTCTCTTCGCTCTCCTCTTCTCCGTAATCTCCTTCGCCGCCGTCGACAGAACCCACCGGTGATGAATCCATGGTAACGAATTACCAAGAACGGTGAAATTAGTGGAGATCCGAAATGAAATTGTTCTCAATAATTGACTGAACCGCCGATCAATCTTACGGATTTGGTTCCGAGATGAAAGATGAAGTTTTTGCAGAGATCATCGACTAACTTCAGTGTCGGAATTGATCATCTGCTTCACGGTCTCGATCCTCTCTCCAAGACAATGGCAGAGCTTTGTTGCGGAAGAAACTACATGTATTCAAAAGAAAAAGATGAATGATGATTTTTTTTTTGTTATCGTTTCGAAGAAGATGAATAGAGAGAATTATGATTTCTCAAGAAGAAGATTTGAGTGAGTATTTATAAGCAACAAAGGTTCTTCAAAAAAAAAGGCAACTTTCAACCGTTTTTTTTGTTGCCAATATTTCCTTTTTTCTAAGAGTTTGGTTGTTTCCTTTTTTCGACGAATTTGATTGTTTCCTTTTTTACATATTTGAACTTGTTTTGTCAAAGTTGTTTTAGAATATTCTAAGTGGTTTGTATTAAAAATTGTGTTGCAGGCAATGTTGGCTTCTCCAAAAGCATAATAACCAGTTTTTGAAGCAGAAGCAGATTATGAGAACTAGATCCAAACAGACGTTGACATCAGGCTACCATTGCTAGTTCATATTTCGAGAGAGAAGCGGCCTGGTTACATTGATCCACAGATAACAAAGATTGGTGTTGTGTTTTGATCAGCTGAGAGTATTAATCAGAGATAAAGCAAGTATCAAGCTCACAAGTGAAAGGCAAGGAAAAAGAAGTGGAGCATAGTGAAGAAACACCATGTGACACAGATTTGGAACACTCCAGCTCGGGAGTAAGGTCAGAGACCAACACATGAAAACATAAGCATCTTTTGAAACGAGAATATGTATTTCTGTTGATCAAACTATAGTCATACACGTCAATCTAAAATTACACAAAAATTCTGATACAAATAGGAGCAGCAACTTGTTGTGACTTTGACACTCCACTAGTGTTCATCAAAATCCAATGTAAAACCCCTTTTAGTCCCAAGCAATGCTATTCACTTTCTCCAGCAACCAAGCTGACATAAACTTGTCAATGGAACACGGAAGCATCACTGAATTGGGATCGAATCAAAGAGTCTTTATAAGATGTAATAAATGTCAAACACACGGGATGGCATTACAAAGAGATTAACAAAATAATCACTGCCGAACAAGATTGAATGTAAACAAGTTGGGATGGGTCAGATGCATCAACACAAAAGACACGAGATGATCCACATGAGAAGTCATTTCAACACGAGAAGCAAGTCAATAAACCCTGCACAAGAACAACATGATACGAAAAACAGAGTAATCAATAAGGTTAAAACAAAAACAAAACCAGAGATTGATAAATAGGATGTAAACAGGTCTTAAACACTGTATTTCAGATTTGCAGACGTATGGAATTATATCCTCACTCCTCCTCTTCAAAATATTCAAAAACTTTGAAACAGATACCATAAGACCAAAGAAAGAAACACCAACCCTATTATTTAAAGAGGTCATTGACTTGTTGGAATACAAATTTATTGTAATTTCTTTACATTACTACTTGTTTGGAGCAATAATGGGTTTTCTCTTTTAGCCCCCACCTAAACCCTTTTTAGGAGGAAACCTAGATTATTCGTGGCCACACTAAAAAATTATTCTCTCATTAATTGGTCTAGTTTTAAAAGCAAACCAAACTTTTTGAAAACAAATACGTCTACTCGTATTATGAAACATTAATTTGACCTCCGACATTTCAACGAATGATTTACGATCCATCTTGTTGGAGATACCAATTTTTGATCCACCATTAAAACTGTAACTTTTTGAGGATGAATGATGATCGTGGACTTCTCACCTTGACTTTCAGTTTCAATCTTGTATTTACTTACATGAATAAATCAAATACTGCACATATTATCAGATTTGTGTGTTAATATTATGACATAACAAAATGTTCTTCCTAGGCATATATAAAAACAAATAGTATTTTTTATGAACCAATAATAATGTGTACCATAAGCAAACAAATGATTTTGGTGCACTCATGTTCCCATAACGAAAGTAAACTCAATAATTATTCCATGAGTATGTTTATATCCATATAAAATTTGCAATTAAATAATCAAACGTTAAGTTTCAATTATAGTCAAAACAAGAACTAAAACGCTAACCAATGTGTAACCCACAGATTGGTTAATAACACTGAACCGTACCTTATCATACCACCCCAACGGCTATCGACATTGATCTATTACCAAAAACTCCTCAAAACTATATAAAAGGCTCTACCATCTTCCACTTTCCCGAAAAGGGTAACATCGTCATTTCAGGTAACCTTCTCTCACCGTCACCACACATGCAATTACAACACTCAGACAGGAACTCAAAAAGACAGCTCATTCAATACATCAACACAGATCACTCCAAAGCCTTTCTCTTTCTCTTTAAATTCTTTCGTTTTTTTTTTATTTTATCAATTTAATCTTTTATTTGTTTTTCCTCGATTCCTTGTTTTCGATTCAACATTCGATGCGGTGACAAAACACAGATTTTGGCCGGAAAGTTTTGTGTTTTCCGGCGAGATATGCGAATAAACCGGAAGAATCTGTAACGGAATCTAAGGAAAAGTTAAAGTACGATGTCGGTGTACGACGCTGCTTTCCTAAATACTGAGCTTTCGAAACCGACTTCGATCTTCGGTCTCCGGCTATGGGTCGTTATCGGAATCTTACTCGGATCTCTAATTGTCATTGCCCTCTTTCTTCTCTCCCTCTGTCTAACTTCTCGCCGGAAAAATCGAAAGCCGAGAGCCGATTTCGCTTCCGCCGCCATCGCGACACCGCCAATTTCTAAGGAGATTAAAGAGATCGTTCCTTCGCAGACGCAGTCTGTTCCGGCGGAGATCCAGGTCGATATCGGGAAGATCGAACATCGAGTGGTGTTTTCAGATCGAGTATCGAGTGGTGAGAGTAGAGGAACAGCGAGTGCAAGTGAAACGGCGTCGTATTCTGGCAGTGGAAATTGTGGGCCGGAGGTTTCGCATCTTGGATGGGGACGATGGTATACTCTAAGAGAGCTTGAAGCGGCCACGAATGGCCTTTGTGAAGAGAATGTAATCGGAGAAGGTGGTTACGGGATTGTGTATCGTGGCATTTTAACTGATGGAACCAAAGTCGCTGTCAAGAACTTGCTTAACAATAGGTAAAGCAAAATCTTCAATTTTGATTCTAAAGATTGGTCCTTTTACTCGTTTCTCAATTTGGGTTTTAGGTATTCTTTGATTTTGTATTGGTTTCAACTAAAGATTCATCCTTTACTCATTCTCATTCGAAAGTTTGATCCTTTACTCGATTCTAGATTGGGGTTATAGGTATTACCAATTGGGGGTTTTGCAGTTTTGCGTAATTAAGGACTTTTACTTGTAATTTTGCTCTGTATTGAAGTTTGTCTCTGATTCTGTACTTCGTCCTGTAATGTGCTTAGATCCATTAAGTAAATGTTTCTGGATATTTATGTAGATGGTTAAGAGTGATCGTGATCAGAGTCCTTCTCTTATTTAACTGCATTGCCTATGAGTTGTTGTTATTATTGAATTTTATGTATGTATAGGTTATGTCATGGGTCACATGTGGTTTGGATGGGTAAACGTCTTTACTAATAATGGCACTATGCTTCTGGATTTTTATCTCTGTGATCTGTAGTAACATTTGTAGTTGGTGTGTCTTTTAATTGCCAGGGGCCAAGCAGAGAAGGAATTCAAAGTAGAAGTGGAGGTCATTGGGCGTGTACGGCACAAGAATCTCGTTAGGCTTTTAGGGTATTGTGTCGAAGGTGCATACAGGTATATATACCGCTGCTCGTATTTCTTTTCCTGTGTTACGAAAGGAATGTTGTGATCTAAAACCGGGTTCGTGACTACAGGATGCTCGTGTATGACTTTGTCGATAATGGTAATTTGGAGCAATGGATTCACGGTGATGTTGGTGATGTCAGCCCGCTGACTTGGGATATCCGTATGAATATTATACTCGGGATGGCCAAAGGGTAAGAATACCTTTTGAGTTGTTAGATTCATCTTGCTATCCGCTATGGTTTATAGGCTGTTAGTTTATGTAAATCTTTGTTATATCTGCAGATTGGCGTATCTACACGAGGGTCTTGAACCGAAAGTTGTTCATCGGGATATAAAATCAAGCAATATCTTGCTTGATCGCCAATGGAATGCTAAGGTTTCGGATTTTGGACTTGCTAAGCTCTTGGGTTCCGAGAGCAGTTATGTTACTACCCGTGTTATGGGAACTTTCGGGTAAAGTCTTAAACTCATTCACTCTCTCCTGCAATCTGCAAGACAGTCTTTAGGAATCTGAATATTAGGAAATAACTTTTACTTTGCGGGTTGATTTGTTTAGTTATGTAGCACCGGAATATGCTTGCACCGGAATGTTAAACGAGAAGAGTGATATCTATAGCTTCGGAATATTAATCATGGAGATAATCACAGGAAGAAACCCGGTTGATTATAGTCGGCCTCAAGGAGAGGTATTTAATTAGCAGATTGAACCAGCCTTGTTTTAATCCCCTCTATATTTTTGTAAACGGTCTTATTTTCTGCGTGTGGTTGTAGACAAATCTAGTGGATTGGCTGAAATCAATGGTAGGAAACCGAAGATCAGAAGAAGTAGTTGATCCGAAAATACCTGAACCACCATCCTCAAAGGCTCTTAAACGAGTGTTGCTCGTAGCTTTGCGTTGCGTGGATCCTGATGCAAACAAGAGACCTAAAATGGGTCATATCATACATATGCTTGAAGCCGAAGATCTACTCTATCGCGATGTATACAAAGCATTTTGCCTTTACGTTTTTACATTTCTTTAGGAGTTCGAAAAATGTCTAAAGCTTGGATGATATCTTTGCAGGAACGTCGAACAACTAGGGACCATGGAAGCCGGGAGAGACAAGAGACAGCTGTAGTTGCTGCGGGTAGTGAAAGCGGCGAGAACGGTTCACGGCATCATCAGCAAAAGCTAAGATGAAAAAAAGAGAGTCACTTAGGTTAAGTGACTTTCCATCTCACACGACCATTATATTTCAATTTTTTTCCGGTATATTATTGTCTCACTTACATAATATTTTCATTCTTTGGCTCTTCGAGTCTTGGCCTTACGAATTAACTTTCTTCTTCTTTGTAACCTTTTGTCAACAATCACATTCACATGTCACTTGCTAGATATTGTAAAATGTAATGTTTGGACCGCCCTGAAGCTATGTTCGGCCCATAGCACGAGCACGGGATTGGTCGATGGATCAAACTTATCGCTTTAGAACTGGTATGGGACAAGATGGACCCAGAAGGATTCTTTTATTTAGCTCACGTGATTGTGTTTCCAAACAATTGTTATTCATAAATTATCTTGATTATGGATGGACCTAGTTGTGGTTATCATCTTGAAAATTGTCAAGTTGCAAGAATTTAAAAACAGGTAGAATATTAAATTCATAATCAAAGTTGGGTAACTTGCTTGTCTCGTTAACACAAGATAAGTGCACACTTGTCCTCGACCGACGACCGGAATCTATATTCTCGTGTAGGAGAAAAACGTAGACTTAGAGATAACTATTTTCCTATATTAAAAATTGTAGAAAGTAACATTACGAATACATATATAGTTATCCAAGTCATTCCGTTTTATGATACATTGCTATTTCTTAAAGAAAAACTAAACCACCCAAACAAAGCTTTTTGTGAGAGGAGAAAGAGTAAAACATGTGTATGTATTGCGTACACAAACGTCAAAATGTATACATACATGTATCTTTTGATATAGTTGACAAAAATATTGTATGAAGGAGATTATCATCACTAACAAAAACATTGCATGTTTAGCATATATTGCGTTTGATTAAAAAGATAGATACATATAAATTGTTGCATTAAAAAAAACAATAAAATCATAAAACGATAGTTAATATGTCAACATGCCGTTGTTTAATCTAACATGAGAGATATTTTTCATTTCATTTAAGATAATGTCACTTACAAATACATAGGTCTTTTCCAATGGGCCACTAAGCTAATTACTCTTTGAAAAGTCATTATAGAAAAAATCATTAACAAATAGTATGAAGAAAATACCACTAAAGCTAAATATTGAATGATTGAATTTTCACACTGAAGATCAGAACCTTTTGAGCCGTTGGATCCGCTGGCTATAATTGACTTTTTCCTCTAGTGTACAAGTAGGCCTGAATTGAACAACACATCGTAACCGTACACGCATAGATCTGTCATATAGTGTTCCGTCACAGCTCCGTAACGGAAACATAATCTCTTCCTATCACTATCGACTACCAAATCAACGTCAAAACCTAATTACTTATTTTGTTCCCATTGTTTTCTTTAATGGTTTGTTTATCTGCAGAAATAAGGCAACTTTGTGTTTAGTCATATAAGAACAACGCGTTACAAACTTCTCTCATCTTTCCTGGAAATTTCTGTCCACAAAATTCATTTTCGGTATGAACACTGACCCTTGATCTCATGATCTTGTCCTAGTTTATCTATTAATTAAGATTCTCTCTCTATTACACGACTCTTTTGATTTTTTTGTCTCTTTAATTTTCCTCCGTCTCTTATTTCTTATCTTCTTTGCTCAGAAACTTCTATCAGGCTAATTAAAGTTTCATAGTTTTTTAGTTTTTTGTCCACGGATCTATCTCTTTAGGTGAGTTTGGATTACTCTACGCTTCATGTTGTTGTTGTTGTTTTTATGATTATCTTGTGTTGGATTTGATGTCTTTGATCTGTTTTCTTTGTGAATTTCGATATTGGTTACTCAGATTTCAGATTTTTAAGATATCTGTTTTGCTTTGTATACAGAAGAAAATGGTTTTCTTTTTTTGTGAACCCTTAAATTGGAGTTAGCTCTTACCTCGTAGGCTTGAGTCTTGGATCTGTTGATTTGAAAAAAAAATTAGATCTTGGGACAATTTATTGTGTTGGTTGACTTTTATTTGAGTTTCGATTTGATGTTGTTTGTGTTTCTATATATTTAGAGGTTTCATTACCTTTGTTGTTAGATCTGTTGAGAAAAGAAAGATCCATACTTGAAATTCCAAAAGACGAGAGAATTTGAAAACATTTGATCTTTGTATTGGATATGTTGTATGGATCCAGAATATAATCAATGTAATAATGGTGTTTTGTTTTATGGTATGTGACAATTGATGTGTTATCTTTTTCTTCTTCTTTCTTTTGTTTTCAGTTGATACTTACCTGAATGGCTCGTCCACAAGACCCTCCACGCGGTTTCTTCCCTTTTGGAAACCCTTTCAAGAATCTATCTTCAAAGAACTCGGTACTCTCCCCAAAGCTTCTCTCACTCTTGAACAATTTTGAGACCAACTTAGCATCTTCTATTAGTAAGCTTGTACCTAAGGAAAAGAGCGAAATCCTGACTGTTTCATGGATGAAACAAGCGATGGAATCTCTTTGCGAGACACACAATTGTATCAAGACCCTTATAACCGATCTAGAGCTTCCAGTTTCAGATTGGGAGGATAAATGGGTTGATGTCTATCTTGACATTAGTGTGAAGCTTCTTGATCTCTGCAATGCCTTTAGCTCAGAGCTAACTCGTCTCAACCAAGGTCATCTCTTACTCCAGTTTGCTTTGCATAACTTGGAGGCAAACTCTCCTCAGAATCTGTCGAAAGCTCAATCATCACTTGACAGCTGGAAGCAACACATTGTTTCCAAGAACCCAAGAATTGAAAATTGCCGCGCAATCTTGAGCAGCCTTGTTCAGACCTTGAATCTCCCCAAGGTGAAAAACTCGGCTAAAGGGAAAGTCTTGATGAGAGCTCTATACGGTGTAAAGGTTAAGACCTTATACATCTCTGGTGTTTTTGCTGCAGCATTCTCAGGTTCATCGCAGAATCTGTTGTACCTTACCGTCTCACACGAGCTTCCATGGGCACAATCCTTCATGGAAATGCAGAACACCATGAACGCGGAATTCAAGAACATATTTTTATCAGATGGGTTGACGGTTCTGAAAGAGCTAGAGGCAGTTGATTCAGGTGTTAAGAAACTCTACCCTGCGATCCAACTAGGATCAATAGATCCCATATCCCTTCAGCCACTGAAGGACTCGGTCACAGAATTATCGAATGGGCTGGATCTTGTTTCAAAAGAAGTCGATTGTTTCTTCAAGATTCTGTTAACGGGGCGAGACACATTACTAGAGAACCTAAGGTCGATAGGTGCATCAACTCTACAGGCAACATCGCCAAAAAAGGCTGCCGGAAAAAATTACAGAGGATTCTGATAAACAAGTATTGTGTGTATAGATGGTTTAACTTTAAGTGTTCCATCTTCTTGGTATTGAATGTATTATTATTATTATTAGGTGTTTGTGATATCTTCTTAGTCGTTTGTATGAGATGCTTTGAAAGTACCAACTTACCTAAATATATTATGAATATCTTGAAGCAATGAAATCCGATCATTTTCAACTGCTGATAAATCGTAGAATCGACAGTTAGGTCGAAAATGTGAGTATTTGGTTTATAGAATTATACTGCATAATCAGATGAGCGAGTTAAATACGTTTTTCGGTTTGAATACGTTTAGACTATATTACAGGTTTGATTTTCTTATTAGCTAGATTATTATTCAGTTACGGTTTATTCTCGGTTGTGTAAAAGTGAAGTTGAATTTGAGTTATTTCTTTCAGGTTCGGTTTGGTATTTGGATTGAGGTTTCCGGTTACATTGACTTATAGACCAACAATATCAAGTCGTCGTCGTACTCAGAGAAAAGACGAAGAAAAAAGCAAATGTCGTGTGTTGATTTTCACTCACGGGTCGTCCGAGAAGACGAAGACTCTTCTTCTTCTGATTTGCCCTTCAAAAGATCCAAACTTTCACACGTTTTCCTTTTCCCTCTTTTTAAACTCCACATTCAAAGAAGTCTCAACACGCCAAAATCTCCTCCTACTCCTCCTCCTTTTTTACGCCTTTCTCTTCCCGCGTTATAGCTCTCTGTTTTCATCTAAGATTAGTTCAATTCATAATCTTTGAGTTTTAATTTTTGTTGGAAGGAAAAGAGAAATGTCGGTAGAGACAACATTCTTCGGTGATGACAGCAACAGAGGAGTGAGTATCAACGGTGGTCGTTATGTTCAGTATAATGTCTATGGAAACCTCTTCGAAGTTTCAAAAAAATATGTTCCTCCTCTTCGTCCTATCGGCAGAGGCGCTTCTGGCATCGTCTGGTTAGTTAGTACCTAAAAATCTGATTTTGAGTTTTTGTAATACATCTATGTGATGAAATATGTTTTGGTTGACCAAAAGAAAGAATTATTATTTGGTGGGTTTTGAAACTTTGCTACTTATCTCATAGTTCATTAAGAGATCATTGTGGTAAATACAAGTTTTGAAGGATCATTTTCTTGATCTGTATATTTGATTTAGTGCTGCATGGAATTCGGAGACGGGTGAGGAAGTAGCGATCAAGAAGATTGGTAATGCTTTTGGCAACATTATTGACGCTAAGAGAACTTTGAGAGAGATTAAGCTTCTTAAGCATATGGATCATGACAATGTAAAGCTTTGTGTTATTTATTCTCCACATGTTTTCACCTTTTTCTTGTAAATTATCTGATTGTAGAGTTTATCATGTTTCATCTCATAGGTCATTGCCATTAAAGACATAATAAGACCACCGGAGCCAGACAACTTCAATGATGTTCACATTGTCTATGAGTTAATGGACACTGATCTTCACCACATTATACGCTCTAACCAACCGTTAACTGATGATCATTCACGGGTACGCATAAACCTCTTCGTGCTTCTTATACTCTAGCTCAAGTATCTTCTATATAGTTCAAAGTTTCAATCTTTAGAAAGATTTAGTTATACTCGGAGGTTGGGGTATCAGAATCTTTTTGGTTCGAAGGCTATGAAGTTGTGGTTTTGATGTATAATCATACACTCCATGTTTGTGCAGTTTTTCCTGTATCAGTTGTTGAGAGGACTCAAGTATGTGCATTCAGCTAATGTATTGCATCGTGATTTAAAACCAAGTAACTTGCTCCTGAATGCAAATTGTGACCTCAAGATTGGGGATTTTGGGCTTGCGAGGACTAAATCAGAGACAGACTTCATGACAGAATATGTCGTTACACGTTGGTACCGTGCTCCAGAGTTGCTCCTTAATTGCTCAGAATACACTGCAGCTATCGATATTTGGTCTGTCGGTTGTATACTCGGTGAAATAATGACCAGAGAGCCGTTATTTCCGGGCAGAGATTATGTTCAGCAGCTTAGACTCATCACTGAGGTAAACTTCTTACTTCATCACTTGTAAAGACCGCATATGTTTCCGATTCTTTGTTTTCTTCAACATTGAAGTATTCTGTTACTCTGTTTGTTCTGTTTTGGTTCTGCTTTTTGTAGTTTTATGAACAAACTCATATATGGTTTATCTTTTTCATACACAGCTTATAGGCTCACCAGATGATTCAAGCCTAGGATTCTTAAGAAGCGACAACGCTAGAAGATACGTAAGACAGCTTCCACAGTATCCAAGACAAAACTTTGCCGCTAGGTTCCCAAACATGTCGGTTAATGCAGTTGATTTGCTGCAGAAAATGCTCGTCTTTGACCCAAACAGACGCATTACAGGTAAAGAAGACGAAAACCTATATATGTTGCTTTTCTCTTTTGATTTTCTTTTTATGATAGTTATGAACTTCTTTGAGTTGCAGTCGATGAAGCTTTGTCCCACCCTTACTTAGCACCGCTACACGAAAATAACGAGGAACCTGTGTGTGTGAGACCGTTCCATTTCGATTTCGAGCAACCTTCATTGACGGAAGAGAACATCAAGGAGCTTATATATCGTGAATCAGTCAAGTTTAACCCTCAAGATTCTTAGTGTGTGAGACTTTAAGAGAATCTTGCAAAGAAACTCAAAAGAAGCTTTTACTTTCTCTGTTTGTTCATTGAATTTCTGATATAGTAAAGTCTGTAATATAAAATCAAAAGAGTCTGTAATATGAAACAAATAAAGTTTTTACCTCGACCTTGTTTTGCAGACATAAGCCTTCTCTCTCAAGTTACAAAATACAAATTATGAACAAAGAAGAAACATTTCAAATAAATTTTGGCCCAACACTAGTCTTAGTACTGAAATTATTTAATCTCATGCCTTAAATCCTGTTTTTCAGATTTAATTTCAGCTCTTATTGACTACTTTTTGTTATTTTCTTCAACATAACACGACTAATAAAAAAGAAAAAACATATCACGAATATGAAGTAGGTTATGGTACGGCTAAAACAAGAGAGTAGGTAATGGGTATCACCTAGATATTTCTATCTTTTTCTTTTTAAAATTTACTCGTGAACAGTTGAATGTACCTTACCTAACTTATCGGTTTATTATGAAAAGTGAAATAGATATTGATACAAAATCAAATAAATTATAATCAAACATAACTAAAAATATCAAGCAATTACCAAAATAAGCATTGATCATTCGCATATGGTAGATTTGACCGGTGATAATAGATACAGTCAAATATTTTCATGCCATTTCTTTGTTTGTAAATAACTAAATAGTTGTTGCCTCATTGAGATTTTGTCTTGTTCTTCGTTGTTAGCTAGAAATTTTCATTTACACTAATCAAATCTTTGTTCTGTTTCAGTTTGCACTTTTTTCAAGAAGCCAACGAAAAGTAAAAACATTAGGAAAAGAGCGATTGATGCAGATGAAGAAGATGGAGATTCGAAAAAGCTCTATTTTACAAAATCTAAAGAAAGTTGCAAAACCTGATAGCAAGTTGTACTTTTCGTCTGGACCAGCTAAGAGCTCTACTACGATTGAAGCTGCTGAGAGACCCGTCTTTCACTACGATTCATCCAAGGAGATCCAGGTTCAAAACGACAGTAGAGCAACAGCTACTCTAGAAACTGAAACTGACTTCAATCAGGACGCACGAGCTATCCGTGAGAGAGTTCTTAAAAAAGCAGACGAAACATTGAAAGGGAATAAGAAAAAGGCTTTAGATGAGAAGCTGTACAAAGGAATTCATGGATATACAGATCACAAAGCTGAGCGAGAAAGCTGGAGGCTCACACGGGCCATTAAGAGCTTCTGCTCACATCAGAGTATCAGCTAGATTCGATTACCAGCCAGAAATTTGCAAGGATTACAAAGAAACGGGATACTGTGGATATGGAGATTCGTGTAAGTTCTTGCATGACCGTTGGGATTACAAACCAGGATGGCAGATAGAGAAAGAATGGGAAGAAGCAGAGAAAGTTAGGAAGAGAAATAAAGCTATGGGAGTTGAGGATGAAGACGATGAGACTATCGCGGGTGGCCAAGAGGGCCCACTTGGAGACTTGGGATCTCAGCAGGAAATGCGAAGGTTGCAACAAGCCGGCCGGCCGATAGGTAAACGTGAGACGTAAGTGAATAAAAAGTTGGCATCTTCTAGCTAAGCATACGGTACATAATTATAATAGGAGAGCTCTCTCCATGAGCTCTCTCAAATTTTTTATTATAAATTTTGAGAAAGTGTTAGATGAGAACCTTTGATTTTTTTTTTGATTTTTTTGTGTCCAATGGTAGGTTCTCTAATGGGGTTCTTAGGAAAAAAAAATTATAAAAATTATATATCATAAAAATTAATAATTATTGCAATTCATAAAATATTAAACATACATTATTTTCAAACATTTTAAAAAAAAGTGGAATACTACACTTATACATACAGTTGACCATTGCAATATTTTTGCCATATATTTTTGATTGAAATATTCAGTAAAATATTCATCCATTGTATCGCCGAGCGGATTACGGGAAGAACCATTGTTCTTCAATTTATTTTACGATCACCTAAATTTAGTCTTGTTCTATACATTTTTTTTTTGTATAGAACAATGGTATTTTTGGTTGGTGTTCCTTGTAAATTTTGGAGTAACAAGAAAAAAAAAGAAGAAGAACAATGATAATTTTTGTTGTTGTTCTGCGTAAAGAAGAATAATAAGAAGAAGAACAATGGTTTGTGTACGAATAAGAAGAAGAAGAACAATGGTTTGTGTTGTAATAAGAAGAAGAAGAACAATGGTTTGTGTGTTGTAATAAGAACAATGATATTGTTATATATAGCAATAATAAACGCCTATGGAAAACATACTTGTGGTTCACAATCAGTCATAGAAAAAGAAAAACTTGTGGTGTCTTTACATTAACTTGTGACTTGTATAAGCTATGGTCGTGGTGTCTTCAGTTAACTTGTGACTTGCTTCTTTGTCTTCTTTTCACCATCTTTGTCTTCTTTTCACCATCTGGGAATTCAATTATGTCACAAACATCTTTTGTCTCTGACCCACCATTCCATTCAACCTGCAATTGTATCACTTTTATGTTCTTTTGTCTACGGATGATCAAACTCAGCCTGAGCTTTAAACAGCTCAAGTAACAGTTTTAGAGAGTAAAAACATGTTTCACTCTTTCACAAAATCTTACCTCAACATCATGAAGCTTTGCTTCAAGCTTTTGCTGATGCTCCGAGTAGCAGCCCAATCCTCACTATGAGTAACTAGTGATGAAGAATGAGTACCCTTCTTCTTAATTGGAACCTTTTGGTTTCACAGCACTAGTTTTTTTCTGTCACAAAGAATACTTTTATAAACACAATTCAACGTTTTGTTTAATGCCAATGTAATGAAACACATACCTTCTCGCTCTTGACGGTTCCTTGTTTACTTTTCTTCAATCTAACTATTGCCTTATTACTCAACACAACAAAGATCATCACTTTGACTCTCACTTATCATTGACACATGTAAGCAAAAACAGAGAGTAAAACAAAAGTGGAATCTTTGAGTTTAAAAGATTGACCTCTAATGGAGACGACAGGGATGATGAGATGATGAGAATTGGTGGCAATGAGGTGAGAGAGATTAGTGGAACATGATTTGAGATTAGAGATTAGAGATTAGTGTAATACAATTTAGTATTCCCATTGACAATCGAAAATCTAATAATCTCAATGCCACAGTCCCATAATCAATAGATCTGTATGTTTCTCATCATACACTACCAAACATGATTTGTTCAAACTTTTGAATCAATAACAAGAACATCAAATCCACAACTCTAAACACTTCAAATTGACAAAATTAAAAGGCGACAAAGTTGAATTAAGCTCGATTGATGAAGAAATATGGAATGGAGAGTGAGTGAGTCTTACCTTGTAAGCTGTTGCAATTCTCAGCTTCCTTTCAAACAACGCCGAGCATAAAATTGATCAATTCAGCTCTCTTAGATGGAGTCGGAATAATCGTGTGAGGAGAAGATCCATGGCTATTGGGGATTGAAGAGACGGTTGGTGAATCAGGATAAGAGCCATCGCGAAGAGCAATCAACGGATCAAGGAAATCTCCAGTCAATCGCAACCGGCGGAGCCGAGAAAGAGAGAGAGAGTCGAGAAAGAATTTGGGAAGAGAGAACAGAACAAGGGTTTTTTTTTCTTTTTTTTTTTTTTTGTTAAAAATCGTTACCCAAGTTGACACGTATGCGTCTCTCTCTGATTCTCAAATTTCTCTAGAAAGAGACGGTTCTCTTATTATTTAGCATTTTTGATTTATTTTAATTATACTTAAATGAGAGAAACCCTCAAATTTAATGAGAGAACCTCCCATTGGAGGTGCTCTTAGAGATTATATCTCTACGGTTTAGTGTTGAATATAGTGCGGTTATCTTCGGTTATCTATCATGTGTATAGTTGGTTATCTCTCTTAGTATTTAAGCTTTCTCTGTATCACATTTTACATTTTAATGAAGGTTTCATGATTGTTGATATGGTATCAGAGCAAATTCCCCAACCTTCATTCACTTCTTCCGCTTAATTCGATTCTCTGATTCATTGTTGTTCTTTTTCAATTTCGTCACTCGATTTTCTTTGAGATTTTGCTTCTTCGTTTGATTTCGTATCGCTTGATCCGTTTGTTTCTCCGATTGATTGATTTTTCCGATCAATCCATCGTGTTCTCCGATCTGTTTCTTCGTTTTTGTTCTTCGATCGGTTTCTTCTCCGATTGAAGTATATACTTTGTTCTATATCCAGTCGATTCATCAAAATCGATTGTGTTTCTTCACCGGCGATCTTGTTTCGATTCCGGATCATTTTTTCTTTTTTTTTTTTCCTTTTTTTTCTTTCATCTATTTCTGTTTCCGATCAAAGCTGATCGTGTTCATCTTCTTTCCGATCATAATTGATCGTGTTATCATCGATCTTGATCATCAATCATCGATCTTGATCTATTTTCTTCCGATCGTGTTTTCTTCCGATCGTTTCATCAAAATCGATCGTGATTCTGTTATATCATATTCATTGTCTTCGTCTTCATTCCGATCAAGTTGATCGCGTTTATCGTAGTCACATTCGACTATTTTTTTCTGGATCAGATTGATCTTTTATCATACGATTGATTCATCAATATTGATCGTGTTTATCTTCGAATCGAGCTCTGTTTCGTCAAAAGCGAGCTTCGTATATCTCAATTTGAGCTTCAATTGCTCAATTTCAGTTTCTCTTATCCGATTTGACTATCTCAGCTTCTAGATTGAGCTTGATTTCATCAGTTTCAGTCGATATGCGTTTGAGATTTGGTATAATGGTGACATCTTCTCAGCTGATGCTCATTCCAGCTCATGATTCTGCTAAATCAACATGATTTGGTATAATGGTTACATTTTTGGATCTCTTACGCGACCACCGGAAAGTCATTCATACTCTGGTTCATGTTTGATGTTATATGTTCATGGATACTGCCATTTCTCAGTATGAATTTAGCTTCTGGAATGATATTTGTAGATTCTGGAATTGTCTTCGTTGGTGATGATGTTGAGCTTCAGTTAGAACGGTTTAGGCAGAACTATTATATTGATGATTGATACATGATGCTTCGACCTAGCTGCATCTGTGGTTGATTTTCTTGCGTTTTGCCGTGTTAGCGAAAGAGCTTCTTCATTGGAAATGGTCTCAACATTACCAACCATTCTTGAAGTTTGCTATGACTTTCTACTTTTAATCGCCATGGATTATGAGATTGTTGTCATGTTTTCGCTGAACTTTGGAGGATTGCAAGTGATAGCTCCTCCTATAGCTGGTTTTGTTTCCATGCCATTGTGATTGATGTACAGACTCTGCAATTCTTTCTACAATCATCACTTGTTCACGACAAGCTTTCTCATGTAAGTGGGATTCACAGAACGGACAAGCCGACTCCATTGTTTATAATTTCGGATCACATTCTGGTGGTGCTATGAAATTAAGAACTATTGGTTCCTCTTTGGATCATTGCTATGGCTGGTTTGTGATGTTACTTGGCTACAAACTCATGGAGACTTCAAGGTTCTTTGAGCAGTATTCTTCACTTTTGATACTTAACAGTTTTATCAAGCTCATCTTGGATTCAAGCCACTCACGGCAAAGAAGATCTCTCAAGTTCTCATGGCTATTGAAGAAGAGGACGACATGTGATTCATTTCTCTATAATCCAGTTTATGAAGGTGTCAAGTCTTTCTACATGGAGGAAAATGAGACTGTTGCTTTCTCATAAAAGTCCTTTTGAGCACATAAATTCTTCAAATCCAAGATGTCATACTTCCATCTTGCGGGGGCGTATTAGAGATTATATCTCTACGGTTTAGTGTTGAATATAGTGCGGTTATCTTCGGTTATCTATCATGTGTATAGTTGGTTATCTCTCTTAGTATTTAAGCTTTCTCTGTATCACATTTTACATTTTAATGAAGGTTTCATGATTGTTGATAGAGACTGACAACGATAGCGACGAAGACGAAAATGCATTGCCCTTTGCTTGTTTCATTTGCAGAGAACCTTTCGTTGATCCAGTTGTCACCAAATGCAAGCATTACTTCTGTGAGCATTGTGCTTTAAAGGTATGATCGTAACTTAAATCACAATGATGACTCTGTTTTTTGGTTTGTGAAGAAATTTGTGAAACTAAGTGAGTTTTGTTTAATGTAATGATGCAGCATCACACGAAGAACAAGAAGTGCTTTGTGTGTAACCAACCAACAATGGGGATTTTCAATGCAGCACATGAGATCAAGAAGAGAATGGCTGAAGAACGGAGTAAAGCTGAACAAGGATTGTGAAGTTCTTCTTTCACAGGACAAAAACTATATTTATTCTTTGCTTGAAGAAACCTTTTTGTTTGTTGTACTATCTGGCCTAATATATATTCTGGTGAAAATTGTTGTTTCAAACTTCCTCGTAAATTAGTAATAAGTCATCGTTAGAATAATAGTCGTCAAATTCAATATCTTTATCATTGTTTGAGCTCATCATCATCATGAATTGATGATACCATCAGTATCATCATTACCGTATAAAAATTATCATTATGGTTATGATAAAACCATGAGCATAAACACTAACTCTAGAAGGTTCTCTCTGGAAGCGTGGGAGGTGGGTGATTTAACGGTGTCAATCTCGAATTTTTCCGATCTTCTAGATCAAAGACATAACTGCGATGAAGGCAAAGGCTGTGGGTGAGGCTGAGGCTAAGGCTGTAACACGCGTCTGGTGGGACATCAACAGGTGTCCGGTTCCCAGTAACGTTGATGTTCGTCGGGTGGGTCCGTGTATAAAACGGGCGTTGGAGAAATTAGGATACTCTGGTCCTCTCACCATCACTGCCGTTGGCATACTAACAGACGTCCCTCATGACTTCCTCAGACAAGTCCATTCCTCTGGAATCGCTCTTCATCACGTTCCCACCGGTTAATATCTCTTCTCATCCTTAATTTTACAAAATTAGGGTTTAGATTCAACTGGTTGCCTTTTTCTTGTTTTTAAAGTCTTTTAGTTTCTGAAACAGATATCTCAGGCCTTGGGTGGGCTGTGCTCAAGTGGACCTGGTATAATCAACCTCCGGCTAATTTAATGCTCATATCGTATGAGCCAATCTTCTTGGGCACTCTTGGCAAGCTAGGTGGGATCGGATACAAATGATCCTCAACAAGCCGCATCCTCCGCCTCCGCTTCCTCTTCTGCAGGGTGTTTCCTCTGGGAAAGCTTACTGGCAAGCTTACCAGCAGGTCTTTGTCCTCTCTCTCTCTCTCGGTACAGTGTTGAATTAATTAAGCTGTTTCTGAACTAATTAGCTTTTGTTTCCCCCACGGATGCAGATGATATGGATTCAGGGGCACCTCAGGAGGACAAGTGCGGCGAGACGGGTGAACCTGCCTTGCTTTGTGAGCAATGCGGAGTTGCTGTCCAAGGCTTTGAAAATTTCTCCACGCATCTCAAGAGTGAAGAACATGCTCAGGAAGTAAGCATCCTAACGGTAACCGAAAAGGACAGACTTGTTGTGTCAATACATTTGTCATTGTGTAACTACATATATACTGTATAGGGTCCATTTGAGTCCACATCCTTCTACCGCAAGTTTCCCTTTCTCACTTCTTCCAGTTATGTTTTGCCTAAATTTGACCCCATATTTTGTTTTTTTGGTTGTCAACGAGCAGTCGCAATACTACCGTAACATAGATGAAGAAAACGACGAAGAAGACTACGAAGACGACGACGAGGAAGAGTAGTAAGAGTTGTGTGTGTTAATGTTAATCTTAACTTAAGCTATCTAATCCTTTTTACTATCAACATCTTCTAAATCCTCATAAACTCTGGTTTTCTTTTTGTGTTAATAATGATGTTATCTTAAGCTAGGAGCTAGGAGTAGTAAGAGTTGTGTGTGTTAATGTTAATGATTTCACCAACGAATTTACTTTTCCGGAGATTTTGTCCCAATGAGCTGCAACAACAAAAGCAACTGATGAGAAAATGATGACTTCTTTGAACTGTGACAGAGTTCCAGATACATCTGCGAGAGATGCAACTAGAAACGGGTCATATACCGTGATAGAGAAATTGTGTGCGATCGCTACTGATTTATATATGATTCTTCGCTTTGTCTGATCTTGCAAACCTGACCTTTTTTATGCATCGTTTGATCTACAATATGATTCTGTATGATTTGCTTGCTTAAATTTGGAAAGAATCTATTTCAAGTAGCAGTTGATCGTGTTTTTCTCCTGGTCATCCTAATTCTTTCCAAGTTTATGATTTGAATTCCTACAAATGATCTTGTTGTTGTTTGACTCTGGTTCTGTGTTTGTAACTTTTCAGCTTTTATCCCGTTGAGTGAATTCTCTGATGCTGCTGTGATGAAGAAGTATGCAGTGAAGCCAGATGCTGAAACTCTTGACATTGTCAACACTGCCGCTAGGAAAACGGTAAGCTTCTTCTTATGTCCCTTGTTTGGAAGAAAAACCGTAAAACCTGTCTGCAACTTTAAACTTTACTAATGAATACCTGAATTTGAATATCAAGTTTATGATTCCAAATGGTGGTGATCTTCTAGTTGTGGATAGTTAGTGAATATGCATCAGTAAAGAGTACCGATAACTTGTATAAAACAGTTTGTCTATCTCTGGTGTTGTAGAAAAATTAATCTGAGGACTGGTGAGACTATACTCTATTGAATAACCTAAAACGGTACTGAAAATAGAATATGTTACACCTATCATAGTGTTATTCAGAAGTTCATTCAAAGCTTTATGTTACCTTGTTAGTTGTGACAAAGATGACCAAGAAGTTAAACATTGTTAATTCATATGAATGAGACTTTCTTTACAACAAGTGTTTGATTTTGTGTTAAACGATGATCCAACTATTGTGAAACATGTGTTTGGCAGGTTACAGTAGTGGTGAAGATATATTGGGGAGATCCTCGTGAGAAGATTTGTGCAGCAGCTAAACAGATTCCTCTCTCAAGCCTTGTGATGGGTAACAGAGGCCTTGGTGGTCTTAAGAGGATGATTATGGGAAGTGTAAGCAACCATGTGGTCAACAACGTTGCATGCCCTGTGACCGTTGCCAAGGCTCACACCTGAGTTTGCTCGCAGAACTCTAAATAACCATCGTATATTCTATGATTTGTGTTTGTGGTCGAAATTTGTATTGTTAACTGTTGTGTGACTGGAGTATTGTTCATCTGTATGGGTAAAAAACACTTCACCTTCTAATAAATACAGAATCTTGTGAGTTTTGGACCTAACTCCAATAATGTCAATGTGTTTTTTAGCATTATGATTGTCCCTTTATTTCTATGTTTGCAGAGAAGACGAATTAAACTTGACAAGTAACAACATAGATAGTTTTTTGCATAATAATCTTACAACGAAGTTCACGACATTAGTAGTTCTACAGAAAATACAAGCTAAAGAGTTTCAGGGAAATTAACAAACACACAAAACAGAACAAATGTCTCCATAGATAAGAAAGCACAAGCACTTAACATTGTATTCCTCAATCGATCATGTAGTGATCGATGTCCTCTCTGGTCTTCTTGGAGGTAAGAAGGACGAACTCGAAGGGTTTGATGAGCTTGAAGGTGCATTTGTCACCAACCATTAAAGGATATTCTCTTGCCAATTTCGGATATCCACGTGAGAAGATTGTCTTCCGATTCTTCAAGCAAAGCACCTTCCATGAACCAATCCCATTCGGGTGACGAACCGTGAAAAACGTAGACTTAATCGGCATATGAGCATCCCAAAAATGTGCTGGGATTGACTGAAATAGAAAAACCAGAGACTATCATTATCACAAATACAGAGACTGTGTTCTTCTTTTGGTTATGTGTTTTGGTTTGAATCTTACCAGGAGCGTGAGGTGTGATTTACATATGGTGATTTTAAATTCTGGAACACCATTCAGCACTTCTTTGCTCATGCTGTTGCTCTTGCTCTTTCTCTTCTTCTTCTTGGATGTATTGTAACCCTCAGCTTTCTTCTTCCTAGCTTTGAGCTCACTTCCTCGAGAAGATTCACCTGTTTCCACACCATTCTTCACTTTCTTTCTCTCCATCTTCTTCTTGGATGATTTGGATTCCTCAGTCTTCCTCTTTCTAACTATGAACTCAGCTCGTCCCGCGGATTCATCAGTTTCCTCTTCCTTCTTCACATCTTTGAAGCTACTCTCTCCTTCTTTCTTGATCCCACCTGTATTCATCATCAAAGTAAGAGAATTAGTCTTCTTCTTTCTCCATCTTCTCTGTTTCATAAAGCATTAAAAGCACAAAGGCTTACTAGAAGAATCCATTGTCTGGAACTTACGAGGTGTGAGCATCTCTACACCATTCTGCTCGTAGATGTTGATATGAAAGACCATATTTCCTCTGTGAGTGAAGGTAATGAACTCGTTTTCTCCTAAAGCGTTGTCACTCACAAACTGATCCCAGCCACGCTTCTCAATGTAGTAGTATCTCGGGTTCTTGGAGATTTCTAGATGCCATGTCTTTCCCCAGTGCGCTCTTATCACCATCTTGTCAGAGAAGTCTTTCCTAGAGAGACTGCTTATGAAGTTGTAAGAAAACGCTCTCTGGTTTGAACAAAACAATGAAGAGTGTTAAGAAATAGTTTAAAAAAGCTTTATGTCTCAAGCACTTGAAAGAAAAAGTTTCAATCTTTCACCTCTAATTATCAAGTTGGTCTTATCATAAACAAACCTAGCATCAAGAAATCGAAAAAGCAAAGAGGAAAGATCTGAACATAGAAAGACAGAGAAGCAACAAACTTTATGTTCTTGAGGGAAGAATAAAGAAAAGAGTGAACAAAAGAAGACACTTCCTTAAACATGAAAAGCAGTGGAAACTGGAAAGATTCAATCTTTCATTAAACACATGCAACCAAAAGATTCTACCTTCTAAACAAAAGCTAAAAAAATTGAACTTTTAAAGCACAGAGAATTTAACAGTTGAGACCGTGAAGATTCAGAGATTTAACCTTTCATAAAACAAAGACAACGAAATGATTCTACCATTTAACTTTTCAAACACAGTAAACCTAAAGATTCAACCGTTGAGACCCACAAAACACCAGAGAAACAACAGATTCAACGTTTCAGACATGGAGAAAGTAAAGATTCAGAAATTTAACAGATTCAAGCTTTCATTTAACAAAGAAAACCAAAAGATTCTACCATTTAACAAAGCTAACAAGATTTTAACTTTTCAAACACAGAGAACCTAAAGATTCAACCCTTGAAACCCATAAAACAACAAACACAGAGAACGTAAAAGATTCAGAGGAAAAACAGATGCAACCTTTAAAACAAAGAGAACCGAAAGATGAAACCGTAAACATGAAACCCATTATTGAACACAAAGAACAAAAAGATTCCACTTTTCAAACAAAGCTATTTCAAGAACAAAGTTACCATGCATTCAGAAGATAAATCTGAACTCTGAAAGAACTTGAAAAAGCTCAACATCTTCCGTTCTTCTATAATCTTATCAAAACCAATGTTCATGCTTCTACCCATCTCTCTTTCTTCTTCTATCCCACTCAGAAACTCTCCTTCAACTTTCTAGTACTTCTGTGTGTGTCTCTCTCTCTATACCTATATATCTCACTCTCTCTCTCTGGTGTTATAAATGGGCAAAAGTGAGTATCCAAATATTTATGCTTCTTTCGTTATAAACGAGATAAGATTATAATTGTGAAAAAAGCAGTCACATATAATTAATCAATGTGTTTATTTATTTTTTATAGTAATAGACAGATGAAAACATTAGCTGTCATAAAAAAAAAAAAAAAAAAAACATTAGCTGTTATAGACCGACTTCAAAGACACGCAAAAGCAGTGTTTGCTAGTTTTAGTACCTGAGGATCCCTGAGCAATAAGGACTGATAGACTTCAAACTTGCTTCTTTTGTGTCTTTATCAAATTCGTATTTATATTATACGATCAACTTCATTTATTAAATTTGAACCTTCGGTAACTTTTTCTCTTTTTTTTTTAACGTTATAGTCAAAGGTTAAAGTTGATAACTTTTTCTAAACTGAAAAGTGAAAAACTAATTAAGGTACAAGATGAGATCACATTGTCTATCACACCAAATTAATGTGTCTGATTTATAAAGAAAATACACCAAATTAATCGGTCTCTGTAATTTATAATGAAAATACACACAAATATACACCAAAGGACTCACTACATGTGTATGCATATATGATCAACACTTATTATATTGTTAAACTTGTGAATCTTGACCATGAAATCTATTGGTTTTGAAAAATTTGGAAACTTGATGCTTATCTCAACACATAAATTCATTTAAGACATCATGTACTCAAAATGAGAAATAGTTAAGAACATATTGGAGGTAATCAACTTCTATTAATAAAAGCATCAGTGTATTGATAAAAAGGTCGTCAGTGTTTACTTCCAAAATACATATTGTTAACTTCGCCACACGCTATAGAATCTATCAACTAAGTTGCAAGACAATGTCACACACAATTATTTACCCCATTATGCACTTTAATCATATTTATAAATATTAAACAACGAAACCCCATTTCCCAATAGCAGCGTTGACGTTCCTTCATCGATCAACTTTGACTATTGCCATCTGGTTTGGTTTGGATCGACGTATGTTCATCAGAGTTCAAGACTGATCCACAAACCCAGCACCATAACCACTTGATCTTATGAACTTCTTCAGGAGAAGAACTACGATAGCGATTGTGAGCCCAACCGCCGCCCATGTGAAGAGTCTGTCATCGACTGGCTTCCAAAACCGTAAACCCGCATTTTCCCACCAAAACCGCAAACCCGCGTTTTTTCCGCCAAAACAGTAAATCCACGTTTTTCCGCCAAAACCGTAAACTCGCGTTTTCTCGCAAAAACCGTGAACCCGTGTTTTTCCGCCATAATCGCAAAATTGCGTTTTATAGCCAAAAAATATCATACCGTATAATGAAGTTTTCCCGCCAAAATTTGTAAATCCGCGTTTTCCCGCCAAAATCGCATAACCATACACTACAAAAAAAGCGCCCTTTAACGTCATTCATTTTGAAGGTTAACGTCGGTATTTAACTGACTTAATTATTATGGCGTCAGTTTTTAAAGCGACGTGTTATCCTCCGACGTTAAAATAATTAACTTCGGTTACAGAAACGACGTGAACTTTAACGACACAAAATTAACGTCAGTTTTCTAATAATTAACGTCAGTTATAAACCGACACCATTGGAATAGTTAATGTCACTAAATAAACCGACGCTATGTGCCTTTGGTTTTATTGCCAGTTTATTATATTTATTTATTAGTATATAAATTAAAATCGGAAGATACTTAAAATTAAGAAAGACAAATGGCCCATATAGAAAATTTCTTTTATAAATATTTTTTTTTTTACATGAACTTTGTCCTAAAAAATACGAAAATCCTTGAAAACAATTCACAATATGCCCATTATCTGTTCTTCAAAGTTTCAAACTGTCGTCTCTGAAAGTCTTAGGTTATTTACCTGAAATCAAATGTAAATTACAAAATCAGATTATAGAATTTTTAAGTAAAAAAATGTTGTTAAAAGAAAATATAATCTATAACTTGATAACTAGAGAGATTTTAGAAGCTTTATTACAAGAACAAAATAGTTTAGGAAAAAAGATACTCAGCTACACGAAGTATAACAGAATACATGGCTACACATGCCAAGTTTAAAAATGTACAACCAACTACACGAACTAAATGTATTGCATGCCCACATATACCAACTATATGACGACATGTAGTCAACATCACAAACATTTTATTCTTGTACACTAATCATCAAAATCCGCCGTTGACCATCGTTGACCGGTATTGACCGGCATTGACCAACAAAAATATTCAAAAATATATATTTTTAATTATTTTAAATATTTTTAAAAATAATTATTCTTTTAAATCGTTTATGGTATTGTATAATAAAAAAAACACATTCTATATTTTAAAAAAATATATTTTGTATGATTAAATAATTAGTTAATTTTTTCAATTTTAAACCGAAACTAAAAGTGAAATAAATAAAATTTTATTAGAAAAATTTGAGTATATGACTCTTTAGTCTAAAGTTTGCATGGTAAAAAAATATAACTTTTTTTGCTAAAATCAAAATCATAATACATAAATAAAAATATAGAAAATTTTATATACTCTGTAGTCTAAATTTAATATATTGTGAATTTTTGTAATTAAAATTATTAAAACAAATTCTTGTAATAACGCGTAAACAACAAAAAATTCGCAATATTTCTTTTTAATATATAGAAAATAGAAAATCTAATGATATTGATTTTAGCAAAAGCATTTGTAATTACAAAAAACTAACTAATTATAATAATCAATGTATTAAATATATATACAAAATATCTTTATGTTGAATATAGAATGTGTTAGTTTTGTTTTTAATATTAAAATAAATAAAACTAATTTTTTGAATATTTTTGATGGTCAATGCCGGTCAACGCTGGATTTCAACGATTGGTGTACCGGAATAAGATGTTCGTGATGTTGACTACATGTCGTTATATAGTTGGTATATGTGGGCATGCAATACATCTAGTTCGTGTAGTTGGTTATACATTTCTAAACTTGGCATGTGTACCCATGTATTCCGTTATACTTCGTGTAGCTGAATATCTTTTTTCCAATAGTTTATCATCATCAATACTCTGAAATATTTGCTTCTCGTAAGCTTGTAAAAAATGTAAGAAAACCAAAGTTATCAAAAGTATCGGGAAATGACCAACTTACATCTGCATTCGGATTGGAGACAAGCACTGTACATGATTTTGGCGATATCTTGACTAATCTAGACCAAAAGAGTTGCTAAAAATTTGGAAGCCATTAAGACACTATAAAAGGATACAAAAAAATATGGAAGTCATGGCACATGATCCATACCTAGAATCGTTGTTGTAATTTACTTGCAAGCTTGCAGCTCCTCAAGGCTGAAAATGATATACAGATCAATACTAACAACACTAGAGCAAAACAAAAAGAGTAGAAAGTAACAAATAACAAAGTCTTTGCCCTTCTTCTTGCTATACAATGTGTGTCTATATCATGTCTCTATATATCTGTAATTTCACCAACATATATTAGATTTTACATATAAAGCATGTTAAACGGCTGAGAAATCACTAATATACTCTCTTTATCCATAGAACATATCACACATTCTCCACAAAAGTTTCACTAGTTAATCAAAATAAGAAAGGATTTGATTACAAAGTTGCAACTTTATCTCTCACTTAGAGAGTAAGATCAAGAACTGTAACCATTTACTTTCTATTTTAACTTACAGTATATTGATGTGGTAAACTAGTCAATTACTATCTTCACCCTTGAGCTTGTCCACCCAACATCAATGCTCTTCTGTGTTACATTTTTAATCCTTTCACGGCTGAGAATGTTGCCATCACAATGAAGCTGATAGCTAAAAGGAAAGTCTGAACAAATAAAAAAGACAAGAAAGTAGGATTGAGTCAAAAGTATGGTAATCCAACCGGAAGGGTCGTTTTGAGTATGACGATTGCAATTCAAGTAAAACAGAGTAATGTTTTATAAAACCAACCAAAACAAAATCAAATTTTGTTTCTTCATACCTTCTAATCCCATACCAACATATGAAAACAATGTAGTAAGCCATAATTCCGGAAGACAGAAGTCCTCTACTCACCTTTCATGGAAAGCATCACAACACATTTGAATTCCACACATTTGTGTTATCATTGATCAAAACTCAGGAAATGCATCTCTTCCTGAAATGTATGTAAATGATCCAAATTAGTTTTCACCTAACTATCAATGCGATGAGTCAAACTTAGATAGAGAGAGATCGAAATAAACTGAAATATGAAAATAAGAAATACCATAAACTCAATTTCAGATTCGTCTCCAAAACCTACCGAGAAACATTTGTAAGAATCCTATTCAACTAAATTCATAATCCTTGTTAAAATCAAGCAATTTCATCCGAAACACAACACATTTCTAAGAAATTTCTATCATACTAACCTTTCTGAGCGATTAGACAAAAAGAGAGATTGAGAGCTGAAGAAAACCACAAAATCAAGTTGAAATACGATTATACGTTTCGATATGAATCTCGACGATCAATTTCGTCGAAATCAGAGATGCAGAGCGACGAGAATTGGAGAAGGAGAGCGACGACGAAGAATCGGAGATGCAGAGCGACGAGAATCGGAGATGCAGAGCGAAGAGAATCAGAGATGCAGAGCGTGGAGAATCGAAGATGGAGAGCGACGGCGAAGAATTGGAGATGGAGAACGACGACGAAGAATTTTGACCTGGGAAATTCAGAAAAGGGGATAATCTCACATTAATACGCGTTAAAACTAATCTGCGAAATTATCTAGATAATTAATAAACGAAATAATAAATTACTAAACTTTAACGTCGTTTTATTAAACGACGCTAAATGACCGCTTATTTTTACGTTTTAAGTCGGTTCCGAAAACGACGTTAAAAAAATGACGTATCCTACCGTATTTGTTGTAGTGATATTATAAGAGACATGGTTTTACGTTTTGTTTTAAATATTTAAATCAAAAATTGAATTTAAGTAGAATATTAGTTTTAAATATATTTAATATTTTGTTTTTTTTTTTATTTTAGTTATTACGATATTAACAATTTTAATAAAAATAACTAATATAAAATAAAACATAAATATACTTAAATGGGTATCCATTTATTTGTGTGAAACCCCATTTAATAAATGAGTTTAATTGGGGTAACCCATTTAACCCCATTTAATATTTTTGCCTAAATAGGTCTAAATGGGTTAATTTTTTTTGTACATACCTATTTTGAATTACATTTGGTAACTGGGGATAAGAGAACTACGTATCATGCTTATCGGATCAATTTTCTTTCTTCAACAATTTTGAATCTGATACCTGACAAAGACGATATTCACTATGCAGTATATCCAGTCTCTTTCTGTGACATTTTGGATGATGAACTCATAAGATCTTACTTGATAAGTAAGTATATATAATATGCTTTGATTGTGTTCATGTATTCTGCTTTTTAATTTTTATTTTCATTTTCTCTTTTTACCACTAGATTTGATTGGATATGTGGTTGATATCGACGACATAAAATACTCTGACCCAAATAAGCAAAACGCTGATTATGCGATGACGTCTTTCAAAATTAAGGACGCAAAGTGAGACTTATTAATTTTACCTATATTCGTATCATTCCTACGTGTATAGAGAGGGTAATGTTTACATTGGTGTGTTGTAGCAATATTGTACTGCCGTGTGTTGCTATCGGAGATCTTGGTGAGCATTTCCACGATGAATGGAGAAGGACTAGGAGTTCGCGGGTTGTTTGTGTTTTGCGGTGGTGGGGAATCTATCAAGTTTCGGGTATGTATCTAACTTATATTTTGTTTAATTGTAACGGTCGTTTGTCTGTATAGCTCCTGTAAAATGGTTTAAGTTTTATGATTTTGATAATTTGATCATGAAATAAGTTCGATGTAACGTCTTAATTCAGGACATATGGTTATCCAATCGGTTGGTAGATGCAGTCGTTTGGATCTGAATCCTGATATGCCTGAGGTTGCTGATTTTCGAGGAAAGTAAGAAGTTTGTTGTTAATCTTAGATTATTCAACGTTTGAAGTTGTTTAGGGCTGGTAATTGATTTATAACTACTATTGTAGGTTGTCTGTTGCGACAGGGTCTTCGCGGTCTAGAGACTGAGAGGAAGTTCATACATTCCGGAGCAGTGCTTGAAAGGGATCAACTTTGGATCTCCTGTTTAACTTAAATGTTTGTTGTTTTTAATTTGTATCTTTTTTGTTTCCAATTTCTAAAAACAATCGGGTTTGGATAATGAAAAATCTTGACTGAAAGATTAGGCTTTGTCACTCTTGCATTAATTAATTTCAACCATTTACACTTTATACACGATGTGATTATTGGAATAACAAAAAAAAAAAAAAAAATAACGGTCGTTCATACCTAATCTTATTGGGAATAAAAAAAGCTTAAATAAACAGCTAATCAATAAATTCCTTCTTTTGATGTATGTGATAGCACACTACTGTTCGTTAATAGTAGATTTTCCAATTCTGAGAAGGCAATAACCCCTTTGGAGTAAACACACGATACTTGAACTTTAAATATATTTGTGATTTTTTAGTATTTGTGTTCTTATCTCCTTTTGATCTCTAAATTATAGAAAAGGAAATATCAGTATTTTATAAACATGACTGCTACATTAAAATTTGCTGATCTAAACGTCGGACAAGATAAGTGTGTTGTGTGTGTTAAGATCATTGCTTTGTGGATCCCTAATGAGAACAAGCTCGGCCGTGTTTGCAGAATGATTCTAGCTGACGAGGAGGTATTTCATCTATAACATCAATTTTCTTAATCTGTTGGTAACTTTGTTTGCAAACTTGGAACTTAAGTTGGAATCTGTTTTAAAATTTACTCGTGAACAGTTGAATATACCTTACCTAACTTATCGGTTTATTATGAAAAGTGAACTAGATATCGATACAAAATCAAATAAATTATAATCAAACATAACTAAAAATATCAAGTAATTACCAAAAATAAAGCATTGATCATTCGCATATGGTAGATTTGACCGGTGCTAATAGATACAGTCAAATATTTTCATGCCATTTCTTTGTTTGTAAATAACTAAATAATTATTCTTATTCTGTTAATTAAAAATAAATTAAAAGTTGACACGAATAACGACTAAATATTTATTTTTCCATAGGATAAAGACTTAAATAATGATAACAAATTAAAATAAATAATCGTTTCATCTGCTCCATCTCCTTTAAGAGCTTTTAATCTCTTCTCTGAAACCTCCCCACAGTGACTCACCACCACGACAAAAAAAAAAACGAAAAACCAAAACCCAAATAAAACGGCGTAGTTTCGGTTACTTCGTCGTCGTCTTTCTCATTCGCCGAGAGTTATAGTTTTTTTCCGCCATGGGAGAGGATAAGAAAGATCAAAAGCTTTCTTCATACTTGAAAGCTAAAAACATTTCATGTAATTCACATTATTCATTTTATTGGCTAATGTCGAAGCTAATCTTCTTAATTCTCGCCATTCTTTTCTCTCTTCAATTCGTTTTCTACCCTTTAAATTTCATCTCTTCTTCTTCTCAACCTCGATCTCTGATCAAATTCTCTGTTTCACCCGTCGGATCCGGATTCGGGTCGGTTCATGAACCGGAACAAACCGAACTCAAGCACGTCGTTTTCGGAATCGCCGCCTCTGCGAAATTCTGGAAACACCGAAGAGACTACGTGAAGCTCTGGTGGAAACGGAACGGTGAAATGAACGGCGTCGTTTGGTTGGACCAACACATTGACCAAAACGACAACGTTTCGAACACATTACCTCCGCTCAGAATCTCCTCCGACACGTCGAGGTTTAAGTATCGATACCCGAAGGGTCTCCGATCGGCGATAAGAATCACGAGAATCGTCTCGGAGACAGTGAGGCTCTTGAACGGAACAGAGCCTGAGAAAAACGTGAGGTGGATTGTGATGGGAGACGACGACACTGTGTTTTTCCCGGAGAATCTTGTTAAGGTTTTGAGAAAGTACGATCATAATCAGTTTTATTACATCGGAAGCTCGTCGGAGAGTCATATTCAGAATCTGAAGTTCTCTTACGGAATGGCTTATGGAGGAGGAGGGTTCGCGATTAGCTATCCGTTGGCTAAAGCATTGGAGAAGATGCAAGATCGTTGTATTCAGAGATATGCGGAATTGTACGGCTCCGATGATCGGATTCATGCTTGTATGTCAGAACTCGGTGTTCCTTTGACTAAAGAAGTTGGCTTCCATCAGGTTAGTCCTCTGTTTTTATTTTCCTTAAATTAAATTAAATTTCCATTTGAAGATTTTTCATACATTGTCCTTTTTTTTGGGTGGAAATTTAAGTTTGATTTCCATTTTTTAACCTTTTCATAGACTGTTTTTATTTTAATGTTTTAAGGTCAAGATCTTAGGTAATTTTTGTTTAGGAAACAGAATAACTTAAAAATGCATTTATTATTTTAGGCAAAGTCTATAATTAAACTTCTAAATTTTTTTCATTAACACTCATATCTTTTAGTAGATATCAAATGCAAAAGCTGTTACAATCATTTATTTTGTTACTGCATTCTGATTTTTATTTGTTTTTTTTTTTTTTTTAACGTGATTTTTATTTGTTTTTGATAAGACTTTTAGTATATATCACATCAACATAAAATTAAAAACATTTGACATTTCTATAATTTTAGTAAAATGTATATTTTGTATGGCGATAATCTCGGCACTCATATAGATCTAGGCTTACATAAGTCATTGGGAGCACTAAAGCCTATTTAACTCTCAAGTCAAATATGTCGTTAGTAGTTTTTGTACGTGTTACACTTACATTCCTCCGTGCATTCACATTATTCATTTAAAATTTATTTATTCTAGTTTCTTTTCACATTTTTTTTTTTTGTTATTCCTATGATAGATCTAGGAACATCCTAACCGAAATCTTAACATAAATCATATCTAATATATCGATTTTTGGAATCTCTGTCCCCCACTATTTTCTCGATCTATACCTATCGCAGCATCGCTTATAGAATATCATTCTCGATAATTCTTATTCACATTGTTGTTTTGATTTTGTTGTGTTGTAACAGATTGATTTATATGGGAAACTTCTAGGCCTGCTATCGGCCCATCCTTTGGCTCCGCTAGTCTCGATCCACCATTTAGACTTAGTGGATCCAGTATTCCCAAACATGGGCCGAGTCAACGCCATGAGACGTTTCATGGTCTCCGCAAAACTGGACTCAGCGAGCCTCGCGCAGCAGTCAATCTGCTACGACGTGGACCACCGATGGACCGTGTCTGTCTCGTGGGGTTACACAGTCCAGATCATACGTGGCGTGTTGTCAGCTAAAGAGATGGTGATCCCCACGCGCACGTTCATCGACTGGTACAAACAAGCTGACGAGAGAAGCTACGCTTTTAACACGCGTCCTATCGCCAAGAGCGCGTGTCAGCGTCCGCGAGTGTATTACCTATCCAACGCGCTTCCGGATTTGGCTTTGCATAGAACTGCTAGTGAGTACGTGAGGTATGACATGTGGGAGCCTGAATGTGACTGGGATATGTCGGATCCTTCGGAAATTGAACGGGTCATTGTTCATAAGAAACCCGACCCGGATAGATGGAATAAACATAGGGTAAGTAACTATATTTTAATTCTAAGTTTTGTGTCTCTATTGGTTTATTGGTGAAATTGATTCATTTTTTTGGTGGTGATAATTTCAGGCTCCGAGAAGAGATTGTTGTAGAGTATTGCCTACGAAGAAGAATGGGACGATGGTAATCGATGTAGGAGCTTGTAAAGATGATGAATTTGTTGAATTCCCTGTCAAATAGAATTTATTATCCTTTTTTAGATTTTTCTTGTTACCAATCTACTTAGAGTTTGTTTCACTTCACACAAGTTAGTTATAGAGAACTGATAATTTTTTTGAAATTTCGAGCTTTTATATACAATTTAAACTTTTTAATTTTAACCTTTGTTGACCTAGACGGTTTTTAGCCGAAAATGTATTGGGTTAGTGGGCTTGGCCCATTAATATTCACGATTTAAGAGAGAGAGGGAACATAACACAGCTAGGATGACGCGTTTGACTCAGTCTCAACTCGGCCAAACCCAATCGAGAATGCCGTGAAGCTTTCAGAAGTTAAAGCTAAATAACTTATTCTCGGGTAACGATCATCAATACACTCTGATTATATATGTTGCAAAAGGGTGTTGATGTTACTGTTATATACTACTATATAGAGACATTGATGGTGTGTGTATATCTTTGGTGATACCTGGAGTTTGTCGACATGCATGAATTCATTAGATTTTCAAAGCCACTATTGTTCTTTTTTTGACGTCAATGCTCTTTGTTTTTGTTTGGTGGCTCTCTCGGGAATTGATATCTTTTGTGTTTGTATTTGAGTCGACCGAGTGGGATAATCGAAGTGAATTTCTTAGTAACTTATTAAAGTGTGAATTCGAAAATGTAAAAGCTTTTTTTTTTTTTTTTGTCGACAAATGTAAAAACTTTTAAGATATAAATCATATTCGATGCTGAAAGGAATATGAATTGTTCGAATAAAACAAAAATTATAATTATAAAAAGAAAGTCAAAACATAATAAGTGTGATGAATGTAATGATGATGAGGAAGAAAAGAAGAGGAATGGGAATGGGCCTGATTTTCATCTTTTCCTCGTTGGCTTTAAAATTGACATATTTTGTTGACACGCGTGAGATTCGTGGACGGAGGAGACAATGACACTCATAAGCCGACATATGACACGTGTCTTTTACACACGTACGTAGTACGGTCACGAACCGGCGAACCTACCAAAACCGAACACGAACCAGATTCCTTACAACCATCCAATTTGGGAGGTCTCATATCTTTCTTTAGTCCGTCGTCGCTTTTTCTTAGTTCTAGAGCAACTTTTATGCTATCTTTTAATCATTATTGCGTCATTAATATATATATTTTGTTGTATGACTCTTGTACCTAATTTTCATTTATATTTGATTTAAGTTTTAGCAAATTACAATCAGTTTTCAAATTAAAAATACAAAAGCTTAAATGTGAAAGTAAATTAATTATTTAAGACAAATTCTTTAAATATTAGGCAAAATCTATATGTTGATTTTAAAATCAATAAATTGATATTAAATTTTTAATTCTTATAAAGTACACAACCAATAACCTCTTAAAGTTAAATATTATGTTTAGAATGTATTTGGACATATTTTATCCGATTAATACCAAGCAGAATAGTTAATTAACAAGTACACGCTATGAGCGATATAAGGTAGCATGGTCCTTGGCCTCTTTCTCAAGTCAAAATGTATTTTAATAATCCTACATGCTATAAACTTCAAATTCCTACTTTTTCAGAGTTAAAACAGAAATCGTAAACATATCCCCATCGCTGAATACTAAATTGTTTGACATTAAGAGTATACACAAAAAGATCTAGATTGATCAGGCATATATAATATTCGGTAATATATATTGCAATTATCATTACCAGAATTAACTAGCTAGTTGACATCTTACGACTTATGAGTGATTTTCTAAACGCAAAAGATTTAAGTTAGGTAGGGTTCGATCATGCATGTCTTTTTTATGCGCGGGGTAACGCATGTTCAATACAAATTTGAAACTAGTTCGAATCCAACAAAAAAAAAAGTTTATAATTTGGCTTCCAAAATATATATTGTTACCATAAATTCATAATTTTTATTCAAATTTAACGTGATTTGTACATTAGTATATTCAAATATCGATAAACTTAATGATAAATTTGGAGGAAATTTTAGTAGTAGAATAGTTTCTCTCAATTTTATTCATTAGCCAATAGGCTTATTTATACAAAGATATTACTTGCATAGCAAGTTCTTTACATTTATGATAATGGTAAATCTACCTATTTAACAATAAGAAGATATACACAAATGTTAACTTTCCCAATAATAATAAGGAAATATATTCAACTCGATCTCGTAATCCCGAGATCTCTCATCCACCGTCGATCTCTCGATCTACGCTTCTCTTTCTCCCAATACTTAATTTTCTAATCATATCGTATATTCTTTTATACCTGTTTTTTTACGTCATCTCGCCAAATAACAACAAATAGATGTAAAATAATGAAAGAAAACAAAAAAACAAGATCCATGGGGAAGAGTCACATGCATGGAGCATGCAACTAGCTTACTTCATCCAATTCCCACTCAAAATTCTCTCTTTATATACACTTTTCTCTACCACTACTTCCCTCAAAACAAGCTAAGCTAGCTCGATCCTTCTCACTAAAGCGATCGTATCTCTTAAGATCTTTAGCGAGCGAGAGAGAGAGAGAGAGGGAGAAAAAATCTGAGAAGAGAGAGAGGATGGAGATCACCAAAAGCAATAACGGTGGTTCGAACCCATCTGCAGGAGAAGAGTTTAAGGATATGATTAAGGGAGTGACTAAGTTCTTGATGATGTTGATTTTCCTTGGAACTATCATGCTTTGGATCATGATGCCAACACTAACCTACCGAACCAAGTGGTTGCCACATATGCGTATCAAGTTTGGAACATCAACTTACTTTGGTGCCACAGGTAACTGAATGATCAATAATTTCCAAATTTTAACTCTATATAAACCAATTATTAATCATGCAGACTTTTGTGCTTATACGCATCTTTTTTTCATCATCACCCTGTTATTTTTAGCAATATTATCGTTTGTCTTTCGCATTTACATTCTTTGGATGAAATTTGATTAAAAATGAAGTTCTAAATATCATTTTTCTTGGTTTGCACGGCAGGGACGACGCTTTTCATGTATATGTTCCCAATGATGGTCGTAGCTTGTTTGGGATGTGTCTATCTTCACTTCAAGAATCGAAAGTCGTCAGACCATATCGATAGGTACAAATTATTCAGTTCACTTAGGTATATAAACTGCATCACTTTCTTTAATTACAACTTGTTTCTCTTAATCGGAAAAAGGGAGACGAATGGAGGAGTGTGGAGTAAACTAAGAAAGCCAATGTTAGTGAAGGGACCATTAGGAATAGTCTCAGTGACTGAGATCACCTTCTTGGCGATGTTTGTGGCTCTTCTTCTTTGGTGCTTTATCACTTATTTGCGCAATAGCTTCGCCACTATCACTCCTAAATCAGCTGCCGCACATGACGAATCTTTGTAAGCTTTTCTTTCATTTCTTTCGCCATCTAAAATATATAATTAGTCCAATAATTTCGCTTTGTTAGTCGAAATTATGGATCAGTTTTTATTTATTACGTGAACATATACCGCAAGATTAATAAGTCCATCAACAGTAGACTATGTGTTTGATTTAATTTTAAAATCTATGACAAATTCATTAAAAAAAGTCTTTTTTAAAGGATTCTCTGTAAAATACTTATCATGGTTAATTGGTTTATCACATATGAATTAAGGTGGCAAGCGAAGCTGGAATCAGCGGCGCTAAGGTTAGGACTTATCGGAAACATATGTTTAGCGTTCTTGTTCTTACCGGTGGCTCGTGGATCATCGTTGCTACCGGCAATGGGATTAACCTCGGAGTCAAGCATCAAATACCATATTTGGCTCGGACACATGGTCATGGCCCTTTTCACGGTTCATGGTCTCTGTTACATCATTTACTGGGCCTCTATGCATGAAATCTCCCAGGTATACTTTTTTTTTTTTTTTCTTGAAGATTTAATTAAAGCGGTACGTACGGTTCATATATAGATAGATTCGATTGTGGCCTAAAATAGTCCACTATTGGGTCCCATCAAAAAGTCAACGGCTCTAAAGTAGTCACTCTGAATGGAGCAGCTTCAAATTTAATATTTTGGGTCTTCACATGGCATAAATGTGTAGATAACGCAATTCATTTTGTTGATCCGAAATTAATTGCATCACGCATTTTAAGGTGGTAATTATTTGGATTAATGTTCCTTTTCTCTTTTAAAAAATCGTATACTCCAAAATATACGACTCGTAGTACTCCGGTAAATTAATTAATGTGATAGCTTCGAAATACTGCATTTCATTTCACACTAGGACTACAAGAATCGAAATTTAAACGGTATATAGTAAATATAATCTGACGTGGAATTAATTAATATTTGATCACAGATGATCATGTGGGATACGAAAGGTGTCTCGAATTTGGCCGGAGAAATAGCTCTGGTGGCCGGACTTATGATGTGGGCCACCACATATCCGAAGATAAGGAGAAGATTCTTCGAAGTCTTCTTCTACACTCACTATCTCTACATCATCTTCATGCTCTTCTTCGTCCTCCACGTCGGCATAACCTTCTCCTTCATCGCCCTCCCTGGATTCTACATCTTCTTAGTCGATCGTTTCCTTAGGTTTCTTCAGTCACGTGAAAATGTTCGCTTGCTCTCTGCTCGGATTCTTCCTTCCGACACTATGGAGCTCACTTTCTCCAAAAACTCTAGTGAGTACTTTTTGTCCAATTCGCTAAGTATATATGATTAAGTTCACCCTTACTGGATGGTCCAATTCTAAACAATTATTTTTGTTTTATAGAGTTGGTTTATAGCCCGACGAGCATAATGTTTGTGAACATACCGAGCATTTCAAAGCTGCAATGGCATCCATTTACGATAACGTCTAGTATCAAACTCGAACCAGAGAAGCTAAGTGTTGTCATCAAGAAAGAAGGCAAATGGTCAACTAAGCTTCACCACAGGCTTTCTTCTTCTGATCAGATCGACCGACTTGCTGTTTCTGTAGAAGGTCCTTACGGCCCTGCTTCCACCGATTTCTTAAGGTGATTTATTTATATACACTTTCTCAAGAACCTATCTAATAACTTGATATTCAGATTTGTTAAGAGTCCCGAAAACTTGATTGACTTGCATTTCAAGAAACATTGATTTCATAAGTTTTTTTTGGGCATTCTAGGCATGAAGCTTTGGTTATGGTGTGCGGAGGAAGTGGGATAACTCCGTTTATCTCTGTTATTCGTGATTTGATCGCCACAAGCCAAAAGGAAACATGCAAAATCCCAAAAATAACTCTGATTTGTGCGTTTAAGAAGTCTTCAGAGATCTCCATGCTCGATCTTGTCTTGCCATTATCCGGTCTAGAGACTAAACTATCCTCCAACATAAACATCAAAATCGAAGCCTTCATAACCCGAGAGAAAGAAGCAGGAGTCGAAGCAACAGCTGGGAAAATCAAAACTCTCTGGTTCAAACCAAGTCTTTCAGACCAATCCATCTCATCAATCCTCGGACCAAACTCATGGCTTTGGCTCGGTGCAATTCTCGCATCTTCGTTCTTGATCTTCATGATAATTATTGGTATCATCAGTAGGTATTACATTTACCCGATCGACCACAACACTAACAAGATCTATTCATTGACTTCAAAGACCATCATATATATCTTAGTCATCTCCGTGAGCATAATGGCGACTTCTAGTGCGGCTATGCTGTGGAACAAGAAGAAGTACGGTAACGTTGAAAGTAAACAGGTCCAGAACGTCGACCGTCCATCTCCAACATCTTCTCCTAACTCATGGGGTTACAATTCCTTGAGAGAAATCGAAAGTACGCCACAAGAATCGCTCGTACAACGCACCAACCTGCATTTCGGAGAAAGACCTAATCTCAAGAGTAATATATACTTGACCTTCTTTCAATTTCTCTATCTCTATAGTATGCATACATAAGTAATTGTTATTCTAATTATGTATTTTGTTGGTTTATATGAGCAGAACTTCTACTTGATGTGGAAGGTTCGAGTGTGGGAGTTCTTGTCTGTGGTCCGAAGAAGATGAGACAAAAGGTTGCAGAGATATGTTCCTCTGGTTTGGCTGAGAATCTTCATTTTGAATCTATCAGTTTCAGCTGGTGATTGCGTATACAACTCTGTTTTTACTATGTGTTGTGGAATTTGCTTGAGTTGCAAGTTAATAAGGTGGGCCTGTGATTTGACCTATCTTTGTGTGCTTGTTACATTGACTTTTCCGGGGTTTTTTTTTTTTTTTTCTCTCTGTTTTTCTCTTCTAGGAATATATAGTGTGAAAAATCCCTCCCCCCTTCCGTTCCAAAGTTCAGTAACACGATGCATAAAGCATTTGTAAATTGTAAATTGTAAATGTTGAAATATAATAAACTCATGTTGGGTCATGTATAAGATATGATTGTATCTCTATTTTTGTTAAACTTACAAAAAAAAAAACAAATCAGTTTGCTCGAAACTAATTCGGTTATACATAAGAGATATAAATACTTGGATCTATCATAACTCATGTGTCAATGGTATCTTGCAGATAGCACAAATTACCTAATTAGTGGTTAAAAGAAGAAGAAAAAGTTACGTGAACATTTAAAAAATAAACCGTTTCAATTGACATATCACTAATAACTCGATTAAAGTAAAAGGGAGTAAAATAACAGACACCTCAAATACCTAATTGGCATATATACATCAACTTATTTAATATTTGTGTTATTATTATTATGCGACTCTCTGCTAGAATTTAGTGTGTAACTAACAAAAAGATCATGGTTAAAAATTCAGTGCTTCTGTGAAACAAACGTACAAAACTGACTTCAAATGTTTCTAAAGAAGTTTAATGTCAAATTCATAAATTTAAGCGTGATTTTCCGTATAATTGATTATTCAAAACTCACTACAAGGAATAAAATCGTTGACAAAAAAAGAAAAGAGAACAGAAATATTTTATATGTAAAATATACGTTTATTGTTTGGATAACCTAATTATATAAGAGTTTGTTTGACACGTGAAGATTCGTGTACAAATAGATCTACACACATCGGCGTACCAAAGACACACTCCAGAGGACTTGTAACGTGAAACTCAATTCTGCTTTCCGTTATTTTCTTAATTACAAGCCCATAATTATAGAATTTCGTTCTCAATGTGAAATGAGGAAAATTACACACGTTACAGTCGTTACTTGACTCTTCCACGAGTCAAGTCTATTTTCTAAGTCAGCAATAAAATGAAACTGTAAATCAGAAATTAATTATAAAAAGACTTAAATACAATTTCTCTAGATAATATTATCAATTTTAAATAATAACAATTAATTTATTCTTGAATTTTTTTCTGTATTCACCAGAACATATGTTTCAACTATAAATTTTATTAGTATTTTTAAAATAATAATATAATCCATAGAAATGACTTAAATATCATTTCTCTTATATAAGAGTAGTAGATAAAAGAATCTACTCTCTATATCTTTAAACATCTCAACATATTTAATTATTGGATCTTTTCTGCATTTATCATAAAACTACTAATTATATTGGTGTAATTAGCATATATATACATATGCTGGAAATATATTTCTATATATATATGCTGGAAAACATTAGCATATATATATATATATATATGGGTTTTGTAAAATTTAATGCAAACTCCATTTCACTTTGTTTTTTCTTCTCATTTCTTGGAGTTTCATCTCTTGTACCATGGGATTAGGAGAAATGAATAAGGAAGTGATTGAGAAGGTAATTAAGTTCGTAACGATGGTGATTTTGATGGGGACTATAGTTATCTGGATTATGATGCCAACTTCTACCTACAAGGAAATCTGGTTAACCCCCATGCGTGCCAAGCTCGGCAAAACGATTTACTATGGGAAACCAGGTAATTCACTCGATACAGATCTAAAATTATTTATACAAATCGATGTAATGGTTTTCTTTTATTAGGAGTGAACCTTTTGGTTTACATGTTCCCGATGATTCTACTGGCTTTTCTGGGATGTATCTACCTTCACTTGAAGAAACAAACAACTGTTACTCAATTTAACAGGTAACTAAAAGCTACCAACTGTCACTCTTTAGTTAACAGCTTTTTTAATTTTTTTTGTTAATATTAGATTCTTTCTATTTTTTTAATTTTTTTTGTAAAATTTGAAGCGGAGTGGAGAAGAAGAGAGCCAAGTTTGGTGCATTGAGAAGACCAATGTTAGTGAAGGGACCGTTAGGAATTGTGACAGTGACTGAGGTTATGTTCTTGACAATGTTCATGGCTCTTCTTCTTTGGAGCTTAACCAATTACATTTACAGGACGTTTGTCACCATCACTTCTGAATCAGCATCAACTGACGGAAATAGCCTGTAAGTTTAATTTAGTAGAATGATTTTTGTGCATGAACATAATTATTTTGTATATATATATATATATAAATTTAGTGATCAATCTTAGTATTTGCAGGGAATTTTTTTCTGATAATATTGTGAGATATATGATGAAAATAAGAGTATAAATGAACTTTTCTATTTTCACTAATATAATGATGCGTCTTAAAATTAGAAGTGACCTTATAATAATATAATTAGTTGAAAAGTTATGTAAGTTGAGGAACGTGGCACGTCCCTTTATTGTGTGTGAAGTTGGCTCCGGTGAATATAATTGAGTATAGTTGTTAAGACATGGAAGTTAGTATCAGCGAGAAGGATCTTCGTCTGGTAAGAAGATCTGAGAGACAAAGTCTTGAAAACGAGAAGAGTACATCTTGGGATGGACGGCTGAGATCGTCTTAGAGCTGTGTTGAATTGACTTGTAACAATGTTCAATGCGTTTTCTCACACCATAGTCTTGGAAAATGTCTATGATCCCAAGATACAATATCACATCGTACCATTCTTCTCCTCCTCCTCTGCTGTGTTTCCCCACCACACTTCCTGATTCTCCTCTCCCCACCCGTCTTGCTCGTCACGGTATCTTCATACCGAAGTTTGTGCTTGAGCTGCACGAAAGCCCATTTCATAAACCCTAGTTGTGTTTTTTTGGCAGTGAAGATTTGAAAACAAGGACATGGAATTCTTAAAAATTTTTACCTGTTTTGGAAGATGTTGGTGAGACTTGTTCTGGAAACAATGCTTCCATGTGGAGAATCAGAAGCGCTGGTTGGTGCTGGACTAGGGCTTATACTTGCTACTGATTGTTTATCCACTGAGTTCTCACTATCAACTGAATCTATGAGAATGAAAATGAAGAATGTTACGGCGCGACGGGGGTTTCTCTTTATAGAATTTTAGATTAGAAACTGAAGATCATTCAGGGAAAAAATTCAAAAATTACTTCTACTGGGAGTGCATGAATACATTGTAGAAGATCTATCTGGAGAGTTTGAAGCTGTCTTCATAAACTTAGAGCTATTGCTGTCAGCAGAGCCTGCGAGATTTGACAAGAAAGTGTATGTACCATTTCATATATATATTCTTTCTTGGTGAACTACAGTAAACAGAAGAAGACTGCTAGGGAGAGTTTTACCTCGTGATGTGAAACTGTCGTATACCGGGCTTAATTCATCAATTGAACCTGCAGGGCATTTGAAATGAGGGGTTTGATTTATAAGCTCTTAAGTATATTATCACTAATAATAATAAGGATAGAGAGACACAAGATGCTTAGACTCACCATGACACGAGCCTTTCACTTGTAAACCAAGCATTAAGCTATAATCCATTATGCCTTCACGATGAAAAAACCCCGTTGAACATTTAAATCATTCTCTACGACAAGAATCAAGATAGAAACAGAGGAAAAACTCACTTGATGAGGCGGTGTCTAGCCAAAGAATCCACATAGAAACAAAAATCAAGGTCTATATCCTTCAAAATGGTTTTATCTCTCACTTTGATCTTCTTGTTAGTCCGACCTTGTGAAGAGCCCTTTAAACAACCGAGATCTAATTATTCGTAATGATAAAATTTTGACAGGGAGATCGGAAAGGGAAAGATACCGTATCCGGGTTCTCTGAAAGCTAAGGACATGACGGCTCTTGATATTCCGGTGGTGGTGCCGTATAATATATACTGTTTAACCTGGCTCGAGACGTTGGTGTGGACTGGGACATTGACTACGAGCTCCAAATCGGTCTAACCATTGACCTTCCTGTAGTCGGGGAATTTACTATCCCTATTTCTAGTAAGGGTGAAATCAAACTTCCTACTTTTAAAGATTTCTTTTGATCTACGTAACCTATAAAGCCAACATCCAACATCGTTGTGATGGTGACGATGATAGTGTAATTGTAAGTGTATAACACTTGATGATCTTTCCATTGATCACACGAATTAGATATAAATACATGAGGATCATATCTATCGATATCGTAACTATACAGAGGATATACATTGAATATTCTAACAATACGATATGCATGAGAATATATCCCTACCTAACAGTAATAACTGGGTTTGCTTATATAATCAATCAATGTTATCTTGTCATATCATGTGATAAAAAATCTTTGGAGGATTTTCAACAAAAAGAAAATAATGTGTGGAGAACAATTCAGTTTATGATGGTTTTTTTTTTGTGTACCATTGAAGTTTTGTAAATTGCATAAAAACCAAACCAAATGCAAGGAAATCTTATTCAATTTGGTTAATTTGATATGAAAACCAATGGATCTGTTCTGTTCCGAGTGTTTTTTTTTGTTCTGTTTGGTCTGGTTTACAGTTTTGCTGAACTTTCTCATGTCTAAAATAAACCATACAATTTTTGGACGATTATCGAATATGTACTTGAAAAAATATGAAATATCAAAAATATAAACCAATAAACAAAAGTTAATCTCAGCAGATTCCTAAAAAGAAAAAACACCGTTCATAAATGTATATCGTTATCGTATAATTCAATTTTTTTTCTTTTGATTTTTTTTTCCAAACAAAAACTCAGAAAAATGCCAGCGGGAACGGGGTTCGGCGGGAGGCCAAGAGGTGTGATGGTGCTTGCCGGCGGGAGGCCAAAAAGTGTGATGGTGCTTGCTGGCGGGAGGCCAAAAGGTGTGATGGTGCTTGCCGGCGGGAGGCCAAAAGGTGTGATGGTGCTTGCCGGCGGGAGGCCAAAAGGTGTGATGGTGCTTGCCGGCGGGAGGCCAAAAGGTGTGATGGTGCTTGCCGGCGGGAGGCAGCTTGTCGGTCGGGTGGAGCTTACCGGATGGATGCAACGAGCCGGAGGGGTGGAGCGAACCGGCAGGGTGGAGCGAGCCGGAGGGGTGGAGCGAACCGGCAGGGTGGAGCGAACCGGACGGGTGGAGCGAGCCGGACGGGTGGAGCGAACCGGCAGGGTGGAGCTCACCGGCGGGATGGAGCTCACCGGCGGGGTGGAGCTCACCGGCGGGATGGAGCTCACCGGCGGGGTGGAGCTCACCGGCGGGATGGAGCTCACCGGCGGGGTGGAGCTCACCGGCAGGGTGGAGAGAACCGGCAGGGTGGAGAGAACCGGTGGGGAGGGAAGCAGCAGGAAGCGAGCCGGTGGAGTGGCGAGAAACGGAGGAAGATTTGGTGATATGAAAACCCATTGCAGCGATGGAGGAGGAGTGAAACGTTTGCTTTGAAGGCAAATAGATCACAAAACGTGAGACTTGTAAAAGTAGAGAAGTGCTCCTAATTCTATTATATAGGAAAAATAAAAGTAATATATCTAATTCAAATTTTATAATAGGAGAAGATAAATTTTATCCTACTTGGCCTTGGAGAACATCCCAGCAGATTCTTTTTTTTTCCACCAATCTCGGCAGAGTCCTAGGAAGGTAAACTTATCTAATTTTATTTTGGTTTCTATAGTTTTTTTTATAAACATTTGTACAATCAAATCTTTGTGAATATAAACGGCGGCTTTTTTTATATATATATAAACTCTAATACAACTATGAATGTGAAAGTTTTACAAAATTTACTTGAGATAGGATCAAGAGTTTTCTTTTGCAGCTGTGGCATACTATATACAACTCACCTAAAGGAGAAGACATTAAAGGTAAACAATCCATTCCGAATATACGTTGGTTTTCTCTGATTAAGAACTATACAAATATTAATTTCGGGACATGCTTTTTACATGAGGTTGACAAAATAAATATTAGGTTAAATGCATGATATACGTGAGCAGATATTGGAGAAATTCGGTAATTAATATCGAATTATAGAATATACTAGATAATGCATCCACACATTCTAATCCAAAATAGAAACTTGTAGTTTTCAAGTTTTAATAAGAAGTTTGTTCTTCTAAAACTCAGACTAGGAATATATAGCTGTTTGAGCTGAGGGTCGTTGCAAGAAAAAAATCCATGGTCGGTTCTATCACCGTTGAATCTCGGTGTTCTAATTGGTGGTGAGTCCATACATACAATTTACTAATTAATGGTTTGTAATTGCTTTTTCAACTTCAGTTTTGGATTTTATTAATATATAGATATAGATTCTAACTGTATAATTTAACATTACTTCAAAAAAAAAAAAAGTATGATCTTAACTGTGTAATATGATTGGTGCATGATGATGGAAAACAGGATTATATATTACGACATTTACATGAATTTCTTCATCATAGTCTTTGGTCTTGCATCGATTTGGTTCATGAGACACAACAATATCCACTTCTCCTCAAGTGATGAGCCATACATATATCTCTGGCCTGTCTACATCGTCTTTTGCATTATAGATTTGTTTATGTGGATCTTTGCCGTAGTATACTTTGCTTCAGAAGATGATCTTGCCGAATTCTTGAAGCGCAATATCTTGGGACGACTAAGTCACATCTTTGGCTTCACGATACTCATCCTCCTTCTCTGTTCTGTTTCTCGTATCTTAGCTCTATGTTTTGGATTACCCCTTTTCTTGTGGCTCCTGATGGCCTTACTATATTCTCTTTACATATGCGCATACGGAGAAAATATGGAAGATAAACCACTTCAAGGAATATACGCGTCATAAGTTTTTTTTTTTTAATCTTTTTTGTTTTGTATACATATTTTTCAAATATTTTGCTTGATTATAGGAAAAAAATATATGTTGTTTAATTATAGAAAAAAAGAAAGAAAAAGAGTTGCTGCTTTTAATTCCTTCATTTTTAGTGTAATATATTTCTTTTAATATTATGATTATAATATGCTGAGAGACAATGACTCAGGGAAAAATCGGTTTAGGCCATCTAATGAGTTGAAATTCAAAAGATGACTTTGGGCAATCTTGTGACCCAAAACAAAAAGAAAGTCATTAGACTTTTGGGCTTGACACATAAAATTCTCAACTTCTTACGGTTTCACTAATGAAATAAATTTTACGGCAGAAGAGCAGAAAGTGAATTTCATAACCACTGGACAACTGACTCTAAATGTATTTCATACATCGATTCATCATCATACGTGGCTTTTTTCTTATCATGATCAATTTATCAGTTCATATCCTATATCCTACAGGATCGTTCGTATATGGACTTTTGCCAGGGTCCTACAATATCTGCATCTCCATTTGTTGCATTGAATTTTTCAATTTTCTAAAACAGTGATGCTTAAATAAAAAATTAATGTTGTTCCTGTTTGCTCTCCCAACGCAATCATAGTGCTACAGCATAAAAATTACTTAAAAAGAATATATAAATATAAAATAAAACATAACTTCGATTCATAATAAACGTCCTTACAAGTGCTTAAACAATTAAAACATAAGAAAAGAGTACAAATAAAATAAGATAAAAATAAACAACAAGAGCTAAAAAGACAGACAATTTAAAAACCACATGTTCTACAAAACATTATGATTAAAAGAGAAAAAACGAGTTAACTTAGCTATCTTTTCCGGAATGAAATTTCTGAAGCACAACAAGTCACGAATAGAAATAGCTAACTGAGAATTCCTCCTAGAAAGGGATGGGTCGTTCTCGACCGACGAAGTTGAAAAATTGATTGATAATTAAATATGCAACCCTAACTCCAAGGACCACACTAAACCAGATTATCATGTATGTCGTGTATTTTTTGTCTGAAAAACTTGCACTCATTAAAACTAATGCAGCAAATCCTAGGGCCATGATTAGTTCGTCATATACCAAACGAATAAAACACCAGAACTTAGTTGCTCTAGGAAACGCATAGTACATGAAAAACCCCGCCAGGTAAGGGACAGCAACTAACTTGTAGAGATGGAGCGCATCTTTGTAGCGTTTAATATCTTCCTTTGGGACATTAGAACCAGCAGCAGTTGCTTTAGCTATTCCCGCCGATAAAAACACTCCAGCAATAGAAGTAACGGAAATGAGTGTCGCATGCACGGTGAGTGAATACTTAGTTCTACATAGAGATAAAGAAAGAAAAATGTTAGTTTTGTAAACACTATCACAGCAAAGTCAAACAAATATTTTACTAAGTTATACCGTATGGGAATCTTAGCGGCAGTGAGAGTAGGAGGAGGAGAACTCTCTTCAATAGGAGGAATAAAAATCTGACGAGCAACAGCAGGGGAAGCATGAACAGAACCCGAGAGAGGAACAGCACCGGCGGGATGAAGAGCACCGACGGGATGCAGAGCACCGGCGGGATGCAGAGCACCGGCGGGATGCAGAGAACCAGCGGGATGCAGAGAACCAGCGGGATGCAGAGAACCAGCGGGATGCAGAGAACCAGCGGGATGCAGAGAACCAGCGGGATGCACGTCGCCGGACGGATGCACGTCGCCGGACGGATGCACGTCGCCGGACGGATGCACGTCGCCGGACGGATGCACGTCGCCAGACGGATGCACGTCGCCAGACGGATGCACAACACCGGCCGGAGGAACATTGCCGCCGGAGTTAACAGTGTTTCTGGTATGAGACATTCGTGTATATTTGTTTATCTTTGGTGTAGGTTAAGATCAGTAGGCTCTTGTCTTGCAACCAAATAACTAGCTAGTAGTACTGTCTTATATAATAGTCCATCTAACCTAATTTGAGATTTTTATGCTACGATTTATTTTATGATATTTAATAGTATTAATTGATTTAATAGTCCTTTTATCTTTAAAATATTTTAAACACATCATATTTTAGTTATAAATATCAAAAATTTCTTTTATTTCATAAATAATATTTTGAACTAAATACCAAAAGAAGAGTTTCAGTGTCCATTTGGTGAAATTATGTTTTTCAAACTTACACGTCCAAGACTTCGAATTCACTATGAAAATACTGTTATCGATCAGATTGTATATAACATATTTTAAAAAAAAAATTAATCGTTCTGAGTATTTTACTATTGGTTAACCATTGTTTTTAGAGTGATACTTTAAAATCTATACTGTTCTAATTCTCTAAATAAATGTAAGAAGAAAAAAGAATAATTAAATAAAAAAAATGGAAATATTTGATTTTCTTTACTGAATATAATGGAGTCTGAAAAAGATTTTTTTTTTTTGATTTTCTTGTACTGTTGTGCTGTGCTGTATGAGACCGTTTTCTTTGCACGAAGAAGGTATACACTTTTATGTCTCTTTCATACATATGACATAAAAACATTTCTATATTATTTTTGTCTTTGCGCTCAAAAAAAGTTGTTCTTTTATTAGTACAGCTATTTTAATGATGAAAAGAAAAAAAAAAATAATAGTACAACTATTTGAATATCCCTAATTTATTAACATGTTATAATCAGTTAACCCTTGTTTTTTCATCTTAACATCTGTGAAAGAAAAAAAAAATACTAAGTCCTCTCCTTAGTGTCAGTTTGATAAAATCGTATTTAGTGATTATATTTTATAAAGCTAATCTCTCGATTTTGATTGTTATTTGATTTTTACTTGTTATAAGCTATAGTATATATAACTCGATTTTGTTTAGTTATGACAACAATTCTTCACTAATATAATAGATAAAATTCGTGTAATGAGAAAACAGGTTATCGGTTGTTTTTTCATCAATATCCTACGTAGTCGATCAAATTTGAACTCTAATTGCTTAACTTGCTCGTTAAATTGAAGGATCTTAGTAGTTACACAACTATTCAATTAGTCAACTAAGTGCTCGAGGTCTCAACGTTCAAACTTTCTAAAACCCTAATCGCTAAGGAAACTAAAAAGGGTACATATGTCAATTTCTTAACTCCTGCAAATATTCGAAGTGACAACTCGTAAGAGTGAGATAGTCGAAGCAATCTTATGACACATCTAGAGACACTTAGAACGGTCTTATTTCCGTTTTCATATAAGTAGAAATAAAATATCGCTTTAATTTAATCTTTTTTTATCACCTAGTATAAAATAATATTTTGCATATGATACGTGATTCGTTTGGTATGGAGTAATGCTAACATATTTTGTTTCCTGGAATTTTGGTTCCCCAACATGTGATTAATATCCCAACTCCCAAGTAAAATTGGTATTTATATGACAAATGAGGGAGATTTGAAGTTTGCATGTAGAAACCTAATTAAAACGAAGGTGACATAAACGGCAAATAACTAATGGATCTTAGCTAGACACCTGATTATGCGCAACAGCTATACTACTAAAAGGTTAGACTAGAGTAGAGACTAGAAGCAACCTTCTTAAACACACAACAGTCTTTTTGAGATAAATAAAAAGAATAAAAAAATTCTATATAATCAATTATCTTTTAGACTTTTTAAAGCTAAAGAATAATCGATTTAATATGTTTGGTATTTAGAGAATTATATATTTCAATTTAATACTTAGTCCACAGATTTTGGTTAATGTGTAAATAATATGCAAGTACTAGTTTGTTATTGCAAGTTCATTATTGAAATAGGGAAGCTCCGTTTACAAGGCAAAACCAGACCTTAACAGGTCAAAATAAGTCTAAACCAAAAACCTCGACTGTTATGATAGAAAATGAAAGAGTACCAAGTCGTTGATGCTTGAAGGAGCTACTCTTTGGATTCTTTAGCTAGCAACACTTCGATCAGCTCCTTCGTGATTGCTTCTGGCAATGCCGATGCTATCTTGGGAGCTACAGTAAATAAAAAAACATGACTACTTGATCTACAGAAAACAAAAAAACATGTTCAGAATCAGACTTATATAAGTGCTATGTATACCTGCGTTTCTAGTGTTGATGACACATCTAGAGACACTTAGAACGTTATGCTCAGGTACAGTAACCAACTAACATGCCATTATCACGTGTACAGATGATCAAACATTACATGAACTAAGCGTCAAAAACTGAATTGCCTATGTTACAAGAGCAGATTGTGAGACATAAAAATCGAAAAGTGCTTCCTTTTATATAGGAAGTAAAAATACATCTAATTCAAATTGGCTTCAAAAAAAAAGGAAAAAAATAAGAAGTGGTTATATAATTTGAATACGAAACAAAACTTTTATTAAACCCCATTTAAACTTGAGATAAAAGGAACTGGAACCCTATCTCTCTCTCTCTATATATCCACAACAATCCTATCACGAACACGATTTGGATTTCTTGCAAAACTATACAAATTTCAGTATTTTATCAAGCATAAATTTTATAATTTAACCAAAAAAAGCATAAATTTGATAGAGCAAGCGTTTGCACTTGTTTGATGTATATGTATTTAGTGATTATATTTTATAAAGCTAATCTCTCGATTTTGATTGTTATTTGATTTTTACTTGTTATAAGCTATAATATATATAACTCGATTTTGTTTAATTATGACAAACAATTCTTCACTAATATAATAGATAAAATTCGTGTAATGAGAAAACAGGTTATCGGTTGTTTTTTCATCAATATCCTACGTAGTCGATCAAATTTGAACTCTAATTGCTTAACTTGCTCGTTAAATTGAAGGATCTTAGTAGTTACACAACTATTCAATTAGTCAACTAAGTGCTCGAGGTCTCAACGTTCAAACTTTCTAAAACCCTAATCGCTAAGGAAACTAAAAAGGGTACATATGTCAATTTCTTAACTCCTGCAAATATTCGAAGTGACAACTCGTAAGAGTGAGATAGTCGAAGCAATCTTATGACACATCTAGAGACACTTAGAACGGTCTTATTTCCGTTTTCATATAAGTAGAAATAAAATATCGCTTTAATTTAATCTTTTTTTATCACCTAGTATAAAATAATATTTTGCATATGATACGTGATTCGTTTGGTATGGAGTAATGCTAACATATTTTGTTTCCTGGAATTTTGGTTCCCCAACATGTGATTAATATCCCAACTCCCAAGTAAAATTGGTATTTATATGACAAATGAGGGAGATTTGAAGTTTGCATGTAGAAACCTAATTAAAACGAAGGTGACATAAACGGCAAATAACTAATGGATCTTAGCTAGACACCTGATTATGCGCAACAGCTATACTACTAAAAGGTTAGACTAGAGTAGAGACTAGAAGCAACCTTCTTAAACACACAACAGTCTTTTTGAGATAAATAAAAAGAATAAAAAAATTCTATATAATCAATTATCTTTTAGACTTTTTAAAGCTAAAGAATAATCGATTTAATATGTTTGGTATTTAGAGAATTATATATTTCAATTTAATACTTAGTCCACAGATTTTGGTTAATGTGTAAATAATATGCAAGTACTAGTTTGTTATTGCAAGTTCATTATTGAAATAGGGAAGCTCCGTTTACAAGGCAAAACCAGACCTTAACAGGTCAAAATAAGTCTAAACCAAAAAACTCGACTGTTATGATAGAAAATGAAAGAGTACCAAGTCGTTGATGCTTGAAGGAGCTACTCTTTGGATTCTTTAGCTAGCAAAACTTCGATCAGCTCCTCCGTGGTTGCTTCTGGCAATGCCGATGCTATCTTGGGAGCTACAGTAAATAAAAAAACATGACTACTTGATCTACAGAAAACAAAAAAACATGTTCAGAATCAGACTCTTATAAGTGCTATGTATACCTGCGTTTCCAATGTTGATGATACGTTTCGCATGGTCCTCCGGAGCGATATCGAGGATTATTGTTTTGAAGTGACCATATCCGAAATCAGCGGAGATAAGCTGAAATTAAGTAACAAAGTGTGAGACAAATAAAGTGCTGATTCATTCCTGTAAGGCTCTTACTTCAAAGAAAAAAGGGCCTTACCTGGTTGAGCTTCTGGCTAACAGTATCAGCAATGTCATCCTTCTTCTGGAACAGTTCTAAGAAAGTGTTGATGGAGATGTTGGTTTTGAGAGCTAGAAAGAAAATATCATTAGTAAATTTAATAAGCTTATTATGACATTTAAAGAATGATGAGGTGAGACACTGACCATTAAAGGCATGTGCCTTAATTAGCTGTTCTGGATCACTATGCACATAGAAAGCTTTCTTTGCATTATTCACATCAGCAACATCCAAAATTTGGAAATGAATTGACGCAACCACATTGACAAACACATCATCCTACAAAGACATCAATAAAATACTCATTAATTCTCATCAGAAAATTGACTATTCTTTGCTTGATTAAAAAATCCCATAATACATACCTTTGTCCTCGATATACAAGACACATTGTAGCATTGAACTCTCATTGATACCCGGCCCACGATCCGGTAACCAAAGCACCAAGGTACACAATGGTGTCCTGGTTTGAGTTCTCTGCTGAATTTGCCTCTTTTTTCTTCAATGCCACGTGTGTACTCCCCAATTTCGAAGCAACCACAGATATTACCCATCCTATTTTGACAAAAATTTAACAAAAATGATTCCAAATGTTACAATCATTTCCTTCTCTCTCCAATTAAAGAAATCAATTGACAAATATGAATCATCACACCCTAGAAGACACCGGTTTCCTTCTCTCTCCAATTAAAGAAATCAATTGACAAATATGAATCATCACACCCTAGAAGACACCGCTCATACTAACTCTCTAGCAATGACAGAGCAAAATTAATCTTTCCAATATAAAAATGTGTTTCTATGTTTGAAGGAGAAATGGTTAATGATGAGCTTAAGTTTCGACAAAACGTTACCAAAAATAACTCCAAACTTTCAATCCTTTCCTTCTCACTCCAACTAAATAAATCAAATCATTCAATAAAGAAACTCCTAAGATTCACATATATATATCATACCTAGAGCAAGACACGGCTCATACTAACAAAACTCTAGCAATGAGATAGCAAAATTATTGAATAAACAATAAGAGAAAGCAAATGATTACCTGACTGACAGCACCCGCAAATATCGGCGGAAATGTCGACCACGTTCTTCTTGTTAGGGTTTTTACTTAGAGCCTTTATAGGCCTTCTTAGACACGTGTCTTTCTTATGGATGGGTTGGTCAAAATCATTGGACTCTCGGGCCTTTTTATAAGCCCAGTTGAATTATCACTCGTTGAATTAAAACCGCAATTAACTGATAAGTAGCTTACACGTGTGATAAAAGTTGGCGAAAGAGTCAAAACTTGATACTAATACTATTAACACGTTTTGATTTAGAATTTTGTTAACCCAAAAACTATGTGAAAGTAACATTAATGAAATTTCTCCTAACCATTATCCACTATCATATACTATTTTATTTTTAAAATGTGATTATTTAAATAATAATTTTTTTTTAAAAAAAAAGAGTTATTGGGGGTATGAATATTGATCTTATGACAAGTTTTTGCGGTGGGTACTAAGTAACGTATAATGAGTATATATAGGAGTTGAAACAGAAACCTTGAGGAGACCAAATAAAGTTGATGTGGGGTCCAATATAAAAGGAGTTAGGATTTGATGAAACAAGCAAACCAAGGAAAATCTCCACCCAAAACAATATTTCAAAACGTATTTTTGGTTACGATGAATTAAGGTGGTTGTGTTTTTGCTAGCACCAATCTCACTAGTATTAAACCTATAGTATTTCGAATTTGGTAGATTACGATGAATAAATTGGGTCTTACTCTAATAGTTTCGCATTGATTGATTTAAAAAAAAAAAAAAAAAAAAAAAAAAAAAAAAAAAAAGTTTCGCATTGATTTCCGTTGCATTATTAAAATCCATTGGGACTTATTGGTGGAAACGGAAAAATTATGTGTATTTATTTGAACCCAAGGCTATTTCTAAGCAACTTCTTAAGAAAAATGTTGACCTTAAACTAAGAAGTCATGCAAAAAAATAAGGTTAGTGCGTGCTGTTCTGGATCACTATGCACATAGAAAGCTTTCTTTGCATTATTCACATCAGCAACATCCAAAATTTGGAAATGAATTGACGCAACCACATTGACAAACACATCATCCTACAAAGACATCAATAAAATACTCATTAATTCTCATCAGAAAATTTAACAGGTAACTAAAAGCTACCAACTGTCACTCTTTAGTTAACAGCTTTTTTAATTTTTTTTGTTAATATTAGATTCTTTCTATTTTTTTAATTTTTTTTGTAAAATTTGAAGCGGAGTGGAGAAGAAGAGAGCCAAGTTTGGTGCATTGAGAAGACCAATGTTAGTGAAGGGACCGTTAGGAATTGTGACAGTGACTGAGGTTATGTTCTTGACAATGTTCATGGCTCTTCTTCTTTGGAGCTTAACCAATTACATTTACAGGACGTTTGTCACCATCACTTCTGAATCAGCATCAACTGACGGAAATAGCCTGTAAGTTTAATTTAGTAGAATGATTTTTGTGCATGAACATAATTATTTTGTATATATATATATATATAAATTTAGTGATCAATCTTAGTATTTGCAGGGAATTTTTTTCTGATAATATTGTGAGATATATGATGAAAATAAGAGTATAAATGAACTTTTCTATTTTCACTAATATAATGATGCGTCTTAAAATTAGAAGTGACCTTATAATATAATTAGTTGAAAAGTTATGTAAGTTGAGGAACGTGGCACGTCCCTTTATTGTGTGTGAAGTTGGCTCCGGTGAATATAATTGAGTATAGTTGTTAAGACATGGAAGTTAGTATCAGCGAGAAGGATCTTCGTCTGGTAAGAAGATCTGAGAGACAAAGTCTTGAAAACGAGAAGAGTACATCTTGGGATGGACGGCTGAGATCGTCTTAGAGCTGTGTTGAATTGACTTGTAACAATGTTCAATGCGTTTTCTCACACCATAGTCTTGGAAAATGTCTATGATCCCAAGATACAATATCACATCGTACCATTCTTCTCCTCCTCCTCTGCTGTGTTTCCCCACCACACTTCCTGATTCTCCTCTCCCCACCCGTCTTGCTCGTCCCGGTATCTTCATACCGAAGTTTGTGCTTGAGCTGCACGAAAGCCCATACTCTAGTTGTGTTTTTTTGGCAGTGTAGATTTGAAAACAAGGACATGGAATTCTTAAAATTGGTTACCTGTTTTGGAAGATGTTGGTGAGACTTGTTCTGGAAACAATGCTTCCATGTGGAGAATCAGAAGCGCTGGTTGGTACTGGACTAGTGCTTATACTTGCTACTGATTGTTTATCCACTGAGTTCTCACTATCAACTGAATCTATAAGAATGAAATGAAGAAAATTCCTATGTTATGGTGCGACGGGGGTTTCTCTTTATAGTATTTTAGATTAGATATTGAAGATCATTTAGAGAAGGATTCAAAGATTACTTCTGCTCGGCGTGCATGAATACATTGTAGAAGATCTATCTGGAGAGTTTGAAGCTGTCTTCATAAACTTAGAGCTATTGCTGTCAACAGAGCCTGGAAGATTGACCAAAAAGTGTTATGTACCATTTCATATATTATTTCTTGGTGATTACAGTAAACAGAAGAAGAATGCTAGGCAGAGTTTTACCTCGTGATGTGAAGCTATCGTATATCGGGCTTAATTCATCAATTGAACCTGCAGGGCGGTTGAAAGTTGACGGGTTTGATTTATATAAGGTATGAAGTTTGTTTATTATCACTAATGATAAGAATAGAGAAACATAAGATGCTTAACTCACCATGACACGAGCCTTTCACTTGTAAACCAAGCATTAAGCTATAATCCATTATGCCTTCATCTTCCAAAAGTTCACAATCTAGCTTCGTTTGCCTGCACGATGGAAAAACCCACTGAGAATCTAAATCATTCTCTACGACAAGAAACAAGATAGAAACAGAGGAAAAACTCACTTGATGAGGCGGTGTCTAGCCAAAGAATCCACATAGAAACAAAAATCAAGGTCTATATCCTTCAAAATGGTTTTATCTCTCACTTTGATCTTCTTATTAGTCCGACCTTGTGATGAACCCTTTAGATCATAGACCTTGTTCATAAAAACATCCGACTGTAGTATGTTCGACATGACGACAAAATATGTCTGCTCACAGCAAAAACAGAGACTTTAGGTTTAAGTAAAAGTTCAAAGCCAATCTTCAGATAAAAGATTAGTTCCACTACAATGGCATTCTGCAGTCTTTTATTGTCATACCTTAACACCTCCAATAGGCTTGACAGAATGAGCTCCATAATTCTTGGACAACAAGGTTGACCTGTATTTATGGATATGACGGAAGTAACCAGGCAACATCTCTAGTATTACCTACATTGTATAAGATTGTTACATAAAATGAGATGATAGAAGATAACATATATTTAGCAATAGCAATTAGTAAAGGTGGTACCTTGATTTCGGATTTGCGGAGAATCTTGATGAGAAAACGGTCATCTTTGGAGAGAAGAAACATGTTACCAACTTTGCCAGAAGAAAGCTTCCTTAATGTCTCATCATTACAGATAGACTTCATGTATTCGTCATGATTAATATCCTCAAGTTCTTGTATAAGTCTGCAACCAAAGTAGAGACAAAATGAATATGGAACCATTCAAAGAAAAAGAGAATGAAGAAGAAGAAGAAAAGATAACCTGAAACCCAAGGGACAATAATCCTTCCATTCAAATTCAGTAATGGTTCCAGGTGGAAGATGCTTAATGTGTTTGGAAGAGTATCGAATCCTGTTTTTCTCAGTCGCTTTCACGTCCTTTGCTGTTATCTCCCGCGTAAACATTTCCAAACTAACCTCTCTCTCTCTCTCAACTTCTCCTGATATCAAATCTCATCTATGCCCACATCTTTTGTATACTCCTATAGATGAAAGAATCCCACATTTTTCAATAAGAAATTGACATAAATCTGCAGATATTTCAAACCCTAGATCCAAAATTAACGAATTGAGGGACATCATAGCAATGTGAAAACAGAGAACCCTAAAATTGATCGGCTCAAAACCCTAGAAATCGAAAATCCAGACACAATAATTGATCACACCAACACAAATTTATATCATGTTCTAATTCTCGCATAAACATAAATGAGAGCAAGAGATTGTTGTTACCTGTTTCAGGAGCTGGGTAAACGAGAGAGGGAGGAGAAGAAGAAGAGGAGTGCGTTGGATTTTGAAAGAAACGAGAAATTTTAAGAATGAAGAAGAAGAAGATTTGTGTTTTGTTTCTTTATTTGTTGTGTTGAGAGGGAAAATAAAAAGAAAGAATGGTTTTTGCCAAATTTGGCCGTCCAAGTTCGCCGCTCGATCCAACTCATTTTCCTCTGTTTTCAAAGACTGAAAAAACCAATTCCCGCGTTCTGTTCCATTTTTTTCCGTTACCATTTTTATTTACTCGTTACTCAGAAAGCCTTATATGTAAACATAAGGCCCATAAAATAAAAACGGCCCAATTAAATGTTGTAGTTCAACTTAGCGAAATCTGGACCGTTGGTTTTTAAATGTACCTTGAAAGTCGACATGTGGCAAAGTGTAGGACGTGCCTCCCTCATGTGTTTAAACGTGTCGGCGATGACATGTATTTTATTTACCGACTAATGACGAGATGATCTTTCTTCATTTAGATAGATAGATTTGTTCATATAATCACTCAGGGCAGGGCCAGAGAATTTAAATAAAATTATAATTTTGCTTACAAAATATTATCTTCCATTTTTCAAAATGCATAATATCCACATAATCATCAGTTGTTGCATGCCTCTGCTATACAATCACATTTTAGCCAGAACTTTAGATAAAAAAATATTAGAGGTCAAACATACGAGCTGTATACTTTTCAGTTTTCATACATGGTCGTCACTACCTCAAACTAACGACCGGTCCATATATTGTGTCATCACAAAAGACACTTACGTACAACACAAGATAAGCAAACTGGAATTTAAACGCTGAGCACTTTGCATTTCATAAATCCAAACGGCACGCATGATGTTGAAGTAACGACGTGGGCACAGTTTCGAATTAATCATATAGATTCTTTCTTCGTTGCTGGTACGTAGAATCTAAAACCACCTACTCATAAATCTGTCATTTTTTGGAAACTTCTCAAAAAAGTTTTCATTCTGAAAACCTAATTAAGTGTTTTAGTTAGGGTTAACATGGATCAAAAGCGGCCAACCATCGCCGGCGATGAAGAAATGGCGGCTGAGGAACCGTTAAAACCAGCACTCCAAAAACCACCGGGGTTTCGTGATCAACAGAATCAACCATTAGCTCCGCCATCCGGAACAGCGACACTTCCACGTCGCCGTCCAAGGCCTATCCATCCGGCATCACTCTACCCGGAGAAGAAACGGCGGTGTAGTTTCTGCCGCGTTTTCTGTTGCTGCGTGTGTATCTTCTTGGCCGTGATTCTCCTCATCTTCCTCATCGCCGTGGCGGTTTTCTTCCTTTGGTACAGCCCGAAACTACCCGTCGTCCGCCTAGCCTCATTCAAAATCAGCAATTTCAACTTTTCCGACGGAAAATCCGACGACGGATGGTCATTTTTGACGGCGGATACAACAGCGGTGCTCGATTTCAGAAACCCTAACGGAAAGCTAACGTTTTATTACGGAGATGCTGACGTGGCTGTGATTCTCGGAGAGAAAGACTTTGAGACTAACCTAGGGTCAACGAAAGTCAAAGGCTTTATTGAGAAGCCAGGAAATCGGACGGCTGTGATTGTCCCGACGAGGGTGAGGAAACGACAGGTGGATGATCCAACGGCAAAGAGGCTACAGGCAGAGCTGAAGGGTAAGAAGCTGCTGGTGACAGTGACAGCTAAAACGAAGGTAGGATTAGCTGTGGGCAGTCGCAAGATTGTTACTGTGGGCGTTAGTCTCAGATGTGGAGGCGTTAGATTACAGACCCTTGATTCGCAAATGGCCAAATGCACCATCAAAATGCTGAAATGGTACGTAGCAACTACCAGCTCGAAACTATATAATTTGATAGAAATATTAGCTAAATAAACCATTGCAAAAAGGTATATAAAGCATAACGGTCGTATAATTAGCAAAATATTAACGAAGCCATTTGATTGCAGGATCACATTGCGGTCATGAAGCGAATGGTGTCGTTTTAGCGTACGGGAATTGTATTAATGCAGCCATTGTTCTAATTTTAATCCACACTCATTATATATATAGATGTTATACACACATGCATATGATCATTGTTAGTGGTTTTGTGTTGTGTCTTTGGCATTTAACAGTTCCAATATGTTATTGTCTTTTTGTTAAAGGATAAAGTCCCAAATTGTACTGCAATGTAATATTATTTGTCTAGTACGAAATGTTGATTCTAGTTCATAATTTTGAGTTGACACTGCAAATATATACGCTTTTAACTTGTGATTTGATTTTAATGAAAATCCACGGCAACAAAAAATAGAATCACCAATAGTAAAATTATAATTTGGTGAAATAATTAATACTGTGTAGCACAACTCACGGAATTATCAATTAATGAAATAACAAAAGTTGTTAATTCTGCTACTTTAACAAGAGCATATTATATGATCATTGTAGGTAGGAGAACGCGCGTTTGTTAAAAACCAATTTCAGTAAATAAAACAAACTACAATTGCCAAAAATAACTTCTTATCCGTATGATGTGTCCATACATCTCAGCTAGAGAATTTCTTACACAAATCGAGTCCTGTAATACGATTTTGTGTCTTGAGAATCTCGAGAGTTGCATGAGTATAATAACTTATAATTCAACTTTCAAAGGCACTGTGTAAAATGGAGCAATTTCGAGAGATAGGAGAGGTATTAGGAAGCATAAGAGCGTTAATGGTGTTCAAGGACAACATTCAAATCAACCAGCGTCAATGCTCCCTATTACTCGACCTCTTCACTGCGGCCTACGAGTCGATTTCCGAATCGATGAGATCGAATCTACGCTTCAAAGAGAAGAACACTAAATGGAAGATTCTAGAACAGCCTTTGAGGGAGCTTTTATGGGTGGTAAGAGAAGGAGAGGCTTATGTTAGAATGTCTTTAGAGCCTAAACTTGGGTTTTGGGCTAAGGCTATTGTGTTGCATTGCAATAGAGATTGCACAGAGCTTCACATACATAACTTGCTCTCTTGTCTACCGATCATTGTCGAGGCTATTGAGACAGCGGGTGAGGTTTCAGGGTGGGATGAAGAAGAGATGAGCAAGAAGAGGTTGGTGCATTCTAACAAGTATATGAAGCAATGGAATGACTCTCAGATGTTTACCTGGAAGTTCGGGAGAGAGTATTTGGTGACCGAAGATTTCTGCAACCGGTTCGAGAGTGCTTGGACAGAGGACCGTTGGATTCTAATCAAGGAGCTTCAGGAGAAAAAGCAGCCCGGTTCGAGCAAACATGATTGGAAGATGGCTGATTTCCTTTTGAAGCATTTGGGAGATGGAAATGAGAGTCCCAAGCTATTTCCGTCTTCTCTTCTGGTTAACACGAAAGATTACCAAGTGAAAAAAAGATTAGGGAATGGAAGTCAGTACAAGGAGATTACTTGGTTAGGCGAGAGCTTTGCGCTTAGGCATTTCTTTGGGGATATTGATGCTTTGCTTCCCAAGGTTACTCCATTGCTATCTCTTTCACACCCAAACATTGTTTATTACCTCTGCGGATTCACGGATGAGGAGAAGAAAGAATGTTTCTTAGTCATGGAACTGATGAGTAAAACCCTTGGTATGCACATCAAAGAGGTATGTGGTCCGAGGAAGAAGAACACTCTCTCCCTCCCGGTCGCGGTTGATCTGATGCTTCAGATAGCTTTGGGTATGGAATATCTTCACTCGAAGAGAATTTACCACGGAGAGCTGAATCCATCTAACATTCTTGTCAAACCAAGAAGTCACCAATCCGGAGATGGGTATCTGCTTGGGAAGATTTTTGGGTTCGGGTTGAATTCTGTCAAGGGTTTCTCTAGTAAAAGTGCTTCTTTGACGAGTCAGAATGAGAATTTTCCATTCATATGGTATTCTCCGGAAGTTCTAGAGGAGCAAGAACAGAGCGGAACTGTAGGAAGCCTCAAGCATACTGATAAATCTGACGTGTATAGCTTTGGGATGGTTTGCTTTGAGCTTCTGACTGGTAAAGTACCATTTGAAGACAGCCACCTGCAAGGAGATAAGATGAGTAGAAACATTAGGGCCGGGGAGAGACCGCTTTTTCCATTCAACTCACCTAAATTCATAACAAACCTGACAAAACGATGCTGGCATGCTGATCCCAATCAGCGTCCAACTTTCTCATCGGTAAGCAGAATTCTCCGGTATATCAAGCGATTTCTAGCTTTGAACCCCGAGTATCACAGTAGTAGCCAACAAGACCCGTCCATTGCTCCTCCTGTGGATTACTGCGAGATCGAGTCTAAGCTATTGCAGAAGCTTTCATGGGAATCTACAGAGTTAACTCAAGTTTCACAGGTTCCTTTTGAAATGTTTGCATATAGGGTAGTGGAACGGGCACAAACTTGTAAAAAGAATAATCTCCGGGAAACATCGGAATCAGGTAGTGAATGGGCTTCGTGTAGCGAGGATGAGGGTGGGGCAGGATCAGATGAGCAGGTGTCATATGAGAAGGAGAGAAGATTGTCATGCTCAAGTGATGTTGGTATGAGCAAGAAGCAAGTTTCAAATCTTCTGAAAAGAGCTTCTAGCCTGAAACCAATTCAAAAACCAGGTAAATTCATATAGAGGCTCCATATATATGAACTTTGTTACTTGTACTAAATTTTGTTGTGGCACTAGCCTTTGGATTTTGTTCAGGAACAACTCCGAGAGGACGATCAAGGCATCCGCCACTAAGCCCATGTGGGCAAAGCATGAGAGCAAACTCTGAGAGTCAACTGATATTGATAAGCCCAAGGATACGACGATCAAACTCTGGTCATGCCTCTGACTCTGAGCTTTCCTAGTCTGCAGGAAAAACAAAGTTCATAATGATGTACAAGTCAAAAGAATACTAACACCTGTTGTGACACACACTCCAGTAAATATAAGCGCTCCAAAACGATAATTCTTTATTCGAAGATTCCTACAGATAATAGGCTCATATATAGTTCAGGCAAGTGACTTATTGATTCAGCAGCTACAATATTATCATATGAGGCAAATTACGATGCCTAGCTAGACTAGTGTCAATATCTCAATAAGACAATAAGCAACCAAAAGTGATATCTATAATCTATCAAACATCATCAACTCACATTAATCAAATTAGGGTTCGGAATTTGGATCCCACAACATCAAATATAAGGAACGTTGATACCTTAACAAAGAAGGGAACAGCAACTAGTAACATGGCGGTTTGGCTTCCCATCACCTCTCGACAATTTCAATTTCTCCGCCGCAGACTCCGTCACTTCCATCGTACGAGCTTTTTTATCATGTCAATGATTGTGATATTACCAAAAAGTCCTTTATATGCTGTTTTTCTTTTCTCTCTTTTAATGAAACTTTGATTTGTTTTTGTTTTTTTGTGTACCCTTATTATGATTTTAATACCAACAGATTTGTCAAATCTCACATATGCTTATAAGCAAGTGGAGTAAACAAACTATCAGCTGATTTGTATAAAAATACTTTACAGCTAGTATATCATTTGTCATTGTCACCCTATATAAAATATATAATTCCAACAACTAAAACACATTTCTAAACTTTTAAGATGATGATGATAATAGCAAAAGAGAATTTGAATTTTTATTAAATCGACTATTTTAAGCATTGATCTATAAGAATTAGAATTAGAAAACAATTAAAGTTATGAGCACGTCTTGGAACATGGCACACCATCTATTTTGACAACATATATTATACTTACTCTTCGTTATAAACTAAATCCCCCATGGCCACGAATAATGTGTAATTCAAGTAATTGTTGGTTTTGGACAAGACACACATATCAAAGAACTAATTTAGTAAGTAGTATTTAAATTTCATCTTTCAAATGCAATTATGTCGACTCGATCCAACCAATTGTAACACTACTTTTATTTTGCATATAGAGTTGAAATATTTTTTGGTCGTCACGTTATCTCTTGGTCAACTTGACCTGGTAAGACCCATAGTTTCTACTTTCTAGATTATTATCTCTATCTCAAAATTCTCAAGTCCTTTTTGTTCTTAGTTTATCCGTTAAATGCTTCAAGTTCAAAGTCTTTTTTGATTATTTAAATTCCTCTGAAATTTTCAAAAACTCCTTTGATAAAAAAAAATGGCTGCGTCAAAGGCTTGATAATTGATTCTCACCGGAGACGAAGAACTTGCCCCAAAAAGTTCCATTCTCCAAACATAACCTAATCCTGGCTCCGGAATCACTCTTCTTCGAGGTGCGTTTTGATTTTCCTATATCTCTCTCTGTCATGGAAACTTCTGCCCAGAAACTCTTGAAACCATTACTTGGATAAATTAAGATTTGCTTTACAATGTTACTATTTCCTGATTTAAGATGATTCGATTAGAATAATATGTTGATAATTTTGGATTTTGTCTGAATTCGAGGATTATTGTTTCAGTTGCAGTCAAACGAGCAAAACCCTAGAAGCTAGTCTTCGTCGGAGATTTTTCTTTTTCCGATGAGGACAAGCGGTGACGTATATGGAGCAGATGCTGGTTCTTCAAGAAGTGATGAAGATAGAGGGTTTAAGGATGAGCTCAATGAACCCGCTAGCCCGATGAGAAATCGCCACGACGATTCGAATTCACGACCTGGGTCTCAGAGATCCGTCAAGAGCTTGAGAAAAGAGGACGAGACTGATTCAGATTCTTCTTCTTCTAAGACCAGAAACAACCCAATTCAGTACACCGATAAACAACAAGCCGAGCTTTTGAGAAAGCTTGATTCTATTAAAGATCATCTTCTCCGTGGTGGAGGTAATGCTAATGTGGCTGATCAGCCACCACCACCACCAATGGGTTTCCATGGTCATGGTCCTCCTTATTACAATCCATACCCTGAGCCATTTCCTTATGGAATGTATCCTACCGCGAGTAACCCGCCTCATGTTCCAGCTTATAGAGACCCTTATGGATTCCCAGTGCATAGAGTACCTCAAAACTTTTATCAAGGACCAGGTCATTACCCTAATCAGATGCCGCCTCGTCCTCCATATCCTCAAGGACAGTATGTAGACATTGGTCCTGATATACTTGACCCACAGTTACAGGACCCTAGATTCTTTCCGGGTACGCCGAGTAGGTACGGTGATGTCCCATTTAGCCCGGCTAAGCACCACGGTGAGAAAGTTGGACCCTTTAGTCCACATGGTGGTGTTCAAGGTCATCACACGAGGTGGCCTAGTGATATTGATTCTGAAATGGGTGGTGCTTTTGCTCGTGGGTATGTTCAAAAAGTTGTGTCGGATACTGATTCACGTCGTTGCCATCCTCTAGCAGGCGGTGCGCCTTTTATTGCTTGTCACAATTGCTTTGAGCTGCTCTATGTGCCTAAGAAGAAGCTTCTTGGTCAGGAAAGGCAACAAAAGCTGCAATGTGGTGCTTGTTCTGAGGTTATCAGTTTCACAGTTGTTGATAAGAAGCTTGTTTTTTCCTCTTCTGCCCTGGGGGAAACTACAAACCGGGTTTCTGTAGAGGTTGAAGATAGAAGCGCACCAAGCACTGTGGTAGATGATTATCCACTTAAGGATGAGGAACCAAGAATACACCAGGAAACGAAAATTCTCCATGCTGTATCGCCTAGTCAACACTCAGACGACGAAGACAGGTCAAGCATTTCTAGTGAGTCGCAGAAACAGGTCGTCAAGTCTGTTCGTCGCAGAGCCCAAGGCGCGAAAGTTCCTCCTCGTCCTCCTCCTGAAAATTCCAATCTTCTTGAGCTCTTTGAGTATTCTAATGTAAACCGAGCTGCAATCACTTACGGAATGGCGCAGTTAGGGTACAATAAGCAAGAATCCTACAGGAAACAAGACTCCCTGAATTCAGAATCAGTAGCTACTGAAACAGATGTTTCTTATAATGAGTACTATACTAACACTGAGGTGTCTGAAGATTCAAGGATCTCAAAAGCCAGCAAAGACGAGAGAAGACCAAGAAACCGAAAGCAGAGTAGTGAGTACAGTTTCCCAGAGGTCACAAATAAAATCAGCTCTAACGACCAAAACGACGAGCAGTTAGAGGTTTGGGTGAACGGGCATCTGATAGCGGAAGATCTGGTTATCAGCGCTGAGAAACAAGCTGGACCAGTTCAAGCTGGCAAATACTGGTATGTTTGGGGTTTCAGTTTGATTAATATAAGTCAAAAGAATTGATCAGTCGTTCTGAAAGAAACCATCTTTATGTATGATTCTGATCAGGTATGATTACCGTGCTGGGTTCTGGGGAGTGATGGGAAACCCGTGTCTCGGTATAATACCAGTAAGAACTTTCACATTTCTTCTATATTACTTTATATTCCAGTTCACTGTTTCATAATTCTTTGTATCGATTGGTACTTGATGAGGGAATGGGAAACAATTCTTGGTTGATGCAGCCATTTATCGAAGAGTTTAGTCGCCCAATGCCGGATAACTGCGGTGCAGGAAACACGAGCGTGTTTGTAAACGGAAGAGAGCTTCACGAGAGAGATCTAGAGTTACTTTCAAGAAGAGGTCTTCCTCGAGGCAAGAATCGTTCTTATATCATTGATATATCAGGAAGAGTTCTTGATGGAGACTCTGGTGAAGAACTTAAAAGCCTTGGCAGATTAGCTCCAACGTAAGCACAACACAAGTCTTTGTAATCAAAATTTAGATAAATCTTTTTAGTTGATTCTGAGATTTTATGACACATTGTTGAAAATTGAATCAGGGTTGACAAGGTTAAGCATGGATTTGGCATGAGAGTTCCAAGATCATTAGTTTCATGAAGCTTCATCAGCCTCTCTGGCTTGGATTAAAATGTAAATTGTTGTTTGTGATATAACACATCTTTGCTTTTATTCTGACCATCTTACTTACTTTTTTTTTCTTTCTTTTTTTTGTCTAAAAGATAAACCATATGTTTTTTTTTATCTTGTGATCTGGTTTATGTAAATTGATCAATTTTTATTGTGGATGATAACCTTTGGGGAAATGAAATAATATTTGTTTGGTTTTGGGTGACAAAAATAAATAAATATTTATAGATCTGGCCAGGCTGTGTTATCGTTTTCAAGAAAACAGATCAACAGACTGTGAAAGTTATTACGGTAGATCCAAAATCAACTTCAAGTAAGATAGGTCCACGTAGCAAAGATTTAAGCCCATGGAATAATTTATTCAGTATGGGCCTCGTGGTCGTGGTGTACCCTACTTCGTATAAATTCGATGCGTAGTTAAATTATTTCTTAAAAACAATCGATAATCTAGTCTGTCTAAAACGACTAATTCATGTCTAAAAATTAGTTTTATCATTTTATGTTAAATCACCGAACTAATTCTACCGTCTAGGTAGAACGTTTAAAACACAATTATCATGAATATTAACATCTAAACCGTATATTGACGAAGGTTATTAGAAGACAAAAATGTATTTTTTCGTCTAATTAGATGTGTAAAGCATAAACTAGATAATAATTTAAATCTAAGTGTGAGGTCTCTGTCTTTAGTTGAAAAAGAGAGAGAGAGAGAGAGGTCTCTATCATTGCTCCTGATAAGTGATAATTAATCAATAAATACTGTAGGACCATTCGGAAGTGACATCTATTCTTTCCTACAAATCTGAGTTTTTCTTTCAAAATATAGAGATTACAATAATCCTATCTACGTTGGAAATAATTAATGGTACCATTACCATGTCTCCGTAATCCGTAGAGCAATGGCTTAATCATGTTTAAAGAGACAAAGTACACGATTCGCTTTACAATTGCATAATTGTATCTTTAAAAATAATTAAGGATGCCTAATTATTAAATTTGTTTCTTCTTCTGAATAACTCTCTACAAATCTCACCAATTAAATTAAGCCACGACCGACATAAACAAAGTGGAAACAAATAATTCAAACACATGCAAACAAAAAAACTCGAGTTTAACTTTACATGTTTTAATAATTTTGGGGGAAAAAAACAAACAGAATCCGCTCTGTCTGTTTACCATGACGAAGTTCCTCGCTTTCAACGCCAACCAAAAACCTCCAGAAAGCTAATTCATTTAAAAGAACTCACTGATCTGTTCTTGTTTCTATATCTCTCTAATGGATTCGTTGAGATTAATATCTAAGAGCATCAAGATTGAAGGAAACCCATTTGGTTTCTCTCACCAACGCAATCAAATTTTCCTCAAATCCGTCGCTTTCTTCCTTTTGATCGGTCTCGCTTACCGTTTTATCATCACTGATTCCACCGTCTCTCCTGTTACCAACGTTCAAACCTTGCCGCCTGCGGATCCTTCTGGTCTCACTTCCATTGCTCAAGCTCAAGCCTCCGTTGATTCCCCAGTAAACATCACAACCATTATTCCTTCCCAAAATGGTAAGAGATTAGTAAAATTAGTCCTAAACTCTTGAAATCAATTCAATAGAGTAAGATCCAAGAAACGTGACTAAATTGGGTTTTTCTTCCAATCATATGAAAAACCTAGATTCTCCCGAAATTTTCGATGATCACCAAGTGTTTGATTAAATGTCTGTGTGAACAATTGTAGTTTCAACGAAGTGTGATATCTTTATTGGGAATTGGGTACCAGACCCATCAGGTCCAGCCTACACCAATGTCTCTTGCCGTCATATCCAAGATTACCAAAATTGCTTGAAAAACGGACGGCCAGATGTGAATTACCTTCAATGGAGATGGCAACCTCGCGATTGCGATCTCCCGAGGTTTGATCCTGAGCAATTTATTGACAATATGAGGAACAAATGGTTGGCTTTTATCGGTGATTCCATCTCTCGTAACCATGTCCAATCCCTCATCTGCATCCTCTCTCAGGTTTAACAATTCACTTTCTTCTCTAATTTGATTTCTCTGTTTGGATTTGATGTCAAATATACTTGCCTTTTTTAGGTAGAAGAAGTAGAAGATATCTACCATGACAAGGAATACAAATCCAAGATTTGGAGATTCCCTTCTTACAACTTCACACTCTCTGTCATTTGGTCTCCTTTCCTTCTACAAACTGAAACCTTTGAGAACAACGTCAATGGAGTTGACATTCAACTACACCTCGACAAGTTAGACCAAAAGTGGACAGATCAGTACATCAATTTCGACTACGTCGTCATCTCCGGTGGAAAATGGTTCCTCAAAACAACAATCTTTCATGAAAACAACACCGTAACCGGATGCCATTACTGCCAAGGGAAGAACAATATGACCGAACTCGGTTATCTCTACTCGTACCGAAAGGCTCTTCGTTTGGTTTTAGACTTTGTCGCTGAACCAAACCATAAAGCTCATGTTCTGTTCAGAACAACAACACCTGATCATTTCGAGAATGGAGAGTGGGACTCTGGTGGTTTCTGTAACCGAACAATGCCGTTTACGGAAAGCAACGAAGGAGAGATGAAGAGCGAGGATGTATCGATGCGTGATATCGAGCTTGAAGAGTTCTATAAGACTACTAAACAAGAAGGTTCCAATTCAAACATTGGATTACTTGACACAACTTCAATGTCGCTTCTCCGACCAGATGGACATCCCGGACCATACCGGTATCCGAATCCTTTCGCTGGGGTGAAGAACAAGGAGCTGAATCAGGTTCAGAACGATTGTCTTCACTGGTGCTTACCCGGTCCGATTGATTCATGGAATGATCTAATGGTGGAGGTGATGCTTAACCGGGAACGGCAAAGACGAGAATAGCCTTGAATTCACGTGCTATTAGAAGTGCAGAGATTGTTTTCAAGCCAACAAGTTATGGATAATGCTGTTCTAATGCTGCTAGATCTCTAAAATGTGTTCTACGTTAAGTGCATAATGTTATGGCTTATTAAAAGCAGGGAGCAATGATGACTCATGACCGGTCATCCTCGCATTGCAAATATTGCACCAAAAGAGTTGAATCTTTTTAGTTATCCCTATAATTGTATCTGTTGGTGCTATTACTGGTCCATTCGCTCTTGAGGTTAACAGTTTGCTGTTGAAAGATAGGCATTACAAAACACTGATACCAAGTGGAGAGATCAGTGAGGCCTGAGAAAGAGAGACATGACCAGGAAGAGACTGGGAAGCAGTAGGATAAGCCCTGAGAAAGAGAGACATGACCAGGAAGAGACTGGGAAGCAGTAGGATAAGCCCCAGTGGGCTTCTGATACTTAGCACCTCATTTTTAGCCTTTTAGGCCCATTACTAAGATCTGCATAACAAAGGCCTATTAAATTATTGAGCCGCCCCTGACGAATTAGGCAATCTAGTAGTTATTTGTCTATTTCTTCTGACAATGACATTTTTATAAATCGCCAGAAAAGGATCAATAAATGAACCAAAACAAAATAAAAAATATCCCAAAAATTATTATTTTAATCCCTAGCAATATTTTGTTCAAAAAAAAAAAAATCCCTAGCAATATTAAAAAATTATTTGTAAAATAAATTTATCGGACGGGAGTCGACAAGAAAAATTAATATTTTTAGGTTAATTGATAATGCTATATAAGGCCACCACATACCAACCTTAGAATAAGTAAACACAAATAACAAGTACTATTAATCACACACACTCTCTAATCATTTGCAAAAATGGCAGAAGCAAACAGTTCACATGTAGCAATCATACCAAGTCCCGGTATAGGTCACCTCATCCCACTCGTCGAGTTAGCAAAGCGACTCGTTGACAATCACGGTTTCATCGTCACTTTCGTCATCCCCGGCGATTCTCCTCCGTCTAAGGCTCAAAGATCCGTTCTCAACTCTCTCCCTTCCTCCATAGCCTCCTTCTTCCTCCCTCCCGCCGATCTTTCCGACGTTCCATCAACGGCTCGAATTGAAACTCGGATATCGCTCACTGTGACTCGTTGCAACCCGGCGCTCCGGGACCTTTTTCGCTCGTTATCGGCGGAGAAACGTCTCCCGGCGGTTCTCGTCGTCGATCTATTTGGTACGGATGCGTTCGACGTGGCTACTGAGTTCCACGTGTCGCCATACATTTTCTATGCATCAAATGCCAACGTCCTCACGTTTCTGCTTCACTTGCCGAAGCTAGACGAAACGGTGTCGTGTGAGTTTAGGGACTTAACCGAACCGGTTATGATTCCCGGTTGTGTCCCTATAACCGGTAAAGATTTCGTCGATCCGTGTCAAGACAGAAACGATGACTCGTACAAATGGCTTATCCACAACGTCAAGAGATTCAAAGAAGCTGAAGGGATTCTAGTGAATTCCTTCATCGATTTAGAGCCTAACACTATAAAAATTTTACAAGAACCGGCTCCTGATAATCCACCGGTTTACCCCATTGGGCCGTTGGTTAACTCGGGTTCATACGATGCTAACGTGAACGATGAGTACACGTGTTTAAATTGGCTAGACAACCAACCATTCGGCTCGGTTCTATACGTATCATTTGGAAGCGGCGGAACACTCACGTGTGAACAGTTCAATGAACTCGCTCTTGGTCTTGCGGAGAGTGGAAAACGGTTTATTTGGGTCATACGAAGTCCAAGCGGGATAGCTAGTTCATCGTATTTTAATCCACATAGCCAAACTGATCCATTTTCGTTTTTACCACAAGGGTTCTTAGACCAAACCAAAGAAAAAGGTCTAGTGGTTGGGTCATGGGCTCCACAGTCTCAAATTCTGACTCATACATCTATAGGTGGATTTTTAACGCATTGTGGATGGAATTCGACTCTAGAAAGTATTGTTAACGGTGTACCGCTCATAGCATGGCCGTTATACGCAGAGCAAAAGATGAACAAATTGCTACTCGTGGAGGATGTTGGTGCGGCTCTAAGAGCACGATTGGGTGAAGATGGGATCGTAGGAAGGGAACAAGTGGTGAGAGTGGTCAAAAGATTGATAGAAGGAGAAGAAGGGAAAGCGGTAAGGAATAAAATGAAAGAGTTGAAAGAAGGAGCTGTTAGAGTCTTAAGGGACGATGGATTCTCTACGAAATCGCTTAATGAAGTTTCGTTGAAGTGGAAAGCCCACCAACGAAAGATCGACCAAGAATAGGAATGAGATTAATTGTATTAAAAAATCAAAAAATTCTTTAGTAGTAAAAATTATATGTAACACCCTACTAGGTGCAAATCCAAACTTTAAGATCGAATAGTTATATAAAAAAAAATTCACTAATTAACCCCAAAATCAAAAAAAAAAAAAAAAAAAAAAAAAAAACTGATTAAGCATCCAAAACTATGCAAAAAAAAACCCTAATTATTTCCTTGTGAAACAATTCGATCCTTCACCGTCTCTGTCTCTGAGTCGATGATAGCTACAATGTTTTCTCCAAGAGACCCGCGCAAGCTATCAAGTAAAGGATTCAACTTGTCAACAAGATCACCAAAGAAATCATCCCTATGTTCTTTGGCAAGTTCCAGAGTCTTTTTCAAAATGTTATTTCCATATTCATCATTAGCCAATCTCACCAACGTATCTTCATCACATTTGACAATCTCTATCATGATTAGAACCAAAGGCACCATCGAAATACGGTCATCGATAAGCATCTCCACAATTTTGCTTCCATGTTTCAGAAACGAAAGCTCTATGTAGTGACATTGAAGCCCACACGCGATGAATGTCGTACAATCCTGGTGGTGTAGATTAATGGCCCGTTGAACCGTGGAGTTTCCCACATCAAGGTCCTTTGTTAGGTAGAGAGCGTGGACTCCGATTAGGCGTAGGATTTGATCATACACTTTCAAATCACCTCTTTTCTTGAAAGCGTTTATGGTTCGTATCATGATGCGATAACCGTAAAAGTCGGTTGTAACATCGATGAACCTTTGCTTCACTGCTGCCAAAAGAACTTTGTCGATTTCTTCGGATTTTCCTAGGATAATCTGAATCATGAGCGAGCCTCGTCTTGTTGTGACAAACTCGACAAAGAGATCAGAATCTAACATTAGCTTCGAGGCAAGCTTATGGAGCTGATCATCTGCTATATCAGATGCAGAGAGAGCCTCATCAAACTCAGCCATTAGCTCGTGCAAGCGCGCGTCGTCTTGTGTGGTCTTCTTTGTAAAATCAAGCTCAAGCACGTGTTGGATTAGGGAGATTCCTAAGTCGTGCATGCTTAGCGAGTGAGCGTGCTGTGCGATTAGGTCAAGGAATTCATCTTTCCAGAAATCATCAGCTATTGTTATAACTTTCTTGAGTACGATGCAACCGTTTTCGTCACTCGACAAGACCAACAAGTGACGGTACGTGATATGGCAAAATAGTTTCTTGTGATGTACGTTGCAAACGTTTAGTACTTGTGACGCCAAATCAAAGCCGCGTTCATGAGTCATAATCTCATCGAATCTCATCATGATAGGGCAGAGAAGGATTGTGTTGATATCGTCTGATATTCCGAATATTTTCATGAAGCGACTCAAGCCTACTTCGTCTCTAATGATTTTGACGAAGAGATCCAAATCTAACGCTAGTATATTCGCAAACTTAGGGACTTCATCTGACCTAAAGAAGACCCTACGAAAATCGTGCATGTCAACTTCTTCGGAACTAGTCATTAGTCTATGCAAGCGCCTGGTATGTGGCTGAGTTTTGTCATAGATGTTCTCCATAATTTTAAGGAATTAATTAGTCAATTGTGTATGGAGATGAACTATGAATGTTGGATTGGTATTTATAGAGTTAGGGCTGTTTGTATTCCTAATTAGAATATCGAAGTTGGATTGATTTTCGCATTAAGATTTTGTAAATATTTTGTTCGTAACTACTTAGATAAGATTTTCCATTATAAAAGTTAAACAATATCCAATTGAAACAGAAAAAGAAAAATTACCAAAAGAAGTTCCATATATATATATATATATATATATATATATATATATATATATATATATATTTGTCATCAAATTATTCAAATACTGAATTAAATAAAAGTCGATACAGACCAAGTCACCAATTAAAGAAAAAACAGAGCCAAAATCAAAGACAAATTAAACTGCTCAGACGAAATCATTAATTGATTAGAATTCTCCCCTAAACCGGATCAGGTTTAGGCTCTACACGTATACCAAATTTAAGACAACCACTTGAAAAATTGCGTGACCCTACTAATTTTTAAAATTTGTATTTTATGATGTCTTTATAACTTTCAAAAATTGAATTTTTATCATTAGTTTTTTAAAAAGTTCCTTAATTTTTATCATTAATTTTTATCATCTCTGGTTTCACAAAGAAAAAAAAACAATAAACACATTTCGCACTTTTTGAATTAGAGGACACCCAAGTGCAATCTGATAATTGTACATAGAAACGTTCAAGGGAAAATAAATTATTAATTAAATTATCACGGATATTAATTAAATGAATGATCACGGAGCCTTTTATTAGTTTATTTTTTTCAGTTAGATGTGTATAAATAACACTGACACTTGACTCGTTTCCGTTTAAACTCTCATCTTTTTGTTCCCTCTTCTCTTCCGGAGCAAGCATCTTCTTCAAAGAAGCAAAGGCACGATCTTTATATTCCTATTTTGGTTCTTTCTTATGATTAGGTTATATTACGAGTTATCATCTTCGTCACCAGTTATGGTTCATGCGAAACTTGATTCTTAAGTACTCCTTTGTGATCGAATGGGTTTTGCTTTCTTCAAATCTTGATGATCCTGGGTTGAATCGGTTAGGATAGTTCCCGGTTTGTTCATGGTTAACTGATTTTAGGATCGGAATCTTTGCTTCTTCCTGATCAATGGTTATCGGAATCTTTGCTTCTTCTTGATCAGTCGTTGAATCTCTTTCGTAGATTATTATGCCTTTATCGTCAGAAATCTGAATCTTCGTGGTGGTACGTAATGGGATCTTGTAGGTTTCGCATATTCTTCTTCAAGTGCCTTGATGGACAACAACGAGCCATTTGTGAGGAACGAGGTGGATGACGTAACGCCAAAGAAACCAGATGGTAAGGTTCTTGTTTTTTGTATATTTCTTCTTTGTGTTTGTTCATATAACCAAAACCACTTCTTCTTTGTGTTTGTTCATCGTGCAGAATCCGCGTCTGCATCATCTCTCCATGGGTCTGACGAAACGCCAAAGCAGAGTACCCAAAGCAACCAAACGGTAAGTTTTGCTTCTTTTTTGGTGCTCTCTTAAGTTATTATGAAGAATCATATAACCACTTGTTTGTGTTTGTTCATCCTGTAGGATCAGGGATCACCACTTGTTCCGTTACAAGAATCTCCCAACGTTAAAGATGAATTTCCTAAGTTAACTGGCATAATTCAAAGCAAAAAGGACCTGAGGACCGCTTATCTCAAAGCTCCTAAAGCCACCCATGGTTCAATGCCAAAGCAGAGTCCTCAAATCAACAAGACCTTTCCCATGGTAAGGTTTCATTCCTAAAGCTTTCTGTATTCTCTCAAGTGCAGAGTCAAATATAACCAGCCACTTCTTTGTGTTTGTTCATCTGCAGGGTCAGAGTTCACTACATCTTCAATTACAAGAATCTCATCTCAGCAATTCCACAACCACCCACGGCTCCTCGCCTTCTGTCAATGTGACACCAAAACCAGACTTGTCTTCACTTTCTACAACAACAGCTACGCAAGAACCGTCAGCTTCTGCTGAACCCGGCTCTGCTCATACAAGATATAGAATAAGACTGCCAGTTTTCAAAGAGCTTTGCTCGGGTGTGGAGTTTCAATGGTATGGACAGCAAGAACCAGACTTGCCTTCTTCATCTGGAAAAGGAACCATGCCAGCAAACAGTCCGTGTGCACCAAAGGTTTTAACACTTTTTTGTATCACTAGCTACTCTGGATTTATCATATAAACAGAGTTCTCATCTGCTTTTACGACTTGTGTTCATTAGGTTTCTGCTGAACCATTCACCCTCAGTACGAGCTCTCCACCAAGACAAGCTTCCGAGCAACTCTCCTGTGATCATCAGAATTCAGGGGATGATGTAAGTAGATCTCAACCCAATTTTCCATGTATGATTGACCTTTTTGTTTCGAAAACCAAAAACTCAAAACAATAAGATTACTCTTTGTGTAATCATCCTGCAGAGTCGCACCAGTGAAGTAGCTTATCCTAAACTAAGCAGAGAAAGACAAAGGAAAAAGGATCTGAGGAGTGCTCACCTCAAAACTCCCACAGCCACTCACAGCAACACTACTACCACAACCACCCATGGCTCCACGCCTTCTGTTGATGTACCGGGAACAGTGACCCAAGAACCAGACATGTCATCAGCTTCTGATGATAAACGCCAAGATGATGAGATCACAGCACCTGATCAGGATCACTCAGCTTTGGATGACAATCTTTAGTAAAGTCGCCAAGAGTAAAAACTTTCCATAAAGACTTCATTTAGGTTTGGTTTGGTCTGCTTTGGTTTTTTTGAATTCCAAGATATATTATTCCATTTGTGTAGATTAGGTTAGTTCATATTGTTTTCATTGAAAATATTCGGTTCCATAAATTTTTGAGCTAGTTTCTATATTAAAGCAGCAAAACCATGAAAAACTCCACAATCAATCCCAAACTATTCAATGATCTAAATCCCATCTTTCCCAATTTAAAATTCTTTCCATTCTGTTTTCTTATTGCCTTTTTATTAAGTTTCTTGAGAAGCAAGCAACCATAAAAATATCTTAAAAAAGAAGACGTAGGCAACACAAGACAACTTACTACACCCAATCATACACCCAATCAAAGATCTATGGAGAGAGAGACAATAGGCAAGAGCTTTCTCGTTGTAAAATGAGCTAGTAAGTTGAAACGATTAAAGCAGAGAGTATTGTTCCAAAGTTGTATCAGATTGAGCAGAAATTGTATGGTCTTAAACAAGTTCTATGGATATCAATACTTTTTATACGAAGTTGATCACAATTTGGGCGAAACTTTGTGATAAAATTTCTCAACGACTGAGAATATCAGAGAGCAAATCATTATGTTGAATCCACCACCAGATCTACACAACACTCTCAATCCAAGGCAGGCACAAGTCAGATCTTATATGAGAATAGCTGAGAGCAAATCATTACTAGTTTTAATAGTAATATAAAAATGTAAATTTAAAAACATTTTAAAAAAAACAAGTGTTAAAAAATTTAATTATGTGTAAACTATATTGAACCTAGAACACCTCTTAGGGGTTTGGATGTTGTTTAAATTGGCTAGACAACCAACCATTCGGCTCGGTTCTATACGTATCATTTGGAAGCGGCGGAACACTCACGTGTGAACAGTTCAATGAACTCGCTCTTGGTCTTGCGGAGAGTGGAAAACGGTTTATTTGGGTCATACGAAGTCCAAGCGGGATAGCTAGTTCATCGTATTTTAATCCACATAGCCAAACTGATCCATTTTCGTTTTTACCACAAGGGTTCTTAGACCAAACCAAAGAAAAAGGTCTAGTGGTTGGGTCATGGGCTCCACAGTCTCAAATTCTGACTCATACATCTATAGGTGGATTTTTAACGCATTGTGGATGGAATTCGACTCTAGAAAGTATTGTTAACGGTGTACCGCTCATAGCATGGCCGTTATACGCAGAGCAAAAGATGAACAAATTGCTACTCGTGGAGGATGTTGGTGCGGCTCTAAGAGCACGATTGGGTGAAGATGGGATCGTAGGAAGGGAACAAGTGGTGAGAGTGGTCAAAAGATTGATAGAAGGAGAAGAAGGGAAAGCGGTAAGGAATAAAATGAAAGAGTTGAAAGAAGGAGCTGTTAGAGTCTTAAGGGACGATGGATTCTCTACGAAATCGCTTAATGAAGTTTCGTTGAAGTGGAAAGCCCACCAACGAAAGATCGACCAAGAATAGGAATGAGATTAATTGTATTAAAAAATCAAAAAATTCTTTAGTAGTAAAAATTATATGTAACACCCTACTAGGTGCAAATCCAAACTTTAAGATCGAATAGTTATATAAAAAAAAATTCACTAATTAACCCCAAAATCAAAAAAAAAAAAAAAAAAAAAAAAAAAACTGATTAAGCATCCAAAACTATGCAAAAAAAAACCCTAATTATTTCCTTGTGAAACAATTCGATCCTTCACCGTCTCTGTCTCTGAGTCGATGATAGCTACAATGTTTTCTCCAAGAGACCCGCGCAAGCTATCAAGTAAAGGATTCAACTTGTCAACAAGATCACCAAAGAAATCATCCCTATGTTCTTTGGCAAGTTCCAGAGTCTTTTTCAAAATGTTATTTCCATATTCATCATTAGCCAATCTCACCAACGTATCTTCATCACATTTGACAATCTCTATCATGATTAGAACCAAAGGCACCATCGAAATACGGTCATCGATAAGCATCTCCACAATTTTGCTTCCATGTTTCAGAAACGAAAGCTCTATGTAGTGACATTGAAGCCCACACGCGATGAATGTCGTACAATCCTGGTGGTGTAGATTAATGGCCCGTTGAACCGTGGAGTTTCCCACATCAAGGTCCTTTGTTAGGTAGAGAGCGTGGACTCCTATTAGGCGTAGGATTTGATCATACACTTTCAAATTACCTCTTTTCTTGAAAGCGTTTATGGTTCTTATCATGATGCGATAACCGTAAAAGTCGGTTGTAACATCGATGAACCTTTGCTTCACTGCTGCCAAAAGAACTTTGTCGATTTCTTCGGATTTTCCTAGGATAATCTGAATCATGAGCGAGCCTCGTCTTGTTGTGACAAACTCGACAAAGAGATCAGAATCTAACATTAGCTTCGAGGCAAGCTTATGGAGCTGATCATCAGCTATATCAGATGCAGAGAGAGCCTCATCAAACTCAGCCATTAGCTCGTGCAAGCGCGCGTCGTCTTGTGTGGTTTTCTTTGTAAAATCAAGCTCAAGCACGTGTTGGATTAGGGAGATTCCTAAGTCGTACATGCTTAGCGAATGAGCGTGCTGTGAGATTAGGTCAAGGAATTCATCTTTCCAGAAATCATCAGCTATTGTTATAACTTTCTTGAGTACGATGCAACCGTTTTCGTCACTCGACAAGACCAACAAGTGACGGTACGTGATATGGCAAAATAGTTTCTTGTGATGTACGTTGCAAACGTTTAGTACTTGTGACGCCAAATCATAGCCGCGTTCATGAGTCATAATCTCATCGAATCTCATCATGATAGGGCTGAGAAGGATTGTGTTGATATCGTCTGATATTCCGAATATTTTCATGAAGCGACTCAAGCCTACTTCGTCTCTAATGATTTTGACGAAGAGATCCAAATCTAACGCTAGTATATTCGCAAACTTAGGGACTTCATCTGACCTAAAGAAGGCCCTACGAAAATCGTGCATGTCAACTTCTTCGGAACTAGTCATTAGTCTCTGCAAGCGCCTGGTATGTGGCTGAGTTTTGTCATAGATGTTCTCCATAATTTTAAGGAATTAATTAGTCAATTGTGTATGGAGATGAACCATGAATGTTGGATTGGTATTTATAGAGTTAGGGCTTTTTGTATTCCTAACTAGAATATCAAAGTTGGATTGATTTTCGCATTTAGATTTTGTAAATATTTTGATCATAATTTCTTAAATAAGAATTTCCATTAAAACAATATCCAATTGAAAAAAATAAAAAATTACTAAAAGAAGTTCCATAATTTTAATTTTTTTTTGTCATCAAATTATTCAAATACTGAATTAAATAAAAGTCGGATACAAACCAAGTCACCAATTAAAGAAAAAACAGAGCTCAAAAACAGAGCCAAAATCAAAGACAAATGAAACTGCTCAGACGAAATCATTAATTGATTGGAATTCTCGTGTATTTAACATACTCCAAAATGTGTCTAAAGGACATGGAAGCTTCGAATCAAGTCTTAACCATGGCTTACCACTACCTTACCAATGAAGCAAACTCACAGGACCAATGAAGCAAAATCACGACAACTACCTCTAAATTTTGAAATTCGTCAGTTTGGGAGATTCTAGGTTTTGAATCTCTGAGGAGACGAGGAAGTGGAAGAAGACGCTTTGAGGATAAGTGTTGCAGGATTGAATTCACGGCTGCGATTGAGCCACGGAGGTAAACGATGTCGAGAGTGATGGCTACGTGGACGAGATTAGGGTTACAGACGCCGGAATCGTCGCCGGAGGATCTGCATTGTTCGACGTTACGGAATATTGAAGATTCTCTTAACAAACACCGGACTGCACTATTCCTTAATGGGCTGCTTTAAACTGATTCGAAAATAGTTATTTTTATTGTGTATTGGGCCAATTGGCTGAACTAGGCCTTATTGGCTAAATTGGGCCTTATTGGCATTGTATCATTTAATAGAAAATCCTTTCTCCAAAAAAAATAAAAAAAATCCACACAAATCCTTTTTTATTGGCTTGTACCAAATGGTACGTAGTAGCTTTATATAATCCACACAAAACGAACCAAAAAAAGATAAGAACCAAAAAAGGAAATTCCAAAGAACTATAACCACGAGCATGATCTATAAAGCTACTACGTACCATAAATAAAAGGAATGAGCATAAATATTTTTCAAGAAAACAAGAAATAAGAAGAAATTAGAAAATAATCCTATTGATTTCACACTCTTGAATCTTGCATTAATGGCGGACGCAAACACTCCACATATAGCCATCATACCGAGTCCCGGAATGGGTCACCTCATCCCATTCGTCGAGTTAGCTAAGCGACTCGTTGAGCACGACTGTTTCACCGTCACATTGATCATCTCCAGTGAATCTTCGCCGTCTAAGGCACAAAGATCCGTTCTCAACTCTCTCCCTTCCTCCATAGCCTCCGTATTTCTCCCTCCCGCCGATCTTTCCGATGTTCCCTCCACAGCACGAATCGAAACTCGGGTCATGCTCACCATGACTCGTTCCAATCCGGCGCTCCGGGAGCTTTTTGGCTCCTTATCAACGAAGAAACGTCTCCCGGCGGTTCTTGTCGTCGATATGTTTGGTACGGATGCTTTCGATGTGGCCGTTGACTTCCACGTGTCACCATACATTTTTTATGCATCAAATGCCAACGTCTTGTCGCTTTTTCTTCACTTGCCAAAACTTGACGAAACGGTGTCGTGTGAGTTTAGGTACTTAACCGAACCGGTTGAGATTCCCGGCTGTGTCCCGATAACCGGTAAGGACTTTCTTGATACGGTTCAAGACCGAAACGACGACGCTTACAAATTGCTTCTCCATAACACCAAGAGGTACAAAGAAGCTAAAGGGATTCTAGTGAATTCCTTCGTCGATTTAGAGCCGAATGCTATAAAGGCTTTACAAGAACCGGCTCCTGATAAACCATCGGTTTACCCGATTGGGCCACTGGTTAACACAAGTTCATCTGATGTTAACTTGGAAGACAAGTCCGAATGTTTAAATTGGCTAGACAACCAACCATTCGGCTCGGTTCTATACGTATCATTTGGAAGCGGCGGCACACTCACGTGTGAGCAGTTCAATGAGCTCGCTCTTGGTTTAGCAGAGAGCGATAAACGGTTTATTTGGGTCATACGAAGTCCAAGCGGGATAGCTAGTTCATCGTATTTCAATCCACACAGCCAAACCGACCCCTTTTCGTTTTTACCAATTGGATTCTTAGACCGAACCAAAGAGAAAGGTCTGGTGGTTCGGTCATGGGCTCCACAGATTCAAATCCTGGCTCATCCATCCACATGCGGGTTTTTAACACACTGTGGATGGAATTCGACCTTAGAAAGCATTGTAAACGGTGTACCGCTCATAGCATGGCCTTTATTCGCGGAGCAAAAGATGAATGCATTGCTACTCGTGGAGGATGTTGGAGCGGCTCTAAGAATCCATGCAGGTGGAGATGGGATTGTACGGAGGGAAGAAGTGGTGAGAGTGGTGAAGGGACTGATGGAAGGAGAAGAAGGAAAAGCCATAGGGAATAAAATGAAGGAGTTGAAACAAGGAGTTGTTAGAGTCTTGGGAGACGATGGATTCTCCACCAAGTCATTTAGTGAAGTTTTGTTAAAGTGGAAAGAACACCAGCGAGAAATCAACCAAGAGACGTCCCATTAAATGGTATAATATACTTAAAATATGTGAGTTTGAGCTACCCTACTAAGCTCAAGATCAAAATGTTTCAATTTATGCATTATGCTGCAAGGAGTCACCAACATATAATAAACTGTTCTTTGACCTTGTCAGAGTCAGAATGATCTTTGTACAACAGAAGATTCAGAAGATAGTTTCATCTGTTTAGTAGATTAGGTTATCTTTATTTAAAAATTAATATGATAATAAATGTTTGTATGCACTACTTGTAATCAATTTATATGTTTTGGATTTTGTTGTACTGTATATGAAACTACGACATATATTGAAACGGTTTCACATGCCTAGTTTTGTACATGGGAAACGGTTTTAGCACATGCCTAATTTGCATATGGGGTTTTTTTAAGGCCCAACAATCTCTCTTATGCCTCAGTGCTACAAGCATACAAATTATTTTATTGTTGATATTAATTTATTTCAAATTATTAAAGGTTCCATTCGTGATTTTATCAAATAACGTAGAAACACATCATATAAACCCCGAAATACAACCACTTCAAACTCACGAACAAAACTGCAGAATTACCAACGAATATATGTCGATCTATATTTCATTCTTTCTTTTTTCATTATTATAAAAATGATTAAAGAGTTGGCAATCAACGTAATTGAGATCTCCGATGATTCTTCATCACCCAAAACCTCTCGATCTCTTCTGCTGTTCTTCCTGGAATCCTCCCAGCTATTAAATCCCACCTTTACAAACAAAAAACTAATTTTAATTCCCTTATTATTTTTTTTTTGATAACCCAGTGTCCAGACCACACAGTGATCCGACTAGCCCACTGGGCCTAAGCCCGCGTGCCTGGGATTTTTAAGCCTCCACTTAAGGGCCCCCTGGAACTGGTGGTCTGGGACGCTGCGCCCCGCAGGTAAATTGCGCAGTGGCCGGGACTCGAAGCCGGGTGGCGGGTGCCTCAGCCGAGGGTCCTTTACCACCAGGAGACAAGCCCCGGTTTAATTAATTCCCTTATTAAAATCACATTTTGAAAGATTTACCAAAAAATAGTTAAGGAAAAAGAGAAAGAATGAAAAACCTTTCACCGACAAGCTTATACATCCTGCAAATCAAATCCTCTTCTTCTTGTGCCATTGCTATTTCTTCCCACTCAAGACTGCTCACTTCTATCCCACGTCATCATCCAAATTTCACATTTATTATTATTATTATAAAGTAAAATTAAAAACAGAATCAAAACGACACCGTATAGTGGAGATCATGAGTTAGCTGAGAAAGTTGTTACCTTCAGAAGAAGAGGCAACAATGGTTGGATTGGTCTTAAGATGCTTCGACTTACGCTGCGTATCCATCTTAAACGACACCGTACTATACCAGGATTTAATTTACGATCGTACCGTGCAAATCAATCAATACGGTTTGGTACAGTTTAAGGTAGAGAGAGAGAGAGAAAGAGAGAGAGAGAATGGTGGATTTTAAGGGAAGAACATGAAGTCTATTCTCTATTTATAGGGGCAAAGTTTAACGACCGGTTTGGTCGGTTTCCACATTAAGAAATCATGTATGATGTATATCGTACATTATTTTCCTTAAATCGGATTTAACTTAAATTATTAAATAATATTCTTATTAATTAATTTAGCAACTTATGGGTGGCAGCCAATATATGTCAGTGTGTGTGTGCCAATGCTTGAGTGATTACGTTGAGAACCAATGAGAATCATAAGACATGTTTCATTACATCATTTGCTTCGTCATGTTCTTGTCTAATTGCTTTTTAAAAATGATACGACTTGATGTTTTATATTTATACGCAAATAATTAAATTAAATCGTAATTAAATTCATATTAATCAACTATGTTACCTATATTCATCGATGTATATACATGAGCAAAGGTTGATTAGAGAGATGAAAACTAAAGAGTATGCATTAGGAGAAACACTTGATTTTAACATTTAAGAAGTCCAATCAATTTACAATTGAATAAAATTTTGTCAATTTAATGAAATATATTGTTAGAACTATCAAAAAGTAAGTTGAAAGTTAGTTAGGTTGAATATAAAATTAATTTAACGTCGTGGATATTCCCTTTATTCCTCTATTAAATCACGTCGCAAAATTTATTCCATGCTTTCTTTTTATTTTGTTCGGTTTATTATATTTATCAATCTAAAAAGGTTGAGCAACGTACTGATTACTGAACAAACTATGCAGTTGCAACTGAACATGACACGTGGATTTTATATTTCATTTAATTTGTTGGGACCATCGCATGATTCATGACGCCTTCGCTTGACCCTTCCAATTTTATTTTTTTATTATTGAAAAGTTAATTTTTCTTTCTGTCTTACTAATTACTATGAATTTTTATTTTTACGAATGAATTAGAGAAATCATAAACGATTAAATTTGTTGGGACCATTGCGTTGCATAATTCATGGGCGCATCCAACTTTAACCAGCCTTGATTCTGTTTATTTTTTTTCGGTCTGCATTGAATTTTTAAGAATGTACAGAAAGATCATAAAAGATGTCAAAAATAAAAAGAGACTATGGAGGAACCAAGATAAAGGAGAAACTATAAAGGTTTGCAAAAAAAAAAACTATACTTAAACAGTTGACAATGAAAATCATATTACTAAATTCGAAATTCCAGCTTTTAGAAGTTTATAATATGTTTTTTTAATGACAACACTATGATATCACAATTATGCGAATATCATTAAAAATCAATATGAATTATAAAATTTGAAGTGCTAAGGATATCTCAAACTTTTTAATATGCCTTCAAAAGTTGTAATTGGGAATCCACTAGTCAGAGAGATATTTCTACTAAAGCCCTCCCAAAACACATGTTCTTTCAAATCTTCCTCTTACTTTTTTTTTTCAATCACAACCCTTTCTAACTGAGGCTTATTATATACATGAACCATTGGAAGTTAGAACTTCACAAAAGAAACCGTGTTTTTGTCAAGTGAAATCTCAATGGAAAACAACCAAATCCAACGAAAAGCAGATAAGAAACACACATAGAGAAAGAAGTTTTACAACCTAGATATTGTAATCAAACCTAATTCGGGTTTCCAGTTATGTTTCACAAGTAGGTTTTGGTCAGATCATGAGGTAGAAAAAAGGATAAGCATCACGAGACATAAGGAGAGAATAAACTTATACAACCTACGACAAACTTGAGGCTAATTATTCGATCCTCACTTACAATGTAAGAGATGTGAACAATGAATGAGATTCTATCACCATGGTCTGCCTTTTCCTCCCAGCCGGCGTGCAAGCTCAAAGTCTTTTCTCACTGATATCAACAAAAAACAGATATGGATAAGCATATTATATATGATATTCAAGTAGTAACTAATGATTCAGCGGGATACAAAAGTATGCATGTAATTCCTAAATTTAGACTGAAAAATGTCTTCTTTTTGAGTACTTACTTAGAGTAACACGTCTCGCATGGATAGCACAGAGCATTGAATCTGAGAACAAACCAACCAAGTAATCTTCTGCCGCCTGCCACAAAGAATTTGCGATTAGGTTAATTGGTCATCAAGGGTAAATGACATTATTTGTGATGTGTGTGACTCTCTCTCTCTATTTCTATATTCAAACATTTGTATCAGGAAAAAAGTTGAAGGATTGGTACCTCTTGAAGAGCCACAAGAGCTTCAGCTGTCCAACGATTGATTTGGGGAGGGGCCAACGCATGAGTTATACTTCTCACCTGGAATTTTTTTTAAAATTAGTTTGTTTGGAACACAAATCAGCATTTCCATATCACTGATGATTAATGTTAAGTTATTGTTGTAGTTACAGAAATCATAAGGTTCTGAATCTATGAGCCAATAACCTCAAAGACAAACTAGATTACAAGCTCCTTACACGGAGGGTTGGCCTCATGATTCCTCTGAATTTGCTATATCACTATGTTCACTGCATTGATGCTCACAGATAGGATCCATGTTGAAAACAAGAAACAAGTACCAAGTTCGTTGCAATTTGTGTTGGTGTGCAAATCCTAAAACTAGCCACATCAAATACCAAAAGGCTTGTGTTCTCTCTTGGTATATATTGTTATGCTGTGAAACTTATTATGGCTGGTAAGCAAAAAGAAAAAGAGAGAAAAAGAGAAACTCACTTGTCTTATGAAGCTAGCAGCTGGAATAAGAAGGTTTGTCTGCTTCTGGAAATGTCGAATCTCTCTCAGAGCAACGGTTCCTGGCTTGTATCGATATGGCCTCTTCTGTGAACCTACAAGGACAACACGAAGATTAGTTTTAAACACAACAAATGTCCTGCATTATGAGGAATATCACAAGTGATGTTTAAAAAAAACTAACCTCGCGGCATAGCCTGTCTGGCTCTCCTAGGCCTCTTCACAAACCAAATTAGATTTGTCAGCATAACGAAATCCAAGTTCATAAGCAATGGTTAAAATATTACCCTTCCACCAGTAGCTGGCGAAGTTGTATTATCTCCACCTTCAGTGCCTCTTGTTGTCGGGGTCTACAATTTATTTGGATAAACAAATTTGACAAAATCATAACGTGATAAGGAAAATTTAAATCTGAAATTCGAAACCCTAAAAATGAAAAAGATGCCGTACCGTAGTCGGACCTGCCGCCTGAGAAGATGAAGCATTGGCATCTACAATTTCAGATTCGAAATCTAGGGTTAACACCGGAAAATCGGAAAACAAAAAACCCTAAAATTATGGGTAAAAACAGAAGTAAATTGAAAGAGAAAGCAGATTTAAGATACCAGTTCGATTCCCAGATCCTGACCTGGTAGCGAAATGCTTGGTTCTCGCCATTATTTACTGCCGAAGAAATCGCACCATGAGACGAATCGTAAAATCGGAAAGAGAGATCTAGAAAAGAACGAAAACTGCGATTATGAAACTCACCTGATGAGAAATTTCCCGCTAGATACGAAAAAGATTTAAAGATTGGAGCAGGTTTTTAATTTTCCCGCTCGACTATAAAATTTTGATTTTAAAATCGAATCTTCTTCACCAATGGTTTATGGTTTGTTTCAGTCCGACTCAGAAGAACTTATATTTGCACTAAACCTGCCGCTTCACATAGAGGGCTCGACACTCCAAAAGCGACACCGTTTTATCAGGAAGAAGATTTTTAGCCGACTGTCGTTCCTTATTTACCCCTGGACAGTGTACACTATTACATTCGAGATGAAAATTTGAAACTTGGGAATAGGGGGGAATGCGTTTTTACCGTTAAACCTCAATTCAAAATCTCTCCCTCTTGTGTGTTCAGCTTTTGAATTTGGTGAAATTGACACGACGTTTTCAACTTTCTACCACAGATTCTTTACATTTTCACAGCATCTAGTCATAGGTTCTGTTCAACAGAAAAGTAGAACCTGAACACCAAATCTTTTGTGAACTATATTATACATCATAAACCATTCACATTTACATTGTTTCTTCTTTTTTTACAAATAAAGCAAAGGGGTCACAAACCACCAGAAGATATCTTACATCAAAACTTCACCATTGGAAAATATATATACATCCTTTAAGAACTGGTCATTACCGAGGATATATATATATATATATTTCTAGACCAAACCAAAAAAATCCCGAAGAATATTGATTATATCACAAACTGGAATTGATACTTCACTTCACTGGCCTTCATTGATTATGTAGTGAATTGAGTTATGTCCTGAGAAGCCAATCTTTCAGAAACATCAGCTAATGACTTGAGATTACATCTGATAAGTGCTTCAACAAAGTAGCAAGTCTCATCCTTTGTGTTACCTTCAGGAACATCAACTACAAACGATTCAATCACCATTGTTCCTGCTCTTCCCTCGATTATCTCCGGATGCACAGTCACAATCGACGAGTAATTCTGCGAGAAAACCAACATTTTCAAAATCCTCATTTATCTAAACATAATCTGTATGTAAACAAACAAACAATGAGATTTGATTTCTCGTTATACCTTAAGTCTGTGATCACCACCGATGATTTTGATACCGAGGATGTGTTCTTCATCATCAAGAAGTTCTAATCTCTCAGTACTTGTTGTTGCAGGAAGACCAGATTTAACATTGACTTCTCTAAGACTACCGATTTCAGGATCACCGATTACTGTACATCTACTCACAAATGGTTTGTATTTCTGCGGCTGATCAAATCTCCGCACAAGTGACCAAACCTAAAAATTTCAATTCCAATCAATCGTTAAAACAGAGATTTGGGGAAAACCCTAAATCGATGGTTGGGATCAAAATTGACGGATCAAGATTAGAGAAAATGCTACGAAATCGGTGAAATTAGTGGTGAATTGGAGAGGCTTACGAGATGAACAGGAGCTTTGATGTGTTTGACAAGAGCAGAGGTACACTGGTTTTCTCTGCAGTGATGTTGATGATGCGTCCGTACGTATTGCATCGTCTCGAGACCACCGTACATCGCCGTTCCGCCTCCAACGCCGTCCATCATATCCTCTTCTTCCGATCAGAATCTTCTCTCTCTCTTTCGTTCTAAGGTATTATCTTTCTGTCTCTCGTAAGGGAATCTCTGGAAATGGATAATAAATAGAAGGAAAGTAAAACAAGAAGATGCTTCGTTATGCAAAAATAAATAAAACAAAATTACTTTTTTTTTTTTTTGTGTTACTTTCAATTATTAATGAACCCACCGACATAATAACTTTTTTATTTTGTACCTAAACTCTTTTTTATAGCTTCTTCTCCTTCACACATTTTCAACTTTTCAAACAAAAAAAAACAAGATAATAATGGGTTAGCTTTTTTAAATGTAACAAAACAACAAAAGATTAAGCAAGTGTTATGTAATGACGTTTTGCGACCTAATCCGAACAAAACAAACAGAATGCTTAGATATTTTGTTGATTAAATAAAATTTTAGACCATAGTCATTATAATATAGGTTATTCTTTTAGACCATAGTTGCACAAAATGTCGTTAATATACCAAAAAGTGATAACTATTTGTAAATTATTTTTGTGCTAATTAAAGAATTATGGTCGAAATCAAAGGATTTGTATATTGTTTGAAATGCTATTTACAGAATATGCGGAGTTATATTCTACATACAATAGTTGGTCTTCACAAATGAAAAAGATAGGTTCTTTGGTTTAATTGAGTGATTCTCCATGTATCAGGTCCCATATGTCTTAGACCATAAATGTACTGTATATAGTTCTTGTTGTTGTTTTCCTTAAAATCTTGTTGTTTAAACGTTAATTGTGTCAAGCTAAATGTCTAATACCATATCTTATTAGATATTGTTCATCAACAGTCTCATCCTATCACCCGTGACTGTTCCATGTAGTCATGTACGACACGTAAGGTGTTATTTCCCTTCTAGGAGGAGAAGGCATGTTTAAAAGACGATTACTAGCTAGAAGACATCCACAATCTAAAATCATGAAACAAGAACTTTAATCTGAAATCTATTCATGATATAGAGATAACGAGAGACCATAAACAATCTGCAATAAACCATAATTCGATTCATCTCAACTAGTCTAAAGTTGCTCATCCTCCATCTTCTTCGTGAAACTCGAGCTTTTGAAATCGATATATGGTGGAAGTCAATTTTGATTACCAACAGCGTTAATTACGCTTTCTAACCAGTAATTTATGCATTACTATTATAATTAGTGAATTCTACTTTTCTTTTCCTCAAAAGACTCATTTTATTTTTTATTTTTTTTCAACCCAAAAAACATAATCACGTCTTAGATAACTCCAATTAAATGATTACCTTATCGGCTTATCTTCTAACATATGAATTATGGTTTAAGGTTTCCGGAAAGAACAATCTTTAGATCTTGTAACCATTTTAACCAACACGTGTAATTATAACAGGAGGTTTTCTTGTTCAATATGAATATTGCTTCTTCTTAGCAAAATAAATAAATATGAATATTGCTTATGTTTACATATCTCATTAATTGTCTGTCTCAAATTGAATAAAAGAGGGATTTAGTTTATTTATAACATTTTCTGCAACTATTAACTATATAATAATTTTAATGTTAAGTGATAATAAAGTACTTAAAGAGCGGTAGTTGACGATAATTACAGTAACCTTATCAGATAAAAATTTACCAAAAAAAACTTATCGGATAGGATCACCTTTGGCACTCACTAGGAATGCAAACTTAACGCAAAAGATGACTTTAGCGAACTGCTCCAAGATAAAAACGACGAGCCTTTTTAGTGACAGCGACAATGCAGCTAAATATGGTTAAATTATAGGAATCCCATATACGTGTCATATTTTCATTGGTTTATTGTCTGACATTTTCATGTTCACTTATTGTGGCGTATCTCGTGAAATTGACACGTGTAATTCTTCTTTTTGCTTACTTGGATAACTTTTTTTGCCGGCCAATAGGTTCTCCATTCTGGTTGGATTAACAAATACCCAAAAAAAACAGAGGGAAGTGACAAAAAAAAGACAACTTTAAAAAGTTGGAAAACGAGATTCTTCAGATAATGCTTGCTGGCAGTAAAAAGTTATGTTTTTTTATCGTGTCATGAGAGTGAAACAAATCTAACTTTGACTGTTTCAACCAATTAACAAAAGAAAAAGCTTAAAATTTAGATGAACCAAAGAAAGCCCAATCTTTAAAGACCACACAATATGGGCTAACGAGTACAAACAAAAACAGCTTTGGCTTATAGATTACTAGAATTGAGAAAGAAGAAAGTCTATGCAACCATTGTTTGTTTCTGGTGGGGTTTGCGAAATCTAAGGTCTGAAAAACACACAAAACCATTGGGTTCAAACTTCAATGTTCTGTTGAATCTCTGATTTTACACTTAACTATTAGCCAGCTTGTTATGGTCTTTGTAGTTGTTTTAAGCTGAGTTATGACCAGTTTCTAGTTGCATCTCTAGCAGATGTATCTGGAACTCTGTCACAGTTCAAAGAAGTCATCATTTTCTCATCAGTTGCTTTTGTTGTTGCAGCTCATCGGGACAAAATCTCCGGAAAAGCAAATTCGTTGTTGAAATCATTAAATATTAACACACACAACTCTTACTACTCCTAGCTTAAGATAACATCATTATTAACACACAAAGAAAACCAGAGTTTATGAGGATTTAGAAGATGTTGATAGTAAAAAGGATTAGATAGCGTAAGTTAACATTAACATTAACATACACAACTCTTACTACTCATCTTCGTCGTCTTCTTCATCGTCGTCTTCGTAGTCTTCTTCGTCCTTTTCTTCATCTATGTTATGGTAGTATTGCGACTGCTCGTTGACAACCAAAAAAACAAAATATGGGGTCAAATTTAGGTAAAACATAACTGGAAGAAGTGAGAAAGGGAAACTTGCGGTAGGAGGTTGTGGACTCAAATGGACCCTATATATATATATGTAGTTAGACAATGACAAATGTATTGAAACAACAAGTCTGTCCTTTTCGGTTAGGATGCTTACTTCCTGTGCATGTTCTTCACTCTTGAGATGCGTGGAGAAATTTTCAAAGCCTTGGACAGCAACTCCGCATTGCTCACAAAGCAAGGCAGGTTCACCCGTCTCGCCGTACTTGTCCTCCTGAGGTGCCCCTGAATCCATATCATCTGCATCCGTGGGGGAAACAAAAGCTAATTAGTTCAGAAACAGCTTAATTAATTCAACACTGTATCGAGAAAGAGAGAGAGGACAAAGACCTGCTGGTAAGCTTGCCAGTAAGCTTTCCCAGAGGAAACACCCTGCAGAAGAGGAAGCGGAGGCGGAGGCCGAAGTGGCTTGTTGAGGATCATCTGGTAATATAGACCGAACAATGTTGTATCCGATCCCACCTAGCATGCCAAGAGTGTCCAAGAAGATTGGCTCATACGATATGAGCATTAAATTAGCCGGAGGTTGATTATACCAGGTCCACTTAAGCACAGCCCACCCAAGGCCTGAGATATCTGTTTCAGAAACTAAATGACTTAAAAAAAAGACAACCAGTTTGAATCTAAACCCTAATTTATAAAAAGTAAGGATGAGAGGATATTAACCGGTGGGAACGTGATGAAGAGCGATTCCAGAGGAATGGACTTGTCTGAGGAAGTCATGAGGGACGTCTGTTAGTATGCCAACGGCAGTGATGGTGAGAGGACCAGAGTAGCCTAATTTCTCCAACGCCCGTTTTATACACGGACCCACCCGACGAACATCAACGTCACTGGGAACCGGACACCTGTTGATGTCCCACCACACGCGTGTTACAGCCTTAGCCTCAGCCTCACCCACAGCCTTCGCCTTCATCGCAGTTAGGTCTTTAATCTAGAAGATCGGAAAAATTCGAGATTGACACCGTTAAATCACCCACTTCCCACGCTTCCAGAGAGAACCTTCTAGAGTTAGTTTGTATGCTCATGGTTTTATCATAACCATTATTATAATTTTGATACGGTAATGATGATACTGATGGTATCATCAATTCATGATGATGATGAGCTTAACAATGATAAGGATATTGAATTTGACGACTATAATTCTAACGATGACTTATTACTAGGGAGTTTGAAACAACAATTTTCACCAGAATATATATAGGCCAGATTAGTACAACAAGCAAAAAGGTTTCTTCAAGCAAAGAATAAATATAGTCTTTGTCCTGTGAAAGAAGAACTTCACAATCCTTCTTCAGCTTTAATCCGTTCTTCAGCCATTCTCTTCTTGATCTCATGTGCTGCATTGAAAATCCCCATTGTTGGTTGGTTACACACAAAACACTTCTTGTTCTTCGTGTGATGCTGCATCATGACATAGAACAAAACTCATTAGTTTCACAAATTTCTTCACAAACCAAAAAACAGAGTCATCATTGTGATTTAAGTTACGATCATACCTTTAAAGCACAGTGCTCACAGAAGTAATGCTTGCATTTGGTGACAACTGGATCAACAAAAGGCTCTCTGCAAATGAAGCAAGCAAAGGGCAATGCATTTTCGTCTTCGTCGCTATCGTTGTCAGCCTCATCATCTTCATCCTCAACTCCCATAGCTTTATTTCTCTTCCTAACTTTCTCTGCTTCTTCCCATTCTTTCTCTATCTGCCATCCTGGTTTGTAATCCCCACGGTCATGCAAGAACTTACATGAATCTCCATATCCACAGTATCCGGTTTCCTTGTAATCCTTACAAATGTCTGGCTGGTAATCGAATCTAGCTGATACTCTGATGTGAGCAGAAGCTCTTAATGGCCCGTGTGAGCCTCCAGCTTTCTCGCTCGAGATTGTTTGTTCTCTTCTAAACCCAGCTTTGTGATCTGTATATCCATGAATTCCGGTATACAGCTTCTCATCTGTACCCTTTTTCTTATTCCCTTTCAATGCTTCGTCTGCTTTTTTAAGAACTCTCTCACGGATAGCTCGTGCGTCCTGATTGAAGTCGGTTTCAGTTTCTAGAGTAGCTGTTGCTCTACTGTCGTTTTGGACCTGGATCTCCTTGGATGAATCGTAGTGAAAGACGGGTCTCTCAGCAGCTTCACTTGTAGTAGAGCTCTTAGATGGTCCAGACGAAAAGTACAACTTGCTATCGGGTTTTGCAACTTTCTTTAGATTTTGTAAAATAGAGCTTTCGCTTTTCGAATCTCCATCTTCTTCATCTGCATCAATGGCTCTTTTCCTTATGTTTTTACTTTTCGTTGGCTTCTTGAAAAAAGTGCAAACTGAAACAGAACAAAGATTTGATTAGTGTAAATGAAAATTTCTAGCTAACAACGAAGAACAAGACAAAATCTCAATGAAGAAAGTATATGTAACCTTGTTGAGACTGAGTTTCTTCCCCAGCAGGTTGAGGTTGAGATACTTCTTGCTGAGACGGTTTAGGTTCACCAGAATCTGACATTGTTAGATATATAATCAACAACACAATCACCCACTTGAAATTTGCTGCTTAGTGTTTCCCTGCAAAATTCAAGATATCTTCACGATTAATATTAAGTCAATTTCCTGAAAACTTTAAATTTAGTTCCTACTGATTCAAATAACAATCTTATCAAATTTTATCCAGATTCGATGACAACAATAGACAATGCAACATAAACCTGAATTCTTCATAAACATAAAAATCCATGGAGAAATTCAATTCCAAATTCATCTACGCGAGCTCATGAATAGTCAGTACAACACACTGAAGAAACCCTAGCTTATCATTATCTATCTAGACAGCAATTTCACCGACAGAGCAATCCAAAACACAGTTCGAAAAGTCGATGAGTCAACGGAAGCTACAAAATTTGGAATCTAGAAAACCCTTTATTGATTGAGATTGGAGAGAAAAGCTCTGAAGAACACTAACGAAAAAAACAAGAATGAAAGTAAATCAGAAGTATGGATTAAATACAAGGAATAATATGTTACCTTCAGAGAAACCTAAGAATCGTCGCCGGTGAGCTACACCGTCAAGAAGAACGACGACGCCGTTCGTGTTTTCCGACAGAAAAAAGAAAAATCAAAGTGAAGAGAGAAGAAATAAGGAAATATAAGATGCGGCGGTTAGTTGAATTTGGGTCATGGATCTAAATGGGCTCAATATTCATAATGGGCCCAATACTTAAAATTTAGCAACTCAAGATTATTATCGCTATCTGACTTTGACCAAGTCAATTCATCTGAATTTAATTGTTATAAGTTTTTGAAAGGACTTTTTAATCGAACAAAGACTTTATATTATTTTAATTGCATAATATTCCCATTTGGGCCATTTCCCTCTCTTTTGTCGTATAATTAAAGGAATTCCTCATACACACTTTTTCCAGGAAAGACTGTATACAGAGAGATACAAGTAACCGCCATATGGAAGGAGGAGCTTGAAGAAGACGAAGAAGACGAAGAAGACGAAGAAGACGAAGAAGACGAAGAAGAAGAATTAAAACGCTATTGACCTAATTCCGTAAACTTCAGTTCATTAGCGGAATCTTACTATCTCGCCGTTACTTACTTCGTTTGAGGTTGGTTTCGGATCAAATTTTGATTCCGATTTCCGTTTCTGGTTTTTTTTTTTTTTTTTTTTTGCTGTTTCTCAGAATCGAAACGCTTAGATATATGTGTGTAAACTATACCTTTCGTTAATGGTCAACTATTGGAATTTTGTATGGTTTGAAACTTAGCTTTCTTATCTTCGATGAACAGTGTTTATAAGTTCGTATGGTTTTTAATTATTGAGCAGGAATGGGTAGGAATTATTCAGGATTTGGTAAAATCATGTTAGGTAGGAATTGACTGATTCTATGTTTTCTAATTTACCTTTTCAAGAAATATTTTAAAAACACACACAACTGTTAGGTGTATGTATACTTGCATTTTTAATTGGTTTTGGGGATTATCACTATACGTAATCATGGAGAAGAATTCGTATGGTTTTAAATGTTTTGTTCTTATTATAATGTTAGGATTCGTCACTCTGTAAGCGAAAGATCAGTTGAAATATTTACAAGATTTGGCTGATGGCATTTAGCCATGATAATCGTCCAAGGTTGGTTGTGACATAAATCTTGAAAGGGTTCATAGTTGAATGATTTTATTGTATCTTAAACGATTCTCATTTTTATGATTTTGTTTAGGTTCAAAGATGATGAAGACAGATCATTATACTCTGAGTATGGTTATGGAAGAAAATCTAGACCTTCTTTAGATAGAGTTTTCAAAAATGTAAAGTGGGGATTCAAGAAGCCATTAAGTTTCCATTCACATAAGGATCCTGACCACAAGGAAACATCTAGTATTACTCGGAAGAACATCATAAACCCGCAAGATTCGTTTCTCCAGACCTGGAACAAAATATTTCTATTTGCTTGTGTGGTTGCTTTGGCTATTGATCCCTTGTTTTTCTACATTCCCATTGTCGATGGCGCAAGGCACTGTCTTGCTTTGGACAAAAATTTGGAGATAGCTGCAAGTTTTCTTCGGACACTCATCGATGCCTTTTACATTATTCACATTGTGTTTCAGTTCAGGACAGCTTACATCGCTCCTTCTTCGCGGGTTTTTGGAAGAGGTGAATTGGTAGATGATGCTAAGGCTATAGCTATAAAGTATCTCTCATCTTACTTCATCATTGATGTACTCTCTATCCTTCCTCTCCCACAGGTAAATGACTACTTTGATTACTCCTTCAAAATGATAACATATTTTTGAATTTTCTGGTTTCTTATCTTGCAGATAGTAGTTTTAGCCGTTATTCCAAGCGTCAACCAGCCAGTCTCTTTGTTCACAAAAGACTACCTTAAATATGTCATAATTGCTCAATATGTTCCTCGTATCCTCCGTATGTATCCGCTTTACACTGAAGTGACCAGAACATCTGGCATTGTTACTGAAACAGCATGGGCTGGAGCTGCTTGGAACCTCTCTCTCTATATGTTAGCCAGTCATGTGAGTTTTGGATCATTTGATGGCTGAATCTTTATACATGTAAATGCATTTTAAAGGTTATATGTTAAACTTACTAATTCAGGTATTTGGAGCTTTATGGTACTTAATCTCAGTAGAACGAGAAGACAGATGCTGGCAAGAGGCATGCGAGAAGACAAAAGGTTGTAATAAGAAATTTCTCTACTGTGCAAACGATCGCAATGTTAGCAACAATTTCCTGGCCAATTCTTGCCCATTTCTCGACCCTGGTGATATAACAAACTCAACCATCTTCAACTTTGGCATCTTCACTGATGCTCTAAAGAGTGGGGTTGTTGAATCACATGATTTCTGGAAGAAATTCTTCTACTGCTTCTGGTGGGGTCTGCGAAATCTGAGGTTTGTAAAACACACAAACCTATTGTTTTCTTGTTCCACTTGAAATCTCTGATCACACCAACTAAATAACTAGCCAGATTATTATATATGCCCTTTGTAGTTAGAAAAATGCGATTCTAAGCTGAGATATGACTAGTTACTAGATCTGAAACTCTGAACTCAAAGAAGTCATCATTCTCACTAGTTGCTTTTGTTGTTGCAGTGCATTGGGACAGAATCTCCAAACAAGCAAATTCGTTGGTGAAATCATATTTGCTATATCAATCTGCATATCTGGACTAGTCTTATTTGCGCTACTTATCGGCAATATGCAGGTAATAGACTCAAAGAACCGCTCCTCATAATCTTGAATTGTTCCATAACTTGATAAGTTATTCACGAAACTCATGTAACCTATGTATTACTGTTGTAGAAATACTTGGAATCAACAACAGTTCGAGAGGAGGAAATGAGAGTGAGAAAGAGAGATGCAGAGCAGTGGATGTCTCATAGAATGTTACCTGAAGACCTGAGGAAACGTATCAGAAGATATGAACAATATAGATGGCAAGAGACAAGAGGAGTCGAAGAAGAAACCCTTCTTCGTAACCTTCCTAAAGACCTTAGAAGAGACATTAAACGCCATCTCTGCCTTGATCTCCTCAAGAAAGTGAGTAACAAACTTTCTCTCTTTTTCTTCCATTAGCTGAACCAAGAATCATAGTGCAACCCTCAGAATCCAAATTATATGATTGTTTTTGGTAGGTACCTTTGTTTGAGATAATGGATGAGCAGTTACTTGACGCGGTTTGCGATAGGCTAAAACCTGTGCTATACACAGAGAACAGTTACGTGATCCGTGAAGGAGATCCTGTTGCGGAAATGCTGTTTGTGATGAGAGGAAGACTTGTAAGTGCCACCACTAATGGAGGAAGAAGTGGGTTCTTCAATGCCGTGAACCTAAAGGCAAGTGATTTCTGCGGAGAAGATCTTCTCCCATGGGCATTAGATCCTCAATCTTCTTCTCACTTTCCCATCTCGACGAGAACAGTTCAAGCTCTCACCGAAGTCGAAGCCTTTGCTCTTACGGCTGAAGATCTCAAGTCTGTCGCTTCACAATTCAGACGCCTCCATAGCAAGCAGCTCCAACATACTTTCAGGTTTGGTCTCTCCCATCAGCCTCTTTGGCTCTGTTTCCGGTTTTGGATCGGCTTAACCGGATCTTGATTATATATACAGGTTTTATTCAGTGCAATGGAGAACATGGAGCGTGTCTTTTATACAAGCAGCGTGGCGGAGATACTGTCGGAGGAAGTTAGCAAAGTCATTACGCGATGAAGAAGAGCGTCTCCGAGAAGCGCTCGCTAGTCAAGATAAAGAACGCAATGCTGCAACCGTGTCTTCGTCCTTGAGCCTTGGAGGTGCTTTTTACGCGTCGCGTTTCGCTTCAAACGCGCTTCATAATCTGAGGCACAATATATCCAACCTTCCTCCTCGCTACACTCTTCCTTTGTTACCTCAAAAACCCACCGAGCCTGACTTCAGCGCCAATCACACAACTGACCCTTAGATCTCTTACATGTGTATAGTGTGTGGAATAAAGTGTGAGCTATGTAAAAACAGTGTTGGTCTGAACCAAAAAATGTATAAATTTGTTTATTAACTAACAGAAATTGAAATAAAGGGTTTTGGCAAATCTTATGAGCCGCTTAACTTTGGCAACTTCAGTTCAGCATCACACTTGGAGGTAAAGTCAGAAAAGACTCGATCTGCATAGATTTGAATCAAATAAAAATGTGTGGCTCACTGAAACTAAATATAATGTTCTGGAGGTATGGGATTACACAGAGAGAGGAAGAGAAGTGCCTGGGAGGATCAGAACAGTGATGATCAATGCATTGAGCTCTTGTCTTTTTTTCTTTAATCTTGATTAAATTACAGAACAATTATGTTTCTTTAATCTTGTTTTGACTCCGACTTTTAAGAATTGTTTGCGTTTATGTCTCTTCTTGATGTGTAATATTGTTTTTCCTAAACAACAAATATACAATGGTAGCTCTCGAAACATAGACCAGCAATGGTAGCCTCCTGGTGCATCAAATTCTCAGAATCTGCTTCAAAGAAGACAAAGCTTGCCTCTTCTTCTTCCAAGTTGTTCTCGAGTTGCAGGATTGCAGGTTCAAAGATGGAAATCGGCTATTGATCCTTTTTACCTTTTGCAGCCCAATTATGAAAAAAGGAAACAATTTAAAGTTAACCAAAAAAAAGGAAACAAACAATCTAAAGTTTACAAACAAAAGGAAACAATCGAAAGTTTCCTTTTTGTTTTGGAAGAACCTAATACTTATAAATAAAAGCCTGAGAGAATGCTAATCTCCAACATCATTCATTCTCTCTTCTTCCTTGACAAATCAAAATTCACTCTCATTCTCTCTTCTTCTTCTTCTTCTTCTTCTTCTTCTTCGATACCATAACAAATCTTTCATTCTCTTATCTTTTCTAAACACAACTATCGTTTTTGATCTTACATTCTCTCGTCTTTTCAAAAAACAAACAACTATCGTAAGATTGATCTCCATCCTCTGTTGTAACTCATCTTCAATACGATCCAAACGATTTCAAATCCGGTCAACGACGGGCCACCGAAAAGCTTTCACCGACGGCCAAGGAGAGCACCAAGACAGCCAAGGAAAGAGGACAACGAAGAAAGAGACAAGGAGAGACGGTGTTTCCATGGCTGTGATCATGAAAGCGTCTCTTCAGCATGATCGTCGATTAGTCTCTGTTTTGGCCGAACAAGGTATTAGTCTTAATTTCCTTTTTTCTCTTTTCTCTTTAAGAAATATTTTGATTTTAGTATTTTGATTATTGTTTTTGTTTTTGTTTTTTTAATGTTTTTTTTGTTTTTTTATAAGTGTTAAATTTTTAATTTTGTGTAAACTAATTGGATACATCATCCAAACCCCTAAGAGGTGTTCTAGGTTCAATCTAGTTTACACATAATTAAATTTTTGACACTTGTTTTTTTTAAAAAATGTTTTGTTTTTTTTATAAGTGTTAAATTTTTTAATTTTGGGTAAACTAATTGGATACATCATCCAAACCCCTAAGAGGTGTTCTAGGTTCAATTTAGTTTACGTATAATTAATTTTTTAACACTTGTTTTTTTTAAATGTTTTTTTTTTTTTAAGTGTTAAATTTTTTAATTTTGTGTAAACTAATTGGATACAACATCAAAACCCGAGGTGTTCTAGGTTCAATATAGTTTACACATAATTAAATTTTTAACACTTGTTTTTTTCTAAATGTTTTGTTTTTCTATAAGTGTTAGATTTTTTAATTTTGTGTAAACTAATTGGATACAACATCCAAACCCCTAAGAAGTGTTAGGTTCAATACGGTTTACACATAATTAAATTTTTAACATTTTGTTTTTATTAGAAAACATTTTTTAAAAATTATAATTTTATATTTCTATTAAAACTTTAAGGTTTTCCAAATTTTTAGATAAGATTTTGGATATATTTTTTTTTTATAAGTGTTAAATTTTTAAATTTTGTGTAAACTAATTGGACAGAACATCCAAAGTCCTAAGAGGTGTTTTAGTTTTAAAAACAAAATTAAGTGTTAAATTTAAATATGTTGAAAACAAGTTGGACTTAGCATCCCGTCCTTTGATCTGTAGGTCTTGAGATGTCATAAGTTCAACATGTTTTCACGTCATGAAAATTTAACATTTAGTTATGTTTTAAACGGTTTTTTAAAATAACATTTAGTTATTTAAATATTTTCAATTTGAACGATTTACTAGTTCATTTTTCTTATGTCCATATTAGTCCATTCTATTAGTCCATTTCTTTTTTTTGTTAAATTCTGTTAGTCCATTTCATTGTTCATTTTTATGGTCAATAAAATTATAATCATCTAGTTTCATGCTAAAATTTCGTATAGATATTATTTATAAGGAATGATAGTTACAGAATATTCAATATATTTACAAGTATTGACGAGTAGTGAAAAGATAAATACGTTATTTTGAAAGGGAAATAAGAATTACAGAATTGATGGACAAATTGGCCATTTCGTTTGGTTACTTGTGGAATAGGATAACGGGAGGAGGCAGATTTACGTGGTCCATCTAGCACCGTCCGATTGTAGTCAGATTAAGAAAGTGTGCGGTTCTGATTCGTCGAAGTACCCATTTTACGTGGGACCCATTTAAGACAAATGGTCCCGCTCTTTGTTTCTTTCCACTTGTGACCTCTGCCATTGCCAACATTACTGTACGACAAAATCGCCTGCGCTTTCTTCATACATACATACTTTTTTTTTTAATAGACTTTTTTTAATTTTATAAAATGAGAAAATTTCTATTTTTAATCATATTTTTAGCTTAATGCTTACAAAAACGTGTTTGACTTATATCTTGTTAAGAATCCTTAATGATAATTGTGATAAAACTAATGATCAAAGAACGTGTGATTGTTTGAACTAATTACTAGCTTGATTTAATTATATGAATACATACAAAAATATCTGGACGACAAGCTCGTAATTCAAAAAAAGAAAAACACATTTTTGTACCAGTGTTGGTGAGCCATAAACCTACTAACGTGATTTCTTAGACTCTTGGACAGTTTTCTTCCAGTTTTGTGAATAATATTATCAGACAATTTCGAATACATAAATTCAGTTTAAAATATTTTATTTTCGGAGAAAAAATATATTACATCATAGCAAAAGAAATTAACAATTTAATTTTTAATTTTTTGAAAACTGGTTCGGACGCAGAGAGCATGAACTTGTTATAGAAATAGAAGGGGGGCACAAATAGAATAATCCAGAAAGCGTAGAAATAAGAGAATCCATTCAGGCCCATTAACGGCTTAAAAGGCCTTAAAAAGGTGATAAATCATTCTGAAACAAGGAAGGAAATTTCGAACAAGACAAAAAGACTTAAAAGTCCATGGAAAGAAAAGATAATTACAGGAAAATGCCATGGACGTCCATAAAAAGCCACTCTAGCCATCTGACTATTGAATCTCCGCCCTTCCTTCCTTATCACTCTCAAACTTTTTTTTACACACACTCTCTCTCTCTCTCTCACCGTTTCTCCAGTTTCAGCTTTTTTTCGAACCACTAAACAAACTCTCTTATAAACTCTTTATCATCATTATTATAATTCTCCTTTTTAAATTTTCATATTTTCTTTGGTAGCTCAATAAACTTAGCTCCCGCTCTTCCACCACACTCGGTAATTATAACAATTTTATTATGTTTTCTTAAGTTCGTGTCATGTTAAGAGATATTTAAAAAAACGGTATTGTTTTGGATAAGATTTTGTACGTTTTCTTTAGTTTATTGTTCTTTGGTTTTTGTTGTATAATGGGTTCTTCATGAGGTTTGAGTGGTTATATAACTTACAAAATTGTACATTTGAATGCATTTTGACAATGGGATTATTGTAATTAACTTATGAATTTGTTTTCAGGCTATATATTATTTGTTTATTTCAATTAAAGAAAAAGAAAAAAAGCTCTAGAAGAAATGGCTCCCAAGAACAACCGTGGAAAGACAAAAGGAGACAAGAAGAAGAAGGAAGAGAAAGGTACCATTAACCAACAACGAAAACCTTAATCTATATGAATTTCAATAAAATTAGTTCTTAACCATTAACTTCATCTGATAATTAATTTCTAAGTTATTATAAATGAGTCATGATGGTTTACGCCTTACGGTTTATGTGCAGTTCTCCCGGTTATCGTGGATGTCATTGTAAACCTTCCGGATGAGACGGAGGCTATTTTGAAGGTTTGTGTGTATTTTATTTTCTAGCATCATTTTCGAATTATGTAAAATTCTCATATTTCTTGCGTGTTTACAACTGTTTTTTTGTTACCGATTTTTTCTGTGAATTTTTTATAATCCCTTTGTTTTAAATATTATTATGCAATCAACTAATTTCTGTAACATTAGTTTTAGTATTGAACTTATAGCATATTCATGAAACTTTATCTTGATATTTTCAAATTGTTTATTTTTCTATAATCATAATTAGTATTTTAAATTTTATTTCTGATATAAACTCCAAATGTGCAATCGTTTTTTTTGTTGTGATGTCGTGTTTTGGAGATAAGGCAAGAATACACGTTACCATAAAAATTTGATAGGTTTACACTTATACTTGTTGTATTTTTGGTTTGAAAAAAAAAATCATTTTCTATTTGACTTAGAATTATCTTCTTCAATTTTAACATTATTTGAACGTGTAGAAAAATACAAACCAATGTGTAACACACAAATTCGATTGTTAAATAATTCAATAGTTTTTCATAATTCTGGTCAATAAAATTACGTAGACGTTACATAGATAGTGAAATGTTTATATAGAAAACATGTATATCTCTTTTTCGTCGTCAGAAAACATGTTTATCTATATTCATATTTTGTTACCCGAATATTTGTTAAAATGTTTTCTTGTATGAAGTAGTATTAGTGGAAATTGTAAGCCCTATGTTAGGCATAGGTTTCACATGTTTGTTATTTCAAAAATAAAATTATCAAAAGTGGATTTAATAGAAAAAATATCTGAAACAGGGCATATCAACGGACAGGATCATAGATGTTCGGCGGCTTTTATCGGTTAACTTTGACACTTGCCACGTCACCAATTATTCGCTCTCCCATGAGGTAAATAATCTGAGTGAAAGTTTCTGATAATCGTTTGAATATCCTTTTCCATCTCTCTTGGTTATCGTTAGTTACTTGTTTTTTTGGTTCACAATTGTTGGTTACTAGTTAACGTTTGATGGTCCCAAAATATTCATATTTATTGTGGAATTTCTTAGGATCCTAAAAAAAAGTGAGCAAAAAGTAAGGGAAAATGACTTTTTATGAGTAAAGAAAAAATGTTAGTGACATTGTGCCTAAGAATTTTTGCTAGTCTGACAATTGAGTTTCCTTTTCTTACATTAGATAACAGATATGTTACCAGAATTGCCTAATTCAAAATAATCCCATAAAGGGTATAAAAAATTGACTGTGGTAAAATGTGAAATCAAATATAAGTCTGACTCCAGCTTGAAAAATATTCTCGTTGCAGATAAGAGGATCGCGGTTAAAAGACACAGTAGATGTGTCGGCGCTTAAACCCTGTGTTCTCACGTTAACGGAAGGTAAATCTCTCCGCGCATTAATATGACGCCGTTGTTGGGCTAAGCTAGGTCAATAGCCGTTACCACGGCGTAACGGAAAATATAAATAAGAAGACCTAAAACGATGCCGTTTCCTATTTATATGACAAAACGACGTCGAGTTTCGTGCGCTTTATTTAATTCGTGAGACCGTTGTGATTTTATTTGTTGCAGAGGATTACAATGAAGGAACAGCAGTGGCGCACGTTAGACGTCTGCTTGACATCGTCGCCTGCACCACTTGCTTTGGTCCGTCGCCGGAGAAATCAGACTCTGTGAAAAGTGCGCAGGCTAAGGGAGGTGGAAAGAATTCCAAACACTCGGAGACGTCGCCTCCGCCGTCTCCTGCGTCGAAGGATGCGGTGGTTGATGAAGCCGGAGAAACTAGCCACTCTTTCCCTAAGCTTGGAAGTTTCTACGAGTTTTTCTCTCTTGCTCATCTCACTCCTCCTCTTCAATGTATGCTCGTATTTGTCTCTCCCTTAAACCCTAGATTCGATGTCCTGATTTGATCGAGTTTGTCCCAACTTACAGTAATTAGGGTTTTATAGATATTCGGCTTGTGAGTAAGCGGGAAACTGAAGACATATCGACGGAAGATCATCTTCTCTCCATTGATGTAAGTCGATGATGATGAATCACACAAATTTCGATTTATAGCTCAATTGGTTGTTTCTCGATGTAGCAATCGGCTTTTGTTGATATCGTTTGCGTTTTAAATTCGTCTCAGGTGAAGCTTTGTAATGGGAAGCTCGTTCATATTGAAGGTTGCAGAAAAGGATTTTACAGCATTGGGAAACAAAGAATCATATGTCACAATCTTGTTGATTTGCTTAGACAAATCAGTAGAGCCTTTGATAATGTAAGTCTTGTTTTGGCTGTCTTATGTTCATATTTTGTTACTGAATTTTGTGTTGAACGTGATTGTTTATCTTATTCTTTTATCATGTTTAGGCTTACAGTGATCTTCTGAAAGCATTTTCGGAGCGCAATAAGGTATATTTTGTATCTGAATGAGGATTTAGTGGATGTTTGAATTGGGTGTAGTTAATGAGAATTTCATTTATTTGCAGTTTGGAAATCTTCCATATGGATTTAGAGCTAACACATGGCTCATCCCGCCTACGGCGGCGCAGTCACCAGCAGCGTTTCCGCCTCTCCCTGTTGAGGATGAGAGATGGGGAGGGGATGGTGGTGGTCAAGGGAGAGATGGCAGTTACGATTTGGTTCCATGGTCCAACGAATTCGCCTTTATTGCTTCTATGCCTTGCAAAACAGCAGAGGAGAGACAAGTCAGAGACAGAAAAGTGTTTCTTCTTCACAACCTCTTTGTTGATGTCGCGACTTTCAGAGCCATCAAGGCTGTTCAGAAAGTAATGGCTGAGCCAGTACTGACTGAAGAAGACTCTGAAGTTCTATATTCCGAGACAGTTGGAGACTTGAGTGTTACGGTCACAAGGGATACTTCAAATGCAAGTAGTAAAGTGGATACAAAAATCGATGGGATTCAAGCCACTGGTTTGGATAAAAAGAAGCTGATGGAACGGAATCTTCTCAAGGGACTTACTGCTGATGAAAATACTGCTGCTCATGTCAGTGTTTTCTAAAACTTCCCCACTCTTCCGTATTTATTTTTTTGTTTTCTTATCTGTATTGTTTAACTGTGGTTTTACAATTGTTTATGGGTGCAGGATGTTGCTACTTTAGGAACTATAAGTCTTAAGTATTGTGGTTACATTGCTGTTGTGAAAATAGAGAAGGAGAGTGAGGAGTTAAGCCCACCTTCTCAAATTGTTGACCTCCTTGAACAGCCTGAAGGTGGTGCTAATGCTCTAAATATCAACAGGTGATCTTTTCTTACTTAATGAAAAGACATTCATCCTTTGTCTCTTTAGCGTATGTTGTTATTTACAGTGTAATTTTTTTTTTTATGTTGCTTTACAGTTTGAGATTCCTTCTCCATAAATCCTCTCCTGAGCAGAACAAGAAAACACCTCAGCAACAGGATGATGAGCTTACATCTTCACGGGAATTTGTTAGTAAAATGCTGGAAGAAAGCATTGTTAAGCTTGAGGAAGAGGAGATAGACAGGGATAGTATCATGAGATGGGAGCTTGGAGCTTGTTGGATACAGCATTTACAAGACCAAAAGAATACAGAGAAGGACAAAAAACAAACCAGTGAAAAGTCTAAGAATGAATTGAAGGTTGAAGGGCTTGGAAAACCGCTTAAGTCCCTCAATAGCAGCAAGAAAAAAACAGATGTAAATAGCCCTAAGACGCCGGTATCGTCTCAAGTTGATGCGATTTCTTCAGAGGCTGATATTGCTGCAACAACTGCATCTTTGCAATCCGATGCTGAGAAGAATGCTCAAGAAAATGTGCTCATCTTGAAGAATTTGTTGTCTGATGCAGCCTTCACTCGCCTAAAAGAGTCAGATACTGGACTTCATCACAAGGTTTTTACACTACAACTCCAGCTTTTGCTCTATGTTCATTTACGTATTGTGTGCTAACCAAGAATATTTGTTTCACAGTCTTTGCAAGAACTTGTCGACTTGGCACAGAATTATTATACTGAAGTTGCTATACCAAAATTGGTAAAAGATCTAAATTTTGTTGTTGTGTTGTCTATTGGTAATATTAAGATAGTAACAAATCATTTGCTTTTATTTATTATTGAATACAGGTTGCAGATTTTGGTTCGTTGGAGCTCTCCCCAGTCGATGGCCGGACTCTAACTGATTTTATGCACACAAGAGGTCTTCGGATGCGTTCTTTAGGATATGTTGTAAGTTGGCTTTTTTAACCTCATGGTTCTTAGAAACTATTCAAGATGAATTTTTGATCATCCAGATCTTTTTATGGTTACAATAGGTGAAGCTTTCAGATAAATTGTCACATGTACAATCTCTGTGTGTTCATGAGATGATAGTAAGAGCCCTTAAGCATATCCTCCAGGCGGTGATTTCTGCTGTTGCTACTGACACTGACAAAGTAGCTACAAAAGTAGCTGCTGCTTTGAACATGATGCTTGGGATTCCTGAATATGTTGCAGCAGCACCACATAACTCTTGGAATGTACATCCTCTGATCTTCCGGTGGTTGGAGAAATTCTTGAAGAAACGATATGATTATGATCTTAATGCCTTCAGTTACAAGGATCTACGGAAGTTTGCCATTCTCCGTGGATTATGCCATAAGGTAATTTATGAATGCTCTAACCAGAAAATTTGATTTTGTTATAAACTTGTTGCTAATTACTATATTGAATAATGAATTGTGATTTAAATTTTATCTGTCAGGTTGGTATTGAGTTGATTCCAAGGGACTTTGACATGGATTCTCCTGCACCTTTCCGGAAAACAGATGTGGTCAGTCTTGTCCCAGTGCATAAGGTAATGGACAAGACAAAAGATATTTGGAAAGATTGTCTATCTGAATCTGGTTTCTTTCTAATATGTTAGTCAACCATCGTTATTCAGACTTTCTATTTAAAATCTCTGCAGCAAGCAGCATGTTCATCTGCTGATGGAAGGCAACTTCTGGAGTCATCTAAAACAGCTTTAGACAAAGGAAAGCTTGAAGATGCAGTTACATATGGAACGAAGGTACATGTCTACTCCTCAGCTACTTCTTATTAGTTGTTTTTTTGTACAGCGTCATGATTTTGTTTTGTTGTTTCGTCTCTTTTGTTTTTTTTCCTCCATTAGGCTCTTGCTAAACTTGTAGCAGTTTGCGGTCCCTATCACAGAATGACAGCCGGAGCTTACAGTTTACTTGCTGTAGTTCTATATCACACTGGTGACTTTAACCAGGTCTGTATATATATATGGTTAGGTTGTGATATCTTTCCTTTATATGACACTTGCAAAACTAAAAGATTTTGTTAAAACAGGCTACAATATATCAGCAAAAGGCTTTAGACATCAATGAGAGGGAACTTGGACTTGATCATCCAGATACAATGAAGAGTTATGGTGATCTTGCTGTCTTCTATTATAGGCTTCAGCATACAGAGCTGGCTCTCAAGTAAGTTTCGCACTCGCGATTTACAAAGAACCACGAGGTTAGATTGTGTGAATGTTTGATGTCTCTTTCTACCATCTAAACTTTGATATATATGTTTTTGTTAGGTATGTTAAGCGTGCGTTGTATCTCTTACATCTCACATGCGGTCCATCTCATCCAAACACTGCTGCTACATACATCAATGTAGCCATGATGGAAGAAGGTCTAGGAAATGTACACGTTGCGTTGAGGTATCTTCACAAAGCTCTCAAGTGTAATCAAAGGTTGCTTGGTCCGGACCATATCCAGGTTCTTTTCCCGATGCTCTTTGTGGTTTTTTAGAACAGAAATTTATACGAAATTTGATTTGATTTGCTAATATGTTCTAATTATGTCAAATTTCAGACTGCTGCAAGCTACCATGCCATAGCAATTGCGCTCTCGTTGATGGAGGCATACCATTTAAGTGTTCAGCATGAGCAAACAACCTTAAGAATCCTCCGAGCAAAGCTGGGGCCAGATGATTTACGTACTCAGGTATGTATTACCATGATATCCCATCAGCCAAATTAGTCATCTTTCTCTGCACTGTATGCAGTCTCTAAATATGACAATTGATTATATACTTCAGGATGCTGCTGCTTGGCTAGAATACTTTGAGTCCAAGGCTTTTGAACAACAAGAAGCTGCGCGAAATGGTACTCCTAAGCCAGACGCGTCTATAGCCAGCAAAGGCCACCTAAGGTCAAACAAGTTCCTTAGATATCTCCTTATTTGTTATTTATAAGTTTTTATGTTGTTTGAATGTGTCAATCAAGTGTACTCCTTGGCCAGATCCTTATGTTGATAATGTTTTGCAGTGTATCCGATCTACTCGACTATATCAACCCAAGTCATAACGCAAAAGGGAAAGAGAGTGTTGCAGCAAAGAGGAAGAACTATATTATGAAGGTATAATTTTTATTTCTTTGACATTTCTCCACTTTAAAGGTTAAAAGTGCTTTAATGGTTGGACCTGTGTTATGTGTAGCTAAAGGAAAAATCCAAGCAGAGCAATGTTTCTGACCACTTGGCAGTGGCAGACACTCCGAGAGAAAATCAAAAGGAGATGTCTGAGGAGGAGACGGAAGAAACTGGATCAGAAGAAGGTAAATCAAGCGAAGACAATCACGACACAATTCTTGCACCAGTAGAAGAATCACCTTCTCCTCCAGTCATTGAGGAGGCTATTATGGATAACAGTAATCCAATTACATCTAGTGAAGTTTCAACTGAGCCACAACACCCTGATGGCAGTGAAGATGGATGGCAACCGGTGCAAAGACCGAGGTCTACTGGATCATATGGTCGCAGGATGAAGCAACGACGAGCATCCATCGGGAAGGTATATACATATCAGAAGAAGAATGTTGAAGCTGATATCGATAACCCTCTTTTCCAGAATGCTACTCAGCAGAACGGCAAATACTACATTCTCAAGAAGAGAACAGCATCATATGCAAGCTATGCAGATCATCATTCTCCCGGTTTAACAACTCAAGGCACCAAATTTGGCAGGAAGATAGTTAAAACCTTGGCGTATCGGGTGAAATCGATGCAGCCATCTTCTGGTAGCACTAAGACTGCTGGTGAAACTTCAGAAGAAGATGGGTTGAAGACAGATGCTTCTTCCGTTGAGCCATCTACTCTGCCTAGTACAGTGCAAAGTGAAGCCTACCACACGAAAAACTCTGTTGTAAGTCTTGGAAAATCTCCATCCTACAAAGAAGTAGCACTGGCACCACCTGGTTCCATAGCCAAGTATCAAGTCTGGGTTCCACAAGCTGAAGTTTCAGATAAGCAAGAGGATGATGAGGTGGAGAAAAAAACTGAACAGAGTACATCAATGGAGCTTACAAGGGATGAGAAAATGATTACAGGGTTAGAGGAAGAGGTGATAAAAGAACTTTCTGCAGACACAGAATCTAACAGAACTCAAGGCGAAGAAGAGATCAAAGTAGAGTTACAACCATCTGAAGGTGTAGTAGGAGGAAACCTTTTGAATGAAAATGAAGAATCTGGAGGTGGCATTCAGGTGGAAGAACAACTCGAAGCTGAATTGATAGACGACGGTGTAACAGATATGATTCATTCGACCAGAGAGCAAGAAGTGATAGATCAATTAGCTGCCGATTCCGAAGATCTGAAGGCAAAACTGTTAATATCTACCACAGACTCAGGCGATGCCTCACGAGGATTGTTACCTAACAAGAAGTTGTCTGCGTCAGCTGCTCCATTCAACCCATCATCACCTCCAAGTATTGTACGTCCTACTCCAATAGGCATGAACATTGGACCGTCGTGGCCAGTGAACATGACTCTCCATCACGGACCTCCTCCTCCTTACCCTTCACCTCCGACAACTCCAAACTTGATGCAGCCAATGTCCTTTGTTTACCCTCCTCCTTACACTCAATCAGTCCCCACAAGTACTTACCCTGTAACAAGCGGTCCTTTTCATCCCAATCAGTTCCCATGGCAGCTCAATGTGTCGGATTTTGTACCAAGAACGGTTTGGCCCGGATGCCATCCCGTTGAGTTTCCCCCTCCGCACATGATCACGGAGCCAATAGCTGCAACTGTGTTAGAGCCAACTGTGATTCTGCCAACGGATATTGACACTTCAGGGGTAGAAGAAGGAAACAAAGAAGAAGGCAGGCAAGATGTGGCAGTCGCGAATGAAGTTATGGATTCTGTTAACCATGTGAACAACGCAGTTGCACGCAGTGAAATGGAGAATGGAAACCGGAAATCCGAGGATGGTGAGAAAACTTTCAGCATTTTGTTAAGAGGGAGGAGAAACAGGAAACAGACACTAAGAATGCCAATCAGTTTACTTAATCGGCCTTATGACTCTCAACCGTTCAAGCTTGGTTATAGCAGAGTTATCAGAGACAGCGAGGCTCCAAAGTCTGTAGCTTGAAACACTCTCCAAAGATTCAGCCAATTCGATGAAACGCAAAACTCACACACACATCTATGATCTTTGCTGTTTCATAGGGACAGTATAAAGGTTAGCTTCTAAACTCTTAAAATGAATCTTCAAAGACATGTATGCAGTCATATGTAATTTAACTTGTTGATCTCTAAATTCGCAGGTAGTTTCATTATCAGTCATGAGAAACTGAGGCTTGTGATAGCCTCGAAATGAAGTTACAATGATTTGGATTTTAACCGGGAAGGTTGTGCAGAGGGAAAAAAGCCAAGCCATTCTTTTGTTTACCAAGTGAGGTGATGTATCATTTTAATTCAGCCAATAAAACGTAGGAAATTTTGGACATAATTTTTTTGGTTCTCCATGTTTAAACGTTAGTTTTCACTTAATTTTGCGTATTTGTCATCGATTACAACAGTTCCTAATGGTTCACTATATGAAATGTCGAAATTATAAACTTGTTCATTGAATCAGTTATTAGATGATCGTTTCCACTGAATAAACCCAAGGTAAGTTTAATCCAAAAAAAATTTTGAGGGAAAAAAAATTAATAACTAAAAGTAGATTGTGCCACCGCCGTGTCCTCCACTCTCAGGCCATTCCTCCTCCGATCACCGCCGGTGGATCATCCCGGGCAAGACCAATCTGATCATCATAACTTCCAAACGGATTTTCACCTTCGTAATTTCCTGGTGGGTTATAAACACAAATCGAATAAACGCCGCCGTTTGAACAATCGACACGTGCGCATCCAACCTTGGTACTATCTCTCCACACGATCTGCGTGTAATGTCCACACATGTGTTGCGGCTCACAAGTGTTACCTCTCGCGTCGTAGAATTTATCCTCATCGGCCCACACGTTAACAATATCTCTGGGCCTCCAGTTATTCTGTCCGGCCCAAAATATGTTTTCTCCATACGGCCCGTTAGAGTGAACAAGCCTACAATCTCCCACGCGCTGATTCGCCCACGTGCGCGCGTACGCCGCTAGTCTTCCGTCCCATTGAAACGGTGGTTCTCCCACGCGCGCTCGTACGAGGTTATGTGCGATTAAAAACTCTCTGCTCGCTCTGTTGACTTTGTTACGACGTCGTCTTCTCCTCCACCTGAACCTGAACGAGAATCGGTTTCCGGTGAACGAAGGTGGTGACAACAGAAGCCGAGTACTCGTCGCTGACGGGGAGTTATTAACCGAGGGTTTTGTGGAAGACTCTTCATGGTTAATTTGGGCCGTTACCGACCAAAGCTGAAGGTAGAATAAAGTTATGCCGACGAAGATGTGTAATGGAGCTCGTATTTTCCGTTTACGGAGCTCCATTACAAAAAAAAAAAGATCAAATTTAATCGGAGAGTTAATTACTTTAAATGTAGGTGAAAGTGTAATTAACTCTAAAATGCAAATTTGTGTGGAAACGAATTAATAGAAAAGTCAATGCACGGTGAATATTGAATATCGGAACGCTATTCTAAATAATTAAATATGTAATAAAACCACAATTAGGCAATACTTAAATTGTAACCCAAATTATATTATTGAATTATACTATAGTACTCAAATTAAACAACAAATAACAATAACGTAGCTCAACTTTGTTATTATTAATCGATACAATACCGAATCTGCATGTCTCAAAATAGACAAAAGGAACAAGCTAAGACTAAAAAAATTAAAGAGCACGTCTCGGCTTTCTCTTAGTTTTCTGGTTAAAGTTCCAAACTTTCAAGAAATTGGGATAATGTTGCTTGATAAAATCAAGAGGCTTCTTCAAAATGGAGTCGATTGACACACCAGTTGGTATATTCTCAATCTTCATATACATGGGAGCTCTTGGATCATTAAGAGCTATACACCATTCACTAAACACATTCGTACTCACAGACAGAATCTCTCTCACACAAGATCCTCCTTTCAAAGACAATCCCATCTCCACTGCTTTAAAATTCCCCACCGCATCTCCTACTCCTCCGACAATGTTCCCGATGGAATCTCCTACTTTCTCCCACCATGGCTTCGCCTCCGTCGTCTCTCCAGCGGTCACCAGAAGGATGACTAGGAGGAAGATCGTCGGAGATACGCTTGCTGGCTTTCCCATGGTTTTTGGTAAGGTTTTGTGTGTAGATTTAGAAACTATTCTATTGGGGGTTATATAAAGTAATGGAAAATATAGGGGTGTTACGTTAAGATGTTGTATTCATTAATGTTTTGTAACATCTTTTCATTAACTTTCAAGTGTGATAATTTTCGTTACTTACATATCCGCAAATGTTGAACTTTGATGTTGTTCTTGCTAAGATTATCTCATATTTAGCAAACTATGCAAAACATAATGGTTGAGCTAGGTTTGGTGTTTTTTTTTTTTTTGGCCAAAAGGTTTGGTGTTAAAGTAGATTATTAAACCAGTAAAGTACTAGAAAATAAACAAGGGAAAAAGAAGTAATCAACGCACCAAAATATAAAGATCGAAGCACTGTCTGTCTCTAACTTCGCGCTAAATCTTCAATTTTGTCTGATGAAGAACTCCAACACAATTTTTCATGTGCCCCCTATGTGGTGTATTCGTAAACAGTAATTTACCAAAATTTAATACTACAAGATATTAACTAATATTTTGGACGTACTACACCTTCCTCAGATAATCAGATTTGTCTGACTTTGAATATTATTAGTTTTTAATAATCTTGATCTAACTAATTTCAGCAGTAATCATTTGTTAAGTAAATTAACAATTTCTGGCTAATCAAAGAAAAAATCATACACGCTCTCTTTGGTCCAAAGGTGTAAAATATATATAAAGACGATACTAATAATACAGCCGACAACACGTGAAGATTTTATCAACACGTATTAAAACTCCACCGCTTAAAGATTCACTTGTTCCATCTTAAAAAAACATAAGTCTAAAAGCATTAAATTGCGAAAGCAAAAGTACATTATCCGTACCGGTTCCGGTCGGGTCAGAATTAAGCGCATCCTCCTGGAGCAAACCCGACCCGGGAACTCGCTAAGTCGTATACAACCCGGAAACCCTGTTGCTGGATATTCCCAATTATGGATAGTCCGCCCATCGTACCGGCAAACGCAAAACAGAATTTACCGTTAGTATCAACCGGAATCAGGTAATTAGTCGCCGGAAGTGACACGTCAGCTCCACGGAAATGTAAAACCACCGTGGGTACTTTGACCTCGTTCATATTAGAGAGATCGAAACACGTGTCGAAGAGTGAGAAATCCGGAGCTCTTTTCAAGGTCTTAGCTCCGACCCGGAACGCGTCTCTCATAGCGATATAAGCGGGTCGGATCAACCGGGTCACAGACGTACCCGAATCGATAATAACCCCACCGTTACCGATCTGGTCGAGTTTAAAAAGAGAAGCCGCTACGCCGGGGACACGTGTCCCTCCGACGCTAATTCCGAGAAGCTCGACGTAGTAGAAAGTGTCGAGCTTTGGGTTTGACAAAAGCGGCGTGAATCTCGCGATTCGTGAAACGGCGGCGTTTCCGAAGACGACTGAGGAAGGTTTCGAAGAAGCGGATCTATCGACTAAACAGTAAGAGAATTTCTGATTAAACCGGTGACCGGTTTGACCGGGAAATGATAATTTTCCTTTACCGAGTCCTAATAAACCGGCGGCTCCGACGAAGAGACCTTCATTGTCGTGGCCACATCCGAGAGCGACGCCTTTAACACGATTTCGTCGGAAAGTTAGCGTTTCGGTGGAGAAATCGCCGACGGTGAAAGAACCATCTCCGTATGAGACTTGGTAGAGACAAGTCTTACGACGGGTGTTGCATCCGGCGGAGTCTAATCGCCGGCAGTGAGGTGAAGAACAGGGGATTGTGGCATAGGTCTTTGATTTTCTCGGGTCGAAGATCGGGTCGGATTGAGAGTAACATCTCCGACAAGGAGCACATTGGAGCCAGACGATGTCACTTCCGGTGTCTAGCACCATGTAAACATATCTCGCCGGAGTTCCGACACCGAGGCGCGTGAAGTATTCACCACTTCCTTGAGAGAGACCAGAGACCACTGAGCTGCTGAATCCACCGGTTCGTGGAGCGTGAGTCACGTTTCTCCCGGGGATTTGAGCGGCGAGTGTGGCGATTGATTTCACGCGCCGGGAGTCGCGTTGGAGACGGGAGCTGAAGAGCTCTTGTGGTGTTTTGTTGGAGGAGAGAGCATCGATGTGGTCGAGGTTTAGAGTAATGGAAGACGCGGAGTCGGATCCGGATTCAAACTCGGATCCTAGCAGTGACTCGGAGTCGGATTCGGAGTCGGGTTGGAATGAGATGGGAGAAGCAGAAGGAAGAGAATGAGAATTGGGGATTAGGGTTTGGAATGATGGAAGAGAAGAAAAGCAAGGAAGAGAGAGGAAGAAGAAACAGAGAGAAAAGAGTAAAGCTTTTCTTCTTCCTACCATTTTTTTGTTTACTCGGGAAAATGGCAAGTGAGACTGAGAGTGGTCTCTGTATAAATAATTGCACTAGTCTTCTTGAAGAACACACTCAGAAATTTTTTTAATTTTAATATAATAAATGTTTGAATATTACTTTACTCTGGGAATAAAATATCTAATAAGATTGTGGAAATGTAAAAGCGACATTTTAGATTCGGTGGATGACAAACACTAACAAATATCCAAGTGGTAGCTTCTTTTTCTTTTAATTTTGGCGTCATAAAATAAAAAAACAACTACGTTTAATTATTTGTGAAAAGCGAAAAGCTCATTTTATATAGTTAAGTTAATGATGCCCAATAATTTCCCCACAATTGGTGGCACATTTTCGCTCTTGAGATAACACAAACTGAAACATTCCACATGGGTGAAAATATACATGCAAATACATGTAGTATCTTAATTTAGTAGTAAAACTTAGTATTATTCATGTATGTTTTCTTAACATTAAAACCACAAAACATTGCATCATGGTGTTTGTCTAAAAATAATTTGCCAAGAGATTTTTATCTTATCACTAAAATCGTCACGAACTTTAGATCTCACAATCTTGTTAGATTGTCGATATCATCAAACCCTCTTTTCATTTATTCGCCCACAAGAATTCGGAATAATGACAACCAAGATTTGGAACTTTCATATTCAATGCTTCGATATGTTAACATCTATAGTATATTACTACATCATAAAACATGAATAATTGAACATAGTGACCCTCTTCTTTAAATGGATACAAAAGAAAATAATAAAAGGGGAAGAAGTACTAAATTGTGATATTGGTATGTGTGACCACCAATTAAATGCTGTGACCAACCTCTTCCCACTGTGTAAAGAATGTGGACATAATATGAATAAGTCTGAACAATGCATCATGACTTTTCAGTCTTCACAGTTGCAAGCATTGATTTTTCTATCAAACACGTTCGCTTCATAAATTGTTTCTCATAAGGTTTAGGTGAAATTCTCATATTCCATATCACATGCTTTACCAAAGTGTCATGCTTTACAATTAAAGAAGTCCGTACTTGACCGGTTGGTACGTTGACAGGATCTTCTCGCAGCAGCCGGTTTTACTGGTCCGAACAAGCCATCGCACTAAACGAAGTTCCAATCTGATGAAGGATTAGTACTAGTAGATTAGTAGAAACTCAGAACTAAAGGTCTTAAAACAGAGCAAGGAGACATTTTTGATTAAAGGAGACCAGAAAGCAAAAGCCACCACAAGAAAGAAAAAAAGGAAACTTTGGCCAGCAGAGACAACACACTTTCCTGTTTCTCTGCTTTATCTCTGTTAAGTGTTCACTCATCATTGCAAGGGTCGTGACATGAACCATGTGCATACAAAAAGATTCAAAACTTGACATGATAACTTCTATACTATACCTAATCACCTATACATATAAACACTATGTTATCTGATCCTTTTTAACTGGGTTGTAATGATCTAACTATAACAAGATTCAAGAGAAATGTTATGTGTTTGCTTACGAGAACCCATTGCAAGAACAAAGTGCAAGAAGAACAAACTTGGTAGTTTCAATACGTTCTTAAGCATCAATAGGTGATATCCCCTTTTGTTTCTTTGAGAGTACCCAAACTTAAACAGCAGAAGCAACAAATTTTGAGCAAAACTGTAGTGTCTTTCACAGTGCCTAATTGACGAATGACTACTCCAGATTCAAAAGTTTTCATCTTTCCATATAAGCAGTATATATCACCAAAGTAACCACATAAACTGGATCCCAATAAAAGCGTTACAAGATAAAGAAAGCTAACCTCCATAGCTACAGAGACAAATATTCTTTGTGTTCACTCCCCTCTAGACCAATACCCGCTCTTTCCACCAGTTTTACGCTCGAGTCTCACGTCTGTAATACTGATATCTTTCGAAGCAGCCTTACACATATCGTAAACCGTTAAACCAGCAACTGATACAGCAGTCATAGCTTCCATCTCAACTCCGGTTTTTCCAGTGCAAGAAGCTTCTCCTTCAATGTCAACACTAAAATCCTCAGGGTTTAGTCTTAAGTCTACACGAACATGCGTAAGAGCAATGTTATGACACAATGGTATTAAGCTACTAGTTTGTTTTGCTCCGTTAATCCCAGCGATTTTCGCCACTCCAAGAACATCTCCTTTACCCATTTGATTCGCTAACACCAAATCGAAAACTTTCTTCCCGAGAATAACTTTACAACAAGCCAATGCAGTTCTCTTAGTATTGTCCTTAGAAGAAACATCCACCATTTGAGCTTCCCCTGAGATCCCAACATGGGTTAGCTTAGATATATCACTAGCTACTTTTGCAGATTGTTCTATAGGTTGCGAATAGTTCTTGCTCGAGCGTGTAGACTGCTGATACTCAATATGTGATCTAAAATCAGAATTCTCCAGATTTGTAGATTTCAAAGGTTCAATTTTGGACTTCAACTCAGAGAAATCCATTGTCGCCGGACCGGAAAATCCATCGGGACAGGGTTCTTGTCCAAAGATTGACTTCATTTCCTGAAACACCAAATGATCGGCGCGAAGATGAAACACCAAATCAATCTCTTTGTAGAATCAAGATCACTGATTTAACACTTAGCATCAAATTCTCTACTTTCTCACAATTCTCTCATCGGAAACAAGAACTATAAACCATTGATTAGATTGAATCTACTTAGTTTCTCAACAAGATTCAAGAGTTGACTGATGTAGCTAGTTACAGATACTCACAAAGATACAGAGAGTGAGAAAACCTGATTCAGCTCATGTATATTCATGATTTGGGGATCGATTTCATCATGAATTTTACTGCTTAAAGCCCTTTTCATCGGAGAAATCACCGCCGGAAATCGACGGAGAAACACCGCGCGACGGAGCGTCGAAATCATTTTATTTCACCACAAAAGATGAACAACTGAAGAAGAAGCGAGGAAGTTAAAACTTAAAAGTAGGGTTCTACTAAACCGGGAAAATAAAAACTAACAAATCAATAACCGATATCTGTCTTAGCCGGTCGAACCGAAATTTTATAATACTTATAATTCAATTTAAACCACATTAAAATCATTGTATGTACTATGTGTATAAATGAGTTGCTAATCGTGGCTTAGCGTTTGCCCATAATGGTTTAGCTTTAGGCATAGTCATGCCGTAAACTTCCTCCGTATCAATATTTTCCGGTGAAGACCAGTCAAAGCAATGGAAGAGACGAGCCAAAGCCATTAGAACCATCGTCACACCTAACGGAGCTCCGGGACACTTCCTCTTGCCGGCACTAAACGGCAATATCTTAAAATCCGGTCCGTGGCTTATCTCAACGCGTCCGCTACCATCTACAGGCCAATGTCGTTCGGGCCTAAAATCTTCCACGTCGTCCCATATTTTAGTGTTTCGGCCCAATCCATGTGTGTTGATGAAGACACGTGTCTTTGCTGGGATGTAGTAGCCGTTGATCGTCGTTGGTCGAACGGATTCGTGAGGGATCAAGAACGGTCCGGCGGGATGCATTCGGAACGTCTCTCGTACCACACAACGTAGATAGTTTAAATGGACTAGATCTGATTCATCGACCATTCGGTTTGATCCTACGACATTATCGAGCTCTTCTTGAATTTTACGCATTACTCGTGGTTGCTTAATCACTTCAGCCATAGCCCATTCGTTTGTGACCGCTGACGTATCTGTCGCAGCCGCTATCATGTCCTATTGAAGTTTAAAAAAATACATTGTTTTTTTTTTAAAATAACAACTTCATATTTTTGATGCATTTATCAACATAATACCTGAATTAGAGCTTTAATTTCATCGTCTTCCATGTGTTCTTTTCCGTTCTCACCAGGTAGAGACAACAAAACGTCAACAAAATCCATGTCTCCCTTAGTATCTTTATTTTCCCGTTTTGCCCTTCTGTGCTCGTCGATGATCTTCGTGTGAAAATTGTCAACACGCTTCTCCACGTCCCTCATTTCTTTCTCGCATCCAGACGGATCCACCCATCTCCAAAACGGCAAGTAGTCTCCTAGGTAAATTACACCCAACAGCCAAAACAATTTGTGAGTTATGTGCATAAACTCTTGGGCTTCTTTTGGGGGTACTAGAGATCCAGGTCCAAAGAATTGTTTCCCTAGTAACATCCTAGTCACATTGTTCATAGAGAAAGCACCCAATACTTCCCTAAGATTTATCGGCTTTCTGGATTCGGACCGTTCGAAAACATCTCGTATTAGATACCGAGCTTCCTCAGCCCGTTGGGTTGTAAATGATTCAAGCCTTTTGGTTGTAAGTAGGTGTTCCATGCATATCCTCCTCATTCTTTTCCAATGGGGGCCCATTGGCGCTAATGCGACGTCCCCACATCCATAAGCTAGGTGGACTGCGGCGAGTGTTTTCGGCCTCGATGCAAAAACGTCGTCTTGCCGTAAGAGAATCTCACGGATGGTATCGGGATCGTTCGTTGTGATACCATCTACATTTCCAAGCCGGAGGTAGACTAGTGGACCGTACTTATCACATAAAGCAGCCAAGTCCCGATGAGGTAAAGGGCCCAATTGAAGAAGATTACCCAAAATAGGCCACCTTGGTGGACCTGGAGGAAGCCTTTGGGCTTTACATGCAGAAGCCTTGAGCCATCTCCATAGAAGAACATTAAGAATAAGAACAGCGAAGAGGGAGACAAGCACCAAAATCATCTAATCTTATATTCTATGTTCAATAAGTCTTTTCATTATACCGTGTGGTCTTTGTTGTCTCAATATATAACAAATCATGGAAGACTAGTAGCTAAGTTTTTGTTAGAAACTTAGAACTATTAACTAACATTTAAGAGAAGAAAAAAAAAACAATTTAACATGTATCTCTCTCTTTGTGTGACACTTTTACGAACCGCATGCTTTGTTCATGTTCTTTTAATCGGTTTATTAGGACTGAGTTAGCTTAGGAAATCTAGAAAGAAACATCACATTACCCTTTGAGTAAAAAACACATGTAAATTATAAAGAATGGATATGTGAGCAGAAATAATGTAGATATCTTAGTTTGATAAAGAATGGATAAAGACACATTTAATATTATTTTGAGACGAAATGTATAATCCGTAACGATATATCAAAATAATACTACTATTTTTAATCCACAGAAAGGTTGACATATAGATAAATAGTCTCACTGAAGATTAAGCAGCAAGCGGTTCCATGGTCTAGCGGTTAGGACACTAGACTCTGAATCTAGTAACCCGAGTTCAAGTCTCGGTGGAACCTGTTTTTATTTTTGTTACATTTTCCCTCTGTTTCTCTTCTTAAGACTTTTGTTATCCCCAGGCGATAACGGTTACTGTTAATATGAACACTAAACCAATTTCGAAATTAGAAAATACCTCACCAAATCCAACACATAGTTTCAACTTCTCCATGGCGATTTCACAAGCACTGAATCAGCTGCGTTTTGTTGTTCTTGAGCAATTCTGTGACCAATTCTTACCACTTTTCTTACTTGTCGATTAATACTTCACTAAATCCAACACATACGGAATATCAGAATGAAGAAAGACCGATTCATGAGCTAGTCTACGACTGATACAACATAATCCTTTTTTCCCCAACTTTGTCCACTGTAAACCGAGTAAATGATAATGTCTACTTTTGTCAATTAAACTTCTAAAATCCTAGTTTGGAGGATTCTTACAGGTATATAACCAAAAAAGAGCAAAAACAAAAGCAACCTAGAAGAAACAAAAAAGAACCATTCAAAACCGGTTCTTGATTACAAACTTACTTTCCACCTTCTTCTGTCTCTCAAAGGTTATCTACCTGATGATGTTCTTGACTGAACAGAATTTGATTGCTCTCTAGACAACGCCGATATCAGCTTCTCTTTCGTTAATTCTTCAGATTTGACTACAAACGTATGCAACACTGTGTCCTGAGAAACTTCCAGGTTCGAGTTCATCACTTCTACTTTAGTCTCTTCAAACGCATGGAAGATTCTAGAAGCCGGATGAGACTCCAACGGACAGTTTATTCTCACAGTGACATCTTCACCTGAGGTTTGTACATTAATATCCGAATCCAAGCTGATAGGTGGATTTAAGTTATACCCTAACCGCTCTCTCTCTGCTTCCATGACCTTTAGCTTGGCGTGAAGCTCGTTTATGTAAGAGACCGCGTCTCCCAACAACGACGCTTTGTCCATCTTGGAAATGTTGGGAACAACGGATCTCAGTGCGTAAAACCTCTGGTTAAGCTTCTCACGCCGCTGCCTCTCTGCTTCTACATGGTTCAAAGCTTCCACTCTTCCGTTGGCAGGTCTCCTTCCGCGTTTTCTTGGTCTGTTGTTACCAGTGTCATCAGCACCCACCGCGTCTGCCCATTCCCCTCCTCCTTCTCCATCTGAATTATTCTCGGAAGCCCTTGAACTCGCAGCAGAGAAATCAATCTGCATTTGAGCAGGAGGAAGCAGCCTCTGCGATGATTGCTGCAAAGGTAAAAACTTGAACTCATCCGTGCTCGGAACTTCCTTCACATTGATGGGCCTCGTGTAGTTCTCCGGTTGGACCCAAGTAGGACTCAGAAGAGTGTTGTTGTTGGTGCCTGGGTTCGAAAACATAAACCTATTCCCATTATTAGGATAAGCATCTACTCTCTTGGGAGCTCTATCATCCATTTTTCTAACCGTAAGTTTCTCTCTGAACTGTCTATGCTGTTGTTGTTGTTGTGGTTGTTGTTGGTGAAACTGATGATGATGAAGAAAACCTGAATTGTGCAGATCCTTCCCAAATATCTTCGAAGCATTAACCGTTCTGCTATCATCTATCTTTTCAGGTAAAGCAACAGCCGTCACAGCTCTAACAGGAGGCAAACTACTCGAAAACAATGATCTTATAGACAAGATTGACTCTTCACTTTCAGGCAAACATGAAGTTGAGCCTAACTCAACAACACCAAGATCAGTAGGAACCAAAACAACAGTCTGAATTCCAGCAGATTTAGCAAGAAACGATCGAACACAATAATCAGAACCTGAATTCACCACATCGGATAACCAAACCGGTTTCCCAGAGGCAAAACACTTCCCTGGACCACCTTCACCTCGAGGGAATGAGAAATACATTGAAGAAAGAAGAAACATCTCAGTGTCAGTAACTCTATCTAGTCCTAAAGCACAGTTCTCTTCTTCTAACCCACCAAACAAATCATGAAGCTTTTGCAATACACTCTTCCTCATAGTCTGATGCGTTTCTTCTTCTCTTCCCATACTTAGAATTCTAACGATCTCTGACTTCTCTCCTTCTTTAGGCTCTCTGCAATACCCATCTCCCCAACAGAGAACCAAATCTCCGGCCTTTGACCTCGAAATCTGCCAGAAAATGGCGTAGTTCCACGAGAAATTAGAAGCGTTGGGTCTCTCAACGAGATCCGAGAGCTTGTTCTGCAGATTCTCGTCACTTCCTGAAGTCATCAAGAGATTTGCATTTGAAACAGAGTTCGAAAGCAAGTAATCGAGAGCTCGTTTGCCGAGTAACGAAGCAACAATCGCTTTATCATCCTCGTTCCACACTACGCGACCAATATTCATCTCTGTTCTTTTGTTTGGATCCCAACGAAATCGAACAAAAGGAGAGACTTTTAAGAAACCCAGATCTTCAGAAATCGATTCTTTGGTCAACTTCTAGGGTTTAGAAGTGTGTGACCCAGATGCGAATATACGGCGGAGTATAACAGTTTTGCATGGAACACCAGAGATCTCAGATCTTGCCCCTATTTTTAACAAATAACAAATCAAAACTCAAACTTCACAAAATCGACCAAGAGAAAAATGAAAATTAAGAAGAAGATATTTTTACCAGTAGAGAAGATTTGAAGCAAGTCTTCTTCCACAGAGATTTTTTTCTCCTCAAAATCAGATTTTTTAGAATCCGACCAAAAAACAAATTTTAATATCTCACAAACCCCAAAATGGACAAACAAATTCCCCCGAAAAAGAACCCTAAGAAGTAAGAATCCAGAAAAAAGGTGGCCAATTGAAAACAAAATAAGATTTTTCAGTTTCGCTCTATCGGCTCCCTCTTTTGTCGCCGTGGCCAATTGAATGAATTCAAGGAAGAGAGAGAAAACTCCGACGCATGTTCTTCGTGCTCTTTTTTATTAGTAAAACCAAACAACAAACAAAAAACAACAAGACTTTCATTTTTAACCATGGTTACCTATTTTAACTACACACTTGAGTTTACAAACATAAGCTAACTTAAACCGGGTCCGGTCCGGTCCGGTACGGCCAACGACTTTTGTCTTTGTCTCGAGTCTTTGATACACGACGGTGTAAAACCTTAGATTATGTCAATGTTTTGTCAATATTTGACATAATATTCAAATATGGGTTTTGATTAAATAAAATTTGAAACAGATCTATCTCTCAACTGGTGTAGTAGATCTAAAAACTAGCGTATCTGACAACTTGATTAGATTCTCATGTACAGCACATAATTACTAAAGATTATAGTATATGGAAATACACTAAAGAGGAAACCAAACCCAAAATTAGTAAATTTGATTTGAATTTTTATAATCTACTATACATTTTTGCAATATATGCCAAGTCCGGTGGTCAAGCACTCGGAAACTTTTACTAAATCAATTCACGTTCACGTTAGGCTTAAATAGTTGATTTTGTTGTTTTTTTAATTTGTTGAAAGGATATATATTTGATTTTATATTTGTGTTAAGAGTTAAGACTAAAGAGTTGTTCCTTAAGTTTCAAATGTTTTTAGATTTATACAACAAAAATATTTGGTTTATTTTTGTAAATAGAAAAGCTCGTAACATATGGCTTTGTAGTTTGTAGTTTAGATCCTTGATTTTTTGTTTTTTTTTTTGGGTAATATTTGTGATACTAAATAACTCGATTTTTGTTGACAAAACAATTCAACTCCTTTAGAAGACAGGAAACGCCAACTCGATAGAGAGGAGGGCGTGAAAAGCACGTGAAGTTCACGTGGATCGAGGAGAGATGACCAGAATGAGAAGAACGTGAGATGCATTTAATTTTCCTTGGATCTTTTTTTTATTTTATTTTCTAATGCGCCTGCACAGCTGCACTCTCTCTTCTGCGACTGTAACGTTTTTTTCTTTTCTTTTTTTCTCCCGCAAATTGAATTATACTATAAAAATAGCTTTCAGTCCTTAACATTATCACCAAAATATAAACTCATGAAAATCTCGAATGCAAAAATTAAATATACACTAAAAAAAAAAGAATATACACTTTTAAAAAAATAGCAAAAATAGTTATGGAAAATGGAGTCACGAGTGGGTATAATATATGGCGGTGAGAAACACACAGCAAAAAGTGGGGACCGCGTGATTCACGTGTTTAAACTATCCTTTATTCGAGACGTTTGGGTCCCATTCCCATCTAAGTCAAACAACGACGTCGACTTAATATCTCCAAGTCGTCAAGATTAATATGGGCCGGTGTTAAGGACCAGAATTCGATCGAGCTCTTGTTGGGCCCGATATGGGCTGGGATAAACTTGCTATTAGCCTCATCTATTCCTTTATCTAGAAATCAAGATTAGAATGGGCTGCTCAACTGACTTTCTCTTAAATTCTTAAAAGGGAATCATATATCTCTTGTTTTTTTACTACAAAAAAAAAATCGGCCCATTAGCCCAGTTAACTCTACTCAGTCCCGGATAAAGTAGTACAGGTTCTTGGTGAACTTATTCGGAATGCCACTAAAAAACCTATCTCTTGATATATTGTTACAAGTATTCATTTTATTTCAATAATGATTCAATTTGGTTAGATTATCATACGAGACTGTAAATTGTAGCTTCAGAAATATATAGTTTATCCCATTTTGGCGTTTATAGTTTGATATCTTCATTTGTTGACAAAAAAAAAAAAAGTTGATATCTTCATTTTAAAATGAATTCCGTGTTTAACGTCTACAAAAGTCGTTACCAACCCAAAAAATAATCATAAGAGACTACTTTAATATAACAACAACTCACGAAAAGGGAAAAAAGCACCGACCAAAACTTAAAAGCTCATCGTATGAACAAAATCTTGAAACTCAATCCACAAAAAAAAAAATGATGTCACACACATATACTGTTATATTTTCAGTTACTTAGTGTTTAAAAAACGAACAAGTGTTTAAATTGTTTACACGAAAGCACCTGAAGACAAAACTGATAGTAAAGCCGTGGATGATCATCTGATGTAAGAAGAAAGCGAGTTTCGTAACTCCTCTTGCTATCTATTTTCCCCATTTAAAAAACATTTTTCGATTGCGATATTACTTGAAGTAAATTTCAATGGTTCCTTGTTACTATGTAGTGACGTGATGTGATGGGTTCACTACAAGAAAACATCACAATTTCCGACGACGGTATTGGTCGGAAATTCGTCGGAAATAGCATATTCCGACACATTTCCGACAAAATCAAATTCGTCGGAATTCTCTGGTCGGAAACCATAAGTCGTCGGAAATTCGTCGGAAATTATCGACGAAAACTATTCATCGGAAATGTTGTCGGAAATATTTGTCGGAATTTTGTCGGAAATTTCCGACAAATTTCCGACGACTATTCATATAGTGGTCGGAAATTCGTCGGAAATTTCCGACCACTTTTAAAATAAAAATAAATATATACCGAAATTAGTTCCGACAAAATTCCGACGACTTTTCTATTTAAAAAAAAAAAAACAAAAAGAGTATTATAGTTAAAATTAAAATAATTATTGAATATCTACAAAAATAGATTAATTGTCACATAACCAATTTTCATTATCAACAAATGAGAATTAAAATTAAATTAATTAAAATGAATAAATATATAAATACATAAATGACTCTATTAATTGAACAAGAGAATAAAAATGTTGAACTTTAAAAAAAAAGGGATGATGTTTTTTTTTTTTTGTCAACAAAGGAATGATGTTTGAAGTAGAGAGAAGAAGATGTTAATAGAGATTGAGATTGTTGTGTTTGGAATTGTGGAATTGATGAAAACTCATTTGGTATATATAGAAAAAATTTCCGACGATGTATTTCGTCGGAAATTTGTCGGAAACTACAAAATGCGGTAAATTCATTTGAATTGAATGTACAAAGGCGGGAACATGAAAAATCATAAAATTTCCGACGAAATTCCGACGAACGTAGAAATTTCCGACGAATTTCCGACAAAATTAATTATTAATTAATTATTTACTTAATTATAAGTTATTTAATTTTTTCAAAAAAAAATTCAAAATAATATTTCTGACAACTTTCCGACGAAATTAATTATTTATTTATTATAAATTATTTATTTTTTCGTTTTTTTAAATAAAAATGATTAAATAAATAATTTCCGACGAATTTCCGACTAAACTTTCCGACAAATTTCCGACTAACAAAACTTTCCGACTTAAATTTCGTCGGAAATTCGTCGGAAATATTAAAGGTTTAAACTAATAATTTCTGACGATTTTTCCGACTAATATTTCCGACCATAGCGTCGGAATTTTGTCGGAAAATGTGCAGTGAATAAACATGTGTTCACCTAATATTTACGACGAGTTTTCCGACAAGTTTCCGACCAATTTCCGACAAAATTAAATAGTCGGAATTTTCCATGTTTTCCGATGAATCATTCCGACAAAGTTCCGACGAATTTGTGGTCGTCGGAAATTTTTCTCTTCTTTCGACGATTTTCCGACGAATTTTTTTTTTCCTCGGAAACTCGTCGGAAACCTGTCGGAAAATTTCCGACCAAACATTTCGTCGGAAATTTTCCTCGGAAATGGCTATGTTTTCTTGTAGTGGTTAAAATGTGGAAACCATAGACTTCAGGTGATATTTATCAACTGCCCTTTTGTTTAAGGGATTATAAATCACCGTACGAAGACGTGAATTTTCTTGTGATATCTTAAATTTTTTCTTTCCTTAAGAATAATAACTTTAGCTAGTTGTCTTGTTTCTTTTCTTGTAATAATTGTACTATCATGGGGAAGTTTTATATTCTTTTGTAATGGTAATTCTAGTAGCAAAAATGCAAAATCATAAAACAAAACTTTTTGAGTAGTAGTGTAGATTTCTGAGTGGTATAAACTAGAGTTTAGACTATGGTCCCTTCAAAATATAATGAATGCTATTTTAAAAAAGCAACCTCTGTGGACCTGCGTTGCCCAAGTATATATCAAATAACAGAAAATTAATTAACAAGTTAATAACTAGGAAAGAAAAAGGGTTCTTTGTAGATATATTTTCACGATCATGGCATGCATGCACAAAAAATTATACCTAATAAAGTGATTTTCATTATAATAATAAATTATTGTAAGCACATTTATAATTTTTCCACTGTCAGGGACTTTTTTTTTTTGCTGAAGTTTGTATGAGAATTTTGTAGTAAAAGATTTCAGTGTTTTTCATAATCTTTTCAGACATAAGATTTATTTAATCTCTTTCTTGCCATCGACACTTTTTTACCAATTTTGTTGAAAAAGGTGCTAAAACTATAGGACAGAACGTCACCAGTACATGAGCTATTGAAAACATTTCCCCACCACTCCCGATTGCAGGGAGACAAAGATTTGACATATAAACTTTTTTAGTTTAATTAATTTGATATATGAAGTTAATCATCGAGGACCTCAATAACCCCATGTTCTTAGATTTTGTTCTTATGCAAGATCGTGCAATTTTTATTTTATTAAATCATTTTCTAGCTACTAGAACTATCACTGGTTTAATTTGATTCAGCTGCTTATTTTAACAATCAATTGCCCGCTGATTTCAATATTCAAGATTTTTATTTTTGCCAGCGATTTATTATTTATTTGTTGAAAATATATCATTTTACGGGATATAAAATAGAATTTCACTGCGTACTATCCATTTGGCAGTAGATAATCTTCTTACAAAAGTTACATTTTCGATAATCAAAATTATATGCTTAAATACATGTTGGGGGCATTTATGTAAATTCATATGGTGAACAGTAACGGTTTTGGTTAGAAGATGGGATTGGATGAGATTATAAATGTAGATAACAGTGTGACTTAACCACATAAACTCTTTAATGCACAACAGAGAGTCAGAGAATGAAGCTATCACCACCACCACTTACCAACAGCGAACCAACCGCCACCGTTTCTGCCGTTAAATCTTGCGGCGGAGTTGGCAAAGAAACCAGTTCGACCACGAGGCATCCAGTGTACCACGGTGTTCGCAAACGCCGATGGGGGAAATGGGTTTCTGAGATCAGAGAGCCCCGGAAAAAGTCTCGGATTTGGCTTGGATCTTTTCCGGTGCCGGAGATGGCTGCTAAAGCCTACGACGTGGCAGCGTTTTGTCTAAAAGGTAGAAAAGCTCAGCTGAATTTTCCGGACGAAATAGACGATCTACCTCGACCGTCCACGTGTACTCCCAGAGATATCCAAGTCGCGGCGGCCAAAGCAGCCAACGCCGTCAAGATGATCAAAATGGGAGATGATGACGTGGCAGAAATAGACGACGGAGATGATTTCTGGGAAGGCATTGAGCTACCGGAGCTTATGATGACTGGAGGTGGGTGGTCGCCGGAGCCTTTTGTTGCCGGAGATGATGCCACGTGGCTTGTCGACGGAGACTTGTATCAGTATCAGTTCATGGCGTGTCTGTGAGTGTTGCTGTCGATTGTGTCGTATTCGTTATACGTGTACGTTGTATCGTTATTGTGTTGGCTCACTTAATTTAATGCATATGCATGTATATTTTCATTTTTTTGTTTCTAGTTTATTGTTTTACGCGATTAATAATTAGATACCTGTTTATTAAGTTAGTTATCAGGTTTCTACGATCTTGATATATACGTATAAGTATGTTCTTATATACAGTTTTAGTTTGCATAAGTATTGTTACTTATTTTAATTATTGAAAACATTATGTAGCTGCTGATTATAAGTAATTTAATGGTTTTAAATCATTGGAGCTTGTAACTTCTGAATTCTTTTTTTAAAACCTATGATAAGGAAAATATTTTTGTAGGAAAAGTATAATTGTTACCTAGCATAATTCCTAATTTGGTCCAATTTCTATCGTTGTTCATGCAATAGTTCTCGGACCCATATCCATATTTATTATCAAATATAAAATTTTAAAATTACTATTGATATTTGTTTTGTTTTTTCATAGAAAACAAAAAAGAAAGACTCCTTAAATGAGTCATGGGGTTCGAGATAGATGTTCTCCTGTTATGTGTTTGTTATTTGTAATATACTATTATACTAGTATACATCACTGTTTGAAATTTTAATAATAGCAAAAATGTTTATGCAATAGTTTTTTTTTTTTCATGTGTCGATATATCGACATTTATACTTCTAACAGTACAGTTGGCAATAATTTCTTCTTCCAATAAATTTGTTCGCTTTCAGTTTTCCCTGATAGTGAGCTATTTAGTTCCAAGATGTTACTAATATCACTACTCGGGCTTCATTGATACTTATAAGGACTCCTTTAACTGATCGCATATGTCCAAAATAATCATAATAAACGAAGAGCGATTTTCTTAACGGTTGTTTCCTAAAGCATTTGAAGTTCGACCTAAAACTTAAATATCAATTTGACCACGTGGAAACACATGAAAATTATAAATTAACTTAATTCATCTTCCAGAATATATGATCGGTATAAAATATACGTGTTAGGAACTCGACCATGAATATGTTTGTTCCAAAAAAGAAGCATCCGTATTTGTACCTCTTGTATTATCAGTTCGAGTCCTAATTAAGCTCGACATTTGATCAAATCCTAAACTCGACTCTATACTTTTTACATAGCATCATACAATTCGGTCAAATAATTTGTCAATCAAAAATAGTAATATATACGAAAATAGAGTTTTCTTCTATTTAATTATAGATGATGAGATGTAATATAAAAAAAAGATTAGAGGAGAAATATAAAACATATACTGAAAGAGAAAAGGAATGAAACGAGAATTTCGCCATATAGAGATGTAAAACTATCATATATAAGCTCATATTATGATGTTATAAAAGTATTTTAGAAAATCCAATACCACATTAGATAGGTACTGATCCATCAATTTTGCATTGTTTTGGGGCTATTTGACCAATTAAATCCTTAAATATTTTTGACATGTGCATATTAAGCTGTGGTACTGTAAGACTAATACATTATATGTTCTTGTAGGACACACGACAAGACGAGGACGCGGAGATGGTACACTCGCATAGAACCAAGAGCTGTCTGGTGGGAAATTTGAAATTATTAACATTTGTCCTTTGTATCGTCATTATACAATTTGGCACCACATATTAAGATATTTAACACAACACGTGTTTTAAAATAACGGCTAAAACGATACTCGAATTTATTATTTCAGACAAGGATTTGTTGGACTTGAATTCAACTACAATTTAGTGCTATTTAGTGGTTTGGAAGTTTGGAACTCGATCATAGCATCCGAGAAAATAGAATTATGGTTTATTATAAATCGGGAAATTTTTTGCTTCATTTTGAACCGTGGTATATAGTACGCAATGATCAACAAAACATCTTTCTGCTGGTTATTCAATAAAGCTTCTTACAACTATTATTCATAATAAATACGGAGAATTATTTCACATTTGACCCAAAAAAATGGAGATATAATAATGGGCTGTCTTAGATATGAGCAAACAAACAGATTCAAACTTGCCTATTGTATGATATTAAAAAACAAAAACAATTTTTTTTTAAAAACGCATTTTTCAATGTCTTTTTTAACTATCTTTTAAACTCACATTTATCAATGAATTTAATTATACCCTACGGATAATAAACCATTCTTTGGTTTTTTGGATTTAGTTAAAAAGTATTGTATATTTTCACAGAAGCGTACATAAACACAAACAATTCAAGTGATCACATTTTTCAAATTTATACCACACCTGCTAGTAGTTAAAACACAAATCCTATAAAGTTTGAAACAACCCCTAAAAAGAAGTTCTTTTATCAATATGTAGAAAAGAAAATAAAAAATTTGGGTCTGAAAAATGTTTCCAGGACATATGGGCCTTATTCAGAATAAATGGGTCAAATGAGGTCCACAATACATGACCACAAGTAGCAAACTTTGAATCTCAAGCTTCCGATGCATTTCAATGTTTGAATCTCTTTTCTTCTCAATTTTGTGTAGAAGATAGACAGATCCTAACCAAAATAAACTTCTGTAACAGAAGATTAAATTCAACACAAATATCACACAATACATACATTAACACAACAACATACACACAATTTTAGAGACAACGTGAAAAGTTATAAAACCTAAAACTCTTAAAAAGATCAGTGATCAAACAAAAGACATTTTCAAGATTCTAGAAGGGTAACAACCATCCAACAGTCCAACCTAAGAGCAAACCAGCACCAATGAGACTAAACCCTAATGCAAAAGCCATCATATATCTCCCAATCTCACCCTTTTTCTTTTTCTTCCCTCTCTGTTTCCTCTTCTTCAGACTCATTCCTTCGATCTGTTCTTCTTCCTTCTTCGTCTGCAGATAAAGAGCTTCCATTTCAAGAAGCTTTAACCATTGCTTGTAAGCCAACATCTGACTCGCTTGCCTCAACATGATTGTTATGACACGGTCTTTCTCAGCGCAAGCTTCTCTCGCGGCTTTCTCTGCTTCTCTTGCTCTGGTTTGAGAATGCCTTAGTGCTTCTAATAGCTGAGCTTTGCTTAGATCATCACTTCTAGGGGAAGACATTGGACTCGTGTTCTTGCTCTCTGTGCTACTATTGTAACTAAAAGATCTCTCAAACCGATCGCTCCAAACTCCTTGTTTCCATGGCGATTGCACCGCTGGTTTAAACCCCTTTTCACTACTAGTACAGTGAAGCCTCTTGTGGAGTTTCTGCGGTGGAGGAAGATCACAATTCTGGATATTATGATCAATCGATTTAGTCGCCACCAAGAGAGCTAATTCATCTTTATCTGCCGTGCTTCTCCACCACGGCGTTGTAGTATTAGCTTCCTTGCTTATAAAGCTGTAGTCATCTTTTTCTTCTCGTATCCCGATCAAGTCGACAAATTCTTGCAATTTCTTGCATTTGGTATCTTCAAAAAAGGAGTTTGTAACCTCCTCATCAAATCCAGTTGACCCCTTAAGCCACCATTTGGTATCACAAGAGGAGAAATCAGAGGAATCTCCAAAACTTCCTGAAGAAAAGCTGCTTTTCTCGGTGTTGCCCGAAGAAGAATGTTGGTGTTGGCAACAAGCTAACCTCGGAGCCAATTTAGCATCTTCATGAACAACAAAGCAACGACTTGCTGTTCTTTGCCACAATGCTCTTGCTTCAGCTGCTCCCATTATTACATTAAGACACAAAACCCCTAAAAAATTTAAGAGAAAAGAGGAAAACACAAAATCAAAAGACTGTTTTTCGACTTATGAATCAAAACAAAAGTTTGCTCTTTTTTTTGACCTAGATCCTTTGAAACATAAAAGACATGGGAAGATGAATTTGTTTTTTCTTGCTACTCCCGAGATTGCTTCTAAGCAAATGATTGATGATTCATATACAAGCGAATGATTTAAGGAATTTAATTAAACAATACACGCAACGTTTGGGAACAAGCATCAAAACAAAAGATATTCAATCAAAACCCATTCAACATAAGAAGTTTCAACAGATCAAGACATGAAGAAGATAAATTTCATCACCAAATTAAAACAACAAAACTTAAGTTTCAGAGCAATTAAACGTACTGCAGAACAACAAAAAAGTCTTGAGCAGAGCAAACAAAGATCATGAGTAAGATTTCGCACAGGGATCAAGTAAATTTACCAACTTTCTCAATAACTCCAAAATCAGAAGTTGACCCATGAAAAAAAAATCATCACTGATCCATGAGAAAACAGTCAGATCGAACAAACTAGAAGAACAGAGACTTTTATCTAAACCAAACCACGAAAACAGAGTAAAAGAGTAAGATTTGTACAATAGATCAGAAAACGAAATCACAACTAAAGATACCATTTTTAGTAGTTAAAAGATTCCATGAATCTACAGAAACAAATGAAGCGATCTTGCAATTGAAGCTTTTGGCTTTTCTTTTCTTCGTCCACACTCTGGCCCCATGGAACGAATTTTACAGTTTCTTCCGTAAAAGCTTCCGGTTACGACGCAAAACGACACAGTTTCAATAACTTGTTTGGCTTGGTAAGCATCTGAAACAGCTGGATTGACAACACGTGTCGACTAGAGAGTAAATCGACGGCTATTATGATATGGACCCTACTTTGATTTAATGGATAAGATGTTTTAATTTTTTTTCTTACATTGGACCACAATAAGAAAAAAAAGAAAAAAATCATTAGTCTTATTCCATCTTTAATTAGTCTTTCTTTCGTTTTGTCGGCTTTAATTTTGCAAGGGAATACCATGTTTTTGGGTCCAATTAACATTTTTTAATCACATTAATTGTTTACTTTTGTTAGAGAATCACCTTTTTCCAGTGCTTTATAGTTTATACAATTAAAGAGTGGTTAACTAATATTGTATACGTACACCATGACATAATAATATCCATCCAGGTGGACTTCACTGTGATACGTGGCATTTACCAGAAATTAGAGATCTTTTAGGCAGCCACGTGTTCTTTAGATCCCACTGAATCATTCATTACTCTCAATCAATAACAACATTCTGGTGTTTTGATAACTCATGAGTTACGACATTCATATTTGGGCCATTCTTAAACTCAATTATTGTTCAAGCTCATATTGATATAAGGCCCACTATATGTAATGTAACATCGTTAGAAGTGAAGTGGGGGAGAGCAAGAAAAAGCTTTATGAATTTCGTGTCTATTTATATAAAAAAGTAGAAAGATCAAAGCTTCAAAATTAGTTTACTTACAAATATCCAACAAAAACATGACGACTCGAGAATTAAACCAACTCATATGAACATTTACACATATATATGTTTGCTTTATATCCCCTTTTCCTTCTTTCAGGTGTTCTCTTACCGCAAAAGAAAACTTATTTATCACCATTGATACCAAAGATGCGTACCTTGTGCATGTTGGGGAACTTGGCAACAACGAGAACCATCACAGCGAGTGTGTTGAGGAACAGCCATGGATGTCTGTAATCTGTTGTATGCGATGCTATCAAGTACCTGTTTTAAATGTGTCGTTATAAAGTCAAAAACAAGTACAGAAGATAAAAGAACTCAATCTTAAAAGTGACACCAGATAAATGCAGCTCTTGTTTATACACATTATCGGGTATACCGAGTTCTCTAGAACAAGTCCGTTACACATTACCGGTGTTAGATTGTGTGAATTTGAGAATTTAGCATAATAACCATATGATATGAGACACAAGGATATATGCAGCTAAAGAGAATCAATTGCTAACAAAATGTAAATCGGAAAAAGACAAGAATGTTGAGATTTTATGGAACAAGCTGCTGGGACTTACAGGACAACAGGAACTACGGTAAGAAATTTGCGGTTGCGGGTAAGTTGTTGACCATTGTCCATTTGTTCCCACCAAGTTAAACCATTGTAGATTCCTTGGTCATCTGCAAAAGGAGTTCCTTTCATCCAGTGGAAGCTGTGATACGTCACCTGATCCAAAAATGCTACTCAGATTTCACAGTTTCCGAAGAGTAACTAAAAAATTCGACTAAATTAGGTTTTCATAATCAAGCAATGCCAAATTACAAGTCACCTCATCATATCCAACAGTTAGACCTTAAAGGAAATGCATTGTTGCCGTAGGTAATTCCAGTTTCTGATACCAAAACTAATCACTTCATTAACCAGAAGGTGCATCTTAATTCGAAGCCTGATTCCAAATCTGATCAATTCAAATTCAGAAGTGAATTGCATCTTAACTCAAAGCCTGATCAACTCAACAGTCAACCCTGCTGATACTATCCAAACTGATCAATTCAAAATTGCTGATACCAAAACTGATCACAAGGTAATTGACGATTTACGATAACCAAACTGATCAATTCAAAATCAAAAGGTAATTGCATCTTCATTCAAACCCTAACCAACTAAAAAATTACTAATAACCAAAGAGATCAATTCAAACATTACTGCCAGATTCACATCCAGATCTCAGGAATCAAAAAAACACAATCAATCAACCAATTTAAAGTCACAACCCTAAGTGAAACAATCATCTCTAAAGCATAAAAACAAACGAATTCGAAAGGTAGAAGAAGAAGACTTACAACGAAGTGAGCGAGATTAACAACAGTCCAAGCCATTCCAGGGGAACAACCAGAGACAGAGAGAACAACGAGCCAACCGAAGAAGAGAATGAGCATGTAAGTAGTCCAAACTCCTGGATACATGAACCATTCCGTATTCCTATTCATATCCGGTGGTGGAACAGCTTTCACATACAGATTCGCCATTTCTTCTTCTACAAATCTGATCGATCGGATCAAATCTCGTCTTCTTTTGAGATGGGTATTGATCAAAATCTTAAATTAAACACCTGAATTGAAAACCCAGATTCACAAAATTCTCTCTTTCGGCGAGAAGAAGGATTGTTTGTTTGTTTGGTTTAATTTTGTGTGCCCGTGAAAGACGACGACGACTGCTTTTTAGCATCTTAAGTGGAATTAATTTAATTATTGAGATATTTTTCACACAAAACGGTGGCGTTTCATATTGCCCACTTAACAAACAACAACACAAACGTCTATTGCTTGCTTTGCTAAAAATTCTATACTTTTTCCATTACAAACATTGGAAAAAACATTCAACAACATCAGGATTTGGTTTGCAGGAAGAGCGATGATGCAGCAAAATGTTTAGATTTTTTTTTTTTTTGACACAACTCTATTCAAATTTTCAAATTTCGAACTTAAGAGCACTTGTGATAGTTTTGGTAGCTCAAGGACTTGTGACCTCTTTATGTTTCTTTTTGTAAGATAAGGAATCACATTCGCGAGTATGATCATAATCCAGGCACATATACTTGGGAAACACATATATGTCGTCAAGATCTAAAGACTGCATATTCAATAGATAGTAGACACTTAACAATCCACAAGCACTGCATTATTCAATAAATATATACAGTAGTAGAGACACTTTAAAAAAATCCACAAAATAACTGGTTTAATTTATCTGATCCATATTTGAAAATATGTATTCACTTATCGTTTAACGATGAATGTCATACAAAGCAGAGACTAGAGCACCATGGACCTTGCTAGACCACAACTCTATCACATCCACGGGGACCGGGGCAGCAGCTCCTGACCACGATCCAAGGCTTCTAGACACGCGGGAGAGTTGAAAAAAAGTAGCAGGGTCGATGTTTACGAATTCGTTCTCTCCAATCAAATCACCAATGAGAGACAAGTATCCTGTATGCTCATTTAAGATTCTTCTAATGATAGCTTTACGTTCATCATGCTCACCAGCAGCAATACGAGCATTGGCCAATCCCTTAAAAGTTATGTAGACCACTGCAGTTTTGGCGTTGAGTCTCTCATTTGGGGACACCATATCTTCCTTGGTTTCTATCACCACTTTCACAATCTTCAGCTTGGACAGATCGCCCTGCAGCAAAACAACAGTTTTAAAACAACAAAAACCACAAGTTAATGATTATAACCAACAGTTGCACTCACTCATGGTATGTCATTAATATGCAGAAAAGAAAAACAAGACTTACATCTGAGATTCTGACCCTTTCAATTGCACAGAGTACAAGTTTCAAATACAGATAAATCCAATCATTGTTTTGCAACTCCGATTCCTTCACCTAAATGAGAAAAAAAAACATATGGAGGTCTAGCAATTGGAACGATCATGTCCAACCTACCGATTCTTAGTTCATTAACTTGAACTTGAAAAGTTTGCTGCGAACCGCTAACTGAATCTTGTGCAAGCAAAGTGATGTAGTAAGGGGACAAAAATTTCCGCAACTTGTTGAATTTCATTACGTCCACGAGCTTGAAGTTTGTCCCCTAAGAAAGAAGAGAAAATTGAATTGTGATCATGCTGGACGTTGATAAATGATCAGATGGAGGAGACAAGTTCTTACCTCCAACATATTGTAATGATGAAGCCCCGCACTAGCATAAAGCTTGACCAAAACAGGTTCAGGATGCCTACTATCAGGCAGTTGACAGTCGTAGGGTATCAGTGGAATAGCCCCTGGTGGTGCTACGATTCCCTCGATATCGAAACGCTAATTGAGGGAAAACAAAACGACAAAGTCACTTAGTAACAGAACAACCCAAGAAGCTATGAGTGAACAAAGATCAGATCTAGGGACAGGGTTAGGTTTTAATCTTTGTGTGACAGATTAAAGGAACATGCAATAGTCATCTTCAACAACTCCAACAAATCCTAAAATAACACATACCTCGGATTCATCCAGTCGAGGCGAGTAATCCCTCGCCGCATGGCATAACATCTCGTGACTTTCAGCCATAGACCTCGGAATCACGGTCCAATTCATATTCTGCGTATGCTCTTTATATTTAGATTTTTCTTTTTCATCCCGTATATTCATTTCTGGGCTTCTGTTGGGCCTTCTCAAACCCAAATCCTAATCTTATATTAATACCTGAAATTGAAAGCCCAGATTCACAAAATTCTCTCTTTCGGCAAGAAGAAAGATTGTTTGTTGGTTTGGTTTAATCTACAGTGCAAATGTGCAATACTGCAATTATTGGGATATTTTGCAAACCAAAACGGCCGAGTTTTTCATTCAAAAACTTAACAAACAAAAACACAAACGTCCATTGCTTTGCTAAAATTCTAAAACTTTTTTCATTACAAACATTGAAAAAACACGAGGATTTTAACTGAAATATTTCTTTGTAAACAAGGTGATATAGGTATATGTTCGTCACCTAACATAGTCGGTATCGGAATCTTCTTCTTCTTCTTCTTCTTCTCCACCTTGCTCAATGGTCTTCAAATCAAGGTTGAGAGTCAAATCCTCAACTGAGACCTTAATGACGTCGCTTCTAACGCCAATATCAGTAGCATACCGACTCATACAATACATTCCAGCAGTAACTGTTGCCACACCAATGGGACTTGGAATCAGCAATTTGAATGGTGAAGAGAGAAGTGCAGCCAAAGGAGCACCAACTATTGAAGAAGCTTGACCGCTTCTCCCTACACCACCAAGCTTATCCATTATAAGCAAACCCGTCTTGCAATATAGCGCGAAATCCTCGCAGTTGTTCTTGAAAATGTCGTAGTTGCCAAATCCGTTTTGGAGAAGGTACATTGCCCTGTGGATCACCGAATCAGTTGGATCAGGTTGCGCGGTTGTGCAAGTACCTCCGCGGACTTTGGTTAGGAAAACCGATGGACTGACTCCATATTCAAAGCCGTAGAGTGAGCCGTTCTTGAGGAAACAGTCTAAACATGAAAGAACTACTCCACTGTCAGGTTGTCTGAAACCGCAATCAGGAAATATGGAACAAATATCATCAGAGGAAGATGATGAGATTGATGATGATGATGACTCCATGGGGTTGTGTTCAGGTCTGAAATGAACAACTTTGGACCCACCGACAAAGATTCCTGCAAATATATTGCTCTCCACAATCAAATCAAAGAAATGTCTACAACAGTATCCATTCATCAACAGAGGAAATTGGATCAAATATGTCAATATACATAAATAATCTATAAAGTCCACCAGAGACAAGAGAAGATAATGAATAACATCAAAATACAGGGCCAGGGTGAAATTAGGTCATGCAAAGATTGGAATTAGGAAACTATGAAACAAAGTAAAGACCCTTGTCTTTAAGATCTATCTAGATAAAGTCATCAGCTTTGAGAATTTACAGTTTCAATAACAAGGTTAAACCCACCAGTAGAAACTAAAAGACAAGACTTGCATTGAGGATAATTTCACACATACAAAACAAATCAGACTTTTAATGGTATGATTGAATTATCGAGAAAGAAAGGAGCAAACTTGGGAAGATAGAATGAATCTAAAGTTACCGTGGTGAGAATAAGCGAAGATTGCTCTGTAAGTGTAGATGTGATCTCCTGCCTTTAACTCTTCTCTCTCCATCTTGTTCGTAAGCAAACCCATTCTTCTTCTTCTTCTTCTTCTTCTTCTTCTTCTTCTCTATCTGCACACAAAGCTTTTTTATTCCTTGCTTGTGGAAAATGCAGGAAACGGCGTTACAAGTGTGAGCTCTAACGGTGGGATCTGACGTCGGCGAGATAAGTAAGGTAAAGTAACGATTTTTGGAGTGGCGTATATGATTGATTGGATAAACGAACTATAGCTGTTGAACTAACCCGTTACAGAGTCTTTTAACGGCGTTATCTCCAAATCCAAATGCTACCAACGAGGTACAAAGTGTTGATGACGAATCGCTGATTTTCCGGGACCTTTTGACCTCGATTCCAGGCGAGGGTAATATGGTCATTTCATAGCTTGGTGGTGGTAGTTGAACTATCAAGTAAAACCAAACAGAAGCAAGAAGAGAACGACTTGGTCAAGTAGGCCAAGCAAAGGATTTTGTCTTCCACACGACATCGTTTTTAATTGCAACTCTGAATGATTCTTCTGCTTTTATTTTTTCTAAAGGTCCAAAAGAATATATAATCAATTACAAGGATCAAAGATGACACTGTAACTGTGGAAAAAAAAGCAAAGATGACACTGTAACTTTAAATACAGATGCTCCAGTTATAAACTTTGACATCAAACTCTGCATGTTCTTCCAATCTTTGTCTTAACTCCTTAGCTTTCTCTGTGTCTTTAGCCAATATAAGAGAGAATCCTCCACCACCTGCACCTACAAGCTTGAATCCTGAGCTATAAGGTTGCGAAAACTCGAAAAGCTTATCCACAAACTCATTGCTGCAATACGGGTCGAGCTCTTGATGCAATCTCCAAGCTTCTGACATTATGTCGCCTAGCTCGTCAACTTCACAGTTCATTAAAGCTTCTCTCCCGGATTTCGCCAGCTCGGTCAATCGCTTAATGCTTGAAATCAAGAGATTGTCTCTTTGCAAATACCTTGTAACGACCTTGTGTAGGACTTGATGAGCAAGCCTGACCTGTTTATATAAAAGGCATGAATGAATGAGACTGTATAGCTAACAAAAACTTTTCTTCCTCTAGTTGTTGTTGTTACTTACTTGACCGGTGAACACTACGAGGAGGCGTTGCTCCAACTCTGAGATTAGCTGTGGCGAGGCGAGTAAAGGAACAACTTGAAGACGCAAAGGAATTCCTGGAAAACTTGAAGTGAATTTGATTCCTGGGTATAATCCACCAATCTGATCTTGCCAGCCACCTCCAGTACCCATGAGTTGTACTTCTTGATCGCCAACATGGTTCTCGAGATTCGCATGAGACGACTCAACACCTTCTTCTCCATGATAACCAGGATACCAAGTTCGGGTCGCAAACCTTCTTGGCGGGATAGGCATCCTAAGCGATTCAGTCTTCACGAAGTTAGGGATTGGCAACTCCGTTCCCGATTCTTCAGCATCAGCTAACTCATCATCCGACGATAGCTCAACAAAATCCGGAGACGGCGGACCAGGCGGTGTAGCGAACTCTTCACTTGGCGGCACCATGTTGAAAGCCAGGGCTTGCCTTGGAATCCCATACTCCGTCGGCAAAAACACAATACTATCAGAACCACGCGAAGCATTATCTTCCGAAGGAGCATCAGAAACACCAAAGTCTGTCCCCAAGGACATTGAGCTAAACGAATCCAATGGGACTTGGAATCAGCAATTTGAATGGTGAAGAGAGAAGTGCAGCCAAAGGAGCACCAACTATTGAAGAAGCTTGACCGCTTCTCCCTACACCACCGAGCTTATCCATTATAAGCAAACCCGTCTTGCAATATAGCGCGAAATCCTCGCAGTTGTTCTTGAAAATGTCGTAGTTGCCAAATCCGTTTTGGAGAAGGTACATTGCCCTGTGGATCACCGAATCAGTTGGATCAGGTTGCGCGGTTGTGCAAGTGCCTCCGCGGACTTTGGTTAGGAAAACCGATGGACTGACTCCATATTCAAAGCAGTAGAGTGAGCCGTTCTTGAGGAAACAGTCTAAGCAAGAAAGGACTACTCCACTGTCCGGTTGTCTGAAACCACAATCAGGAAATATGGAACAAATATCATCAGAGGAAGATGATGATATTGATGATGATGACTCCATGGGGTTGTGTTCAGGTCTGAAATGAACAACTTTGGACCCACCGACAAAGATTCCTGCAAATATATTGCTCTCCACAATCAAATCAATAAAATCTCTACAACAGTATCCATTCATCAACAGAGGAAACTGGGATCAAATATGTCAATATACATAAAGTCCACCAGAGACAAGAGAAGATGATGAATAACATCAAAATACAGGGCCAGGGTGAAATTAGGTCATGCAAAGATTGGAATTAGGTAACAATGAAACAAAGTAAAGACCCTTGTCTTTAAGATCTATCTAGATAAAGTCATCAACTTTGAGAATTTACAGTATCAAGATTAAATCGACCAGTAGAAACCAAAAGTCAAGACTTGCATTGAGGATAATATTAGACATACAAAAAAAAAATCAGACTCTTTAATGTTATGATTGAATAATCGAGAAAGAAAGGAGCAAACTTGGGAAGATAGAATGAATCTAAAGTTACCGTGGTGAGAATAAGCGAAGATTGCTCTGTAAGTGTAGATGTGATCTCCTGCCTTTAACTCTTCTCTCTCCATCTTGTTCGTAAGCAAACCCATTCTTCTTCTTCTTCTTCTTCTTCTTCTTCTTCTTCTCTATCTGCACACAAAGCTTTTTTATTCCTTGCTTGTGGAAAATGCAGGAAACGGCGTTACAAGTGTGAGCTCTAACGGTGGGATCTGACGTCGGCGAGATAAGTAAGGTAAAGTAACGATTTTTGGAGTGGCGTATATGATTGATTGGATAAACGAACTATAGCTGTTGAACTAACCCGTTACAGAGTCTTTTAACGGCGTTATCTCCAAATCCAAATGCTACCAACGAGGTACAAAGTGTTGATGACGAATCGCTGATTTTCCGGGACCTTTTGACCTCGATTCCAGGCGAGGGTAATATGGTCATTTCATAGCTTGGTGGTGGTAGTTGAACTATCAAGTAAAACCAAACAGAAGCAAGAAGAGAACGACTTGGTCAAGTAGGCCAAGCAAAGGATTTTGTCTTCCACACGACATCGTTTTTAATTGCAACTCTGAATGATTCTTCTGCTTTTATTTTTTCTAAAGGTCCAAAAGAATATATAATCAATTACAAGGATCAAAGATGACACTGTAACTGTGGAAAAAAAAGCAAAGATGACACTGTAACTTTAAATACAGATGCTCCAGTTATAAACTTTGACATCAAACTCTGCATGTTCTTCCAATCTTTGTCTTAACTCCTTAGCTTTCTCTGTGTCTTTAGCCAATATAAGAGAGAATCCTCCACCACCTGCACCTACAAGCTTATATCCTGAGCTATAAGGTTGCGAAAACGCAAAAAGCTTATCCACAAATTCATTGCTGCAATACGGATCCAGCTCTTGATGCAATCTCCAAGCTTCTGACATTATGTCGCCTAGCTCATCAACTTCACAGTTCATTAATGCTTCTCTCCCGGATTTCGCCAGCTCGGTCAATCGCTTAATGCTTGAAATCAAGAGATTGTCTCTTTGCAAATACCTTGTAACGACCTTGTGTAGGACTTGATGAGCAAGCCTGACCTGTTTATATAAAAGGCATGAATGAATGAGACTGTATAGCTAACAAAAACTTTTCTTCCTCTCTGTTGTTGTTGTTACTTACTTGACCCGTGAAAACAACGAGGAGGCGTTGCTCCAACTCTGAGATTAGTTGTGGCGAGGCGAGTAAAGGAACAACTTGAAGACGAAGAGGAATTCCTGGAAAACTTGAAGTGAATTTGATTCCTGGGTATAATCCACCAATCTGATCTTGCCAGCCACCTCCAGTACCCATGAGTTGTTCCAGAACCAAGACAAGTCTGGCAATGTTTTCATTGCTTTCATCTCCATAAGATATCTGGAGAAGTCCTTTCACAACAGCTGCAGCTAGAATACTCGAGGTTCCTAGACCACTACCACGGGGAACATTTGCCCATGTCTTTATTGCTAACCCAGTGGAGTCGACAAAGTTTTCTTGGACAATGCCTGTTACCAGTAGAGCAGATTTAACAAGCCTGAATGGATCATTGACTTCAAATGGTGTCTTGATGCTTATTGGATCTTCGATGTGTAGCTCGTTTCCAGTGTCGTCTTGGATTGAGATTCCCATCTGATTTGTTGTTTCGATGATTGTGCCAATTGGAAGTGAACCTTCTAAGGTTATAGCCATGTTCAGGACGCAACCTGCGCGCTCTAAACTCCATGGAGGTGTATCACTCCAACCTCCTACAAAATCTACCCGAACTGGTAGTTCAACTTTTGTCCTTCTTGGTTGAAAAACTCGGTCCGGATGAGAAATATGATTCTCGGATCGGGGCTTGCCACTTGATTCCAACAGATGTTCTGAAGAACAAATAAATAAAAGAGTTGATTCAGGTTTATCCGTCAAAGAAAAGTGTTAGCAAAACACTGGTCGCTAGATTTTACCTCTAAAACCATATCTCACAGCTGAAGCAGTTTCTTCTGCAACTGCTCCCCAGACTTTATGCTCCAAGTCGATAGCTTTTGGCTCATCCCCACATGCTCGGAGAAGATCAACTTCTACCTGATATGCCCGACTCTTTGGAAGAATTTTGGAGTTTTGCTCCTGAAATTTGGGACATTGATCCAGAAAATTCTTGCATATTTCCAATCCTAATGACTCTTTCTGTAAAATCTCATGGCACAGCTGAGAAAAATTTCGCCCAAGCATACCATAGTTCATACATGCTTTAGCGATTCCAGCCGCAAGATCAGCTTGATGATTGCTGGAACCATTGCACATCTCAGGAAAGTTTATTGATCCGTGCAACTCTTCTAAGCTTACACGTTGTGAGCTTCTCCACAAGGTAATTTTCTCCTTGTTTCTACTATCATCTAAACCCATCAACCACGACGCTAACTTCAGCATTTCGCCATAAGTAAGAATCGGGAAAAGTTTTGCATTCCACAAACACCTATCTTGTGCAACATACGAGCTCCATATGTCACTTTCCTCAATGCCAAGATCAAACAATACCTTCTCTAAGGGTTTACCGCAAAAAGTTCCATCTTTATGAATCGAGTTCTTTGGATTGTCATGGAGACCACAATACACAATCACTCTTCCCTTATGTCCCACCAGTGGGACCTCCCAAAGACAATGCCTATCCGGAAGCATGAACCTGAACCTCTCTGGAGTTCCAAGATCTTCGCTCGGGATGTGAATACCAACAACTACTGACTGAGAACCAATTTGTACAGCACCAGACACTGTTGAATCGTATATAAGTGAATCTTCACCAATGGAGACACCAGGTGCAATTTCACTAGACAAAATAACAGAAGATGCTGCAATATCAGAAACCGTAGTTGCAGGGATGGAACATAAGTGTCTTCGACCTACAATTCCTGAAGCATCTCCGCTTAAGTGATCCAATACCTCACTTGATGTTCCAAAATGCAAAAACTGCAAATCATCTGACACAAGATGATACAAAGGGATTAGAAAAGTAACCATAGGCAATATCAAAAATCGCTTCTATTTTAGCTAGTCTTGAAATCAGTACAAACATACAGGTGCAGTAGCTGTACATCTTTTGCCTCCCAAGACTGTTAACAAGAAGTTCACCCAAAGGTCTGGTTCGCAGCCAATCATGCCTTGAAGGAACCCAAGCAGCCACCAAATCTTCATACAAACTCATCTGCAAAGTCAGAAAACCATTCCATTACAAAACATCTATAAGGGGCCAATGTCTGTTCAAGAACTACAATGTCAATCTTTAGGTATCAGCTGCCTAAATATGAGAAACTTACCTCTTTCTTACTGCTTATAAGCTCTAAGATCATGGGTTGGCACGAGCATCCAAGAGCGACCAGGTCCAACCATGCTCTGCCCCTTGCAGATATTATCCCAGTGTCAAGGAGCGTCCGTCCATCATGTAAGATTGCATCTTTCTTGACAAGCTCCTCTACTGTAGGCTTCTGCAGAAGATCATTCACTACACTGACAGTATAGCTCTCAGCAAGGGACTCAGATTTGGATGTGACAATAACACCATGGTTGGAAGCAACATCGAGAGTGATAGGCACAGTAACTATAGAAGCTGCGTCTTCAGGTAGAGTCATTCTAAAAGCATCAAAACAAGGAAGGACGTCTCCAGTCATGATAAATAATCCACCTTCACAAATTAAATTCAAAAATCAGCATTCCCACATTCTTCTCTGTTTTACATTTGAATTATGTTCTAAAGGGTATTCACCTTGGTCTCTGAAAGCTTGTCTTGCACATGAAGCGATTGCAAGTATATGATCAAAAAGGAGAGGAACAGGACCATCAGGATCATCAGCAGCAAGATAAGGAAGTGGGAGGAATACTTTCCCCATAGGATTTGCCCAAGGAACCCTTTTGGAGTCACCTCCAGCATGAAGCATCAATACATGCTTTTCAGAGATGAATCTAACCCATTTGCAAGTACCATTTGCAACTTCCACCTGTTTGATTATTAACATAAACATCAAATCACAACCACAATGCTATATAATGTTTAGTCCAATAAACAGATCTGTTGGGTTTTGTTAGTGTGTTCAAACTATGAATAATCTAACCTGTCAACACAATTTTACCTCGGGACCAGGATCAAAACCCAATTTCTCATAATGGCGAGCGAGAGCATAAATGGCGTTGAGAGTTGCAGCACCAGAGCCGATCCGTTTGCCATCTGGATCAGGAACAGCTAAAGTGACAGTGGAGCTAGCTATTCGTCCCATCCGTTTGGCTCGCCGGAGCTGCCACTCGTAGAGCTCTGCCTGTTCAGGACTAGCCGCTGTGAGAACAATCGCATCCCAGGTTGGGACCCTAGTGGGATGGCGCACCGAGAGCCTTAAGTGGTACCATGACTTGCGCAAAACGGTGGCTAAGTCAGCTTTCTTCCTCTGCTTAGACATTTTCTTGCAAAGAAGACGAAGAAGAAATGTGAGAAAATGAAATCTGGAGGTTTTGTGGACAGAGGAAGAAGACGAAGCAAGTTTTGTTTTTTTTAACAGACGGATCGGGTCAAAGTCAAAGACCAATGCAATCAATACGTTGTCGTGTTTGGATCTGAATCTCAAAAAAGAGAAATTTACTTATTGTTCTACCAAAGCTGAATGCTTTGCACACATTGAATTCCTGTTACTTGGATATTGGATCAAAAATTCGAAAAATTACAGAAACTCGTGAGCTAAGGACACAAAGAAGCAGAGTACATAACAGAGGATCTGCAAAATTTGCAATAGGGGGAGGTGATCATCATCATTATTCATTCCTCACGCCAAGTGAACTCGCACTTCAAGCATCTATAAAATCTTGATTCTGGCTCATCCGCTGAACGAATCTGCATTGATTTGAAGTATGCCTTGTCGTGCCCGCACCTTGGACATGGAGCTGTTAAAACCAAACATTCCCAACATGAGAAAGAAAATTGAAACAACAAAGATCTACTCTTTCCCCAGTGATGATACATTCAAAAAACCCTAAATCTTTATTTACCATGTTCTAATTAGAATAAAACCTGTGTAGCAGAGCATGGACTAAACTAATCACAATCCTAAAATTAGAATAAGAAGACAAGATAAGAGAGTAAATATACCTTCAGTTTCAGCGGCTGTGGGTATATCATCTTTAGTCACAACAGGTTCTATAGATTTCTTAACCAGAAGTTGCTTCTTCTTTATCTCCACCTGTCAAAATTCCAAAGCAGTCAGGAACAGAGGAGAGATAAAGATTTACTCAAAAACCTCCAAAGGGTTTTGTTTTGTTTTGTTTAATTGGAAAAAGAAAAGGAAAAAAACCTGTCTTTCGATGTAGGCGACGTATGGACATGTGGAACAGAAGAATCTCGAGTTCCCACTTCCCTCGTAACGCAACAGATTCCCACATGTAGGACAAAACTCCATCTTCCACACACGATCACTTCGCCGCTGCAAAATCCCCCCCAAAATCAATTCATAAAACTACGAAATAGATAGAGAGACAGAGAAAGAGGGAAGGGTTGTTACTAATACATTGTTCTATTGTATCAGCTCCGGAATATCAATCCCTCCGTCGCCGAGCCGCCGCTTTTGCTCTCTCTCGTCTGTCGCCGTTTTACAGAATTTTTAAGGAGACGCAATTTTTTTTTTTCGATTTTAATCCCAATCTTCTGCTTTTTCAACATTCTGACCCCTCTTTTTTTTATTAGGAGACACTATAATTGTTTGAGCCCAACTTTTATTGGGCCTAAAAGATAACATCTGGCTGAAAGCCCAACTTATGCGATAGATTATGTTTTAGGAGGGAAAAAAAAATGAATAACGAATAATTTAGCAACTTTGAATGTTAATGTCTTTAGTTATCAATCAAGTCGTCTATTTTTGAGATATGATCTTTAATGTTTATATATTATTTTTTTTTGACAAAAGTTGTAATGATACATAAGAAGGAGAAATTTTACTAGCATCTTTCGTTAAAATGCATAGCGTCACAACTCACAAGTTAAAATACGTAAGTCTTTATAGCTTAGCGAAAGTAGAAACCAGAAAACAACTTTACCGTGTATTGAAATAATTCTATACCATTCACATATGTCCAGTTAGTCATTCGTTAGAGATGTTGTCTTAATTGAAAACAACAAATAAGTAACAATCAATTGATTTATTCTTTTCATATAACTCATATAATACGCTACAATCAATAAATTTATCTTTTCAGCAACTGCAACATCATATAAAAAATTAAAGAAAGGGACAAAAAAAAAGGCAATAAATTTCATACATGAGGTAGAAGTAGACAACAACCAACAATTGATGGAGGGAGCATAAGAGCTTTTTTAGGTGGTCTCCAGACAAATTGTGGGTTTCATGTTGAATCAATAAATTGATTTAGCAAAATAATATCGTTTTTTCAATTATGTCGGTCCATGCCCACAGGCCACAGCTATATTAAACATTTAGAATTATATAAAAGCTAATTAAAATCATGCACAGACCATTGTTGCTGTCTTCATATTACACTTTAGGATACTTAATATTTAATTTCGGTTTGGGTTATCTCGACCACTAAAACCAAACCAACTATACGACATTTTGGTTTGTAGCAGTTCTAGTTTTTAAATTTGGTCTCGAATGGTTATGCGTTTTCATCCTTACAACAGTTTGAATCCAACCAATCTCACTAAGTGGTTCAGATTTTTTTGTTAATTCGGTTTGGTTTAGATTGATTAGGTTTACCCGTACTGAACCATATAAAACCAAAATCAACTCAAAACCATTTTCTTCTCCTTTCTCTGTTTCACTAACTCCCACTTTACTCAAAAGAGACTCAAAACTTTATAGTGTTTTCTTCATAAGCCCAATAATGAACGAAGAGATGAGCGGTGAGTCGCCGGAAAATAACAAACACGTAAAGAAACCGACGATGCCGGAAAAGATCGATTACGTGTTCAAGGTGGTGGTCATTGGAGATTCTGCAGTCGGGAAAACGCAGCTCCTCTCACGTTTTACGCAGAACGAGTTCTGTTATGATTCAAAATCAACCATTGGTGTTGAGTTTCAGACAAGGACCATCACTCTTCAGGGCAAACTCGTTAAAGCTCAGATCTGGGACACCGCCGGTCAAGAAAGGTTATATCTATATCTAAACACATTGATAATTCTTTACATTTTTTATTAAAGCTGAATCTCATTTTTGGATTCAAATTAATTGTTTAGAGTAAAATTTATTTTTTCTTGGATCATGGTAATTTAGATATGTTTTGATTTGATTTTGTAACTATATATATTTTTAATAGAATATGGAATTGTTTTGGGTTAAAGTATTGAATAACCATTGGTGTTCTTGATTTGGTTAATACAATGACAGATTTCTTTTCTGTATTTTTGTTTTTGTCTTTTTGCAACCACTTAGATCAAAAGGTCAAATGCATTAACTCACCGAATAATTTGTTGCTTAAGTAAAACTTTATATTTTTCTTACCCATGCAAATGTTTCATTTTTTTATTTTTTATTTTTGATAAAATAAATGTTTAAGGGACTATTACATAGATGAAATGAAATAAAACGTGAGTTTTTCATATATTTTCTTTAACATATTTTTGTTTCCATAGTTGCATTATATAAAGAACAAAGAAATTGCAGTTGTTAACATTGATAATTCTTTATAGCTGAATCTCAGATTTGGATACAAATTAAATGTCAAAATAAACTAAAATAGAGTTGAATTTCGTTTTGTTATCTAGGATCACGATTTTTCAATTAATGGATTTGAATAATTATTGGTTTTCTTGATTTGGTCAGCAATGTCAGATTATGTTATCATTTATTCAATTAAAAATATTCGTTTGTTTATTGCGTTTTCCGGCGATCAGATACAGAGCGGTGACGAGCGCCTATTACAGAGGTGCGTTAGGTGCGATGGTGGTTTACGACATTACCAAACGCGTCTCATTCGACCACGTGGCACGTTGGGTAGAGGAATTACGTGCTCACGCCGACGATTCCGCTGTGATCATGCTCGTTGGAAACAAAGCCGATCTCGCAGTTGATAAACGCGCAGTTCCTACGGAGGACGCCGTCGAATTCGCCGAGACTCAACGACTTTTTTTCTCGGAAGTCTCGGCTCTTAGCGGCGGAAACGTCGACGAAGCTTTTTTCCGTTTACTCGAGGAGGTTTTCAGTCGCGTTGTTGTTTCGAGAAAAGCTATGGAATCTGACGGCGGCGCCACCGTGAAGCTTGACGGTTCGAGGATTGATGTGATCTCTGGTTCGGATCTTGAGATTAGTAAGATCAAGGAACAAGCTTCGTGCTCGTGTTGAATTTTGAATGATGGGCCATAAAATCAAAACACATAAAGCCAATTATTGGGCCTTCTTTAAGCCCATATATGACTCAGGATCTATGTTTGGCTTTTCATATTACAGGTGGTGCTTATAGTTACTATCAAAAGCCTATTCATGTGTCATTCGTAATCTCTTTGACATTCATGTATATGTAAAGGAAAAAATTATTCTTTTATTCTGTCAAGTTCTAAGGAGGTCTATTCAGTCAAAATGTTAAGTAATTAGAGTCTTATAAATATTTCCAGTAAGGATTTTTTTTTTTTAAACTAATGATGAAGTTTTTTTTTTCTAAGATTATCGTGGAATGATCAGAACCACAATAAGTTCATTAAGTAGATATTTTCGTGACATCAATTGTGAGTGTCACGTTAGAATCTGGAATATAATCCAAATCCAAATCCAACGGAAGATATGATTCTATTTATTTTTTGCATGCAACCGAATAATTTGAAGTGCTCCAATCACAAACTCGCTTTTCCTCTTAAGACCTAAAAAATGGGTATATTATATAATCAAATATATAATACATAGCACATTAATATTTACATTGTATCTAAGCACATATGATTAATCCGCCACCAAGTGCTTTATGACTACTTAGTTTTCTATGCTGATACCTCTGTATTATGTGTAAAGTTACTTATTAGTTTAACGTTTATTAGCAAAAGAAAGATTCTTATAATAACAAATGTATTTGTTGGATTTTTTTTTTTTAACGATGCATATCATCAAATTAAGTTTAGTTTTCTGCATTACCTGACGTAGTGACGTACACAAATATTATAAATGAAAACTAAGTAGCTAAGACCGGTTTTGAGTATAGAACAAGTTTGGATTTTTTTATTTTTTTTGAGATCAACGAAGAAGTTTGGATTCAGGGTCCCAAACTCACAATATTAAATTTCGGTGGTCGTGGTATTGTTTTGAATATAAATTAAACACTTCGATTATCTCTTCCATTAAAAATCATATTTAGCCTTGATAGTAGCTTGGTAAGAAAAAAGCATGTATAAGTTTTCTTCTATTTAATCTATTTATATTGTTGGGAAGAAAAAAGCATGTATAAGTTTTTTTTTGGTATGAAAAAGCATATTGGAAAGTATATATAAAATGCCGTTAGAGAAAGAAAAAAAAACTATATAAAAGTAGATGATTAAAAGGAAAGGTCGTTGACTAGCAAAAGAAAAGGTCAAATGGGAAGCAATTTGCAGGAGAAAAGTCGTACGTTCACAATTTGCTAGGAGACTCATCAGAAAATTGGAATCTTTGAAAATAATAGTAATTACGTATACATGTTATTTTATTGTTTTTGTTATTTAAGCACTACGTTTAGATATGCAATTACTTTATTAAGATGCATATATACTCACATTAGCATTAAAAATCATGATTCATAAACCTTACTATTTTATATGCAAATTTTATACGTATGCCGCTATGCGTTTCCTTAGAAAAGTTATAGATATATAGAATACTCATCAATATATATAAAAAATTATAATTAACTGGGGACCATTAGATGATAATACTTGTGTTTATTTAGATTACAATTCTCTGGAAGGATATAGTAATTTGAGTGTACCAAACATGTCATGACATATACATATAGATGACCACGAACGCATATTGGGTTATTACTTATTAGCATATACCCATGAGCACCAACAAATAACTTTGAAATAAATATTTAAAATTTCAAGTATTCTCTATTTTGCAATTAATTGGCTAAGATCTTCATCATTCTTACGTCTATTTAAAGCCTCACAAAGACCCAAACATAGATCACAACCTATAAACGGAAAAAAAAATCACAGACAAAAAAAAAAGAAGAACATTTATCCTATCCATAATGTTCTCTTTGAATATGAGAACTGGAATAGAAAATTTGTGGGTATTTGCTCTTGCATCAAAATTCAATATTTTCATGCAAGAACATTTTGCTCCCCTTCTTGTCGCCATTGCTATTACTTGGTGTACCTTAACCATCGTATTTTGGTCTACTCCGGGTGGACCGGCTTGGGGAAAATACTTCTTCACTCGCCGGTTTATTTCTATCGGTTATAACCGAAAATCCAAGAATCTCATTCCCGGTCCTCGAGGGTTTCCACTTGTGGGAAGCATGAACCTTAGGTCAAGCCACGTGGCTCATCAGCGCATAGCGTCAGTGGCTGAGATGAGTAACGCCAAGCGGCTCATGGCGTTTAGCCTCGGCGATACTAAGGTGGTGGTGACGTGTCATCCTGACGTGGCGAAAGAAATACTAAATAGTTCGGTTTTTGCAGACCGGCCGGTTGACGAAACTGCCTACGGTTTGATGTTTAACCGAGCTATGGGATTTGCTCCCAATGGTACTTACTGGCGTACACTGCGTCGGTTAAGCTCGAACCATCTTTTCAACCCGAAGCAAATCAAACGCTCGGAGGAGCAGAGAAGAGTGATCGCGACTCAGATGGTGAATGCGTTTGCACGTAATGCTAAAGCTGCGTTTGGTGTGCGCGATTTGCTCAAAACAGCGTCGTTGTGTAACATGATGGGGTTGGTTTTTGGGAGAGAGTATGAATTGGAGTCAAATAACAACGTGGAATCGGAATGCTTAAAGGGTTTGGTTGAAGAAGGGTACGATCTTCTCGGTACGTTAAATTGGACCGACCATCTCCCTTGGTTAGCCGGTTTAGATTTCCAACAAATCCGGTTTAGGTGCTCCCAGCTCGTACCGAAAGTAAATCTGTTACTGAGCCGTATCATTCATGAACACCGTGCTGCCACCGGTAACTTTCTTGACGTGTTACTTTCACTTCAAGGTTCAGAAAAATTATCAGAATCCGACATAGTCGCTGTTCTTTGGGTAAGTTTTGTCTTTTAATCATTATTCAATTCGTTTATCATGATAATCAGCATTAGTCAAATAGATTTAAAAATTGTTTAGTTTGATATAAAAACTCGTCGGTGTTTCTAAAGTGTCTACTTATATAAACACGAAAACAGATTGGTGTATTTTTTTAATAAGCACAAAAATTTGATGGATTTTCATGGAAATGATTATGGAATTTCTCTTACAATTTAAATTTTTTGGTCCGTTAGGAAATGATATTTAGGGGAACGGACACTGTTGCGGTTTTGATCGAGTGGGTCCTAGCGAGGATTGTGATGCATCCCAAAGTTCAATCAACGGTCCACGATGAGCTTGACCGAGTCGTTGGTAGATCAAGAACCGTCGATGAGTCAGACCTTCCATCGCTCACTTATCTAACGACTATGATCAAAGAAGTGTTGAGGCTGCATCCACCAGGCCCACTTCTTTCTTGGGCACGCCTCTCTATAACAGACACCACCGTAGACGGATATCACGTGCCGGCTGGGACCACCGCGATGGTCAATATGTGGGCTATAGCACGTGACCCGCACGTGTGGGAGGATCCTTTAGAGTTTAAGCCTGAGAGGTTCGTGGCTAAAGATGGTGAAGCCGAGTTCTCTGTTTTCGGGTCGGATCTGAGGTTGGCACCGTTCGGGTCGGGTAAGAGGGTTTGCCCTGGAAAGAATTTGGGGCTTACGACGGTGTCGTTTTGGGTTGCAACGCTCTTGCATGAGTTTGAGTGGCTTCCAAGCGTCGAAGCTAACCCTCCAGATCTCTCGGAGGTTTTGAGGCTCTCGTGCGAGATGGCTTGTCCTCTTATCGTTAACGTAAGCCCAAGGCGTAAGAGCGTGTAATCGATTTGGACTTTGGTCAGTGCATGGATGTTTCAACTTTCAAATATGAATTGTTGGCAATTGAAAAATGACGTTTATTAAATAAATCTTGAAGGAAAAAAAGAAAGAAGCAAACATGTATCCTAGCGAAGTAGATTCGCCCACCTTTTATTGATTATATGAATGTATATGTCTTATGTGAAATAAATATATCGTATGTTACGTGAATTTAGGATTTATGAGTATATTTAGCATTTGTAAATTATTATCTTCCGGATGATGGGCTTGATCGTAAGATGTTTCGGCTTTAAAACCAATCGTTTCATTTGTTTCAGCTTGGGGTTCAATCATATTGTGTAACTAGTGATGGTTCCGGCTCGAATAATAATTTGTGATAAATTAAGAACAAAATGTCTATGAAAATGATTATTGGAGAAGTTTTATAATGAACAAACTATATCACTAGCTGTAATAGATGTAAACTGTTTGGCTGTAAATAGGTATAAAAGGTTATAAAATGTTCGAAATATGTAAATTACTTAAAGTCTACTTGTCTTAAAATCAATTTAACTACAATCCTAGGAATCATTCCACTTAGCTAAAATAAACTAAACTATAGTTTGCGTGTTGACGATTAACGGAGTAACTTCTCCAAATATAACTTATATTTTACTCCAAATTGTTTGGACATCCTTAACTTGCTGCGAAATTTCTCATAAAGAAGTCAGTCAAGAGACATAACGATTTTATATAATATAATGAAGTATTCGATTTAAGCTTTGTAGTATATTAATCGATGTCGTCTTGGAGTGTTCGACTTGTTCAGTGTTTCTGACTGGTTTCTGACTGTTCAATAACATGACGTCACTAACTTGTATTATGGACTTATGAAACGTTAAATGTTTTGTATTTAGTTGCTGAGCAATGTATAAGTGTTGTACATTAACATTCGATAAATTGGAAATACAAATTATCAAAAAAAAAAAAAAAAATTAAAATGCATATGAATATTTTTGTGGTAATGAGCCCAAGTTGTAACTGGGTTTGTAAATAATAACTGGGCCGTTTATGATATTTAATCATCAATATGGGTTAAGCCCATTGAATATTTCATTTGTTGTCAACGGCTTATTTACATGTGAATCAACCATAAAGCGATATAGACGATATTACACGAAAATAGCTATAGATCAGACCAACCTACAAACACTTACTTGACGGAATTCTCATCTTCCTCTGCCTTATCATCGGTAGTGTGTTCAAAATTCCAAACTCAACGGTAGCAACTAAACACGAGATTCAAACGAGCAAAAGATATATAGACAACTCTTTAGCTAAATAAACCTATAGACAACTAATAGTAACAAACTTGCAAGTATGGCATAAAGGAGAAAGAAACAGCGAGATAACAGAGAGACTTTTATATGAGGAAAGGCAAATAGAGTAATGGGGTACTATTTGAAATATATATATAGTATCACAATTAAACAATTTTTATTTTCAAGCCGAATGTAAATGTTGCATAATGGACAATGAAAGATGTTACACCTTAATAACATGAAACAAATTAACATGCAAAACTATTTGCAATAGTCTAATTTGTACTCCCTTATTACTATATGTGATGTGTATAGTTTTTTTGTTTGAGGGAGAATTTCACTGTACAGAAATATTCATGGCTGGATATAACTATCTTTGTATCTGTTTTAAAAAGTTTATATTTAAACCGTAATGAGAGAAGTCTAAATTAATTGTAAAATTTCGAAGATCCAATAACATTTACATTGGCATGGTCAAAGATAAATCTTGGTCAATCAGGTTAGCTTTTCACATAATTGTCATTGAGTCGATCAATAATCATGAAGAAGGCAGTAATGGCCTTTGTATACTACCACAAACTGTACCCAAAAAGAAAAAAAGAAAAAACTTTTTATACAATACATCTGTTGGTCAAACTTTTCAGTCAAATTTATAAGAAGTTTCGAAAAGTCAAATCAAAATACAATTTCCCGTGATGTGAAATATACATGGTGTCATGGTGAGTCTATATGCTATAGTTTTCGATAGTAAGCTATTGATATTATTCATTTCTTTTAACCAAATTATCCTATTTCATTCTCTTATATATTTACATATAAGAAAAAATAACAAAAATAATGTATGATTAGAGCGAAAAATTATTTTTTTGTTACAAAAATATATACTACTTGAGATAAGTTTTCTTTTAACTAAATGTTCTTAAACCTTCAACGGCCATTACTTCTTCGGAGAGGGACCAATTTTTATATTAAAAATATATATATGCAAAATTGTAAACCAATTATCAACAAAAACGCGTAGTCGAGAACAAAATGAACTAGTATATATACTTCGGATAATAACATCAAAATAATAGTAACGAAAATTTGCAAGCATCAACAGAGTATCATTTAAAAATGGATGCCATTATAGACGTATAGTTATTAATGGCGAAGAGCTACGAGACAAACATGCCTAAGAAATTGACAGTCCTTTGTATTTATTACGTTCCTAATTACAATGCTACGTAGATGTCGTAGCCAGACCTGTATAAATAAATCAATAATGATAAATATTGTCGATACTCATATAATGTAAAGGACTACCAAGTATTTAAACCAATAATGATAATTTGAATCAGAAACATGGGTTGAGATTCAAACATGGTCCAAATCCGGAGCATCGTCTTCTCCGTTTGTCATTAATCACAATATTTACATGCTTAATTATATATAATTGATTTAATCATCTGTTTTAAGGCACATAGTGTTTATTAGACAACTCTGGTTTAATTGGTACTAGTAAACTAATCAAATTGGAGAATACAATAATCTTTTAAGTGAAAAAAAATTCCCCACGCCAGAAAGAAACAACAACATGGCTTCGCGTTGTAAACAACTCCCCGAAAACTTCCAACTAGCTAAGCTTAAACCTATTTCTACTTATTATATCCGACATATATTTAAGCCATATATATATATATATACTAAATTAATACTAAAAATGATATTTTCAGTTTTTCTTTGCATAAAGTAAAAATTGACGGTCACCAATTTAAAGCCCTTGTGTGAACAAGAAATGATTGTTGATGTCATCAATCCATCCTACAATTAAATATATCATGTTGTTTTTATATGAATTTGATCAATTAATTACAAATCCGTAGACATCAAGATGAAGACTCGAATCGAATGTATATAATATATTTATGTTTTTGGCAGCCTGTGGTTTCATATAAGTATCAAAATTTTACAAATTGAGAGAAGAGATGTTTATAATTAATGAAGTTGGTAGGATACCTAAAAAGCGATGCAAAATTAAATTGAAAATATTTTGTTTCCTAACTGGTCATCCTCAATTTACCCAACCACTCTTCTGACTAACTTCTATTGCCTTCTTTATTTCGCAATTCAATAATAGACTAGACTCTCTCATATATGCACATATATATTTTTTATATATATGTACAAATTAATTTTATTTTTGGCTCACCAAAAAGTTATGGGTGAAAATTTCATAGTCTAACAAACCACAAGTTGCTGAATTTTGTTTTAGAAAATTGACCAAAAGCTGTTTCAAATGAAGATTTTATAGATTTTCTTACCAAGTCCGTTGATAAGTTACAAATCATAATCAAAATCAATTTATTTCTTGCCAACTTAACGTGTGACGTGTCATTGTGTATGCTCTAACTGCGTCATTGATATTAAATAAAATAAAATATAGTTTTTTTAAAAGCTAGGGTTTAGGAATGACGACTTGTTTCTGTTGTGTCTTATTAAAAGCCCATCTTCGTCTCCGCCACTCATCATTCCCTCATCATAACACCATCATCACCATTCACCAACCTCTCTCTCTTTCTCTCTCTCTCCTCTCGATCTACAACAAAGTGTGAATCTGCTAAGATCGATTATCATGAGAATTAAGCTATTTCAGTTGAGGGGAATGTTGTCTGGATCGAGGATATTATACATATATACATGTGTATGTTGATCCAAGTGATCATAGAGAGTATCCTCGGACCAGGCTTCATCCCCCCCAACATGTTATTGCCTCTGATCACCATATATCGTTACATTTTTTTGTTAATTACTTGCACAAATCACAAAAGCTTGGTTTGTAACTTTGTATGACCTTTTTTAATCACTTTGAATCTTTCATGCATGACTTCTTAAGAGTAGATTTACACATTTGCGGATCCGTTTATGCTTTTTGCTTTTGTTTCGTTTATTTATAGCTATATATTGCATTTTCAAGCTAACGAAGTCTTTTCAAGATATTTCATATGAATCTTCAAGGTAAAGATTTAAAAAATTTCTTGATTTATGTTGTGTTTATCTCTGTGATTTACAAGTAGTTTAAAATATTGTCAAAGACAACTCAATATTTTGAAGAGAAAAAGATAGACAGCCCCAAATAATCTACTATTTGCCTAGGAGTAAGGACTATTGGTATCTGATGAGACGTTTAAAGTTTTTGGGTTAACATATATATACATTATGAAAATTTTGCCAACAGTTGTAAGAAATATACATACTCATTATTTGTATTGCAAAACTAAGTCAGGCGTTTTATCTTTAGGTTAGGAACATTCGCCAAAGGAAACATATAAATCGTCGGAAGATGGTTCCAGCTACAACCACATCGAGCTTGAGAAAAAAATATGCTTTTGTTCTTTAATTTCTTTCACATTATGCATTTTCCCTCCTCTTAAATTCAAAGGAAACGAATTCATTGCATGCAAGCATTCAAAAAAGTAAATAGAATGCTTAATTAGATGATTTCTGGCCTCATGGTACATGGAGAATCCATCCAGCAAAGGTCAGCACTCAGCACAAGGATCGTCGATTCAAAATAAAAAGAACATGATTCAAAATCCACTCCGTAGGAAAGAAAAAATTATTATTTTTATATCAAATAAATTAGAAACTTGAAATGTTGTCTGTTTTTTATAAAATAAAAGCAATTTGTAAATCAAAATTTTTTAGTTAAAAATTAAAATAATTTACTTAAAACTTAATTGTGAAAAACTTTTAAACTTACCAAAATATTAAATTATGTGTAAACCATATTGAATCTACAACACCTCTTAGGGGTTGGATGATGTATCCAATTAGTTTACACAAAATTAAATAATTTAACACTTATAAAAAAAAAAATATTTTGAAAAAATAAGTGTTAAAAATTTAATAATGTGTAAACCATATTGAACCTATAACACCTCTTAGGGGTTTGGATGATGTATCCAACTAGTTTAAACAAATATAAAAAATTTAACACTTATTAAAAAAACAAAATAAAACAAAACATTTTTAAAAAATAAGTGTTAAAAATTTAATAATGTGTAAACCATATTGAACCTATAATACCTCTTAGGGGTTTGGATGATGTATCAAATTAGTTGACACAAAATTAAAAAATTTAACACATTAAAAAAAAACCAAAAAAAAAAACAAAATATTTTTTTAAAAAAACAAGTGTTAAAAATTTAATTATGTGTAAACCATATTGAACCTAGAACACCTCTTAGGGGTTTGGATGATGTATCCAATTAATTTACACAAAACTAAAAAATTTAATACTTATCAAAAAAAAAAACATTAAAAAAAACAAATGTTAAAAATTTAATTATGTGTAAACCATATTGAACCTAGAACAACTCTTAAGGGTTTGGATGATGTATCCAATTAGTTTACACAAAATTAAAAACATTAACACTTATAAAAAAACAAAAACAAAAAACAAAACATTTTAAAAAAATAAGTGTTAAAAATTTAATAATGTGTAAACCATATTGAACCTAAAACACCTCTTAGGGGTTTGGATGTTGTATCCAATTAGTTTACACAAAATTAAAAAATTTAACACTTATTAAAAAAAAAAAAAAAACATTAATAAAACAAGCATTAAAAAAATAAAAACATGGGATAGAAATTGACCTTGCCGATAAGTTGGAACGTGAGACGATTATCGTCATGGGCTGGACTTCTTTATTCTTGTTGGGCTTTGTTGGGCTGAAAGAGTTTCGATGACATGGCGGCGAATGAGAAACTGTGATCGTCTCTCTAATGGTTACGAAACAAAACAGAGCAGCAACAACCACGACGAAAAGCCGGAGAAAAGATGGCAAATCTACAAAAGGAGGAGAAGAGAAACTGTATTAAGAATCTTCTGAAAGTAATTAAGAAATCAATTCAAAATTGAATTCGAAGATAAGAAAAATACCGTTTGCAATCACAGAGTTTTTGTCGTCGAGTCTTCACTTTAGCTTTCTGATCATCATTCACCAAAAAAACGGAAATCGGTTTTGTTGTTTTGCATCAGAAATCGAACACACACACTCGATCAAATTACTTGATTTGAAGAGTGGAATCAAGTTCACGAGTGATCTAAGTAAAAAAAGAATTAGAAGAGAAAAAGAAAACAAATTAGAGATGGTTGTTGATAAGAAAGAAGAGAAAAGTATGATCGAATGGGTCTCTCGAGGGTTACTTCTACTATTTATAAACACGTCTCAATAACACAAACCAATATGTGTTGGTTTGCTTTAAGAATGGAAACAAACACAAAAAAAAAAAGGAAATCTATCTTACAGGAGCGGGGACGAAAAAAGGAAATTAATACAACGGTGAAATAGACGAAATTCCAAAACTACCCCCATAATATACAGAAGCCTCGGTTATCGAACCTTCCAAATCAGTCAGGCTTTGCAATGTGACTTCTTCGATGGCCCATATGACTTACAATCTCGAATTAGGCCCAAATACGTTTACTAATTTACCTAGACCTTCTGATTTGCTTCGAGGTTTCTCAACTGATCAATCAAATACATTTTCTCATTATACAATCAAGAACCTCAAAATCAAATCCATTAATTGTCAAAAGACGAAAAAAAAAATGAATTGACTATGCAAGTATTACACATTTTCTTATTAGACATCTAATTTTTTCATCCCTTATGGAAAAAGGGAATCAGGTTACTTGACGGAATCAATAACCCAATGTTGACCATCGGTTTTGACTTTTAACCGGTTAATCTCTGCGAATAGATTCACGGCTCTCCTCACTCCTCTATTATCCGCCGCTGTGAAATAGTCGTGACCGAATATAACTCCGCCGGGTCGGAGTATCCGAACCGACCGGTTTATATCCGCCCAAGCCGAATTGAAATCATGACCCGCGTCTATCTCCACCAGATCCGCCGTCACTCCCCACTCACACAGCTTCTCCAAAGCGGAACCGGTCGAGAATGGAACCGGCAAAATCGAACCGGAAAAATTCGAGTTAACCACGTTTTGCATAAACTGGTACATAAGCAAAACGTCACCGTTAACCAAAGCCATGTCCTTAAACCGGTCTCGAAAACCAGGCCAGCCACGGAAATCGTCGACGCAGAGAATCTGAGTCTCCTCTAGCCCAAGGCGGCGCGTGAGATTCGCCATGTGTATCGCCGACGCGCCGAGGAAACTCCCGATTTCGACGATCGTCTTAGGTTTGACTCGGCGGATTATATTCTCGAAAACGGCGCCGTACGATCCCCAGCCTTTGATTCTTTTTGGCCGGAGAAACTTCTCGGCGTGTGGTGGTGGGAAATCGGTGTACGGTGAAGTTCCGTTAAAGATCCGGTCGATAACCGTTTGGCGAATCGATTCCGGCGGAACAAGATTGCCGCATCGAGTCGTTACTCGGAAGTTGTCGATTGAACAAACTTGAGGTTTTGTCGTCTTCACATCTCTCACCGCCGCCGGAGACGGTGGCTGCTGCTGCTGCAGCGGTTGACGAGAGTAGTAGGCAGAGAAGTAACCGAAGGCGTAGGTTAGAACTATGAAGATAACGTAAGCAGTCTTGGTTTTCAAGACTTGGAAGCCATCACGTTTGTGAGGAAGACGACGATCCTCCTTCATGGTCAAGATTTCTGAGAATGAATGAAGTAAAAATAAAGGATTAAGGAAGAATAATGGTGTTTGTAATTAAGTTTACATAATTCGAATTATGGAATTTAATTATTATTATTTTGGCGGGTCAGTTTGTTGAGACGTTTAAATACAATCGGATAAGAAATTGCTCAGGTCGTGATCTAATTTATTAGTATTTAATTGACTTTACGTGTCTAGAAAGTTACGTGTGATGTAGTCGTTTACAATCAAAATATTTTGCTTTATGATTGACCTAATTGATTTTGTATTTTGTTGGTTTTATGAGTTTAGAAAACTATAAAAAGAAGCTTATTTAACTCCCCTAGTAGAGCTATTAATAAATGAAACTGCTCAAGTTTAAGTCATTTTGCGCAAACTAAAACTATCTAATCTTTATGTGGTTTTAACGAAATCATATGGTATAATAACACGACCCGACCTCAATAGTCAATAATAAGTACAACAATCATGTTGCACATGTCAAATGAGTTTTGAAAATCGTAATTCTGCAAGAATTAAATTGTAAGTGTTTAATATATGTGGCATTCGCCGAGAGCTTATAATAGAGTATGTGTCATACGCCGAAAACAACATTGGACCTTTCCTTAGTGATAAATAAATACATAGATGTATATCTTCATAAAAAATGAAAATTACTAAACAAACTCAACTAGCAATTTTGGTTTTAACAATTAAATTAGCTAGACGTATAAAATTCAGCAAACTAGGAGATTTGCTATTAGTTTTTCCTTCTGATGATATGTATTTTTGTCTCTTATAATCTAGTGAGTACTTGCTTAATTAGCGTTTCACAAAGCTGTGCCCATTTTGGTAATTTCCAGAGACTTGTCCAAATTTTTTTAAAGATAAGACGATAGAGTTGAACGACCATCTTCCACCGTTGAAATCTTCTCGAACACAAGTCCACTGTTTAAGCTTCACTGTCTCTGAATCGGCAAAGGTAAACTTTAGAATGATTCTACAAACCCTTTTCTTTTTCTTTTGAATTTGCGTTTTGATTGGGCTATATGATAAGTAAAGATTCAATCTGTGTTTTTTTGGCCTTAATATTAAATCCTTATATAATCTTTGTTGCTGGTTAAAATTTGGAATTAGATTCGTTTACTTCTTCTCTTGTGATTTACATGTGTTCGAGTGTTAAGTTGTAATAATGGTTGTGATAATCACTTTCAGATTTAGAAGAAAATGGCAACAGCATCAGGAGGTAAAGCCAAGTATATAATCGGTGCTCTCATCGGTTCTTTCGGAATCTCATACATCTTCGACAAAGTTATCTCTGATAATAAGATCTTCGGAGGCAAGTTTTGCACAAGATTTCACTATTTTTGTGTGTTTTCAACTTAGGGACGATCTTAATGGTTATCTTCTGTTGAAAACCTCAGGGACTACTCCAGGAACCGTCTCTAACAAAGAATGGTGGGCGGCAACTGATGAGAAATTCCAAGCTTGGCCAAGAACCGCTGGTCCTCCTGTTGTTATGAATCCCATTAGCCGTCAGAATTTCATCGTGAAGACCCGTCCGGAATGAGAAAATAAGTTCAATGCTTTGATTTTTCAGAATAAGATGAATGATAATGTTTTCTAAATCCGAGCTTGTACTAAATAACAATACATTACAACACGGTTTGCGGAACTATTCCACAGTCTATCTTCTGTTAAACACTCAAATAAGCTATTGCAAAACCCTTACGAGACTCAGAAGTCCTAAATATCAACAAAACAAAGCTTCTTTGGATCCTTTCACTTGCCATCATCTTTTCCTTGTCCATCTGCTCCATCTTGCTTTCCTCCTCTAAGCCCCACTGTTAGTAAAGAACGAAACGAATGAACACAATCCAAGTAAATATAAGTTACAATTATGAATTGAGTATTGTCCTAATGCAAAGAGTTACCGTTCCCTCCAAGACCGGTGTCTGGTTGTTGCATCGCATGCTGCATCCCGTTGTTGTTCATACCCATTGGTCTAATCCCCATGTGTCCTTGCATAGCTTGCTGATGTATCTGCTGCTGCTGCGGATCCTGAAGCTGGTGTGGGCTACCAAACTGTAAAGGACCTCGTGGAGGGAAAAGCCCTGCGGGTGATGCTTGTTGACCCATTCCTGAAGCTTGTGGGTGTTGCATGAAGTAGCTAGGTGGTTGCATCCCAGGATGCGGTGTTGTCATCTAACAACAATCATACCCAAAAGTAAGCAAACCCCGATACATTAAATTTTCGGCATTCGATATATATGTTAATGTTCTGATTGATTGCAATTGACTTTTAATATCACAAACAACCTGGGAAGCCATAGCTGGAGATGGTGCAGCTCCTTGTGTAGGTGGTGGGGGTTGAGCATCAGCAATTGCAGCAAGATACATCAAGTTCTTCTGGAGAAGAGCTTGGTACCTGAATATATAACAGAGCAAAAGATATTAACTATATAACCTCACCAGAAGATGGATATAAACTGAAATGTATAGAAAGGAGACACTTACTGGGCACACTCAGCAAGTTTTCCAAGATTCTGATTTTCCATGATGGCCATTATCAGCTTCTTGTTCTCATCAAGGTACTGCGTTTAAGCAGGTGAAACATATTAAAGAGAATGACAAGTAAATGAAGATGCAGCCTATCATCTTACCATGGAAGCCATCAAGCCACTTAGCTATACAAGAAAGTACAAAACAAAAACATCAAGCAAGCATCAAGGTACTAAGTTTTCTTGATCCAATTGAAAACTTAAACAAAACCCACTAAGCATCTAGTCTCGAGTCCTAAAAACTGTCTCTTCTCATCACCAATAACAGACCCAAGTGTTGTATCATTTAACAAGAACTGTTGTGGGATTCATATCTAAGAATTAACGAGGAAGATTCAAATATAAACATTTAAACCCTAATTGCCACCACTAACTGTCACAAGACCATTACTTGAACTCAGAACCCATTGATTTTCTCAGCACAAAAAAGCTCTAAAAGCCTAACTGTTGAACAAATTAAGAGAGAGAGATATGCACTGAGAAGGAGAGAAATTGAAGAAAGAAGGAACCTTTTGGATCTGTTCGGTAGTGATGTTGTTAGTAGGGGGAATCGGAGGAACCATCGGAAACATTTGCGGAGACTGCTGCATCTTCGCCGAACAAAACCCTAATTTCGTCTTCCCCAAAAAGGCAAAAACCCCTCGAAATTTTAACCAAAACCCAGACCGATCCTAACGGAGAAATTCGCAAGGAGATGATAGCAATATATTTATAGAGAATCCTGCAATTTATTACTTGGATTCACCTGGATGTCGACGAGCTCTGTGGGATTTTATGACCAAAAATGCCTCTAATTTGTCTTTATAAACGAAAAAAAAACAAAACATTAATACAACAACCTCTAAGCTAATCAGAAGGTTTTGTTCATAATTAGACATTTTTGGGCTTAATACGAGATTCTAAGGCCCATGGGCCTTCGAGAAAGTTACATTGCTAAGTCAACGGATTTCAACATGATTTCTTCGCCTAAATTCGAAATTTCGAAAACTCAGATACACAACTTACAGAGACCAAAACATAGAGTAGCTTCTATTTCCTCTCCCGGAAAGAAAAATCGTAATTCAAATTTCACTTAGACCTTTGAATCTCTCAAAGCTCCGATCGAAATCCGGCCAAAATGGTGAGTGATATTGAAGATGAGATCAGCGTCGAGAAGAATCCTCTGCCGATTGAGGAAGATGAGATCAGCGTCAAGAAGAATCCTCTGCCGGATGATGAAGATAAGATCAGCGTCGAGAAGAATCATCTGTCGATTGATGAAGATGAGATCAGCGTCGAGAAGAATCCTCTGCCGATTGATGAAGATGAGATCAGCGTCGAGAAGAATCCTCTACCGATTGATGAAGATGATGATATCGCTCTGAGTCCTTATGTAAGCGCCCTTAGAAACCCTAAATTCAAGTTTTCTCGAATTTTAATCTTCTGAATCATTTGATGTTTTGAATCCTGCGTAGATTTTAGTTACTGTACCCCAAATTTGCTTAGCTTTGGTTTCCCCAGTTTGATGTTTTTTCCTGTGTAATTTGAACAGATTCTGTCTCAGTTGGTCTTTGATAAGCTTGATTTGGTAGATTTAGTTCAATTTTGAGTAGTTTTGAATTAGGCCAAGTGTGATCACTCTTACTCATACTTGGTTGTATCTTAGCTAGGTGAAATTATTGATGAGATTGGCTATGTGAGTGAAAAGCTCAATGCTCATTGTATTGCTCACTGTGATGGTGGTGATATTGGTGTGAACTCTGCTCCAAACATTGTGCCTCCTAAGAAGCGACACTACCTTAGGACAAGCGACACTTTCATGGCGAGAGAAAACATTCCACTAGAGACTGTTTCAGACAATTCACTACCAACACAATTACATGAGAACCTTCATCAATTACAAGAACTGGTGAAGAAACTTAAGGCTCGAAATTTCCAGTTAGACGAGTCAATTGTGGAGAATTGTTGTGTAGAAGCTTATGTTGTTGATGATGATCAGCCAAAAAGGGTCTTATGGACAGTGGAAGAAGAAACCATGTTGAAGGTAAAACCGCCACACTAACTCCACTTTTGTTTACAATACACTTTTAGATTAAATTCATAGAAATCTTTTATTTTGGATAGGTGGGAGTGGAGAGATTTTCACCTACGATCAGAAAAAACATGCCTTGGAAGAAGATATTGGAGATGGGAAAAGGAATATTTCACAAGACTCGCAATCCCTCCGATCTTAAAGACAAGTGGAGAAACATGGTTAGTAAGTCTTCACTATAAAATCTTTGGTACTAACAGTCCTTCCTTTTTAACAGCCTAGTAAACTTGTAATGAGATGTAGACGATGTAGTTGAGAAGACAATGTGTCTTCTGTAGTAGCCGTCCCACTTTGTAGGTCTCTGCAGCTTTTGTTTTATATTCTTCTTTAAACAAAACAGAGGATTGAGAGAAAGAGAATCATATGGAATTATGGATAGACTTTGAAGAACTTACTTTAAGTAGTAATTACCTTAAATATCCTTGGGCTTGTAATGATACAACCATATAGTTGATAGACTCGCTTTGTTGATTTTCCATTTTGGCTAATTCTTTTGTCCTGTGCAAAAAGTATACATTTCTTTAAGAGAAACTTCTCAGAAAAGTGAAAACTTATAAACAGATTCACAGGGATTTGTAATGTCAATACCCTGAAAATGAATAATATAACTTTTAAAGCAAAGGTACACTTAGTTTTGCAAATAGTTCAGGAAGGTTGCTTGGTTCAACAAAAGTGTGAGGAAGAAGCTTGAAAATTTCTTGCGCGCCAAGAGAATCTGCGGATGAGGAAAGTTTATGAAATGAAACATCTGCAGGCTGAGAGTTGCCATAGGATTTAAGAAACTTGCAGTGGAACTAAAGAAGTTACCATTTCCTGTTCCGGTGAAGACAAACACAAGAGGGCAGATTCCTAATGGCAGCCCTTGGCTTGCAATTTCTTCGTCTACAGAAATCACAGCGGCTTTTGCTGCAGCCAAGGAGGAATACATATACGATGACCCGAGCGAGAGGAAAGGCGTTGAGTATCCTAGACTTAGATATTCTGCATCAAACATGGACAATTACATTCATCAGTCCAAGAACTTTTGATTCAAATTCATCTTTGATCAACACAGAATCATGTATTCAACAAGAGCTTACTCAGTCCAAGTCCGTGTCAGATGTCAATAAAACCAGCTCTGCCTGCATATATACCAAATGCCAATAATCTTTTCCCATGATCTCCAACGATGAGCTATTTGAGGTAATTACTTAAAATAAGATGTCAATAAAACCAGCTATGCCTGCATATATACCAAATGCCAATATTAACAGAAAACAATCTTTTTAGACAGAGGGAGGTAACTTGTCGTACAAGTACCAAATGTTTCGGAAACAAACGTGGAACTTTATTAACTTAAACAATAAAACCACACAATTATTCTTCCATCTATACGGAGGTTAATAATAATATAGATCATATTAATACCAATTACCAAATAAACGACAACACTTGAAGAAAAACTCAAAACTTTCACAGAATGATCCTGATTTGGTCGAGGTTGACATCATCATCATCATCGTCGTCGTCGCAGAGATCAGAGATCAAAATGGACAGAGAAAGAAACGCAGGAGTGATGAAGAAAATGAGTCCAAGAGGAACCATCCAAAGATTAGAATTTGTGGGATGGTACTTGTAAAGCCAATAACTTAGAAACAACCCTCCACATATATTCACAATCATGGAATATAAGAACACCATTGACGACGTACTCTTCTTCTCTTTCCTAATTGTCCTCTTCTTCATATTCGTGTTCATGTTGCTTTCGTGGTTCATTTGCAAGAGGGTCGAATTAGCAAGTAATGATTCAGGCTCTTTATTAATTTTACTGGGAATTAGGTGAAGTGAAAGAACAGAGGGATGACAATAATAGATTTTATATTCTTAAGAGTGTATGAGTAAGTATATATGCAGTCAGGTTTCGGTTCGTGTATGTCGGTTTAGAAAGTATAATATCAAAATCAAACCCGGTTTTATTTGTTGGTTTGAGTATGAATATAGAGTTTGTTTTTGGGTTTTAGCTAACGTTTAGACCAATTCGATCCTCTTGCAAATGAACCACGAAAATGTATGTTTAGACCGAAACGAACATCCAAGTAATGTTGCTTGTACCTAAAACCCGACTCCGGTTTAGTTTAGTAAATGTATAAAAGGGCAATTCTAAAAGAGATAATACATTTTATGTTATGTATTCTAAAATTATCACAAAAAAATCCTACAATTCCAAAAAACACACACACACACACACAAAAGTTTAGATTTAGAAACAGTTTTGAATTTATTTCCCAAATTATGGTATTTTTAGAACTAGATTTTTAGTTTTTGAGGTATTTTATAATAGTACTCCAAGTTATAATTTCTGTTACGAGGCGACAATAAACGTGGGAGAGGAAGGGCAAGAAAACGGTGCCGTGTGGTGCAAGTAGATTCACGTATTTGTACATACTCACGATTGAATCTTTGAAGACATTATATGCTTTGTTATTGGCATATATCAGTTTTTTAAAAAAATTTAATTAATAAGAAACACAATCTGACCCGACTCTACTATTTATAGTTTTATACGTATGAATATCTAACTTCGTTACTAAAACGGCAAATAATAAACCCTGAAGACAAACTATGTTAGGAAACAGTTAGGTCCCTTGACCATCTTTGTTCAACAAAAGAAAATGGAAGCATAAAGAAGAATTTTTGTATCAGAAAAAAAATTCGAAATTATCATCATCATACATTCATACGTTATCAAAAAAATCATCATTTATCAATATAGAATTTCATACAAATGCTTTTAGTATCACCCATTTTCATTTTCTAACTGTACCATCAATTTGATGATCATTTGTCTTGTCAAATTGTAGTTGCAGTTAGTTATACAGAATAAATTTAGTTGGGCCCTAAATTTTAATTCACAAAAAGTCTTTCTAGCTAGAAGAAGTGAACAATATTAATGGGCCAATTTTATATGGGCTACACACACACCAATAATATGTCTGTTGAAATCATATATGTATGTAGGACTCGGCTGTTCGGTCTACTGGAACTACAAACCGAGCTATACCGATAAGTAATACAAATCAAACCAAATAATAAATTTGGTTTATATAGTTTTTTTAAAAAAAATTTGAATCCAATAAATTCGATCTCATCATAACCAGGAAAAAGTCTAAAATAAATCAAACAAAATCTGGAAGGAAGAAGTTCAAATTGATAACCAAATGGAATTGCTTTCATACGATGGTGACGTGATATTATTGTACCGGACTTTAAGAAAAAACATATAAAACAGCTCAATTATTGAAATGAGTGGTTCAGGGTGCATTATTGCATTTTCTTTTGTTCGTAATATACTAATATATCTCAAAAATTATTGTATCGTTATTATTAGTTATGCCATAAATCATCAACTCGCTGTCTGCCACACTTTATAATTTTCTGCGTGTTTTGGCTTTATTATGTAATTACCCAAAAGATATATATGAAAGAAAATAAGAGAAATAAATAAAGGAAAGAAGAAAAATAAAAACATTATCACATTCTGTGTCATCATCTCTAAGTTTATCAGGAAGGATATGTGGGGTTCATATTCATACAATTACTTTTACTCACATGGAAAGATCAACTATTTCAGTTATGTTTTTATTCTTTATCATAATTCATACATATGAAATTCTAATAATCAATTTTAGAACCGTTACATAAAATTCTGACAAACAAAACCAAACAGCTACATAAAATTCAGTATTTCTACAAAAATAAGTTTATGCGAATATTCAGTTGCGAATTTTGACCAAGATAACAATAATCATTTAACTACAATCATTTGATATATGTATTTATTTTTCTTAGATAGTTTCCAACTTCTAACTATATATAAAAGAAAAAAAAGTTATATTTTGAGGATAATTTCTACATGAAAACGATGGCACATACAATTTTATCAAATAATATGATAACAGTTAACTTTGAACATGAGGAGATCACTGAAAGATATACTCATATACATAAAGATTAAGGACATCAATCACATTCCTTAAAATAAAAGCATATCCACATAAATTTATAACCCCAACTTTTCATATAATCCATATACTTAAAATTGGTTTTTATTATATAGTTACCACACAAAAATAGAAAAAGAATTGTGGAATTTATATGGATGAAGAATGTACGTACACAAGTACAAATACACGGGACTGACGCGGAACAGCAAAATAATGTTTTGACATTACGTGGCGCATAGGACCCACATGACGCGCGTGAATCCCACTCTCGCCTATTATATCTCTCGCTCGTCCACTTCCTCTCGTCCGCCTTAAAACCAGCCACTAGGAAGAGAGAAGAGATTCGGAGGATCACATTGAAAGATTTGCCGCCGATCGAGAGCCGTTGAGTTTTGTGATCGGAAGAAGAAGAAAATGAGTGGAAGCAGAAGGAAAGCGGCGACGCCGGCGAGTAGGACGCGAGTAGGGAATTATGAGATGGGAAGAACTCTAGGAGAAGGAAGCTTCGCTAAGGTGAAATACGCGAAGAACACCGTCACTGGAGATCAAGCCGCTATCAAAATCCTTGACCGAGAAAAGGTCTTCCGTCACAAAATGGTCGAACAGGTTCGTGTCGTAATTGTGTTTGGTTTGATTACGAAAGCACGTAAAGATTATGGATTTGTTTTTTAAGTATAAAGAACAGTTTAATTTCGTGATTACGGACCCACATGTCCTAGGTTGGTGTTAGGTTATTAAGGTTAATGATTGATTAAAGTTCAAAAAATTATATTAAAAAAATATCGAATTTTGTTTGAATGTTATGTTTCTGTGTATATGGATTTGAAGATCTTGGTATCTATGTATACGATGCCGATCTTAGTACGCATTGTTCAAGATAACTAGGATATGGTTTTGAAGTTAGAGTAGCTTTTTTTTTGGTTCGATGGAATCTGAGGAAGATATAGTTTTTGTATGCTATGATTGGAAGTTATGAGCAAGATCTTGAAGATATAATGAGCATAAAGTTTCCTTTTTGTTGTTGTGCAGCTTAAAAGAGAGATATCGACAATGAAATTGATTAAACATCCAAATGTGGTTGAAATCATTGAGGTATGAATCTAATCTGCTTTTGTTCCTTAGATACTTTAATTAGGTTTTGAATCTTAGCGTGTAAAACCTCTCTATGGTAGGTTATGGCGAGCAAAACGAAGATCTATATCGTTCTTGAGCTTGTCAATGGAGGTGAACTCTTTGATAAAATCGTAAGTAACCTAACTTAGAGATTCTTCCTCTCCTTTTTCTTCACAAATATTGAGATGTTCTCTGTTTTCCTCTGCTCTTACTTATGTTAATTCTTGGATTTGAATGATGCATAGGCGCAACAAGGGAGACTTAAGGAGGATGAAGCTAGGCGATATTTTCAGCAGCTCATCAATGCTGTGGATTACTGCCACAGTCGAGGTGTCTACCACAGAGATCTCAAGGTCTTTTTTTTTTTTTTTTGTACGGTCTTCTTATTTCCTGCGATATGATATTCATCCTCTTCAAGTTTCATATGTTATGTCCTGTTTCTTGTTGCAGCCTGAAAATCTTATCCTTGATGCAAATGGGGTTTTAAAAGTCTCTGATTTTGGGCTAAGCGCCTTCTCACGACAAGTTCGGGTAATGTCACTTGATTTTTCACTTGGACATCATGGAAACTTGGCAATTTTCTGATATATATAACCAAGATATCAATTTGAATGAAGTGTTCTAAGCCTTATTCTTTTGAATGCAGGAAGATGGTTTGCTTCACACAGCTTGTGGAACGCCAAACTACGTTGCTCCTGAGGTATTATATACTAACTTGCAGCACTTAAAAAGGCAAAGGATATGAAATGAAGGTTTTAAGGAATTTTAGAACTACTTTTTAAAAAGGAAGAAAATCTACCAAATGAGATAGAGTCATTTATATATAGACTTCATTTGCAGACTCTTCTCTATTTATGATGTCTATAAGATATTAATGTCTACTGCATTTTGTTGGATTTGCGGGCAGGTTTTATCAGACAAAGGCTATGATGGTGCAGCAGCAGATGTCTGGTCTTGTGGTGTTATTCTCTTTGTGCTCATGGCTGGTTACTTGCCTTTTGATGAGCCAAATCTCATGACATTATACAAACGTGTACGTGTAAACATTTCTCTTCCTCTGCTCCTTAATTTTCTGCAGTACTTTTCTAGTCTCATCTTTGGTGTTTAACATATACTTCAGATATGCAAGGCTGAGTTTAGCTGCCCACCATGGTTCTCTCCAGGTGCCAAGAGAGTCATTAAGCGTATTCTCGAACCCAACCCTATAACCGTAAGTGCTCTCTTACATGAATGAATAGTTGTGAAATGTGAACATGAGATGCTGCGAACCATACATCAAATGGTCTAAACTGTGCAAGAGCTTAACTATGTACTTATTTTCTGAAATGCAGAGAATAAGTATTGCAGAGTTACTAGAAGATGAATGGTTCAAGAAAGGGTACAAGCCGCCATCGTTTGACCAAGATGATGAGGACATAACCATAGATGATGTTGATGCTGCTTTTAGTAACTCCAAGGTAAAAAACCACCAATTCTCCATCTGAATGTGTACTCTAGGAATGTATTGTATTACCAACTAATATTACTGTTTTGTGCTACTACTCTAGGAATGTCTTGTAACAGAGAAGAAGGAGAAACCGGTATCCATGAACGCTTTCGAACTTATCTCTAGCTCAAGCGAATTCAGTCTTGAAAACTTGTTCGAGAAGCAAGCGGTACGAACTTTTTTCTACTTACAGTTTGTCTTGATTTTCTAAAATCATTCATAGGTTTTGTCTAACTAAAGCTGATTTGTTGTTGGTTGCAGCAACTTGTGAAGAAAGAAACGCGGTTTACTTCTCAAAGATCTGCCAGTGAAATAATGTCGAAAATGGAAGAAACCGCAAAGCCATTAGGTTTCAATGTCCGTAAAGACAACTACAAGGTTTGTTCTTCTTCTTGACTTTCTCTGTGTCAATTAATATCTTTGTGTTCATTAAACATTGTTTGATCAAATCGCAGATAAAAATGAAAGGAGACAAAAGTGGTCGTAAAGGTCAGCTCTCCGTAGCTACAGAGGTAAGAAAAAGGAAAAAAACAGATAGGAATGATAAACATCCCGGTTTGATGAATACCGGTATCTAATTTTTTGGTTTGGTTATCGGTATTATAGGTGTTTGAAGTGGCGCCATCGTTGCATGTGGTAGAGCTTAGGAAAACAGGCGGTGATACCCTCGAGTTTCACAAGGTATGTGTTTCGGTTTGATCTTCATCAAAAACCGGTTCGGTTTAGATCCGTTTAACATCTTTAGTTTATTGTTGTAATTGGGTTTATGTTTAAATATCTTTGGCAGTTCTACAAAACCTTCTCTTCTGGATTAAAGGATGTAGTCTGGAATACTGAAGCAGCCGCTGAAGAACAAAAGCAATAAGAAATAGCAAGTTGTTCAATTCAATGGTTTTAATTAAAGTTGAACATTTATAATGAATAGTAAAAGATTCTGAGAGTTGGCAACATAGAAATATTATTGCTGACACAAAGCCAAATCTAGAATTGGGCTATAGAGGTAGATCCATTGGTTAGCCAATAGCCATATGTGATCATTCTCAAAACTCGGTTTGATTTACTTCTACAAGTCAAAGTTCAAACAATTCAATTAGTCAGACTCGGGAAGTTCGCTATTTGAGCATAGTTGAAATTTGAAACAATGTTGTCACATTATGGCTACTGTTGGCAACGCGTTACAATGACACAACATAGATAACAATAGTAAAACTGAGTTTAAAGTTTTATTTTGATTTTTTTCAAAAAAAAAAAAAAGAGTTTTGTTTTGTACAAATGGGATTGGTTAATAAATTGCAACTCAAATAGTGATTTTACAACAAAAACAACTGTTGAATATAGTCAAGGCCCAAGGATATAGATTGTCCATGTCTACGATAAACTAGCAATAAAATTGTGGCGGAAAAAAGACTTGATGATTTGTCGCTATTATGTTGCTAATCCGCTTGTTTCATGTAAGGTTATTATGTCGTTTATTAATTTTGCAACCATTTATATTGTTAGTCCTTTTAAAATTATTATGTAGATGTGATTGTGTATTGATGACGGAGTGGTTTCTAGTTAGTTGGTAACTTGGTATAAAGCCAACTAAAATTAATAGTCCAACAAGTTCTCTGAGTTGTCTAATCTTTCAAATCAAAAAGCCCATAATGTCTCTCTTTTTTTTTTTTGTCAAAAAGCCCATAAAGTCTCTTTAACAGTTTAGCCTATTTCGAATTACGAAGTTTTTTAGAATGGAGAAACGTTCAGATACAGAGAGTTCAGAAGAGATTTTGGGTGATTGGGATTTAACTCCTCCGGTGGATCCGGAAGAGAGAGTCGTAATGGTTTCTGTTCCCATTTCACCAGAATCTGATAACGCGAGATCGAATCAACCGAAAGAGATCGAAACTAGGGTTTCAGACAAGGAAAGAAACGTCGCCGGAGAATCATCGGCGAGGAGAGTGTTGCCGCCGTGGATGGATCCGTCGTATGAATGGGGTGGTGGGAAATGGAAAGAAGATGGAAGAAAGAAGAAGAAGAAAGATAAAGAGAAAAAGAAAGAGAAAGAGAAAGAAGAGATTATACCTTTTAAAGAAATCATTGAAGCTCTGCTTCGAAATTCCGGTGACAAGGTTGAAGAAGACAAAGCTAATCAAAGCCAGAGCTCTGTTGAGATGTTGAAATCATTAGGTTTTAAGTTTCCTTAATTTTTAAGCTTTTGGAGCTTTTTTAATTTTATCTGTTTAGTTTTTGTTGTTGTAGAAAGTAGGTAAACATCTCTAATCTTCATCAGAAACCGGTTCGGTTTTGATCCGGTTAACATCTCTAATTTATTTGTTTTAATTGGGTTTATGTTTAAATATCTTTTGCAGTTCTACAAAACCTTCTCATCTGGATTAAAGGATGTAGTCTGGAATACTGATGCAACTGCTGAAGAACAGAAGCAATAAGAAATAGCAAGTTGTTCAAAAGTTTTTAATTAAAGTTGAACATGTATAATGAATTGAATAGTAAAACATTCTGGAGTTGGCAAAATAGAAATATTGCTGACACAAAGCCAAACCTAGAATTGGGCTATAGAGGTAGATCCATAGGTTAGCCAATAGCCATATGCGATCATCCTCAAAACTCGGTTTGGTTTACTTTTGATTTTGAGTCAAACCTGTAAGTCAAAGTTTAAACAATTCAATTAGTCATACTCGGGAAGTTCGCTATTTGAGTATAGTTGAAACAATATTGTCACTTTATGGCTACGGTTGCAACGCGTTACAATGACACAATATCGATAACAATTTGGAAAACACAATGATAACTGGGTATAATGTTCTATTTCGATTATTTTTCAGAAAAAAGGAGTTTATATAGTTTTGTACAAATGGGATTGGTTAATAAATTGCAACTCAAATAGTGATTTTACAACAAAACAACTGTTGAATATAGCCAAGGCCCGAGGATTGTTCCATGTCTACGATAAAACTGGCAATGAAATTGTGGCGGATAAAAGACTTGATCATTTGTCGCTATTATCTTGCTAATCCATATATTTTTCAATAACAAATGACTACGATATGGCAACAGAAACATATGATAGATTTTATTTATTTGGTGATTGATGATATATATTGACATTTTTCAATAGTTCACAAATTGGATTTGGATCATTCGTGATCAAATTTATATATTTGTTTTGGACAAACTCGTGATCAAATATGTATATTTACATATATTAGTATGAAATTACAATCACAACTTTTATTAGTCGGGACTAAAATTTTTTGTTTTGAAAACCATTAAAATCGATAATATTATTATACTGAAGATTCAAATACAACGCCAAGACAAAATAATTACTCTAATCGTTAAAATGATTAGTTAAAGTTTCAACTTAATGAATCATTCGGTATTTTGAAGCATGTAGTACTGTAGTAGTACTGTTCATATTATATAGCCAACATCAACCTTTTTTCGACTTGTTTTTTTTTTCAAACCTTTTTTCGCTTGTTTTATATAGGCTATATCGTTTATTTATGTTGTAACCATTTAAATTGTTAGTCCTTTTTAAATTATTGTATAGATGTGAGTGTGTACATACACATTGATGACGAACTGGTTTCTAGTTAGTTGGTATTAAGCCGACCAACATTAATTGTGGTTTATGTCTACACATGGGTACTAGTCTTCCATTTATTATCATCATTATTTCCTTTATTTAACAAATTAATACTTTGATCTGTTTATTGATTAATCTTCCATTGTTCAATATACTGTACATGCATATACATAAACCTAAATATATGAATTATTACCAGCTAATGAATTGGATCGTTCTACTATTGAAGTTTGAGAGTTGGTACGTACTGTTGAAACATGTGTTTCATGCAGTAAGCACGATTCATCGAAACGACGTCGCTGCCTTTTGTCTTTGTTTTCTCCCTCTTTATTATTTCCCAGTAATCACGACACTAGAAATGATTAACTAAGAATAAATTTAAATTTTATCAATAACTTTATCCCAATGAAAAAACAGAGACAATAAGTCCACTTTGGGACCTAAATCCGAGCATTTTTACCTACAAAGCTACAAGCTAGCTACAACTACCCGTCCGAGGTCTATTTTGGACACCTTGGCACAATCAATTGTATTATAGATACAAAAATACTCGAAAACTAGATATAAAATACTCCAAAATTAATTACTTCTTCATAAAATAAAAATATGGAATTAATTCAAGGGTCCTTTATATAAACGTCTTAATGAAGACAGCAAAATTATAAATGATAATGACAACAATATTGGAACAGCTAATAGGGATGGTATATAATGGAAAAACAAATCGAAATGTGTTAATATTAAGAAGTAATATAATTTACTATCATTAATTTACTATGGCCCATAATAAGGAGTTTGTATGCATGTAGGATACACATTTATACAAAAAAACTAGATCATCACCCGTACTGTAGTACGGGTTGAATTTCATTTATTACAAAATTTATAAATTTTATGTTTTAGAATAAAGTTGTGATATATTATAATAGTAAGTGAAAAAAATAATATTTTTTGTCAGTCCATATATATAATATTAGAATGAATATATTTTCCTTTTTCTATAGTATTCAATTATGGATGTTTTTTTTAAGATATGAAAACGGAAAATAAGATTATTTTTAAAAAAAATTAATATTGTTTGAACAATGAGTTAATTTATGTTAACAACCACAAAATGAGAGTGCATATAATTTAGTTAGATCAAAAATCAAAATATCATAAATGAATCGCATCTAAAACGTAGATTATTTTGAATTACTTAAGAAAATTAGCTGTTATTTTGAATTAATTTAGAAAATTATTTTTCAAATTCTGATTCATTGGTTGTTGAAATAGAGATTTGTTTGAGCTAATTACGGAATTTACCAATTATTCACATAATCAAATATGTTATGAACATATATTTGGTATATAATAATACCAAATTCAATCCGTGTGTGGATTCTATATTTTCATTTTACAATTCGTATGAAAATATTGCGGCACAATCTATTATTTATTATTTTCAAAATTGCATGCAGAATCAAATTTTAAAATATTTAGAAGTGTCAAACCTTATTTAACTCATCTCATCATAAAATCTTAAAATGCCGTCTGTTATAAGGATCATAACTATCTACCATATAATACATTACATTTAACCCGCCGCCTACTATAAATATTTTAAAGATATCTTTTTAGAAAATCAAATTAATGTATTTATAATTTTTTTTTATCTTTTTAATCTATTAAATATTTATGATATTCTTTAATATATTAAATTAAACTATTTTAAAATGTTCCAAATTAAAATTTTTAAAAATTTTTATTGTATTATGTAAAATTATGAAATAAAAAAAAATGATATGAAATTAAATATAAATATTCAAATAGTTATAAGGATCATAACTCATTTCATCATATAATATATTATATTAAACCCGCCGCCTATTATAAATATTTGTTTCAAAAAATCAAATTAGAGTATTTATACTTCATAAATTTTTGATCTATTAAGTATTGATGATATTAAAAAAAAGAATATATTACTCAAATATGAATTTTTGACCCGTTAAATTTGTTCTTTCATACATTGAATAATTTATATTCGTTTTTAAAAATTCAAATCTTGGTATATGCGGAAAAAAATTTACTTTTTTTATTATATAGATGATATAATGATTTATTTATTTATAGAAATAGAATCATATAAAAATGAGAGGTGAAGTATAATGATTAATAACAAATTAATATGGAAAGTTAGATATCAAATCTTATATGTTCATTTTGATTGGTCATTCTTTTTAAAGAAATTAATAATAGATTTTCGTTTTTATAATTAAATTAAATTAATTAAATTGCATAAAATAGTATTTGACTTGTTTATCCTTAATGAGTTGAATTAATTTACTCTATAAAATTTTATTTCTAATGGCATTTTTAAGTAAATTCTTACAAAGGGGAAGGTTAATTAAGGGTAATCCATAAATTGTACTCCCCAAATAATAGTATAGGATAACAAAATTTGAATATTTGGGACACGCTTTCGTCTACCCTTATCCTTGCAATTTGGACAGGGAACGCTTCTCATGAATGAAAGAAACGTGTCTCGAACACGTTCTCCCTTTAAACTTACATTTTACTACAAAATATTTCATCAACTTATTATATATATCCAATAGGTAATTTTAAAACTTTGCCTCTGTCAGTTTTCGATATAACTATATACACTTGCTAATGAAGCAAGAAAAACGTCATGGGAGTCTGAAACGTTTTGGTTTAACTATAAGGAAATACATAATAAAGCGTTCATAATTTGTTGTTATTGTAGTGGTGTAATTAGCAAATTAGGTTAAACCAAAATAGAAAGTTAAGATGCCTTAATTTATGTGTGAAAAAAAAATATAACCAAATTTATGATCTACCATATGACTTATGAGATTCAGCTAGGTTTTGTTAGACTTTTATAACTTGCATTTCGTGTGAACAAAACATGACAAATAATCTGACTACTTAATTTAATATAAAGGTCCCATATAAGTAGTTGAGCTAATAGTAGTATCTCGGAACCACCCACCATTAAATTCGAATATTATTCCATCTTTTTATTTTTTTTGTTAAGTCATACTATTATTAATCTTTTTTTATCTTTTCTCTTTCTTGCACTTAATAGCAACTCTATATATCTCTCCATTCCTACTTGCCCTCATTTCACCAAAATCCTCCTAATTCACCAATTTTAGAATTCTCATTCTCGTTTTCTCTCTCTTTCTCTTTCTCCAAATTTGCCTAAAGATTAATCATTTGCATTTTTTCTTCAATCCTTGATTTACGTTTGAAATATTTCGACCCAAACCTATACTCATGGAGAGAACAAACAGCATTGAGATGGATCGAGAGAGACTAACGGCGGAGATGGCGTTTCGAGATTCATCATCGGCCGTTATAAGAATCCGGAGACGTTTGCCGGATTTGTTAACGTCCGTTAAGCTCAAATACGTGAAGCTTGGACTTCACAACTCTTGCAACCTCACCACCATTCTCTTCTTTCTAATTATTCTTCCCTTAACCGGAACCGTGCTGGTTCAGCTAACCGGTCTAACGTTCGATACGTTCTCTGAGCTTTGGTCTAACCAGGCGGTTCAACTCGACACGGCGACGAGACTCACCTGCTTGGTTTTCCTCTGCTTCGTTTTGACCCTCTACGTGGCCAACCGGACTAAACCGGTTTACCTAGTGGATTTCTCTTGCTACAAACCGGAAGACGAGCGTAAAATATCGGTAGATTCGTTCTTGACGATGACGGAGGAAAATGGATCGTTCACCGATGACACGGTTCAATTCCAGCAAAGAATCTCGAACCGGGCCGGTTTAGGAGACGAGACTTATCTACCACGTGGCATAACCTCAAAACCCCCGAAGCTAAATATGTCAGAGGCACGTGCTGAAGCTGAAGCCGTTATGTTCGGAGCCTTAGATTCCCTCTTCGAGAAAACCGGAATTAAACCGGCCGAAGTTGGAATCTTGATAGTAAACTGCAGCTTATTCAATCCGACGCCGTCTCTATCAGCGATGATCGTGAACCATTACAAGATGAGAGAAGACATCAAAAGCTACAACCTCGGAGGAATGGGTTGCTCTGCCGGATTAATCTCAATCGATCTCGCAAACAACCTCCTCAAAGCAAACCCTAATTCTTACGCTGTCGTGGTAAGCACGGAAAACATAACCCTAAATTGGTACTTTGGAAATGACCGGTCAATGCTCCTCTGCAACTGCATCTTCCGAATGGGCGGAGCTGCGATTCTCCTTTCTAACCGCCGACAAGACCGGAAGAAGTCAAAGTACTCGCTGGTCAACGTCGTTCGAACACATAAAGGATCAGACGACAAGAACTACAATTGCGTGTACCAGAAGGAAGACGAGAGAGGAACAATCGGTGTCTCTTTAGCTCGAGAGCTCATGTCTGTTGCCGGAGACGCTCTGAAAACAAACATCACTACTTTAGGACCTATGGTTCTTCCATTGTCGGAACAGTTGATGTTCTTGATTTCATTGGTCAAAAGGAAGATGTTCAAGCTAAAAGTGAAACCGTATATTCCGGATTTCAAGCTTGCTTTCGAGCATTTCTGCATTCACGCAGGAGGTAGAGCTGTTCTAGACGAAGTACAGAAGAATCTTGATCTCAAAGATTGGCACATGGAACCTTCTAGAATGACTTTGCACCGGTTTGGTAACACTTCGAGTAGCTCGCTTTGGTATGAGATGGCTTATACGGAAGCTAAGGGTCGGGTTAAAGCCGGTGATCGACTTTGGCAGATTGCGTTTGGATCGGGTTTCAAGTGTAATAGTGCGGTTTGGAAAGCGTTACGACCAATTTCGACGGAGGAGATGACTGGTAATGCGTGGGCTGGTTCGATTGATCAATATCCGGTTAAAGTTGTACAATGATTTGTTGAACCGGATAATCATTATATGTAATTGTGCTCTTCTTGTTTTTATTTTTTATTTTTTTTATGTAAAATGTCGATTGAAAATCATATAATTTAATTAATTTATGGATGTGTGTTTGGTATATGTTAGTTGATTATTCACACTTTTGGTAAACCAGAAATTTGAAAATTTAACTTAAGTCAAACAGAATTCTAATCCTCTATCTCTGCGTTCACACGCATGACTGAATGTGAATGACACACCCATAAAGCATAACTTGCATACTACTATCAAGTATCAAATACTAATCTACGCTGGCTCCAATTAATTTATACACCTTCTTTTTTCTTTTTGCGAATTTGTGGTGTAGATTCATTCATTCAACAATTTTGGATTTTTTTGAACCAAACGTTATCCATTACTATTCCATAGATTTTAATTTTAATTTTTTTTTCAACGTTATATAATGTTATATTTCGACCACATATTATAGAATGTATATTCGTCTTCAAACGAAGAGAGTCAATGAGAGAAAGAATCTAAGAAAATATACAAACAATTCCATTCCAATTTCTCTTTGTTCTTGAAAGTCTTGAACCATTAGTTCGGTCAACAACTCGTATAGGTCAAGTTAGTTGAACCAGCATCTGCGTATAACTAGTTGGCTGCTGCCAACATATAACAACCAAAAAAGCAAAAACATTAAATTTTATAAAAAAAACCATGTCAGATTTGCCAGTGTCTTTAGTTGTCTTCAATGCACTCGAGTCCTTTCAGCATAATAAATGTAACACGTTTTCCACTTTTTCCAGGAGGCTGATTACTACACCATGCCAGCTCCTTATGTTTTTCTGTTCAGTACTTGGTAGATCTCTTTAATGCCCATTGGGCCGTGTTAGAGAAGACCATGACCACCAGTACATGTGCTGGGATCATATATGTCGCACCTTCGAAGTCTTCTTACCATACACTTAAATCCCCCATAAGTTCACTGTCTAGGTCCATTAACGTCGTTTTCCTAAAAGCCCATTTAAAATATCGGATATAAAGGGTTTTAAACTGCCAGAACTAGCAATCCATGCCGTTCTAGTTCAGCAGAGGTTAACTACGTGCCGTTTTGGAGTTTCTCCTTTTCTTATTGGAGAAACGTTTGAGTTTCACTGTTTTTTTTTCTTTGCTCAAACATTGTTGATTTGTTTTATCAAATTTTCTGTTTTTACTGACTATAGATATTAGATATAATTTTAATTTACAAAAAAACATTATTCCAAAAGAAAAAAAAAAAGCTTGGATAGAAAACAATAGATATTTATCAGAGGTGGAAAGTGATAAGGAATTGTGTGTGAACGTCAAAAAGACAAGACTTGTGATGTTGGGGAATCATGTCACATGGGGTGATGTCCTCTGCTCGTGTTTCAAGTAGCAAAGTTGCAGCTTTTTTACTTTTTTAGCTCATTCTCTAAAGGTTTACGAGTCTCACTTTTGCATCAAAATCATCAAAAACGGTAATTCTGGGGCTAAAGTGCAAGATTCAAATCTTTTTATCCAAAATTTTTAATCCTGCAAAAGGCCAAAAAAAAAAGATCTAAGAAACAGAGATTTGTATATGTCATTCATTTAAGAAACAGAGATTTGTATATGTCACTGTTATTTCTTCTTCTTTTAACTATCTGATGATTTGTTATCTGAAACAGACTATAAGATATTTTAACATATTGCAATTTGTTGGCTTTTAAAATGCAAACAAACATTCTTTTGAAAATCTACGAACTTCAATAGTATATATAAAAAAAAAAAAAAAAAAAATAGTATATATAATAATCAATTAAAATCATTAAACATTTCAAAATCTTAAAAAGTTACAGATCAATTGGTTAATAAATCTTTCTTCCAAATACAACTCAACCTCAACACACAACTAAAATGAAAATGTTTTTTTTTCCTGGAGGATGATAAGATCGTGACCGTTGATTTGGCATCACCAACAATCATCTAAGCCAATTCCTAAAGTCACTAGTAGAAGCTGGAGAGATCTCAACACCATTAGACTCAGTGCAACATGAAGAGTAATTCGATTGCTGCTCTAATATTCCACCAAAATGTGAACCAGCCACACTCTTAAAGCTTGGACTCCTTAAGCTATTATTGTCCTCATATTCCGCTGGCGGGGGTACAGGGTACGAGAGCCGTTTCTTGACCAAACCCGGACGGTCCCTCTCGGGAGTTGAGGGTCGGTACCTCGGTGCGCTCTGAGACCGGATCCTCGCCTTAGCCGACTCCGTACTAGCCATGTAATTAGGCAACAATGATGCATTATTAACCATTGTGGTACTAATGCTACATCCACTCCTAGCTGTGAAACTATAATTAGATCTCAAGCTTGGTGTGTTTGATGTATAACTATAAGCTGCTCGGTCCCTGTCTTCCCTCGGGTCTCTCTGGCATCGCGGACTAGCTGACCGAATAAGTATTGGTCTAGATTTAGCTGGAGATGGAGTGGCTGAGAAGTTATTGCGGGATTGGTAATGGTGGCTAGTTCTTGATGGGGAACTAGGTCTTTGACTACAACTCGGGCTTCCTGTTCTTGTTCTTGAGTAAGGCTGAGAAGTGTCGATTTCAACGGTTTTAACCGAAACCCTTTGGTCAACCGAAGCTCTACTACTAGCTCGTTTATCCCACGGTCTAGTAGCCATCCACCGGTCAAGCCATTTTGGTCTTTCCTCCTCAAGTTCTACCTCGTGGTCTCCTCCCACGGATTGGTTACGAACCGTTCTCCACATCTATCCATTGAAACGAAACTGTGTTATCAACAAGTTCTGCATATATACTTTAAGCATTTTTTGCCGGTTAAGTTAATTTTACCTGTTGAGAGAAAGCTTGAGACAAATTAGTCTTCTCATGTCTCAATGCTGTGTCCCGTCTTCGTTGTAGCATCGCTTTCACTTCGTCTATCGTGTGTGGTCGGTCATCCCAATCTTCCGCGGCGCTGCTTCCTTCTCTTGACTACAACAAATACATAACCAAATTCCAAAAGACGTTAGCCACCATATGAAATTACAAACGCAATTTACAATTAACAAAAATATTTGCTTAAGATGTTTAAATTGTGAGTTGATTTGATAAATATATACAATTAATGTTAACGTAAATAAACAGTCAAGGCAAACAAATTCTACAGAACCTATGTGAATGCACCACAAAGTTAGACAAGCATGCTAAAAACAGCTTAACCATATGTATAACTATAAAGCAAAACATGTCTATAATTATAAAAAGGCCCCAATGATATAGTTTAGGCAAGGCCTAGAAACCTATACTAACCATAGATTGTCGATCTGAAATATCTTGAAGATAGCGAGATTCATAAACAGCGTGAGAGTCGCTGAACGCGGATTTGCGACTACCGTCATGAGACAAGCGTTTGCGTTGGTCAAGCACACGCGACTGGACTCGAACCAGAGCTTGCATACATCTTAATGTCATTTTGGCTTGTTTTCTCACATTATGACCCCTCACTAATGCTTGCAGCTTCACTAACCCTTTTAATGCTCTTAATGCTCTTCTTGCCTTAACCAAATTAGAAGGAACAAAACTTGGATCAAAACCAAACAAACAAAAATAAAATAAAATGAAATCACAATCTTTTAATGTTAGGTCTTGTATAACACATCATTGTCACTATAAAGTGGTCTAGAACTCAAGTTGGTTAAAAAAATTAAGTAAAATATTGCTAATTAATAATTGCTCACCAAATATCCTCTGAAAGAAGTCTGGATAACAACAGCAGCGTAATTTTCTCTTGCGTAATAAATCCGCCTCGGTGGGAGCGCCTTAGATTCTGACGTGGCGATGGGGACGACGGCTGACGGGGGTTTTCCGGCGTTCGTTGGCGGCGTCGTCGTTGTGTAACTCGGTGCTGTCTCCGGGGAGGTTTTTGTGTTTACGATAACTGATTCTTGCGGTGGTGGCGGCGGAGAGATACCGGAAGACTTCACCGGAGATTCTTGAGTCGCCGGCTTTCTAAACCACCGTCTCTTCTCTCTCTTCTGTTAAAAAAACAGAGCAAAGCAGAAGTAAATGAAAAACAATATCAAACTTGATTATAGTAAGCAAATAATAAGATCTAATAAGAATGACAAACCTTTTCCTCATCTTCTTCGACGTCGTTATTGTGATCTTTCTTGGTCGGAGATCGGAAAGCTCGTTTCACGGCGGTAAGCCAAGAAGAAGAGCCGTTCTTTTTCCCCATGTGTTTACTTTTGGTCTTAACAAATTATTACCACTCCATTGTCTTTATGTATCGGTGTTCCGTGAGGTTGAGATTTAGTTATTTTAGCTTTAGATTTTTTCAGAAATAAGGAGAGAGAGAGAGAGAAACAGGAAGTACAGATAATCTTTGGTTGCTTATTTGTTTGTAAGAAGTAAGCATTTGTTTGTTTCATCATTTTACATTTGCATTCAAATGGTCCATTTAGATGATTCATTTGGATGATGCATTTGAATGATGTTTGTTTTAATATTTGTTATTTCATTCAAATGGATCTTTTTTTTGTTTGATCATTTTGTAATTCATCCTAAATCTCATATAGACCAAAATGACTAAAATATCCATGTTTTCATTTTGACAAATAATCACATATAAAAACTAAATAAATTATTATTTTAACATATAAAAATTAATTTTATTTATAGTTATCAAAATATATACAAAATAATTATACAAGTTTAGCCGGAAAACATGATTTTGCAGGTTTTGGCAAAAGATATAATTTTTCTGTTTCGGCGGGAAAATGTGTTTTTTGTGATTTTTAACGAAAAAAATTAATATGATAAGAAATATGATTTGCCGTTGGCGGAAAACATAACTTTGCAGTTTTGGCGGGAAAATATGATTTTGCAGTTTTGGCGGAAAAATATGATTTTCCAATTTGGCGGGAAAACATGATTTTGCGGTTTTGGCGGGAAAATATGATTTTGCAGTTTTGGCGGGAAATTATGATTTTGCAGTTTTGGCGGGAAAACATGATTTTGCGGTTTTGGCGGGAAAATACAATGTTGCAGTTTTGGCGGGAAAACATGATTTTGCGGTTTTGGCGGGAAAATATGATTTTGCAGTTTTGGCGGGAAAATATGATTTTTCAATTTGCCGGGAAAACATGATTTTGCGGTTTTGGCGGGAAAACATGATTTTGCGGTTTTGGCGGGAAAATATGATTTTGCAGTTTTGGCGGAAAAATATGATTTTGCAGTTTTGGCGGAAAAATATGATTTAATAATTTTGCGGTTTTGGCAAAAAATGTAATTTTACAGTTTTGGTGGAATAGCGTTTTCTATAATTTTACATCAAAAATTATGATTTTACAGTTTTTCGCAGAAAAACGCAATTCCACGATTTTACGATTTTGACGTAAAATAATAATCCGTGATTTCATGATTTTTAGAGTATTTTTTGGTTCCAATATGTAATTTTAAAAATATTAAATAAGAAATCTATAGAAAATAATATGATTGTATAAGAGGGTATATTTGTCTTTTGTTCTTTTTGAATGAACCATCTCCATCCAAATGGTTCAATCAAGTTCATCCAAATGAGTTTCATAAATTTGCCTAAATTTAAAAACTCATTCACATGGATCATCTAGATGATCCATCCAAATGCTTGTTAAATTGTCAAAAACAAACATCATTTTTCATCTCCATCTAGATGGATCATTTGGATGGAGAAACAAACATGACCTTGCTCTGTGTCTGACCACCTCTTTTACTGCAACCACGACACCAATAATTTTTCTCTTTAATAAATTTATCTTTTCGCCAAATACATAGTATTAATTTATTTTGTTTGCATCGATATTAACATGAATATATTCGTTTTTGGGTCCATGTTGATTATACCGTGCGGGATAATATACCATGTAGATAGGGTCATAGGGAGAGAGAGATTGCACGTTGTTTTAGCTCGATAATCTACAAATTACTTTCATATTTTCTGTTATTTCTACTAAATGCCAATTTTGGCTTAAGGCATCCACAGTGGAGCAAGCTGAAGGGTGTTAGAGGTAATAAAAAAAGAAGAAAATTGTCTCTCTCTTCACATCCGGGTGTAACTTTACACTCGGGTGTAACACACACTCTCCCTCTCTCTCTCTCTTTTTTTTTCTCTCTCTTTTCTATCTCTCTTTAAATTATAATAATAAAAAAAAGTTTACACCCTCACACTTGCTCCACTGCCCATGGTCTTAGCGCATGGGTTATTTTTTACCACTATTATGTATTTAAATATTGTTGGAATGGTAGGATGACCGAGAATAAATTGTATAATCATTTTTTTTATTACCTGGACCTAATAAGCCTATTCCTTGTGAAAGTAAAGGATCTTATAATCTAAGAAATATCACTATAAAGCAGATCAACCAAACTGTGATAATGTTTTGGGAATCAAAGCTTCATGTTACAAAACCGTTATACTACATGATTTTGTGAAGTATAGAAAGTTTGGGAACTAAAAAGAAAGTTTGGGAACTAATATAATTTGTGATTTTGGGACCAAGAGGAATGTACTAGACAAAAAGGCTGATAGTTGAAACTAACAAGAAAAAATGATATTAGAACATATGATTATTAATGACAATAAATATATCAAATGAAGAATTATGTTACTGGAAAAGGACATCCATCAAGTATTGCTTGACCAAGCTCGTGCTGTCACGTGCATGATGGACCACGGTGGTCGTTCCCTAGGAACCCAACCAATTTTTATTTTATTTTTAAATCTGGTCAAAGTCAAATCTCTTCATTTGGGCTCTTATCTTTTATTTATTCAGGGCTATTAGGTAAAAGCGTATAAAAGGCCAATATTGAGAACAAATATATCAAAATAATAAAATGGGCCTAACTATTCGGCCCATCAAATTCTGGGACACAAGCTTTATAACCTTTGCATCTCCCGTCTCTTTATCAAAACCCTAGAAATTTTTCTCTCGAGCCGCCTTGCGAAAGCATTTTCGACCTTACTCTAAGGTACTCTATGATTCTCCATTTGATCTGTTTACACTTTTTGATTGTCATTTCATTATCGTCTAGGTTGTTTGATTCACTTTAATTTTGGCTTTAAACGGATTTAAAGTTTCGTTTTTTGGATTCTGATTTGTGAATAAGATATTAATCTTTTGTTACTGTTCTTGAATCGTTTCAGGATATAAAATGTCGACAGTTGGTGAGCTTGCTTGCAGCTACGCTGTTATGATCCTCGAAGATGAGGGTATTGCTATCACGGTATGTTTCTTTTATTTTTACTTTTCTATTTTCTAATTCTTGATTGGTCATGGAGTTTTAGGATTTGGAGCCGTTCTTGTGACTTCATTGTTAGAAACTTAGTGAATATGTTGTTTTATGGAGTGATAAGGATGTGGTAGAGTTTTTAGTCAGGAATTGAATATTTATTTGTGTTTCTGTCTATGTTTGAATTGGTTTATAAGTTTGCGTTGAATTGGATAAAGGTCTTTGCTTTTGTTTGTTTATGTCGTTGAATTTGTTGTGTTTGATAGGCTGACAAAATCGCGACTTTGGTGAAAGCTGCTGGTGTTAGTATTGAGTCATACTGGCCAATGCTATTCGCCAAGATGGCTGAGAAACGTAACGTGACTGATCTCATCATGAACGTTGGTGCTGGTGGTGGAGGTGGTGCTCCGGTTGCAGCTGCTGCCCCAGCTGCTGGCGGTGGTGCTGCAGCAGCTGCTCCTGCTGCCGAGGAGAAGAAGAAGGTAAATGAAATAACAACTATAAGGAAAAACATTCTTCTTACGACTCTGTAATAGAAAATTGATCTGATTTTGGTAATATGTTCTTTGCAGGATGAACCAGCAGAAGAGAGTGATGGAGATTTGGGATTCGGCTTGTTCGATTAAACGCATTCACTTGGTTTTCTTCTTTGTAGTTGGTTTTGTCGATTTGAGACTATATTTTGTCGTATCTGAGTTATTATTACTTGTTTGGTCTGGCTAAAGATTAAAGAACGGTTTAGTTGTTTTTTTGAAGCATATGTTGTATAACTCAAGTTTCCGAGCAAACCAATCGGGCTTTTGTTAGAACTGATTTTGTTTATTTTTCTACTTCGACTTCATTCAACAAATATTGGTCTATAGACTAAAAGACTTCAAAACATAAAATGAAAGATTAGTTCATACATTATCGAGGATGAAACAAATATTATTTATAGTTGTAGATAAAAGCACTATGAGAGGCTTTAAAAAAAAAACTGGGCTTATTCATTATTATCAGCCCGGCCCATTTATCTTTATTATCGTATGTTGGGCGTGTGGATTGAGGAACATGTTAGTGTTTGTTCTTCTTATCCATCTGCGTTTTTTACATTTGTACGTCTATTGTCATATGTTCCAAATGATCAATTGCTGAAAATGAAATAAGGATAAATGGGACAAAAAGTATAGGGAAATAGGAAAACCAAAAAAGTAATGTTTAGAGGATTATAATTCCATTCATCTTTCACAATTGAGTAGTACGGTAGGAATGTTTTCAATTCAATTTCCTTCTTTTATAGTCAAAAGTAGTTGCATCTATAGTTTCTACCTCATAACAAAAGATTATAGTATTATTTTGAATGGAATTAGTGATGAATACTATTTCTTATTTTGTTTTGGAAATGTGATTCCTTTTATTTATATTTTCTAAGAAAAAACAGTTCCATTCTTAAACTCACTCGAAAAGTCATTTAGGTTTGTAAGATTTAGCATTTTAAGGTTATTCACCTGAATTTATTCATATCAAATGTGTTTATCATTTTGTTAATTTTGTTATTCCACTATTGATTATCCATTTTTTTTTTAATTAAATCTCATTGTTGAGTATTATAGCTAGGATTATATACGTAGATCGGATCTTGAAATTAAGAGATCAATAGAAAGAAAAAGAAAAACACATTGGTGTTAACGAAGGGTGGGTCCAAAATGTGAAAATAACACATATTTTTGAACAATAATTAAAATTTGAGAAAAATAAAAATATAAGTATTGAGCCGTCGCTTCCTCTGCCTCTCATCTCCGTCTCTCTTGTTGTCTCCGCCCATCTCTGCTCTCTCTTTTATTTTCCCAGAAATTTTTATTTTCTCCAAAGTTTTTTAATCTCATTGTTGACAATGGCGACGGCTTTCGCTCCCACTAAGCTCACTGCCACGGTTCCTCTCCATGGATCTCAAGAGAATCGTCTCTTGCTTCCGATCCGATTGGCTCCTTCTTCTTCTTCTTTCCTCGGATCCACCCGTTCCCTCACCGTCAATTCTTCTCGCAGACTCAATCACTCCAACGCCACCCGTCGATCTCCTGTCGTCGCTGTCCAGGAAGTTGTCAAGGAGAAGCAATCCACCAATAATAGCCTGGTATGCTTCCACTTTCTCGTCTCTCTTTTCTCCTAAAGACTGATACTTTATCACAATTCTACAAGTTTTAGGCGCAAAATTTATCCTAACTAAGAAATTATCGAAATTTGTGATAGAATTGATAGAATTGATAGAATGATAGTTCGAGATTGTAGATTTGTTGTATTGATTAAGTAATTGAAGTTGGAGACTTTAAGTTTCTTTGTGAATTTTGATTTGTTTTGGAATAGTTGATAACTAAAGAGGAAGGATTGGAGTTGTATGAAGATATGATACTAGGTAGATCTTTCGAAGACATGTGTGCTCAAATGTATTACAGAGGGAAGATGTTTGGTTTTGTTCACTTGTACAATGGCCAAGAAGCTGTTTCTACTGGCTTTATCAAGCTCCTTACCAAGAGTGATTCAGTGGTTAGTACTTACCGTGATCATGTCCATGCGCTCAGCAAAGGTGTCTCTGCTCGTGCTGTTATGAGTGAGCTCTTCGGGAAGGTTACGGGATGCTGCAGAGGTCAAGGTGGATCCATGCACATGTTCTCTAAGGAGCACAACATGCTTGGTGGGTTTGCTTTTATTGGTGAAGGGATTCCAGTGGCCACTGGTGCTGCTTTTAGCTCTAAGTACAGGAGGGAAGTCTTGAAACAGGATTGTGAAGATGTCACTGTCGCGTTTTTCGGAGATGGAACTTGTAATAACGGACAGTTCTACGAGTGTCTGAACATGGCTGCTCTGTATAAACTGCCTATTATCTTTGTTGTGGAGAATAACTTGTGGGCGATTGGAATGTCTCACTTGAGAGCTACTTCTGACCCCGAGATATGGAAGAAAGGTCCTGCTTTTGGGATGCCGGGTGTTCATGTTGACGGTATGGATGTGTTGAAGGTGAGGGAAGTGGCTAAAGAGGCAGTCACTAGAGCTAGAAGAGGAGAAGGTCCAACCTTGGTTGAATGTGAGACTTATAGATTCAGAGGACACTCATTGGCTGATCCTGATGAGCTCCGTGATGCTGGTAAATATCGACTTCCTTCTACCTTTCTGCTTCTTGATGCTTGTATCCTTAAACAACCTTCTTATTTTATTTTTATGCAGCTGAGAAAGCCAAATACGCGGCTAGAGACCCAATCGCAGCACTGAAGAAGTATTTGATAGAGAACAAGCTTGCGAAGGAAGCAGAGCTAAAGTCAATAGAGAAAAAGATAGACGAGTTGGTGGAGGAAGCAGTTGAGTTTGCAGACGCAAGTCCACAGCCCGGTCGCAGTCAGTTGCTAGAGAATGTGTTTGCTGATCCAAAAGGATTTGGAATTGGACCTGATGGACGGTACAGATGTGAGGACCCCAAGTTTACTGAAGGAACAGCTCAAGTCTGAGAAGACAAGTTTAACCATAAGCTGTCTACTGTCTTTGGCTTCTCTTTGATGTTTCTATATATCTTATTAAGTTAAATGCTACAGAGAATCAGTTTGAATCATTTGAACATTTTGCTTCTTTTTTTTTGTTGAGTGTTACTAAATCATCACAAGGTTCTTCTTATTAGTTCGTTGGGTTTCATTGGTTATGAGAGAAAATTGTCTTTAAAAAGATAAATGTTTTATACTATGTTCGTTCTTTAGTTTCTGAACAATACATGCTAATACTTCCACTGCATTTTTAATCACAAAAACTCTTTTCTCTTTGCTTCTTCTCTGCATAGCTTGCTTATACTCCTCAAACACAAATGAAGTCACCCACTACCAAAAACTTTGTATAAGACCATCCCCGGTAAGCGACATCTTCCCTCACACCATTATAATGGCTCTTTCCTGCAAATATATACAAGACTTGTAGACTTGATATTAACATCAAAGAAGACAGTGTTGTGGTTTGCATAAGGATCATTTGGGTCCAATACCTTCAAACCTCTGAGGGAATTCAACATAGAAGATTCTATCACTACCACCTTCCCTCAGAGCCATGGAGTTGTAGATTATGTAGTGGTCAGATGAATGACATGATTGCTCTGGTCCTAACCAAAGCAATTGATGGCTCCAGCATTCTTTCCTTCTCCCGTAATAAACATATGTTTGTTTGTAAGAGAGAGAGGTATAATAATAAATAGATCGTCCCGGTCCCACATGATCTTACAAACTTACCGTTTTGATTAGATTATCACCGTCCGATCTCAATAAACGGTCCAGATCTCTCGAACGTTGTCAGAGGTCCATTTTTATTATTATTTATCAACCCAAATAAGAAAACGAAACAACCGTCGAAGAAAAAAAGGAAATAATCGAAAGTTTCCTTTTTTTTATTCGAAGAACGTTTTGCCTATAAATACTCAAGTGAAGGCTAATCAATCTCCAACATCATCACTCATTCTCTTTTCTTCTTCTTCGAAACCAAAACCAGAGAGAAAAAAAATCATCTTTTTCTTTATGCAATTCTCATACAGAGAGGCTCGCCGATGATCCATGTAGACTTTGAAGTACGCCTATCATCTCTGTAGAATAAGAGAGAAAGAGCCGATCGTGATACATAAACCGAAGAAGCTAAAAAGCTCTTGGGCGCAAAAGATGGCGTTTTGGAAACCACGGACTGATGAGAAACCTCGAGCGTCTCGAAGAAGGAGGCATATATAGTCCAACAATCTCGTATCCTATTCTTCTTCTTCTAGGTATAACAACTTCTTCTCTCTTTATGCTAGTACTTGTTCTGCGGTTGATTTCTAAAATAGGGTTCGGAATTTGTAGTTATGGGTATGCAAGTATAGAGAAGCAAAGACAGAGATTGCTAGTAGTAGAGTAGTGTACAAGTTACAGAACTGAGATTCTCTTTTTGGTGCTACCACCATCATCGTTGGTGATACAGATTCCTAGGGTTTCTTCTCTGTTCTTTGTCCTTGTTTATTTGTTTTTTGTTTTTTTACCTTTTTAATATCAGGCTTCTTAGACCAATAGGCAATATTTTGATGGGATGAGTTAAAAGGTTGTGAATTTGGATATAGTAGTCACTTGCTGACATATGTGCAATCTTTTTAATATGTTGTAGTACCTGAAAAAAGCTGGATGGGCTCAAGGAGACAAGGAGGCAGAGTTTTTTTCTTGTACCAGAGCCAAGGCGTTTAGCTGTCCCGGTTTGTTTTTGGTCCATATCACAAGCTGCACGAGGTATTGCTTTCTCAATTTCCTTTTCTTCTCTTTTTTCATAAAAAATATTTTGATTTTAGTATTTTAATTATTGATTTTGTTCACGCAAAAAAAAGGTTTTCAGATTTAAAAAGGTTTTTCAAATCATGTTTTATATTAAATTTTAAACGTTTTTTCAAATCTCTTTTTGTTTTTAATTATTTTTTAAGTGTTAAATTTTTAATTTTTGTGTAAATTAGTTGGATACAACATCCAAACCCCTAAGAGGTGTTCTAGGTTCAATATGGTTTACACATAATTTAAATTTTTAACACTTATTATTATTATTTTTTTCTTTTCTTTTTTTGATAAGTGTTAATTTTTTTTAATTTTATGTAAACTAATTGGATACAACATCCAAACCCCTAAGCGGTGTTCTAGGTTCAATATGGTTTACACCTAGTTAAATTTTTAACACTTGTTTTTTTTAAATGTTTTTTTTTTCTTTTTTTGATAAGTGTTAAATTTTTTAATTTTGTGTAAACTAATTGGATACAACATCCAAACCCCTAAGCGGTGTTCTAGGTTCAATATGGTTTACACCTAATTAATTTTTTAACATTTGTTTTTGTTTTAAAATGTTTTTTTGATAAATGTTAATTTTTTTAATTTTGTGTAAACTAATTGGATACAACATCCAAACCCCTAAGCGGTGTTCTAGGTTCAATATGGTTTATACCTAATTAAATTTTTAACACTTTTTTAAAAAAATGTTTTTTTTTTCTTTTTTTGATAAGTGTTAAATTTTTTAATTTTGTGTAAACTAATTGAATACAACATCCAAACCCCTAAGCGGTGTTCTAGGTTCAATATGGTTTACACCTAATTAAATTTTTCACTTGATCTCATCCAAAAATGTATATATTTTTATTTTATTTATTTTGAAAGATTTTTTTATATTGGTTAAATGAATGGATGCCCATAATATACTATGTGATATAATTATAAGAAGATGTTGTATGATTTTTAAGTAATTTTTTTGAATAGGTTATATGTTACAAATAAGATACCATTTACTTTATACATAAGTTAAATCATGTAATATTATAATTTAGGAAAGAATTTGTATGGTTTTGAGATGTATTTAATATTTGTTTATATATTTTAATTCAAAATATTTAATCATGATAAGTTTAGTATATATGTTTGGCAACTGGTTTTATTTTGATATAGTTTGTAATTAAAGTGTTTGGTAAATGGAAGAGTATAGATGATCTTATCATTGTTTGAATAATTTTTTTTTTTTTTTTTTAACTTTTAGTTTTTGGATTGATAACTTTGTTATTGGAAAATGAAACCTGCTAAGCGAAGGAGAGTGTCTCATCTCATGTAGCGAATGCCAAGCCGGATTGTAACGGATTAAATGACTCGACCCGACCCGATTTATTCTACTAATTTCTATTTCATTTTTTTTTTAATTATTCCTCTCAAATTATTTACTTTCTGGTTTGATAATGGCGGCCTCTTGCTTCGCAATTCCCTTATCTTCTTCTTCTCGATCATCTCACGATGCCATTCCCAAATACAAAACCCTAATCTCTTCTTCTTCTTCTTACTCTTACTTAGAATCTCTGAAACCTCAATTCTCTTCTTCCAATTCTTTTCACCTCTCTTCTCTTTCTCGTCCCTTTGTAGCTCACCAACTTCAAATCAAGGTCTCTTCTTCAGAATTATCAGTTCTCGATGAAGAAAAAGAAGAAGTTAAAGGAGAAGTGAAAACTGGAGAAGGAGAAACCAATGGAGATAGTGTCGTCTCCGAAGCAGAACCAGTAAAGAAACCGAGACCTTGCGAGCTCTACGTGTGTAATATCCCTAGAAGCTACGACATTGCTCAGCTTCTTGACATGTTTCAGCCTTTTGGAACTGTAATCTCTGTTGAGGTAAATTCTGGATAAAATCTTCTGCATTCTTATCCAGATTTGGTTGATCCTACAATGCCTTGAGAAATTTCAAAGTTTTACTCTTTTGAACTTGATTCAACAGAAGAATCATCCACAATGTAGTTTGAAAGTCCTTAGCTTTGAGTTCCATCAAGACGAATCAAACTTGTTATCCACTTACTGGTTACTCTTTGAGTAAATGGATGATTGATACCTATAATGAGAGTTGTGTGTATTGCTTGAAATGATCTTGCAGGTATCGCGAAATCCTCAGACGGGAGAGAGCCGTGGAAGCGGATACGTCACAATGGGTTCTATAAACTCTGCCAAAATCGCAATTGCTTCTCTTGATGGAACAGTAAGAGCCCTGGAAAACAAAAAGTTATCTTTCTTCTTCATTGAGCATAAAGTTGACTGCTTTGGTTTTGTTGCTATGAAGGAAGTAGGTGGTCGGGAAATGCGGGTTAGGTACTCCGTTGACATGAATCCAGGAGCCAGACGAAACCCTGAAGTCTTGAATTCAACTCCAAAGAAGATTCTGATGTATGAAAGCCAATACAAGGTTTATGTCGGAAATCTCCCTTGGTTCACACAGCCTGATGGTTTGAGAGACCACTTCAGCAAGTTTGGGACAATCGTAAGCACAAGAGTGTTACATGATCGTAAGACCGGGAAAAACAGAGTCTTTGCCTTTCTTTCTTTTACAAACAGTGAAGAACGTGATGCGGCTTTATCATTGAATGGAACAGTTAAGTTCGTTATCCATAACGGAATCTTGAGGAAACTACTACAGCTCTATGGCTTTAACACAATCTCTCTTTTGCAGCAATATGAAGGTCGCAGAATCATCGTCAGAGAAGGTATCGAGAAGAGTGAGTCCTAAACCAACTCTTCTGCTTTTGCTGCAAAAACATCTCTTGGACACAAACAATGTGTAATGAATGTCTTCAGATTTCTTCAACAAGGTCTCAAGAAGTAACCTTTACATATTATATCGATCTCGATTTTGTTTCTCACCCATTAAATCTACATGTATAACTCTCTTTTCGATCTTCTTCTTCGACTCATCTACTCTACAAATGAAAGATAATCGTCAAACCTCCCCAAGTGTCGTCTATATGCAATGCTTCCTCATTCATATAACACTACTTGTTTCCTATAATCTGCAAATACTGCAAAACCCTGATCTTCGAAATTGGAACAACATCTCACTCAAACATTTTGCCAAACACACTCAAACATTTTGCCAAACACTTGGTGTGCAATACTCAGGTTCCAAATCAAGAAAACAGAACCTAAGCATCTTCATGTTGTAGGATCTCTTGTTAAGGCTTAACTCCGAGGATCCGATTCGGAGACCCGAATAAGGATTTAGGATCCTCACACGACTCTCGTCACTCTCTAATTCCATTTCCCGTTGAAGAAGATCAACTAGGGTTTCAAATGTCAGTTCTTGAGTACTTTACTTGACAAAAGAACCAGAGATTACAAAAAGGAGGCCATTATTGATAAATGGGCTTTATATTTGTTGAGGCCCAGTGAAATGATTTCAAGTGGGCCCATCTGATAACTACCTCCTTTACCTTCTTACAGAAGAAAACAAACAAACCCTAGTGCTCTTATATGACTGGTACGATTCAGTCCAGAAAATAGAATCTCTTTCAATCAATTATAACACTAAAGCTGTTTTATGATGTTGATAACTATTTCTTGAGTGCAACTTTCACAATTGCCATTAAAACCCTAAACCGTAGCTCAAACTTGTTGACCAGTTTTAAAACCCTGGAGAGTCAAATCGTGAACATTAGATTTCACACATAAAATATCTAATTCAGGGTGGACACAATCTTCTTCTTATATGCGAATGATTCGTTTGCCACTTTCATGGTTTCACCTATTTCACCATTCAAAACCATCGTGTTGCATTACGCATTAGTTCTAGACAATTCGATCCTCCATTGGGCTAGTAAATGATATCACTCTAAATTTGTATTATTACACTTTTAAAATTAAAGTTATATACAAAAATGAGATATATAGTGCAAACTAGATGGATCCAATGAAAGAAAAAAAAGGTGTAAAAGGGATCCAATGAAGATGTGAACAATATAATATGGAGAATTATTTAGTGAAAGTTACAAATTTCACCTGATTATGATTAGGGAGTATATCTTGTTGAAAAGTGTTTTATTTTTTCCAGTCATCTCGAATCTGAATCAAATGACATTTGATTCAGAAAATGGTCATCGTGCATATTTATTAGTGGCTTCTTTATTATTAGTGGTTTATCTATCTAAGAAGAATATGAATAAATATGATCTTTTTCTTTCAGAATAGAAATAATTTAGAGATTGATTGTTTTCTTTTTCCTTTTTGAGTTTATGTAGTAGTGTGTATCTTCAAAAATAACCAACGCAAAACGCAAAATAGCTGTCTCTTTGCGTTGGAGAAGTGTCAGTTTGCATAAGACAATTGCACAATAATACTTCAATATCTAATTAAAGTTAGAAACTGTGTAAGTTTGGACAAATACTTTTTTTTTTTTTTTAATATTCTTATGATTTGGAAACTTTAGCTTTATATATGCTCGTTTATTAAGTTAAAAAGATGCCACAGTCTAAATTAAGAGTTAGTCTAGTGGTGATATTTGAAGGTTCATTCTTCTTTCCCATATGGTATTTGACTCTACATGCTTGTTTTGAGTATTTTTAATTTCCCTTTTCTCCCTAAATTCCTTTTGCCCTCTGGTATTCTCTTTCCCTTCATTAGTTATTTTCATTATAATTTACAATAAAAATTGGTTAAAAAACAATAAATTACTAGATTACCAAATTCAAATCTTAGTTCAGTTACTATTAATGTATTCTAAATTTCTAATTTACTATTGAGTTCTTCAGAAAATTATATGTGGGCTTTTTGCCGGCTTTGGAATTAATTTGTCATTAATTTGAAGTTTTGTTTTCGTTTCGCTTAATTTCAATTCATCTATTTCCATAAGTTTCAACTTTCAATGTTGCTCCGAGTTTTGCAGGAAACATGTTTTTTCTTATTGATCCGAAATTTTACGTAAAAACAATAAGGGAATTTAATGGAGATAGAGATTTACCAAGTTACCTAACCTTTTTTAGATTGGAATATAGTAACTCTCAAAATTACAACATATTTTTTGCTTGGTAGGATCCATATATTTTGTAAATTTCAGGCGTCGTACATTGTTTTTGGATGATTAGTGGCCACAAAATTCCTAGCTATGCTTAGAAGATAGAGGTTATATTTTAGAAATTAGTGAGGTACATGTCGACCCACACTAAATATTCTTAACTTTTTTAAAACGTTTTTATTGTCTCGTTACTTTCGATTGCTTTTCTGTTCCCTCCGACTATTTTTAGTGGGTTTGTTAGTGGGTTCATAAATTCTGTTCTTTTCCTAAAAAACATGTCGTGGAAAAAACACACAAACATGTAGTTGAGTTTTTTTTTCATTTGCAAAAGTTTGTATAGCTTCTTTAGTGCCTGATCAATTTATTCTCAATGTTAAGAAAACCAAATGAGGTAAATGGAGAATGACTTAACAAAAAAAAAAAAAGGAGAATGATTCAGTGCCTAGGGCCTAAAACATTTAATTGGGTTTAGTCAACATTAGGTTGTTTATGCATGTATAAAATAAAATTGTATATCATATATTTTGACGTATTTATTGAGTTAAATAATTTATAAACAATATAATAAATTACATTTTATAAGTTGTAAGAAAGATAAATAATCGTAGTTGGTAAAAAAAATAAGCCGGTTAAAAAATAAAAATTGCTCGATTTATAGTTTTGTAATATAAAATTTGTCTTTATATATAATTCAATTAAGTTCTAAGCTCTGTGTTCTAAATCTAGAATAATCATTGGAAATAATATATTTGAAGGAGTAAACATGTAAATTTTAACTTACTTAAATAGATATTTGTACTAGATAGACAAAAACGTTTAGGCTTCTTAATCCGTTTAAAAGTAGCTGGCATATAGTGAAAATCCGTCTAACTTCTAAAATTGTGACCTATATGACTTTAAAGGCTTACTCACTTGTTTCAGAAAAATTATGTCAAACCAACTCTAGAGCAAGAGATTTAACCTTTTTAACATACCGTAAAAAAGTATGAGCCATGCATAAGTAACTAAGTAAGCATATCCCAAATTAATTCCACTTTCACGACCACTCATGCACTCGAACTCAGATAGCAATACCAACTCCTTTTCGTCTTTTCCTTCTTTTTTCGTATCAAAAAAGTTTTGTCAAGTTCAAATTGCGATCAGTCTTATCAATGAAAATAGTTATATTTCTTCTTTTAATTAGGATTTTTTTGAACCATACTTAGGTTTACCCCTGGGGTGAACCTTTAAATTCACCCAACAGATTATAGCCAATCGTTTTGCCATGTCATTATTAATACTAGAGAATTAAAAAAAAAAAAACACAATTAAAAAAAAAAGGAAATCACAAAATAGGTTTAGGGTTTTGGGTTTAGGGTTTAGGGTTTAGGGTTTAGATTTTACAATTAAAACGAAATTAGATGTCGGTTTGGGTTGCCAAATGAGTGGTTAAGGTTTAGATTTTATAATTAAAACGAAATTAGATATCGGTTTGGGTTGACAAATGAGTGGTTAGGGTTTAAATTTTACAATTAAAACGAAATTATATATATGTTTAGGTTTGTGAAATATTTGTTATATAAACCCGAAACCCTAAACCCAAATCCTAAACCATAAACCCTAAACCCAGCGGTAAACAGATATATAATTTCGTTTTAATTGTAAAATTTAAACCCTAACCACTCATTTGTCAACCCAAACCGATATCTAATTTCGTTTTAATTATAAAATCTAAACCCTAACCACTCATTTGGCAACCCAAACCGACATCTAATTTCGTTTTAATTGTAAAATCTAAACCCTAAACCCTAAACCCTAAACCCTAAACCATAACCGATATCTAATTTAGTTTTAATTATAAAATCTAAACCCTAACCACTCATTTGGCAACCCAAACCGACATCTAATTTCGTTTTAATTGTAAAATCTAAACCCTAAACCCTAAACCCTAAACCCTAAACCTTAAACCCTAAATCTATTTTGTGATTTCCTTTTTTTTTTAATTGTGTTTTTTTTTTTTAATTCTCTAGTATTAATAATGACATGGCAAAACGATTGGCTATAATCTGTTGGGTGAATTTAAAGGTTCACCCCAGGGGTAAACCTAAGTATGGTTCGATTTTTTTTACTATCCACGCGTGTTAAAATTAAGGGTAAATTTGCTAGATGATTATATAGAGACGTAATCTGCAAAGAATACACAATAGAAAATTAGTAAATGAGTGGCATTTTTTCACTTGCGTTTGATTTAAAAGACATATATAGACCTCAACTTAGAATTTTCTGTTAATTAAAAGCCCTTTTATAAAAATATATATATATATATATAATATATATATATATATATCTGTTAACCTTAATACCAAACAATGATATTCGTAAATATATATATGCATGACTTGTCGTGATAGAATTCACAACCTTTTTTTTTCCTTTAATAACACTTTTAATTTAATTTACTTTAAAGTCAAATCGTATAATACAATAATATATAATAAAATTTGTACAAAAAAATTGGTAGATTAACAGGACTACTTTTTTCCTTGATTATCATTCACATAACACCTATAATCACTTTCAGTAAATTACTAATAGAAAAGCTTGTATTATATATGGGATAAGTGGAAGTTTAATTTAGATATAGACTCTTTCTCAAACCAAAAGAAACTAATGTATTTCTCTACAACTTTACTATAGCATTGAAATTTTTTTTCAGAAGCGATCCGTAATTATACCAAATTAGCGAATAATTCATTATTTTTATTGTTTTATCTAGAATATTGCAAATGTTATTATAATATATGATGAATTTAATAATATCTTATGCTAAATTATTTAACGTTGACAATCCTATTGGAATACGAATAACGGATATATATACATGAAAAAATTAAAGGTTGTGGTGTGAAGTGAATGAACATAACTACATACATATACATGTTTGATTATTTTTTCATTAAGACAAATACATGTTTTATAAGATTTTAGATAAGTTCAGGAGTATAAATATATATATATATATATATAAATATATATATTTAGGTTAACGTCAAAGTAAGTCCAATGTGGAACAACCCATAGACAGTCTTTTATAAATATGCATGGGAGGCATTGTGGTTGACAAACTCAAAGCACATTGGGTCTTATCTCTCTCGAACACACATACACACAATTTCACATATAGAGATGGGTGAAGGTATGATTGGAGTGAGAGTAGTAGAAAGATATTCACCGGTCATAGTGATGGTGATGTCAAACGTAGCGATGGGTTCGGTGAATGCACTTGTGAAGAAAGCTCTTGATGATGGTGTGAACCATATGGTCATTGGTGCTTATCGAATGGCTATTTCCGCTTTCATTTTGGTTCCCTTTGCCTATATCTTGGAAAGGTTTGATATTTTGATGAAATAACGTAACGAGTTACTTATGTGTTTTGTTTTTTCTAAACAAAGAGTTGTAAACTATACTCCCTCCGTATTTTAATAATTGTCGTTTTAGGATTTTCTTTTTTAAAAAATTAGATGTCGTTTTCAAATTTCAATGCAAAATTTCTTACTTTTTAATGTTTTATGATGTCATAAAACATTAAAAAGTAAGAAATTTTGCATAGAAATTTGAAAACGACATCCAATTCAAAAAAATAAAAATCCTAAAACGACAATTATTAAAATACGGAGGGAGTAATATTTTGTTATCATGTATAGTTTTAATGATTTTTCTAAATATGATGTATTATTGTTATAAATAGGAAAACAAGACCACAGATAACGTTTAGGCTAATGATCGATCATTTCGTCAGTGGCCTTCTCGGGTTAGTCCTCTCAAACTAATTGCAATTTGTTATATTCTTTTGTCGGCCATTTCCAGTTTCTTCTTATATTTCAATTCTGTACTACGTTGATTATTTTTTTATGCGTAGGTAAGACTAATCATAAGCTCAATTAATTATTAAGATTATTTCTTTATTTATTTTTGGGTTTAAATTGGCAGGGCGAGTTTGATGCAATTTTTCTTTTTGCTGGGTCTGTCGTACACGTCAGCAACTGTTTCGTGTGCTTTGGTAAGCATGTTGCCTGCAATCACCTTCGCTTTGGCCCTTATTTTCAGGTAACGATGGAACCATCTAACTTCTTTACCACTAATTGATAGTATTATTGTTCTCTATATTTTTAAAAAGCAACAACGAAAGTATAGCCAATATAAAATATTCTTATAGTAAGTTGTAATGCAATATATTTGGATTTTCATCAAATTAATTACCTGAAGTATACGTAACTGCATCCACTGAGACCTCTTTCTATAGCTTCTTTTTGCCTTTTATAGCTATACGTCGCAGTTTTATAAACTTTGATGGAATGATGCGGAAAACTATCTAAAAGCGACTCGTTGATTCAAATGAAATATATATTATCATTTAAATTTAAAATTAATTGTCGCTTATAGCCACACACACATGGATTATGTCGATTTAAGCTTGTTAATTACTCTATTTTAATTTGTAACGCAAGAAAAAAAAGGATTTACTTTGCAATATGTTCTAAATAAATTATCTCAAAATAATCATTAAAATTTTACTTTTTTTAGGACTGAAAATGTAAAGATTCTAAAGACCAAAGCAGGAATGTTGAAGGTGATTGGAACTTTGATATGTATAAGTGGAGCTTTGTTCTTAACATTTTACAAAGGCCCACAAATATCAAACTCTCATTCTCACGGAGAAGCTTCCCACAACAAAAACGATCAAGACAACGCCAATAATTGGCTTCTTGGATGTCTTTACTTAACCATAGGCACTGTGTTGCTATCTCTATGGATGTTGTTTCAGGGGACTTTAAGTATTAAGTACCCTTGCAAATACTCGAGCACATGTCTTATGTCAATCTTCGCCGCATTCCAATGTGCTCTCTTGAGTCTTTACAAAAGCAGAGACGTTAATGATTGGATCATCGATGATAGATTCGTCATCACCGTCATTGTCTACGCTGTAAGTTATAATATCACATCTTCATAAATCTAAAAATGGTTTTAAAGTTAATTTTACAAATTATAAGGCATTAGTATGCAAGAACTTCCGAAATTTTGGAATTTCTCCAATATATATAATCACTATAATATGTTTCTTGGATAAAAATAGACACGACAGTACTTATCATATATATATATACACGTATTATAGGGAGTAGTAGGACAAGCAATGTCGACGGTAGCAACAACATGGGGGATAAAGAAATTAGGAGCTGTGTTCGCATCTGCATTTTGTCCACTTACTCTAATCTCGGCTACTCTATTTGATTTCCTAATTTTACACACTCCTTTATACCTTGGAAGGTACTTTCTTCGTTCATCTCTATCAAATTAATTTAGTTTTGTACTGTAAATGTATGTACGTCTTTGCTCATAACACTATAATTACAATTTTTAAACTTTTGCTACACAGTGTGATTGGATCACTAGTGACCATAACGGGTCTCTACATGTTCTTGTGGGGCAAGAACAAAGAAACGGAATCATCAACTGCATTGTCTTCTCCAATGGATAACGAAGCTCAAAATATTAATAAGGATAAAGACTCTAAGTCGCCCGTTTAATTTAAATATTGTTGTTAATGTATGTTCTAAATAACTCTTTGAAGCAATAAGTCTGTTGGTTTAAATTAGTCGTTTCTAGTTGTTGATTTAGTCAATTTTGAATAAGTCTTGAGTTCCTGAGATGTAGGAAACCAAGTACAAGTTGTTGCAGTTTTTTTTTGATCTAGTTGTTAAGTGCTTTTGTCTATTTAAGAGACAAAGTATTCTCTGTTTTTCAATAAGAGAAAACGAGCATTTCAGATATCTTGGTGTTGTGTTCTGGTTCACAATTTAACACTGTTGTGTTCTAGTTAATGTTTAAGGAGAGGGAATTGGAGATAAAATATTCTAATTCGAAGTCTGGAACTCTAAACATTAACATAGAGATTTGTGAAATATTTATCCATTATTAATTTATCACGATGTTTAGAATTTGTGATTATTTTCTTGTTTATTTTATGAAAACATCTCTGATCCATAACTTCTTAGTAAGTCTCTCTTTACCTGATGATGATTATGAAATAAGATTAAAACTAATTTTTGGTGGTTTAGTAGTTGGCAAATTTATTTTGGAGTTAGAGATGGCAATTTGTTTTTTTTCTCATTTTTGAAACTCTCTTTTTGGATGTTGTGATGTTCCATTTACTTAATGGGCTCCTGTAAAAGTAAATCCAAAATATAAATTGGAAAGCAAAAACCTAACATTGAGGCCCATACAATGTCTTACTACAAGCCCAGATCCAGCTAACCGACACGTGGCAGTTTAAAACCATCACAGCTGGCACCGTACCCACTTGTTAGTTGTTACCAATAACCGGGAAAACCGTTTACACGTAAGCAAATGTGGACCATCACACTCACTTTTACCTACGTGAGCGTCACATCGAAGCTTCTGGCTCATAGAGAAGCAACTTGAGATATACCAAAAAGTGCAGTATTCAGCCATTACAATCTCACCACGTGTCGATCTCCAATGACTTTTGTTTTTTCCATTTATACCCTTGGTGCTGTTTCAGCCTCAAATAAAAATTACAATAAAAATATTTCCAAAAAATTGGAAAATTAGGGGAAAAATTGTTGTGGCTGAGATTGCTTCTGGCTTCTCTTCTTCTTCTTCCAGTCTTCTTCAGCCTAAAACAGTCTTCCTTCTTCTTCTTCAGTTTATCTTCTTCTTTCTCTGTTTTTGTTTATTTTAAGATATTTTTTTGCTTCCGATTTGATTATTTCCGGGAACAATGACTTCTCCGGCTAGTTCCCAGTGAGATGATCTAGTTTGCATATTTAGTTCCTCCATGGCTACTCTCAAGGGTATAGATTTTACAATATGAGAAGTTTCTAGGGTTCTTCTTACATATTAAGATCTCTGTTTAGTTGCTAAATATTATAAGCTCTAAAAGTTAGCATAAATGATACAAATCTAGTGATTGATTACTGATATGAAGATTTGTGATGGTCTAAAGGTTTTGGCTGCGATGGATTCGTTTGGGTGAGGCTTTTGAGAATATAAAGGGAATTCTTTTGAGTTCTGCTGGAGAAGCAAACCGACTGTTTCACGGTGGACTTTGAAAAAGATTTCTCTTTTGAAGTTTCTGATCTATCTTATCTAAGTGTGTGTGGATAAATATTTCTGATAAAGTACTTTCTTCTCTTTTGCAGTTTCTCTAGAATCTAAAGAGGTTATCACAACGGCTTTGCAATTTGGAAACTTTCATGTTTGGGGAGATCAAAGATGGTTTCTTTATTATATTTTACTTGTTAGAGAGGATTTGAAGCAGCGAATAGCTGCAACGGTCCTGTTATGGATACTAATACATCTGGAGAAGATTTATTAGCTAAGGTACTACTAATGAACATGATGCTTGAGATTGTTGTTGTGTGAAGATTTGCTTTACCTTTTGTTTTTTCAATGTTTAGGCAAGAAAGCCATATACAATAACAAAGCAGCGAGAGCGATGGACAGATGATGAGCATGAGAGGTTTCTAGAAGCCTTGAGGCTTTATGGAAGAGCTTGGCAACGAATTGAAGGTTGAAAAAATGTTTAGCTTTTGTATGCTTAAATTTAAACTGTTTGAGATTTTACTTTCCTTTGTTTAGGAGTGTCTTTTGTTTTTGTTTTGTGTGCAGAACATATTGGGACAAAGACTGCTGTTCAGATCAGAAGTCATGCACAAAAGTTCTTCACAAAGGTAAGTTGATGATCCTTTCGGATCTTTTTAAAACACTTTCATTAACTTATGTGATGGTACCATTTGTTTCTGTTGACTATGTTTAGAAGTTGCGTGTCACTGTCTGAAATAAGATGATAGAAGGTTCTTTTTCTCTAATTGCTTCCACTAGAAATTAGGCGTCTGGCTAAGTAGAGTTCGTTGGTTCCGAGGATAGCATCAGGCTTGAAGAATAGAAATATCTTTTTTTTTTGTATCTTTTTCATTTGCTCTATGCAACTAAACAAGATCAAGAACTGTCCAAACTTGCTGTTAGAAAAAACTCTAAAGAGAGCTTTATTCTCTGAGATCATAAGATAGGTCCAAATTAACATAACTAGCATTACATTTGCATGACACAATTGTCCCATATTCACTAAAGTCGATGAAATAATGGGATTGCATGGATTCTTTTAGCCATTCAAACCTCCTTGCCCTATAGGACAGGACATGAAGTAACTCTATCATCTCTACCCCGAAAAATTCGGGTCAGTATAAGACTTTTTTCAACCTTGGTGATGTGGTCAATTTCATGAATCTCAGGATTTCACATCTGAGCTGCATTTTTCCATCTCCAGTTTGGAAAAGCTCACAGTTTTTGGTTCACTTTCAGTTGGAGAAAGAGGCTGAAGCTAAAGGCATCCCTGTTTGCCAAGCTTTGGACATAGAAATTCCACCTCCTCGTCCTAAACGGAAACCCAATACTCCTTATCCTCGAAAACATGGGAATCAAGGTACATCTTCCTCACAAGTATCACCAGCAAAAGATGCAAAACTTGTTTCGTCGGCCTCTTCTTCACAGTTTAATCAGTCGTTCTTGGATTTGGAAAAAATGCCGTTTTCTGAGGTTTATTCCTAATCTTTCTCTTCATCATTTAATTATTTTGTTCTTCTTGTGATAGACTTCTTATGTTTTATTTTCTGGTTAGAAAACATCAACTGGAAAAGAAAATCAAGATGATAATTGCTCGGGTGTTTCTACTGTGAACAAGTATCCCTTACCAAAGAAAGTAAGTATAAGAAAGGTACAAGAGTCCAAGAATCTAATGAATGCTGTATTTGAAGTTCAAGTGGATGACAACAAATTTGTTCCATTCTAGCAGGGAAGTGCCGATATTGAAACAAGTAAGACCTCAACCGTGGACAACGCGGGTCAAGATGCTCCCAAGAAGAACAAACACAAAGATGGTAACGATGGTACTGTTCACAGCGTGCAAAACTACCCTTGGCATTTCCACGCGGGTATTGTGAACGGGAATATAGCCAAATGCCCTCAAAATCATCCCTTAGGTATGGTATCTCAAGACTTCATGTTTCATCCTATGAGAGAAGAAAGTCACGGGCACGCAAATCTTCAAGCTACAACAGCATCTGCTACAGCTTCTCATCAAGCGTTTCCAGCTTGTCATTCACAGGATGATTACCATTCGTTTCTCCAGATGTCTTCTACTTTCTCCAATCTTATTATGTCAACCCTCCTACAGAATCCTGCTGCTCATGCTGCAGCCACATTTGCTGCTTCTGTCTGGCCTTATGCGAATGTCGGGAATTCTGGAGATTCATCAACGCAAATGAGCTCTTCTCCTCCAAGTATAGCTGCCATTGCTGCTGCTACAGTAGCTGCTGCAACTGCTTGGTGGGCTTCTCATGGACTTCTTCCTGTATGTGCTCCAGCTCCAATTACATGCGTTCCATTACCAACTGTTGCAGTTCCAACTCCAGAGATGACTGAGATGGATACCGTTGAAAATGCTCAACTATTGCTTGAGAAACAAAACACAGCTCTGCAAGATCAAAACTTGGCTTCAAAATCGCCAGATTCATCATCCGATGATTCAGAGGAGACTGGAGTAACCAAGCTAAATGTTGACTCAAAAACCCAAGGTGATAAAGTTGGGGAGGTTGTTGTTGCTGCTGCTGTGCATGATTCAAATACTACCCAGAAGAAAAATCTGGTGGATCGCTCATCGTGTGGCTCAAACACACCTTCAGGGAGTGACGCGGAAACAGATGCATTAGATAAAATGGAGAAAGATAAAGAGGATGTGAAGGAGACAGATGAAAATCAGCCAGATGTTATTGAGTTAAATAACCGTAAGATTAAAATGAGAGACAACAACAACAACAACAACAACAACAACAACAACCCAACTACTGATTCATGGAAGGAAGTCTCCGAAGAGGTAAAACAAAAACCAATGATTCATGGATATTGCAGAGTTGTTCTGGGAACTTACACTATCAAAATCTTTTCAGGGTCGTATAGCGTTTCAGGCTCTCTTTGCAAGAGAAAAATTGCCTCAAAGCTTTTCACCCCCTCAAGTGGCAGAGAATGTGAATGGAAAACAAAGGGACACGGCCATGCCATCGGCTCCTAATTTTAAAAGCCAAGATTCTTGTGCTGCAGACCAAGAAAGAGTAGTAATGATCGGTGTTGGACCAGGCAAGAGTCCTAAAACGAGACAGACAGGGTTTAAGCCATACAAGAGATGTTCAATGGAACTGAAAGAGAGCCAAGTTGGGAACACAAACAATCAAAGTGATGAAAAAGTCTGCAAAAGGCTTCGATTGGAAGGAGAAGCTTCTACATGACAGACAGACTTTGAGGTAAAAAAAAAACATCCACATTTTTATCAATATCTTGAAATCTAGTGTTAGTAGTTGCTTCTCCAATCTTTATGAAAGAGACTTTTAATTTTCCTTTTAGATCCATCCGAACATTTCTTTGGTCATGTCAGGTTCTGTACCATATTACCCCATGTCTTGTCTCTTGTCTCTCGTCTTTGTTTGTGTATGCTACTTCTGGTCTATATGTCTGCTGCTACTACTGTTAATTAACCATTAAAGCAATGGATTTGTGTCTCTACTCTTCTTTTGTTAAATTTGTGGATATTGATGATGAGATCAGAAATGCTTTTGAATGATGAAGATGAATTGTACAAAAGTTTCATTTTTGAATGTTTTGTCTTTTGTTTTCCTTCCATAATGATTCTCTCTGTTGTTTGTTTTAAACTTGAAGGCGCTCATTGGCCAAACGCCAAAGGCCTAAAGGTGATAGGCTGGGCTTTAAAGATTTATTCACTACTAGGCCTATATTACAACATTTTCCCCATTATACAAGCTTAACTAATAGAGCCCTAAAGGCTCATTATGTGTAGCTAATCTATCTTACACAAGGGTATACAACATTGCAATCTCTTAATTTGTTTTACTCATGAATGAATGAATAAAGATAGAATTTTTTGTTCCCACTGAATGTGCAATTTCGTGCTAGGAAACCAAATTATTCCAGTCCCTTCTTATCGCAGAACTATTTGTGAAAAATGTAATGCAAGTATACTATATATATAAGAGTGACCGCGAAAACGGAAATTTTCTTTCTTTCTTATATCCGTGTTTCGCTTTTTTTTTTTTTTTTTTTTTCTGATTCGTATTTGCTTCGAACTTAACTAAATTAAAGATACTTTTTTAAAAAACAAACTATGTTTCGCGCGGAAATTAATCGAAAATATAATATTTTAAAAAGATTTAAATCTTTGTAAATTATTGAGTGGTAGTGTAGTGTTACGATTTATAGAAGTATATGATCCGTATATCTCGGTGGTGAGACTCATATATACACACATACCTTAAAACGCTTACAATCACTAGACCAACGCGCTTCACTTGTTTCTCCCCCAAAGTTTCTTCATCGTTTCGTTTCGATCCAAAGGTACGTTTTTTTCTTTTGTTATCGTTCTTAGATCATCAAAGTTTGATGCTTTTCCATGTTTAATCTTCTTGGTATTGCTTCAAAATCTCAATCATCCATCGAGTTGATAGAGAAAAGTGAACAGATTTGGCATAGATCTTTAGTTATCGATACGTTAATCAAAGATATGAACCATAGTTTCGGTATTATCGATCTCAAATCTGCTTTAAAGATCGTTTTCCTTCGTGGGGTCTTGATTCGCTTTTTCCATTTAATACTGGTCTCACTCTTGATTCGATTGATTCTCTCTCTCTGCCCCAATTAGGGTTAAGATCTTAGATTTAGTCAATATCATTGAGTGATGTAACGTTTAGAAAAATGTGATTTTGACAGATGAGTGAAGAAACTAAAGATGACCAGAGGCTGCAGCGACCAGCTCCTCGTCTTAACGAGAGGATTCTCTCATCCTTGTCAAGAAGATCCGTAGCTGCACATCCATGGCATGATCTTGAGATTGGTAAAATAATCATTCAAAACATGATTTTATGATTTGATCTTTTGTATTGTGGAACTAAATCACAAGTCTTTGTAGGACCTGGAGCTCCACAAATTTTCAATGTGGTAAGTTTCTTTTACTCTTTGTGAATCGTGTACAGAGAATGTTGTTACTAGATTCTTGAATCATTTTATTAGATTCTTGAATCATATTTTATCTTTGGATGATTATTAGGTTGTTGAGATCACTAAAGGAAGCAAGGTTAAATATGAACTTGACAAAAAGACAGGACTCATCAAGGTTAGATGAGAATGAGATCAAAGATTATTTTCTTATATGAATGGTTTTTTTAATAGCAAAATCAATATCAACAAGTTTGGATTCTCTCATTCAGGTTGATCGTATTCTGTACTCATCAGTTGTGTACCCTCACAACTACGGTTTTGTTCCTCGCACATTGTGTGAAGACAATGACCCCATTGATGTATTAGTCATCATGCAGGTATGACTCTTTCTTTCTTTCTCATATTATGCACCAAACATTTTATATTTCAATAAACAAATTTATTGTTTTTGTGTAGGAACCTGTGCTTCCGGGTTGTTTTCTGCGTGCCAGAGCCATTGGATTAATGCCTATGATTGACCAGGTAATAAACTAGCTTGATCAATGAAAAAGACTTGTGTTTTTTTCACTTACTCCAATTCTTGAAGTCAGTTTAAATGATTCTTGTATTTTTGTCTCTTTAATTTAGGGTGAAAAAGATGACAAGATCATTGCGGTCTGTGTTGATGATCCTGAATATAAGCATTACACTGACATCAAAGAACTTCCTCCTCACCGTCTCTCTGAGATCCGCCGTTTCTTTGAAGACTGTATCCTTTTTCTTCATTGCTCCTCCTTATTCATCGCTATCAATATCTCAAGTATTAGTTTTTCCCCTTTAACTCTAATCTCTTACAGACAAGAAAAACGAGAACAAGGAAGTTGCAGTGAATGATTTTCTGCCATCTGAGTCTGCTGTTGAAGCTATCCAGTACTCAATGTAAGTCTCTGTTTCTCTATCAAGAACCAAATTTTCTCACAGCTTTTTTTAAGTTGTAACACTAAAGCAACTCTTGATTTGAATTTTCCATTACAGGGACCTCTATGCTGAATACATTCTTCATACCCTGAGGCGTTGAAAGCTTTCCTCAGAAGATTTCTGCAACATCTTTGTTTCTGTTGCTTTTCATTGATAATAAGAATCATATGATCCTAATTGATACTTTTATCTCTGCATTTTTCTTCTAGACTTGGACGGTTGGACCTCTTATCATTTGTCCTTGTGAACTCGTAATTTCGTTTTAAAGACTTGGCATTATAATTTTTGGTTAGTTTTGGTTAGTTTTGGTTTAATCTGTTTGAAGAGTTCTATACCCAATTAATTCGGATAATATATCAATTGAAGCACTAAAAAAAAAAAAAAAAAAAATCAATTGAAACACCTTGACCACTAAGCCAAAATTCTCACTAAATATAGTAGAAGTCAAGGTTTGTATATTTTAGATAATTTTTCTTAATATTTAGACAAATTTGTAATGCAAAATTCCAAATTACTAAAAAAAAATAAGTTGAATACTTTAATTATTTTATATCCATAATAATAACTCTGTTGAAAAATAGAAACAAATGACCAATTCCACAATATAATTCCATCTCCTTGAGAGAGTAAAATAAAATCAAGAATAGGTTTTATTTAAAAGCTGAAGTAGAAGAACTGCAGCTGAATCCTTAGCTTTCTTAACACTCGGCATTGGCTCACCAATACACTCATCGGTCCATCCTTTATCGCTCGTATTAACTCTGACCCCAAACGTAAACCTCTTTGCGTGAGCCGGTCCTCCCTCTTTCACACATCTACAAAATTCACCACAAAACCAAAAAAAAGCTCAATAAAACCCAAAAATTATTGCAATTACAGAAACTTTTTACCAATTTTCTATTTAATTGTTGTTACCTGTAAGAAGGCATTGGCCAATTCTTCCTTAAGCAAATATCATTCAACGTTTGTCTCGTAAACGTCTGATTCCCATTCTTCTTGTTCCCGTTCCCATTCTGGTCTTGATTCTCTCCCGCATTCCCGTTCACGAGCTTTTCCTTTGATTCTGCTATTTCTTTCTCTTTCAAAGCTGCAAGCGCGTTCCTCGCCGCTAGCTTTTGAGCCATTTTCTTCTGCGGGTTTTGTGCCACTCCGACTTGAACACCATCGATGAAAACTTCCACAGTCGCTGTGTTACCACTTCTACTCGCTTTGTATTCTAATCCTTCTGCTTGTTGCTGGCACCGCTCTTGTAGCTCTCGAACCGGATGCATTGGAAGTGTCTCTGGTGTCACCATGGGCTGAAGCAAAGGTTGAAAAACCTGGAAAAGAAAAATATGATTTAGTAAAGCTAAGAAATACAATTCAAAAAAAAAAAAAAACAGAATTGGTAGAGATTTTTAACCGAAATAACTAACCTTCCAAGCAGCAGTTGTATCTTTTCCACTATCAAGAAAAATAGCACCTGCAATAGATTCAACAATATCTCCTAGAACTTTGGGGGCTTTACAGTCTCCCAAACCAAAAGAGTTAAACCCCGGTTTCGACGACTCGGTTTGAACTTCCTTCACAAATTCCCGAATCTGGAAAACAAAAAATAACCAAACAATCAAACATTAGTAAACTCTTTGAGAACAAAATACTTTGTTTCTTAATCTTGTTTACCTGTTTCTCGAGGGCGCTAGAACCGTGACGAAGGTACAAGTGGAGTTTATGTTTAACAGCAACACGAGCAAAATTCTCGTTGTTAACCGCTGCAGCTCGAAGATCTGTTAACCGACCAGGAGGAAGGCTTGTGTATGTGAAAAACAGGTGTCTTGTGATAAGATGATCCAAGACCGCATCACCAACAAATTCTAATCTCTGGTAACAGGAAACACCTGAAGATGGTCTTGAAGCATGTGTTATAGCTTCAACAAGAAGACCTTTCTCTTTAAACTCATATTTAAGAGCTCTCTCAAGACCAACAAAGTCAATACTCTTGAGCACACTCTCTGGAACATTTACATTTTTCACTGTTCCTTCGACTTCATCAGGATCATCTTCCACATGAATCCCAATCCATTTCATCAAATGATTCGCTGCAATCTTACCACCTTCGACGTAATAAACACCAATCAAAGCTTCAACAACATCAGCTAACGTTTTGCTAGATAAAACTCGGTAAGAACTCAAATCACCCTCTAGTTCACCATCTTCCATCTCCCCATCTTCAAACACATGGCTGTTTTCCTCGGAAACAGGTTTTTGCTCTTCATCGAAAAACGAAGATCCTCCATCTTTTGTGTCCTCGTCGAAAACCGGAGGCACACCAGGAGCAGACCACCTAGACGGGGCGAAACGATCCGCCTGGATATATGACTGAAGCCCTTTAACCAGAGCAAACTGATAAAGAACCATGTTACTAACCATCTGTTGTCTCATCCTTGTAAGCTGACCCTCGTGCTTTTGCGGATACTTCAGAAACAGAAAACGACTAACAACCCATTTTAGATAAGCATCTCCTAAAAGCTCAGCTCTCTCGTAGCAGAACGTTTCCTGGCACGAAGCAGCAGTCAAGGCTTCCAGAATCTACATATATACACCAAATAAGATTAGATTAGTTTCAACAAAAAAAGACACTAAGCATAATATATAGTATATACCTTAGATGTGGGGATAGGATAACTAATCAAATTTTTGAGTTGCACAGCGAGCAACATGCTCTCAACTCTTCTCATTATAGAGGGTAACCTCTGAGCACCTCGGATAAGTGAACCCGAAAGTGGATGCACAACGCATAGTTCAGGTGGAAGAAACACGTAATATGTTTTATCAAGGACTGTCTCAGATTCACCTTAAATTGCAAAAATAACAAACAAGTGTTAATTTATCGATTAATCAATCATTAAATGTTGGAAGGCAAAATAATTGATTAATTTCTTATTACCTGACTGTTCAAACCGAGGAGAAAGAAGGTTCTTGCAATACGAAACACCCCGTCCTTTGATCAAAGGTTGTTGCTTACAGTTCAAATCCACTCCATACCTAATAAATAACATTATAGATGAAGAAGACTTTTATAGCCCCAATTACCTCAGGTTGTGCAAGAAGAAGAAGAAAAGCCGGTCTTGTACATAATACATAGACAGGCTTTGCTTCTCATTCTTGCACAACACCGGAGGTGAATTGAGGCCATGTAAGTCCTCGTGGTAACAGAAACGTATTAGTTAAGTTCTTATAGAAAAAGAATTGAAGAATCAAAAATTATTTGAAGGCGTTTTCTTACTTTTGCTTGTAATAGTCAGCATACGTGTTGTACTCTAGGGGACCAAGATATCCCTCTTTCCTTGGGAATGATGTTTCTGCACTCATGTCATAACAAATTGAATCTACGTAAAACCGCTTCCCGGAATGTGCGGCTGTCACTATTTTCCCAACAAGATCTTCTGCAACCATGCACCCATCAGCCATCATCAATTTTCCTTTTGATAGATCCTCTTCTACTTCCTTCTCAAACGCATCTCTTACGGGTAACAATCCAGAAGCTCTCACAACATCGAAAGACGCAACAGCTCCTCTAATACCATAAGTTGGGTGAGATTTCTGCCCAAAGACAATGTTGTGACGAAGTTTACCAAACCCATATTCCCTTCTGTCCCCACCAAGAGTTCTCTCATTAGTCCCGAGATATACATCGGGACGAGCTCTCTGAAGTGGGTTGTCCCACGCAGTGGTTTTCGTAATCTTCTCAACCAATTCCCAGTTGATCCCTTTTATGGGTTCCATAAACGTATTGTCAGAAACAGGGACAAACAAGTAGGCCTTTGCAGGATCCCATGGTGTCGTGGAGGGTTCAACATCAACATCCAACACGATACTCATTAATCTCACATGAAACTTTTTTAGAGATGATAGCTGCACAAGAAATGCCACCAATATAAGATAAAAAGTTTCTCAAGCAAACAAAAATGTGAGGGAAAATAGAGGTTGTTGTTCAGTCTAACCTGGTTTTCTGTAATATCAAGTGATCCCTTGAAAGCAAGAGATGCTTTAGTGATCATGGCCCGAGCAACATAAAGATCCATAGACATCGATAATACCTGATATAGTAAACAAATCTTTAGATAACCAATGTTACATCTTCAAATTCTAATACTCAAATCCATGGAGAGAGAATCAAACAACCTCTGCATCCAGCTCATTGCCAAAAAGAATCGCGAACTCTGAAACTTCGGTTAGGAATGGATCTTTTGAAGAGCCTAAATCTACACATCTGACACTATACATGTATAAATGGAATAGCTTTGAGCTCTCACAAATTTCCTTTCCAGATAAAATCCATTCTCCCTGTGCATTAATAGAAAAATAGTCAAGTTTTAAAACCACACTCCCCTGAGAGCACATTTAGCTAATTTTTCATAGGTGAGTGCTAATTTTACCTTAAGTACATCCGCCACACCTTCAGGATAGAACTCTCTATGTCTAGCAGTTCCAGGAACAGGCTCACCTTCATCATCTTGGTCAGCCTTCTCAGCTTCTTGACCACTTCCCTTGTCCGGTAATAGCATATCGGTAAATGCACCCATCTCATGCAGTTTCTTGCAAGCAGCTAGACATACAGCCTACACATCAAACACACAACAATTCAAGACATGGAACACCGAAAGATAATAAGATAAACGAACATAAACTATTATGCCCACCTGTTGTGCAAGACGCATTGAACTGCAAACAGGACCCTCGAGTATTTCAAACGGTGCATTGCAAGGAAGCTGAAGCCTACATGAATACTCTGTGTGGCCCCCAGGCTTTTCATGCTTCTCCATGCTAAACTCAGGACGAAGAATCGCATACCTGAGACACAAGAGAGAAGTAATCCATCATCTCATAGAGGAAGAAGAGAGGTCATTAGGACAATAAAAGTTATTGGTAAACTTACCTGTCACCAGGAAGCTGAGAGCAGTAGAAATGTACAAGACCAACCGCGGAATTCAAGCTAACCATGGCACCAGTTGCCTCCACCTTATAAATTGTACCCGGCACAGCATCAATGGAGATCAATCTCGATGTATCTTTGAGATGACTAAGATCAGTCCTTTCTATTGCTTCTTTTCGAAGTGTCTCCTCACTGTTCCGAGCATTCCTCAGGAATGCAGCGTGAGATACATTTCCCCTGCAAGCAACACAAGTTGAAATATGTAAAAGTACTGATTTTGTGACCAGTAGTTACAAAAATCAAATGTAGTTCTTAAAGCTTTTTATGAACCTCTCAACCATGAGTATGTAGTCTGATCCAGGCTTTCTTGCCCGGCCACGAGACTGAATGTATGCCAGCACCGTCTTTGCAAGGTCGAAACGCATAACAACATTACATTGCCTAATATCAAGTCCTTCCTCAGCAACGCTTGTGGCAACTAACAATGTCACCTATCACAGTAGAGAGAGGAGAGAATAAGACATGTCAGTATAAGATAAAAAGAAAAGAATATGTCAAAATACTTAGGAAACAAAGACGATAAATTTCATACATGCCCATCTCGGAATTTGGAAATTGTATCCTGCATTTGAGATGATTTCATTTCCTGGCTGTTATTGTGTCCAATCATGCTGGCACACCGTATAAAACCAAGCGAAGGCAGCTCTGCAAAAACCTGAAAATTTTCCAGGTTCAGAGATATAGACAGGAAAAATATACTTAGGAAAAATAAATTGTCTTTTTTCTTTCACTTTAATCCCAACCTTAGGAAGAACCAAAGCAGCAACCACCCTCTCAACAAATACAATAGCTCGAAAATCAGATGTGTGCTGATACTTGAGGAGTAGTTTGATCAGTGATTGTACTTTTGGAGTAACTTTCCCATCAGCCACTGCGGCGCCTATTACTTCATCAACGTGTTCCCCTCCCGAGACCACTAAAACCATAAAGCATTTTTAATATCGGGTTTCTCAGACCGGTAAACAGCAAATAGACAGACACAAAGAATGTGGTAATACTTACCATGATCATCAGGGAGCTCTCCCTCCTCCATCTCGTCATTTGCATTACCATTTTCTGGTTTGCTAACTTCCGCCACGACCTTTTCAGCAGCAGCACCTTCCAGAAGCTCACATTGCAATAGTGACACCACCTTACTGAGGTATGATTCTTGAAACTTCACGTCGACTTGGAAATTCACCCTCTCATCACTTTGCAAAGCAGTCAAAAACGATTGCCCCACCTTGAAAGAAAACACAAAAATCATATCATATGAAAATAACATATCCATTTCAAATCATCAAAAACAATTTTCTCGTTTTTTTTTACCTTGTAAGCACACCATTGACCCAATTCAGCAAGAGTATAATTAATAGCTCTAAGTTTATGAATCAAATTGGCGGCTCCATCGCTCTCCGTTCTTTCAGAGACGCCATAAACCTGTCTCAATTCATCCTTTGCTCCAGCATCCCTAGCCCCCATAAATTGCCACTTGCTTTTCCTTGAACTTGCTTGTGCCGCTTCTTCAACAGCCACAATCATTTGCTTTATTGTCTCATGAAGAGACCACATAGTAGCAGCTTTGTCATACTCGACGACTATCTCTGAAGGCATAGGCACATGCTTCTCTAATTCTTTTCGATCTTTTATAGTACAAACCGTAGAATCCAGCTTGGTCTCAAGGTTGCGTATTTTTATCGCACAATCTACTTGGCTTGAAACACCTATGTAAACACACACAAAATGTCACTTTCAAGAACATTGGCAACCAAGATCCGCTTAGAGATATACAAGTAACATCAGTACCCTTTAGATTAACGGGCGAAGCAGTCATTCCAAAGATGGCAGGTCTTTTATCTTTAGGAGCTGTATGGTAAAACTCTGACATCACTAAAGAGTATGGATGTTTCTTGACAGCGTGGTGACACTCATCGAGAATAAGAAGGTCAATTGTTTCCATTCTAATGATACTGTGTCTCAGTATATTCAACAGAATTTGTGCTGTCATTACTAGAACCTGCATACAAGAAAATAGAAAAAAAAAACCATAAACTTCAAGAACTGATTCATATAAAAGATCAAAGCTGGTATGAAAAAGAAGCATCAAAAAGCAACCTGCTTAGACTCAAACTCTCGTTGCCACCTTCGAGCATCCCAAAAGTCCTGTCCCATCTCACCACAGTAATGCCCAACTTGAAAACAAGTTTGATTGCGGATCACTTCTGCTTGCTGATAACATAAGCTTTATCAACAAACCAATCCCAAAGATAACAAATTTAAACAAGCATGTATGTGATTAGTAGGTACCTGATAAACCAAAGGCACTTTAGGAACCAAGAACACCGAGAGCATTTTTCTGTTCTGGCTCATTAAATCCTTATGAACACTTTTAATAAGAAGAATAGCGATAAGTGTCTTTCCAGCACCGGTCTCCAGGAAAGCAATCGTGTTTTTAGCTTTAGCTTGTTCAAGCACATCCAACTGGTATCTCCTAGCTTGCTCTTCCACAACCTTCTCTTTACGTTCTTCAGGTTTACTCTTATTCTCCTCAACCTTCACATCACATTCGCGGTTTCTACCACTCTCTTTCTTAACATCTCTTTCGTGATCAGCTTCCCAAGTCCCTGACCGATAAACCAACTCATTGGAACCAACTTTATCCCTCTCCCAATAACCCCTACCTTCTCTATCTCTACCATCTCTTCTGTAATTGTAACATTCCCTTTTCTTATTGTTACCGGCCTCGTCCCAATTACGAGTACGTTTCCTATTCATAAAACTATCTCTCTCCCTAGAATTAACCTGTCCTCTACCTGAAAGGTTACTCCTTTCACTCTGAAAACTACAAACCCTAGCTCTCTTCCTATCCTTCTCTCCTTCCTCTTTCGACAATTCGTCTCTCTTACCGCCATTTATTTGCAAACCATTTTCCTTCACCGAGACTGTAACCTCTTTAGCAATAACCTGAGGAGTTACACTAACCTCGTTGGTATCAGAAACGCCATTGTTTGGTAAGCCTCCACCGTTCTTGATACTATCTAAAATGTGATCAATCCCACCGAAAAAATCATTGATGACGCCGTTGTCATCAGTGGATTCATTGACAGCAACAGAGGAAGGATCAAATTCAGACACGAGATCATCAATAAGATCACAAGAGATGTCCTCGCAAGCATCTAGCCAATAAGAAGGCTTTATTATGTCTTCCCTAGGCTCCATTACCATAATAATTCTATAATAATCAAATCAAGACCATTTAAAAAGAAAAGCTCACTCAAGAAATCCAAATCTCTAGAGAAGAAACAGAACCAAAACACGAGAACTGAAGAAACCCAGAAAAAGGGGTGAGAGAAGAGGAGTGTTTTGTGACAGATTAGGGTTAGAGAGACCGTACGAAACACGCCAATTTTAAGTTGTTGTTTGCAGTTGCAGGTAAAAGGGGACACGAAGAAGAGCAAGCAAAACCCTAGAGACTACCACCAAAGATTGACTTCTTCGTAAATAAATAAGAATTGAAAACCCTTTTGAAGCTTTTGCAAATTGTGTGAGATTCTAAGATTCCACGGTCTATCGATCCCTACTCTGTTCTGTTTTCTCTCTTCGTCTTCCTCTCTCTCTCTCTTCTGGTCTGTTTTCCACTTGCTCCCTTCTCTTTTGTAATATTTCTTTCTCTTTTTTTTTTTGCAATATTACTAATTTACATTATAATAAGATAAATGCCATTAAAGCTATAAATTACATAATGTTATCAAGTAAAAATAAAAATAAAAAGATCAAACCTAATATTTTATATCAAAAACATTTAACTATTTAATTATTCAAACGTATTGATTTGTAACTGTTGTCAAAATAAATAAATTTAAAGCTAGTTAGTTAATAAATGTGTTTATACTAGCGGTTTCTCCGACCGTAGTTACTAGTTAGAACTGATTCGTACGGGACGGTCAAGATTATTCCACGCTTTTTACTGTTTTCAGGAAAGTTAATATTCGACTTACGCAATGAGATACGGACAAGTGGAAAAGTGTTAGTGATTAGTCTGCTCTAATGCTTTTATTCTGTCATTCTGTGAACAACTTCTTTCCCATCATTAACAAAACAAAACAAAAAAAGAATTATTCTAACTTTTTCTTAAAACTATGTCTATTAGTGATTTTATGATATGAATTTTTCTTCGAAATGATGGCTTTAAGCGGTAGATAAGTATCAACCGGTTTGCATTACCTTCTTTAGTAACGCTACTTTGAAATTAGCATATTGCTTAAAATTTTAAAAGCTGCAGAATTGATGTCTATTACTCTATTAGTATGTGAATGGTACACTATAATAAAGTAAAACTATTCATTTACCTTGATAATGCGTCCACCATTGAAAAGTTCATGAGAACTAGATACGTCTCCAAATCCTTATAGATCATTTCCACTCAAATAACACCTTTAGCAAATGCGTCGACTTTTGGCTAACGCCGAAAAATAAATTCTTCTTTGTAAGCATCCAACACGCATAGGTTCTTTTGTATCGATTATATTTTTGAAAATCAACAAAAAGGTTTTAAATCAGTATGAGAAAAATGAGAAACAGAACCAATAAATATTGAAGATAAAAGTCAAATAGTGGGGCCACGAATCTAAGATATTATTTTGTTCTTCTTCCAGATAATTGCAGAAATATGCACGGAAAGCGATCTAAAGTCGATCGAATAATATTATTTATCATATTCGTAACTTTAAGACAAATGCATCTTCATACACTGACTAGCTTACAATTCACGTTTATGGTATTTGATTTCTTATTGGGGACATGGACCTAATGCAGTATGATTGAATCTTAAGATTCTCAAAGGTGCATTTTGGAATAAATAATAAGAAATTATTCAACCTTTTTTCGTCCATAATCGAGGGACCAATTCATTGTTTCCCGTTTCTTATGACTCTTGCTGATTTTATTCTCGACGCACATATCTCATGAAGCAGAATGGGGTACGGCCCATTAAAATCATAAGTAAAGCCCAATATTGCCGTATCAGCGATTTTAGTGAGCAAGCAACATTGACAATGGGCCTGACGCCAACAAAATACGATTTGAGCCACCCCAAATCAAATCTCTCTAAGCCCAATAAAAAAAACAAATTTGCCATAAATTAAGAATATATTTAAATTTCGAATTACAAACTTTTCGGTATAAAGTCTCCTATTTTTTTTTTTTTGGTAAATTAAATGGCGCCGTACTTCGTTGTATACGTGAACCCACAAAAATTGACCTTTTTTGGACGGTTCATGGAGAGATCCAACGTAACAAGACTCTCACACAGTCACAGGGTTCACGTTTTGCAGTGACCGACTTAAAATGACAAGAGCGCCGTCACTTTAGCAGAACCCCACCCACCCGCTTAAACTGAAAATCCAAATCCAAAAGATCCGAATTTAGATTTGCAGAATCAGAGAATACGAAGAAGTATAGTAGCCAGGTGGTCGGTTCGGCCGCCGCCCCATTCTAAACCGGGCCCGGTCTAGTTAACATCAATACCAATCCCTTTCCGGGTTAGAAACTACGGCGCGTGTATGTCAAGCACCTTTCACCCTTTTTCATTAAATGCCAAATTCCAATTTATAATTAATGACGATTTCCTCTTGTTTTATTTTTCTTACATTATTTTATTTTATTTGTCTTCTTCCATTCATGAAATAAAAAAATGTATAAACCTAGAAATTATTATTGTATTATATAATACATACCGACCAAAAAAATTCAAATGAATTTTTAGTAACAAATTTTATTTAGGGGAGAGAGACAAGGACAGAACAAAAGCCTGCGAAGCCTCCAACGGTATTCATTGTGGACCAACCTTAAGTGTGGGACGACTCTATCCATCTACATTCATTTTCTTATTTTGTATGATTTTGTCTATAGCTCAATTTAGCACGTCATATTTCTATTTTCCTTACATTTTAAAAATGTATTTTCTTTTTTCCGATAGATAAATTAATCAATCTCAAGTTCGATCATTTACCTTACCATGATGTGGTTGAAATAATAATCGAGCAAAGGAGAGCTTGGTGATTAGGGTTTATGTGTTGTGTACATACCCCACCAATACTTGTCTCGTTTCGTTTATTCCTCTTTGAAACGTTGCTTTGATAATTCATATTCATGGACCGTATCTGCATCGGTCCATTCATTCTTGATTTATAGTGTGACTTATCACATTAAATCGAATGGAACTATTTATTAGACTATTAAAAAAAAGTACCTATAAAAAAACAAATATTTCAAAATTTATTGAAATCAAAAACCAACTTTGATTGGAGCTTTTTTTTTTTTCCCTTTTTCCTTCATCACTACTAATCTCTTGAATTCGTTGCACATAGTACGTAGCTATATGATGAAAGAAAAATATAAACTGGGATCGTGATGATTTTAAGCAACTTTTTCTATACCGAGCTATTAACATCGAAACCAGTGCTGATTTTACTACTTCAAGAATGTTTTATTCAAACCTCCTACATGCATCTATATATACAACGCCTGTAAGTATATATTAATATGTGTGTATGTTTATAATATAGGCTATATTGAACTTGTCATTTATACAAGGTGCATGCAAATTTTCAGACTTCTAATCTTCACATCTTCTCAATTTCCTTAAACAAAAATTTCCGACCTTTTGAATTATGATCCACACTATGTTCAGTTTAGGTAAATAAAGTGAATCTTCTTGTTAATAACTTGTCTCTTCTACTCGAAAACTTCGGCCTCTCGATCTATATATTGTATTTGTAACTAATGAAAATAACTTTATTGATACATTGTTTTTGACCCCTCTTCTTTCAAGATATATATATATGTTCGTTTTGAGGTGATTAGAATTATGTATACACCAAATTAATTAAGACCCCTAGACTTTGGGGTACACATGACAGTTGTTGCCATCATCAACATCACATAAACCTGCTCCACGCAAATGGACTCTATTTTGCACCTACTGATAACGACCCTTCTCTCTATACATATATAACATTAATACACTATACATGCAAATCCACACGCACACATTTATTTGATGGTTATGCATAATTTTGGTATGATGAAACAAATGTAATGTTTTTGAGGATTTTGCTATTTATCCTTAAATACCAGAGATTGTGTATACGACTAAAACTTTTGTATCACTTCACACACCAAATTATTTAGTCAAAAATAGCGACTATTGACAAAGACAATAATCAATAGTTAAATATACCACTGAATACAAGCCCTTATAATAACTATATATTACTTTGATTTCATTTATTTTTAGATTTTAATAACTTTTGTATTGATATTATAAGTTTAGTTTAAGGCTTTCAAAGTTTTCGTATTTGGATATCCATAACTCCACAACAATAAATTTATTTGCTAAAAATACTACAATTTTTGAGATTTTTTTTTACCAAAATATTATATTTAGTGGATATTCCTTAAAGGCTTAAAGTTTAGTAAGTATTCCTATAAAATTTAGTATACCTCTACTAAAAAATTTTGAAGCCTTGCTAAACTTATGATTTAAAGGTATTTAGGAGTTTTTGGATTGATGATTAGTCTGGAAACCAAAACATAAAATATGGCACTATTAAGAAGCCCAACTTGATATTTATTCAATTGTACATTTTATTAATTATTTTTACATTTATTAGAGTAAATCAACGATCATAAAAGTTATTCGTAGTTACAATTGATATATATATATATATATAGTCCTTCTGACAATAAAGCCCAATTACATCACATATATACCTTAGTTTTTCAATAGAGCAGCTTTTAAAAACGACCAAATTCTTAGCATTTCTCTATGGCTATAGGACAGTAGTACGTTGAATAAAAAAGTTTAAATTGAAAAAAAAAAAATCCCAAGGGCCCGAGCTCCTCAAGTTGATAAAGAAAAACTCACACAAATATGAATATCAATAAAGAAAATAGGTGTGAAAGAGATCGAGAAGTGTGGGGATGCAAAAATGTGAGGCTGTTTTGGACAAACTCTAGAGAGAGAGAGTAGTGAGAAGTGGTCCTTACTCTATTCCATGTTTACTGTTGTGAAATTGTAACACTTCACCTTCTCACTCACCTTCTCATTTATGTTTGCTTCCCCTTTAAATCCAACCCCTACTTCAACCATTTTATTCAAATCTTACATATATACTAACCATATGTACCTCATATTTATACCATATGGTACATATCTAATACACTTACATTCATGGCAAAAGTATTTGAGAGATGATCTCGGATACCATTTGGGATTCCATACACTCTTAGATTTGTAATATCTAGGGTTTTAGGGATCATCGGATCCAAGTAAGTAATGAAAGAAAGTCGAAACTATATTTGTTTATGAATTTCACTATTTGTTTTATGTCCTATCATCTTGATACAATTATATATTTTAAATTTTCTATTATAGTGAATACATATTCAAAAAGTAAATTTTAATTCTCTAGATTATAATTTTCTATTATAGTGATATATATATAGAGTCGGTCAATTAGATTTGAATGGGATATATTCCTTAAGCATAATCTATATATAAGGGGATTTGTTCAAAAAAAAAAATTCTATATATAAGGGGATTTGTTTTTCAATGAAATATTGGCAAGTGAGAGATTATAGGTAGAGAGGTCCCCTTTGTATTCACCTTTGTATTCAAGCGGTTGCAACACGGTAAATAGTAAAAATTAACAAATTGTTTTTACTTTTAGCTAGCTTTGCCTTTAAATTAAAGAGCGAGGGCTGCTTGCTGGCCAACCTTTTTCAAGCCATACTTTATAATTATACAAAATATATTAACAGACCCATATATAATTTCGATAACAGAAAATTTATTTGGAATTTAAAGATATATTATTGCTTAAACTCAAATCCAAAACGAACCTAAAATCACACTAAACCGATTCGTAGTAGATTCAGTTTTACTGTGGTTAATGATTCCTTTTTTTTTAACTGAAAAACTTGAACCAGTACCCGGATTATAAACACATAGTTCAAGTATAATTAACACACTTGCGTGATTAATAAGTCTTACTCGAAATGCTATGTTGAGAATATAATGGAATCGGTCTATCCATGTATAGACTCTGAAAATCTGGATAATAAATACTTTATATTTTATTTCTAAATTAGTTAAATACTAGTACTAGTTTATAATAATCGACGATTTGTCAAATTCAAGTTCCGTCGTGTTTCAAAACGAATTTAAAGTATCACCCACTTCTTGTATATTCCGCTACACGTGCTTATTAAATGATTCATATCTTTTGACTAATGTAGTGATGACATGTATAATAAGTAAACTTCAAAAATATTAATAAATAATTAAGCTGTTTAATTACTGGAAATATTTGACCAGGTGTTGCAGATCTAGACATTTTCTTGCTGTCTCAAAACATCAAACGCTCTTGTTATGGATGTTGATGATTATGACACATAGGAATATAATAATAAAATATTATGGTTATTATAATAATTCTTGTTATGTAATTTTCATTTAAATTGAATTTTTTTTTTGATAATTTTTGTGTCTTAGTTTTTCTATAGATCGGTTAATTATGATTATTTTTTCGACGTACGACTGAAACGAACATTGTAAGACATGGTGATCTTAATATATTTCACATAGATATGCATTAAACATAAACATAATTTACCAAGAAACCAAAAAAGGAAGCTAAACATGCACACATTTACATAAAGATATATTTGTATTTGCTTATTTCAATTTGTTTTGTTGTGATTGATGTATGTGAATAAGATTTTGGACCACCAAAAACTTTGGCACATCAGCAACCAAACCTACTTTCCCCCTTGTGATCTGTAAATAATTGCATAATTAATTATACCAAACAAAACATTGGGTAATTAAATATGCGAAATTAGTTATGTGTTTTTTTTTTTTCTTACATGGAGATTATCAAATTTTCATTATTTAATCCTTCTTATAACAGTATTATACTGTAAACCCACGTGACTCGCTCTGACAAGAAATTACTAAACAAAATTTGAGCAAAAAGACATGGAGTATTAATTATCGTATTACTGCTATTGATAAAAAAGAATTTTTTCTTTTGCATTTGGCACGCATGATTAAGTAAATGAAATCGATATAATTACTGAGCGATAAAAAGTTTTCTTACGGTGAATCTTAATTTCACATAATTTATCTCTACTTTGTTCAGACATCAATGGTTTAAGTACAATATACACCGTTTGAACGACTTTTAACCTAATCAGATTAATCAACCTTTTGATGGATTGATGTGATCTATATAATCAATAGATATGCCATAAGTCGATGAACAGATTAACGCAATAAGTAAAATTTTAGGTAATAAATAGAAACAATCCATTCGAATAAGAACATAATAAACACTAAAAAAACATTTGTGGTATACGTACATAAGTTTAATTGATAATTTTATTGACCTTCTCGGAATAACGAATCAAATGTTGGACGACGACGAGGATAAGATCCACAAACTTAGAATGAGTCGAAAGATATCGGCTATAGCCAGAGACGGTCCAGAACGTTGCGTCATATGTGTACATGTGTATATATGCATACAAATTTTTAAGTAATCATGGCATGCCAACAACTGGAATAGTAGTTGGTAAGGATTATATTTAGTTTAATGTGATAAAATGCGTGCATGCATATGTTTATATTGCTTTTGTAAAAGAATATTCTATACATGGCAAAAATGTGCATTTCTTTTCTGGTAAATCCATATAGGTTAGTATAAATACATATATAAATATATTGTCAAAGGATCTTCATTAAATACATTTTTTTTAACGTCACTTCATTAAATACATATATATACCAGAGTCACTTACTAACTAACGAAAAATATATATAATTAATTAATTATAAATTCGTTCAAATTGTTTTAATTAGTGCAATATAACCAACAATAATTAGTAGAAAGCAAAATTAGATGAATAGACAAAAAAAATTGTTGTAGTTAATAAAAAGGAAACACACACGTATACAGTATACTCATAAAAAAAAAAAAAAAAAAGATTAACGGAATCTCAAACACCGTCGACAACTAGACATATATACACATGTATATAGAGATTTTGAAATTTCAATACAAAGAGCTAATTCGAAGCCTAATGAAAAGGACAAGAAGCTCACATGACCCGAACCATATCATTCATGGGCCCCTACGCATTACTCGGTACCAATCTCGCTCTCTCTCTCTCTCTCTCTAAGTCTTGAAACTCTATCAAGAATCTCAAGCCACCATTTTTTCTTCATCCTCATAAAGAGAAAGAGAGAGATCCTCTTGTTTGTCAAGAACCCAATTTGAGTTCCAAGTCCTGATTTGCTCTGATCTTTCTCTTTCTTTCCTTGATTTCATTCTATAGTCAACGAGAAGATAGTTATATATATATGTGTATAGTTTTCTTCCGATTCTAGGGTTTTCATATTTCCACTAAATTTTCATGGTCAAAAAAAGAAAATCAAAGAACCAATCGAACCAGGAAGAGAAAGAAAACTTCAAAATCAACATCTCTCTCTCTCTCTTATATTATAAGGTGAGACCACACCAGAACTTTAATTTATTTTTTTCCTTCTTCCCTTCTTTTAATATATTCTTTGAATTTTTTTCATTAATTCATCTACCCCTTTTTATAATTGTGGCTAGATTTTCGTTTCGTTTCCTCTTTTTAATATTATCTATCTAATATGTATGTTGAAGATCTCGAGTTGAGTCATCATCGTCAATGGCTTTGAAAAACGACCGCAACAATTCACCAATTCAAGAACAAGAGAAAGGTTTAAACTTCATCAAGATTCACTGAGACCCATCTCAAGAAAAGGAGAAAGATTTAATCCAAGAACAAGATATAGAGTAACCTTGATCAAGAACCACTATAACACCCATCTCATATATCCATCAAGAAAAAAGGAGCAAGGTTTTGTCAAGAACCAAAACAAGAAAAAGAGTTTCAATCTTGATTCAACAACCGTCTCATAAATCAAGATTTCACCAAGGCAAATCATATAATTCATCATGGATCTATCCTTAGCTCCAACAAGCTCCGACCAAGAACAAGACAGAGACCAAGAGTTAACCTCCAACATCGGAGCAAGCAGCAGCTCCGGCCCCAGCGGAAACAACAACAACCTTCCGATGATGATGATTCCACCTCCGGAGAAAGAACACATGTTCGACAAAGTGGTAACACCAAGCGACGTCGGAAAACTCAACAGACTTGTGATCCCTAAACAACACGCTGAGAGGTATTTCCCACTAGACTCCTCAAACAACCAAAACGGCACGCTGTTGAACTTCCAAGACAGAAACGGCAAGATGTGGAGATTCCGTTACTCGTATTGGAACTCTAGCCAGAGTTACGTGATGACCAAAGGATGGAGCCGTTTCGTCAAAGAGAAAAAGCTCGACGCAGGAGACATTGTCTCTTTCCAACGAGGCATCGGAGATGAGTCCGAAAGATCCAAACTTTACATAGATTGGAGGCATAGACCCGACATGAGCCTCGTACAGGCACATCAGTTTGGTAATTTCGGTTTCAATTTCAATTTCCCGACAACTTCTCAATATTCCAACAGATTTCATCCATTGCCGGAATACAACTCCCTCCCGATTCACCGGAGCTTGAACATCGGAAACCACCAACGTTCGTATATTAACAACCAGCGTCAAGAGTTCGTAGGGTATGGTTATGGAAATTTAGCTGGAAGGTGTTACTACACGGGATCACCGTTGGATCAGAGGAACATTGTTGGATCAGAGCCGTTGGTTATAGACTCAGTCCCTGTGGTTCCCGGGAGATTAACTCCGGTGATATTACCGCCGCTTCCTCCGCCTCCTTCAACGGCGGGAAAGAGACTCAGGCTCTTTGGGGTGAATATGGAATGTGGTATTGACTATAATCAACAAGAAGAGTCATGGTTGGTGCCACGTGGCGAAATGGGTGCATCTTCTTCTTCTTCAGCTCTACGACTAAACATATCAACTGATCATGATGATGATACTGATGATGGTGATGATGATCAATTTGCTAAGAAAGGGAAGTCTTCACTTTCTCTCAATTTCAATCCATGAGAAGTTTCATCATCTTCTTTTTGAATCCTCTCTTTATTTTATTTCATTAGTAATTTTTTCAAGGTTATTAGATTCTAGCTAGTGAGAGGAAGAAAAAACGATCTTCTTCGTCTTTTTTTTGGTTATGAATTTTGTTTTCGACATGTTTTTTGATGTTAATCACTAGGCTTTTGTCACTATGTTGAAACTCGTATCTTTTCAATTTTGTATATAAAATTATATATAAATATGATTTACATGAAATAACATGTTCACATGCCTCAAATTTTAGCTAATTATGTCCAATATTCGCTATAGCTCATTGTTTACTCATCATCTTAATAAATTATATATTAACCTTAATACTCGACACTAGCTAGGTGAAACTGCCTTTAGCTATAGCATTTCATCAATAAAACAGTGTTCATCTTCTTCTTTTTTTTTTGAGTTTTCATATATATAATTTGAGATTATAATTGATGAGTGGGAAAAAAGCTTATAAATTTCATGAATTGTACTCTCTGTGCCTATCTCCCTACACTGACAAAGTGTTTCATGGTACATTCTAAGCTAATGGGCAGGTCCAAAAAAAGCCTCTCTTTTTTCTCTCTCTAATGGTCCTATTTTGTTTGTTTGGTTACTCTTGTAATTTTGCTCGGTTAAAGAGATTTTTGCAGGTTATGGGCAGAGAAAATAAAGAGAAGCTAGCTATGGAAGAAGGACTGATCCATTCATTTAGTAATTCAATTTATTATATTAAAAAGAACAAAAGGTATGATATGTTTTCACATTGTTTGACTTTTTTATGATCACAGGTTCATTAATTTCTCATTTTTACTAATTCTAGATTCTTGTTTTTGTTATTAACCTTTGGTCAATAGCTTTGTTTGATTTGGATTGCAAGTTGAACTGATTTTTACCAAATCAGGTATCTCTGTAGATCTCATAAACTCATGAGTTCTTTTAGAATGTTAGATCCTAAATCATTTGTCAATTACTATATATACACATACATCTGCATATATACACATATACACATGCATCTGCATATACACACATATACATATATACAGTTTACACATGCATGAGTATAAATTGATGTATTATAGTTTACGTGGAACTTTTAAATGCAGTCTCTAGCTAGGGATCATAAGATTCACCCTAAGCTGTTCAATAGATTGTAGAATTGTTCATTGGTTACGTTGATTATACAGATTTATAGTTTCCCAAGCATAGTAAAAGTATGATCCCATACAACATATATATGCTAACTAGCATCTCTCAGATATGCTTCACAAACCGGGAATTTTTCTTTTGGTTGTTGTCATATCTACTATATATATATATATGTGCATGTGCATATATACATGTAGGTTACAATTCCATGAATATAAACACATTCAGGTAAATAACTAGAAAGGTTCTTGAGAGAATTACTATATATTCTGTAGTCGATGTATATAGTAAAATTGCGTTAATTAACTGTTAAATTGTCAATCTTTTGCATGAAATTAAGATCAAATGGACAAGTCATTAGCAGATTTTATTTCCCTCCTATTGTATAGACATACTCCAGTACACCTTCTATTATCCAAATCCTATGTGATATTTCATGTAAGTAAGCACTAAATGCATGTGTGTTTTTTTTCTGTCCATGCTAATTCGGAATTTGACATGACTGATTTTGTATATCTTTAGATAAGTATGAGGTTCCGTATTATTTGTGATCGAATAAGATAAGTGTCTGACCCTATCATTATAAGTACTTCATATCTGTTGAAGATCAAAAATGGGGTTAAGTGTTTCTCAATGTGTATGCGTATATACAGTCCTGCGTATATAAATACTCCCTAGACCGCAAACATCAAACAGGTAATATGTAGACGACATGGATCGGAGACTATATCATATAAATATACATATGTATGTTAATTATATGTGTAGCCCACATATCTTCAATATAGGGGAACATAAAGTTGAAAAATGTATATGCATACACACATTTGCAAAAGGATATGCATGATGCTATATAGAAATACGTATTCCAAATAGTCTACAAGTAGCTATTATATTGTGTACATAGATATGTCTCAAAAGGCTTGTGCTATTATATTGTGTAGATATGTCTCAAAAGGCTTGTGCATAGTTGTCAAAAGAATATAAAATGTATTTAAATATTCAAAAGAATGCATGCATAGAAAAGATGATTCATAATGAAATTAAAAGGGAAGGTATTAGTGAAAAGTACGGATGGCATTAAAATTAAGAAAATGACTAAAGCAGACAATATTGTAACATACCTAAATGATTAGTTGTGTAAGAATAAAGAGAATAAATGACATGCTCCAATTATTGTTAAATAAAATAATTCATTCTCATTAGATTCCTGACCTAAAAGAGTCTGCAAATATGTAGGCCGGTTAGGGTTTTTATAGGCATGATTGATGATGATAAGAAAACTTCGTATTGGGGGTTAATGGGTTCTTCCCTTTCTAATACATTTTTAAATAAACTAATGATTAACTATTCATTTTCACTTTTAATTTACTGTTCCATTTTTATGTTGAATTCACTTACTATTAGGGGAAACTATTTTATCTAAGCCTCAGTTTCAAATCTTTCGTTTTGTAGCCATGCGCTAATCAAATGCAACAAAAATCGTTTTTTTTTTCGTCAGTGTTGAATTGCAAGAATATTTGTCTTTTCTTATGAATTATCCATCACAAATCATAAACTATATATAGAAAGTAACACGACAGTAATAATATTAGTGAAGCACTAGACTTTTCAGTAAGTGTGGTCAATTCTGAAGACTAATCTAGACTTTGATAAAAAAAAAGTGAAAGTATATCTTTATCTGAGACCTAATATGTTTAATTCATTTCAATTCATGAAACTACGCATTTCAAAATGCTATCTCAAATGGACAAGATTTTTATCCAAATTGAACTATTTATAAATCTAAAAAAATTTATTTATAAATTACAAGGTACTGTATATCTATGATTTTTAAATTTGGGGTCCAAATACCCGGCTTAGAGCAAAAGTGGGCTTAACAAATTTTAAAATTAAGACTTCGTAAACTTGGCCCATGAATAGGCCCATTTAAGTTTAAAACAGTAGCCCTGACCCGGACCCAGACCCAGACCCAGACCCGGACTCCAATTGCTCCTTATTCTTCTTGTTCAGAACTTCAGAGAGAGAAAGAGCAATGGCGGCGAGTGAACACAGATGCGTGGGATGTGGTTTTAGGGTAAAGTCATTGTTCATTCAATACTCTCCGGGTAACATTCGTCTCATGAAATGCGTAAGCTTTTTATTAATGGAACTTTTTTCTGACCCAATTAGGGGTTTTAAGATCCTCTATTGAATTTCTTCAAAGTTTCCATCTTTGATCATACTTTCTTAAAGAACATTTATTGTTTCATTTAGGGAAATTGCAAGGAAGTAGCAGACGAATACATCGAGTGTGAACGCATGGTCTGTTTTCAATCACTTACTTTCCATTTTTGGGTGTTTTCTTATTTCTTTCCAAATTTGGTTTTTGGTTCTTTAATTGTTTCTTTTGCAGATTATTTTCATCGATTTAATCCTTCACAGACCAAAGGTTTATAGACACGTCCTCTACAATGCAATTAATCCAGAAACTGTCAGTATTCAGGTAAAAACTATTTCAATTCAAGTTCTTGATTTTATAACATTGCTAGCTCTCTGATCTTGAATTGATATTTCAAACTTGTTGAAAATGTCTGTTTTTTGAAATTATTTTTCCATAAGTAGAAATATCTTAGACCTCAAGCAATAAATTAATTTCCAACTTTGGGGATACACAAAAATTCAAAGTTGTCTCTGATCCAAGAAGAATTGTTGAGTTCTGCTCTTTTTTTTTTCTTTTTTTTTGTGTGCAGCATTTGTTGTGGAAGTTGGTCTTTGCGTATCTTCTTCTAGACTCTTGTATCCTTTTGTTTCGTAATCTCTTACTACAAAGTAGCTAGATATGTAGTTAGTGAGATTCATCAGTAAACTCATTTGAAAAGCCTTAAACTCATCATAGATAGAAGCTTGCTACTGAGAAGAACTGATGACGGATCGAGCTTTTTTGATAGCTCGGTTCTTATATCTATAAAGGTTAGATCGTTTCTTTAATGGAATTAATTGGATTGTTTTCTCCTCTCAATATTTATATGTTTTAAGGTTTAGAAAGGATACTGTAATATTTACGCATGTAAGCAGGTTCTAATCGGTGTCTTATCTGCAAACGCTGCATTTATCTTCTCTTTTGCCATTGTGGCTAAAGGTTTGCTAAATGAAGTTTCCAGGTGATTACTGTTTATTCTTCTCCTTAGTTCTTATTATGAGTTTTTCACCAAGATCTCAGACTTTTGTCACCTGAAGATTGGTTATGTATAAGTTTTTTTATAAACTTTGCAGAGGAAGAGAGATTATGTTGGGGATATGCATCTCTAGTTACTTCAAGATATTTCTGCTTGCGATGTTGGTATGTTGTAGTTTTTTACCTCTCACATAATTCCTAATATTGAAGTACCAAACTTCTTCTTATGCAATCATGCACTAAGTTTCTTGTATCGATTAAACCTGGTGTTATGTCTCTTTGCTCAAAAATAGAGAATCTTTGTTATTACAGGTATGGGAATTCCCAATGTCAGTGATCTTCATTGTCGATGTACTTGTCTTAACATCAAACTCCATGGCTCTTAAAGGTCAGACCTTCTAAATGTTGTTAATGCAAATTGTTTGTTATTGTTTTGGAATCTGACACTGCAAGTTTGTGTTAAAACCAGTGATGACTGAATCAACAATGACGAGATGCATAGCCGTATGCTTAATCGCGCACTTGGTTAGATCCTTGGTGGGTCAGATCTTTGAGCCGACAATATTTTCACAATTTGGATCTCTGATGCAATATCTGTCTTACTTATTCAGAACCGTATGATCCCATCATCTTCCTTTACATTATATCATTTGTATTGTTGTATGACTAACCAAATATTATTGCCATCAAGATTTAGCAACGGACCTTATTAAAATATCAAAATTAAATTGGTGCGGTAAGAATACTAATGGGCCGCATGTTGCGGCCCATATAAACTAAACCCCACCCCCCACCCAATAAGTATTTGCCCTAAAAGACTCGATCGAAATCTTGTCCCTCACTCTTCGTCGCTCCCTCTTTCTCTCTGGCGTTTTAGTTTCGACCTTGAGATAGTTCCACTGTGAATTCCTTTGACTCATCTCCTCTAACACAATCCAGTTATTCTTCGTGTTGTTGGTTGGAGCTTTCTTGATTGACTCTTCAGCTATTTTCCATTTGCATCCACTTTTCTGTGTACTTCTCACTTGCAACCCCAAGTGCATAGTCCACAGTTGAACATGCAATTGCAGTGACTGTTACACACCTTTTTATTTCCTTGCAAATGCAATTTCAGCTGCTTTGAGCCAACAAACACAATTTGGGTCTCTCATGTAAAATCCCTTTCTTATACAAAACTATATGATCACTTTTATATATAACTATACCACAAAACGATACACTAATTATTACATACACTCTTTTTTTTTTTTTTTCCTTTCTTTACATACATTTTTCTGCATTTTTTTCATTCTTTCCCATTTTTCTTTTACATAGACTTTCTTGAGCGAGAAAACAGAGCAAAGAAACCAAAAGAAAAAAACACACAGACAAGAAATTAAATTGTGAGCAAGAATCGGATTTGACCTCTTAACCAACAAGAATGATCCAACCAATGACGGAGATGAACAACAAGACACCAATGATCATGTTCTTGATATAGTTCCACTGTGCATTCCTTTGACTCCTCTTCTCCAATACAATCCACCTCTGCTTCACCGTGTTGGTGGATGGAGGTTTCTTGATCGAGTCTTCAGCCATCTTCCACTCGCATTCGCTTTTCTGCATATATATGACCTGCAAGCACACCCATAGCTCATAATTTAGATGAAATGTTGGTATCAAAGTCATGTTTCTCAGTGAGGGTGTTAAACCTTTTCTTTGTTCTGATACGGCAATTTCAACTGCTTTGGTTGCTCTTGTGCCTCATAATTGTGCGAAGGCTTACTAGTGTTCAATGATGGAATATCATCTACAGGAATATGGCACGGTTCATCTGAACTACCAACACTATCAGTCGAGCTTGAAGTGTCTTCGAAAATCTATCAAAATCCAAAAGTCAACGTGTGAGATACAATAGAGATATAGGTTCTGAGCATATGTGTAAAAAAAAAAGCTTACCATTGAGCCAGTTTCAGTATCACTGCTATCATCAGGCAAAACCCCAGTCACAGGTTTTTTTGGTCGGTGATCACTGTAATGCTGTTGCATAGATGTCCTTTGAAGAATTTCTTCATTCAGGAAGTTCCGAATGATCTCAGAGTTTTCATCATTTGGGGCCGAGAAAGGAACTTGTTGTTGCAGGTTATAATAGTCACTCAACCACTGACCGCCGTGATTAGCCAAATCATACTCAGGGAGAGTGTTGAAATATCCTAAATTTCCTTGAACTGGTTGCTGCTCCATGTTAGAGTTTCCATAAAACTGATGGCCATGATTTGCTGAATCATACTCAGAGTAAGTGTTGTAAGATCCTGAATTTCCTTGATGTGATTGGTTGACCTGAAAAAAACAAATCAACAGTTAAAGAAAACATCAAATCAGTTAGATAGACACAAAAGCTAAGAGCAAAGAAACAGTATATGGAGACTGACTCACCACAGAACCTGCACTACTAGTCATATTGGCTGCAAAAGCGGGAGTTGGACCAATTGCATAAGCAGATAGAATGTCAGCGTCATCACCCTTATATTCAAGTCTGCAGATGACATAGGTCCTCTGTAAAACAAAATTGGTGATAGTTGTGTCAAAAGCTAAGCCTAAAAATAGATTCTGGTCCACAACTTCTATAACAAACAGTAGTTTCTAATTTAAAACATTGATGAGGTCTTAGCTCAGCTAACCAGATGTTCGGGTAAGAGGTCGTAGTGAAACTCGTGGATAACCCAATCGGATTTGGTTTTGTCAGGGTATCTTCCATCGAGGAAGACCAAAACACGTTTATGACCAATCTTACCACGAACGCCACTAGAAATCCCCCACTGATCCGTGACATTCGCAGGATCTCCAGTAAGTTTCCATTTACCAGAAACCGTTGTCCTGCTCTGTCGATTCCCATTGTTGATTTCTCTACGAGAGAAGAAATACCACATAGCATCTCTCGATTTGTACTTTGATTGGACTGTTTCAGCAACCAAAACAAAAACCCTAAAATCAAAAAAACAACCCTAAATTCGATCACTCGCAAAAGAATGAAATTCAGAAAATTCGAAACTTACAGCGCAAGTCCCAAGGATCGTAGCTACAGATGTTGACTTCGCTGATGGCTACTTCAACGTCGTGACTAGTGTTTCCTTCGATTTTGTTACGGAGATAGTGACCAACGAGCTCCTCGTCGTTCGGACGGAATCCAAACCCAACCTGATCCTCCATTTTCGTAAAAAGGAAGCAAAACCGTCCGATTTCAATGGTTTCCGGTCGCCGCCGATCTCTCTCGCTCTCTCTCTGTATTTCTCCGATTATATGTTTGTTTTCTGGTTTGGTATATTAATAATTTGGAGGGAGGAAGACAGTGAAATCAGCGTTTAAATAAGCCAATATATTCATATTTTTAATTTTTTTAATTAAAATTAATATGGATCTTCGGTTTAATCGGTATGGTTTTGGTTTCTACTGTACCGGTCCTAACAATTTTGAAGAAAAAACAATGGTATGTAATTTTTATTTTTCTTCACTTCTGTTTCGATTTCATCTAGTCTTAGATAAATAAACCGAGTAGTATTAAGATTTAATCTTAATCTTACTTTTTTTAAAAAGAAACTTATTACGAACAATTCAGATTTAAACCAATTTATCAATTTAAAGGAATTAATAAATTTTATATAATCGGTTTTATAATTTGGCTTTTTAATTGAATTGGTTTGGGTGAACCGTGGAATGGATTGTGAACATCTAGAAATCTGTATTTAGTACGACTAGAAGAAAAATAAATAAATATAAAAATAAAGTCAGTCTTATTAGGGAAGCTGCTGCCTGCTGGGCGGTAATAATGGGTCCCTCGCAAGCAAAACAAAGGAGAGCAACTGGAATCTGTCTTCTGGATTATGTGTGTGAACACGCATAATATTTCATCTTATTCGTTTTTGAACATTAATGAGAGTGTGTTTTTTTTTCTTTTTTTTTTTATCTTGAATCCTATGGATATGTTGTTAAATCCATCTAGAAGGTTAACGGATTGAGCCATTTTCCAAACCGAACAAATGACAACAACTTTTAAAACATACACCAGTAGATAACATATACAGAGTATGAAGTAGGTGATTAGAAAACTCTAAGATCCCTAGAAAATTAATACTAGCTAGTGTGGAATGCAATTATCTAGTGGCTCTCATTAGTCACTAACATGTGGTAGGTTCAAGTCTTCCAAAGTGAAGTTTTAATATTGGCAGAAAAATAGCAATTTCTTTAAACAAAAAAATAAAACCAGCAATTCTTTTCTTTCTACTTTTTCTTTTGTCTTTTTGGGGTTTACATAGATTGTTTCTTCTTTTTGGATTTGTCATGGTTGTTGGTATACTTGTGAGTTGTGACTAGCAACGTTATGACATGCCTAAGAATTCTCATAAAAAGCCAAAATTATAAGGTAACGAAAGCCATATGTATGCATATATTTACTTTTTCACCAGAGAAAAAAAACATGGCTTTGAGAAGAGAAAAAAAACAATAAATTTTAAAAGATGTATAGCTGTAGTTATCTAAGATGTTGAAGAAAAATAACGACATTATAAAAACAAAATCTTCAAGGAGATTTGATTTCGTATCTCCAAATGACCGAAACAACATTCATGACCAAAATTTTCTTTTACTTTTGAATTAATGCGTATTATAAAGTTAGAAGATAACTCTTACTAAAACAAAGAAGAGAGCAAGTGGTTACATATGTTGACCAATACGGGACTTTCCTTGTAAGAAAAGATTATAGTGAAACAAACAGATAAAATAAAAATATAATAGGAGTCAAACATAATGCGAGGAATTTAACAAAAAAAAATAAACATAATGCGAGGAATAATTACTTTTGTTGTCACTGGTTTGAATTCGCATGAAACATGATTTTACTATGAATAAATGGTTAGATATTTTTTTTATGCTGAGTAATTAATTATTCTAAGTATCGAAATATCATATATGATTATATGTATAAGGTTTCTTTGGAAGAAATTAGTGTCTAGACACTGAATTATATCATATAACAAAGTGAGCGACCAAAACTTAGAATAAGATTAAAAATCATGTAATGAATTCTTTTTAAAAATGTATTTGCTTCTTCATGCCTTGCTGGCATTCTCGTACCTATTTCCAAATTCATTCATGCATTTGGACAAATGATGATGCATGATATAGAGATAGATGTCGACGGAAAGAACATTATAAAAACAAAATCTAAAAGGAGATTTGATTTCGTATCCCCAAATGACAGAACCTAGGCTACATTCATGACCAATATTTTTTTTTTACTTTTGATAATGCGTGATATTTTTTGGTATAATAATGCGTAATATAAAGTTAGAAGATAGTTCTTAGTTCTTCTAGTTCTTACCCAAACAAAAGTAAGAAGAGGACACGTGCTTTCAAATATTGACCAATTGGGGACTTCCCTTGTAAGAAAAGATTTGACTCAGTTGCAATTATGCATACAAACAAAAGATGAAGGACAACAAAAATAAAATCAAAAATATAATAGAGAAGTCAAACTTCATTCACATCTTCCATAACATAAAGACACGGACACTTTACCTAATTTTTCTATGATAATTGAATCAAAGGTTCCTCTAATTAACATCCCATTTATATAATCTAGAATTCTAGATGTACGCCTTTTTAGATAGAAAAAAGAAAGTGAGACGAATCTGGAGATCTTTGGTGTTTCTCTGACGATTTTATAAGAATGTATTACTTATAAAAATTATGAAACAAAAATCAAAGCAGATGTGATTTGTGGAGAAATTACAGAACTATCATTACAATTTACAATTTGTTCCGGTACGCCTCAAAAAGAAAAGAAATATAAAGAGAGTAAAAAACACTTACCAAAAAGCTCAATTATTTGATTAATTTATATAAATTTGACTTCTAAATTGGTGGGGCTTGTTGCCTCTTTCTGCTTCACAAGCTCATAAGTCATAAGTGGAAAACTTCTAATAATTTTCAACAATTGTTGACATATATATAGTTTTGCTTTTAGAAAGCATATGGTTTGTGGGAATAACGTATGTGAGTTGATTTACATATTTTAGGTGTAGAAATTAACGTGTTGATCTTAATTTTCTTTTACTAGATATTAGTCGATGATAAACTAATTAAATATTGACCTTTTATTAATGTGTTAACGTAATGAAGCAGTTTAAAGTGTTAAAAGATAATTACAGTGAATCTGGTAGGCTAGAGAGTTTAGACGTACCAAGTTCTATGAAAAAGAGTCTTTCGGTTTCGTAGTTCTTCACTACACAGTACACATGTATGTGTCTTAACATCAAAAAATTGTTATTGCGGTTAGCCTGTTACTAAAAACGGTTGATTATCCAAAATTAATCCCACAAAGTCATAGGCAACTGAATTGAGCCCATAAAATTGACAGGCCCATAAATAAAACGTTGGGCCTACCATCTTTATTCTCTGTCTTGTACCATATTGATGATACTTGCCATCTCGCCTTCGTTCTTAACATTTGGTTTATTAACTCTTCTTATTAACCAGTGCCGGCCCGGAGGACAGGCCACCCAAGCCACCGCTTGGGGCACCACATTTTTTTTTTTATTAAAAGGTTTTTTTTTTTTTTTTTTTTTGGAAAAAAGGGCCCAATTTTATAAAAAAAAAAAGAATTAAGCCCATAAAATGAAAATATTTGGTAGAAGCTAAAGCCTTTTCGAAAAAAATAAATAAAATAGGGTCCAAACAATTAAATTTGAATGTAATAATATTCAAAATATCATTATTTTTGTATAATTTACTAAAAATAGGTCAAAAAAAAATTTTTAGCCCTAAAACTTATAAATATATTGGGCCTCATTTTATTTTTCGTGTAGGGCCTCACAAATTCTCGGACCGGCACTGTAACTCCATTCGGTTAATCTCTCTGTGAATTTTTCAAAATGTGTTTATCTACTTTATTTCTCCTAAAACAATTGTTTGTACCTTATAAAATTATAAACGCAATCGTAAAATAACTGACTATTGCAATAGTAATTATATTTTTCTTCACAACATTAAGTTTTATGTTTATTACATTATCTTTGAAACGAAAATCTTCAATATGTGGTTGGTCTAAATAAATACTGGAGTATAAAAATGAAATAAAAATTAGCATATAAACAATGGAGTGAAATGAATCATGAGTTATACTTTGCTTACTTTGAATATTTTCGTTGCCAAAAGTATTATATAATGTTTAAATATGTTCGAGTGACATGTAAAGCGAAAAAGGTGACCACATTTTCACCGCAAATAATCGGCCCCTCCTTTTGCATTATTTTAATATTTTAGTGTGGAAGTTTTTTGGGTTATAGAAAAAGCAATATAGCCTAAAGAACGTCCAAATCAAATGTTTCGATGTTTTATTAGGATCCGACGATAATACTTATTATATCAACTGACAAATCTTTTGGAAAATTAAGATATCATGTGGTTTGCACTCACATGAGTCCTTCTCATCAATGTGCATGCTTTTTTGTCGTTTTCTTTAAAGCGCTTTGATTTGATCACTTCTTTGTTTTCCCTTCTTCATGGCTTTGTTTCTTTTTCTTATAATATGTTTTTGTCCTTTATATATACAACTTATGTATTCAAGCAGTCTATGCCCTTACCAGCGAAAACTCTTATTTAAGTTAACTAAACTCCTCTCTTGTTTTTTCCTTAATTCTAAAATCATCACTGAAACTCTATTACAATCTCAAGTCTTTTTTTTGGTTTCTCACTATCTCCATTTGTATCTCATCTGTCCCAAAAAAAAAAAAAAAACGTGTCTCAGTTAATAGAGATGTATAGATGCACATTTAACCCACCTGAGGAAGAACTCATTAACTATTACTTGAATAACAAGATCACAGAGAATGATGATCTAGTGGGGAGGCAAATAACCGAGGTCAATATATGTCACCATGAACCTGCTGATTTACCTGGTAATTAATATACATAAATTACCATAATATCCTAAACCCTAAATCTCATGTTTATACTCTAACATTTCTATTCTTTATGTTTATGTGTGGTTTGAAAAGGACTGGCGAAGATAGAATCGAGTCACACTTGGTACTTCATATCGCCGGTGGAGAAGTTTGGGAAGCTCAACCGAACGAAGAGGGCATCGAAAACAGGACACTGGAAGATAACCGGGAATAGTCGTACCATTAAGGACATTGATGGTAATCCTATCGGTTTAAAGAAGTTTCTTGTCTTCCAAGAAAACAAAAGATCTTCTTCTTCCTCGTCATCCACCACTACCACCCAACAACAAAAGACCAATTGGATTATCCATGAATTTCATTCCTTTCTCCACCATCCCAACAAGGTATCTATATCTACATAATACATATATAAACAGAAGTGTTGAAACATTAACTAGTGGCTGACTCTATATATAATCATTTGAAGGATGCATTTGTTCTCTGCAAACTAGTGAAAAAGACAAGAACTAGACGGAGTGGCGCCATCTCAGAGGATTTCCCGGCGGCTTTAGATCTGTCTCTCACTGCAGACCCTATCCTTCACCACTCCCAGGTTACTTCAGAAGTTAAAATATGGGAGGGAAACAAATCATTAAATTCGTTACAACATTAATGTTGGTTCATACTTCAATTTTATTAACCAAAATATGTTTTATTTATAAACGTTTCAGTCTTAATTATTTTCTTAAAAAGGAAGTTAAAGTTTTAAACAATACTTTTGGTTAATCTGGTTCGGTCTTTATTACAAGTTGTTCAGATAAAAGTCATTAGAATTATTGAATTTCCTCTTTGTTTGAAGTTTAAGATTTTTTTATTTGATATGAAGTTTATAACCAAATTGGAAATATATTTGACTATTTATAGATGCTGACGGAGAACAAGAACGAAGATTATGGCGGAGATTATTGTAATGGCTTAGACGAGCTTCTCCCAGTATATCACACCAATAAGTGGATTGATCACTCTCAATACTCTCATCAATTCGATCATTTTCATTGGGATTGTTTCACCGATTTAACGCAGGTACGTATGTAAAATAATACAAAAATAAGAAAATAATAATCCGATTATCAAAAATTATTTGTTTACAAAAATATAATTTATTCTCATATAAATTTCTATCATAATAGTTATGGTACAAGTTTCCTACTAATTAAAAAAAAAAAAACAAAACAAACAAACAAATTTGCCCCTTCACACAGTCAATGGAACAAGGTGAATCAAGCGGCCTCCTTCTCGGAGAAAATGGACACGCGTATGAACAAGACACCACAGAAAACTCCAATGTGAGACAACTTTAACGAAAACATTTTCTTTGCCAACTATATAACGAATTATTTATTAAAAAAATTACTACTACTATTATTATACTTTTGATTCTCTGTTCCGCAGGATTTGGGAGTAGGGGAATGTGAAGTAGTAGTGGTGGCCCAAGTTATGTTTCCAAACGCCAATAACGACCAAATCTAGATAACATTGGGTCACGTGGAAGCATCAAGTTTCAGGCGCCGCACTTGCTTTTCAACGAATGGCTCAGTTTCAACTACTTCGAGAAAAAATCCAAAACCATAAAGGCTATTTGAAATCTTCTTTACAATTTCTTCTATTAGTATATTGCTTTGTTGTTGTACTATATTTCACGGCCTCCCATGAATATTTTAAATATAAATAAAAGTGGTAGGCGCATGTCTTTTTATATTCAAAAGATTCAAATCCAATGAAACAACATAGATTCAGCAAATTGTAACCAAATCCTATATACTCATTAGATATACTGAACTTTAATTATAATTCAAAACATTAATCTATAGTGCATATTTATGATTAGTCAAGTAAGTTCTACAAATTAATCAGGCATATCATTGTAATTAGTCAAGTACTTCAATAATTTCTCTTGGTTTTTTCTTTGAAACACAATCCTAAACATGTACGAAACACAAATTGAATTGAAGATCATATCAGAAACAACTAATTAAAGCTCAACCTACCTCAAATCGTGTAGTACGTGAAGCTCCATTTTGGTTGATACAAGGGATTGGATTGGAGGGTGATTAAGCTCAATTACACAATCAGAATTACCAGGAGTATCCTCATCTTCACTTTTAAACTCTACTTTGCAGACAACATATGCTCTCTGTCCAAATCAAGGTAACGTTTTTTTAAACCCGTAAGAGATCTTACTAGAAAAGTTTGAGAAATACGGTCAAAATCACATTAAGAAAAAGATCAAATATCACATGGAGACCATAATTAAATCAACCCAGCACTAGACTAACTTCTAAGCCGAATCAACTTTATTCTCTTTTTTTCAAGTTTTAGTTTTTACCAATCTTTATAGAAAGTATATATACGAGATATCATGTTTTATCATTAACATAAGTTGTTTAAAGATCTCTCCACTTCCTAAACCAAAGCGGTTGGTCGTTAATTCAGTAATACCAAAAAATGTAACCTAAAATTTGATTGATCTTAGCTAATCTGCAGATTCTCACAACAGAGTAACCAAAAAAAAAAAAAAAAACTAATGGCTATAAATTATAGAATTGAAAAATTACCTGATCGGGAGGCAGAAACGTGGGTTGATACACGTGCATTACCCAATCGGATTTGGATCCATTAGGATTTGCACAAGATTGAAACACCAAAACTTTCTTCTCACCAATCTTAACACCATTGGTTCTTTTCCTCTTACCAATGATTGGTGTGTTGGATCCGGTTTCTTTCCAATAACCCGCACTCGTTTTCCATATTGCTTCGTTAAACTTATATTCATCACGACTATAAAAGTACCATACCATATTATCATTACACTTGCTCTTTGATTTGGCTATAATAATTTTTTTAAAAAACTTAATTTTAAAAAAACAATAGAGAGAGATTTCAACGGTGGTAATGAAATGATTGACATCCCCTTCCTCGATGCCGAGATGTTTTAGCCGGAGGTAATAGTCGATGATGACGTCATCTGTCGGCCGGAATCTAAAATCTGCGGGATAGTCCATTCTGATCGAGTAAACCCTAGAATTAAAAACAATAGAGAGCGATAATAAATGCAAAATATTTTTACACTTTTTTTATATAGGCAAATTTAAAAACAAAATTCCTTTTATTTGGGCAACACAAGAAAATTCCTTAATTTTAAATAAGATATACATAACAAACTTGGTATGTTGATGTATAGTAAAAAAAAAAACAAAGTCTTGTAAGTTGAACGCCGAAACAGAGGATTTAGTCAAGAAACAGAGGATTTTAATTTAGAAGAAGGAAAAAACAAAAATTAATTGATATATGATAATGTAAACAATAATCTTATAAAGAGGAAGAAAAATAAAAGTTAGCATTAGTCTAATGTGTTTTGGACTTAACCATCAACATGACAACATGCACGTGTACAACATATATGATGTAGACTGAAAAGTCCAAAAGAGACTCTTGACATTACTTAAATGAATCATATTGATTTGAAATTTATTCTTGTTTTCTTTTGTTGAACGGAATTTGTTTGTGGGGTTAGGTAAGACTAGAAGAGTTCTTCGAGGTTGATTGCTGTATGAGTTGAAATTATACAACTTTGTCTTCACAATGGAGAACACACACAAGATGGGAAAGTTACAAAACAAGATAGACATTGTTAAGTCAATGATACAAATTTGTCTTCTCTAACCACTTTCTTATCACATATTCGCCATCTTTTTATATATACTAGGACACACATACAAATGGAAACGTTACAAAACAAGAAAGACATAACATATACTTCTGCAGATTTTTGGAAAGTACAAACGGTGTTTTTGATCACTTTTATTGCTATTATGCTCTTGAGATAGAAGAACATAGGTGAACTCGAATTTTCTTGACGAATTTTTGTATCATCCTGTGAAAGAAACCAGCACTTGTCTTCTTGACCGTCTCTTGACCCAATTTATACACTCCAATCTCAATCCCTTGTGCATCATCATAAGGATTATTCTTGTTCTCGGATGTATCAATACTGGTTCTCGGAGCTTGGCTCACCTTGAATCATATAAAAGAAACAAAAAATTGTTGTAATGATTGCTGGCACAAAGTAGCATTAGGGATTGTTTGACTCGGTGAAAAAGAGATAGATAATAAAGCTCACCTCTTGAGTTAGTGACCCTAACTTGATTGTTGAGTTAGGAGATTCTTGCAGGCCTTTGATTGGGTCTACGCAATGATTTGAGCTAGCAAAACTATCACAAGTGCTCGAGGTTTCAATAGATTTCTGTCGTAACAAAACAAAAAACTTTAGCTTTGCGAGGTGAAATCTGAAAACAGAGGAGATTTATAAAGGTACAATAGTAGAATTTAGCTTACTGTTGTTGGAGATAGCAAATCAGAATCATTATCATCACTGCTATCATCACTGAAGACACCAGTTAATGACTTTGGAGGTTTGTAATCATTGCGATTATCTTGCATAAACATGATACTCCTCTGTTCACCAGCATCATCATCATTCAACCATGTCTCCCATTCCTCAATCGGTATAGCATCTTCGATTTGAGCTTCTTGCTGCACATCACCAAACCGACTTGGATTCTGTAACTCTTCGCTGTGAAACGACGATCCCTGAAAAAGGGAAGAACACAAAACAAGTCGTTGTCAGTCTGTCAGATTTAAAAGAGAGAAACAGAGAAAGTTTCGAGATTGACCCACCTCAGAATTGTTCACAAGCTGAGGGATTAAAGGGTCACAACTCTGCTCAATACCACTACCAGAAGAAGAAGAAGAAGAAGAAATCTCCTTCACGTCACCCTTAAACATAACTTTACAGATAGTGTATGTCATCATCATCTGTAAAACAATTCAATCAAATCATAATCACCTAATATACGATTACGAGCAATCAAATCACAGTAAAGAGCAAGAAACAGAGAGTACCTGAGTAGGAGAGAAAGCGTGGTACTCGTGCATAACCCAATCGGATTTGGATCCACCGAGTTCCTTACTGTAGTAAAACATCAAAATCCTTTTCTCACCGATCTTTTGGCGATTACGCATGATAGCCTTTGGTTTTCCAGTAATCTTCCAAAACCCAGATTTCGTTTTCCTAATCTGTTGCTCACCTCTGCCATATTTGTTCTCCTTAGGGCTGAAGAAACACCAAGACTCATCTTTCAGTTTTATCCTCGACTGACCTACCAAAAACAAAACAAAAAACCCTAGAATTAGAAAGTAGCCGATGATGATTCGATTCAACAGTGAGAATGAAACTCGTGAAAGACTTACAAGGTAACTCCCAAGGATCGAAGCTACGGATAGTGACTGTGCTAATGACTCGATCGACATGACTCGTGTCCCTATTGGAATTTTTTGGTCGGAGGTAATCGACGACGATCTCCTCGTCCGTCGGACGGAATCTTAAACCCACCGGATTCTCCATTTCTCTATTGCGATCAAAAAACGAAGAGGGAAAAAGAAAAAGAAAAGGATCAAAAAAATATGCAGCAGAGAGCTTTCGCCATTGTTGCTGTTGTTCTGCAACTTAATCGGAGAAGAAAGACGAAGAGGGTTTTATTATTTATAAATAAATTTATTTAACTGTGACGGTAAACGTACTCCTTACGCTAAGACATGGGTTAAGTTTTGGAATGGTAAATACGTGGCACGTTTGTTTATCACTCTTATTATTTTATTTTATTTTATTTTATTACATCGTAACAATTCCTTTATTGTCCATACCAATCTTTAATTCGTGAAATGAATAAGAAAAATATTCCCCAACAAATTATCTTACCTTGCGGCTTTGTTTTTTTTTTAAAAAAATTTTTAATCAGAAAAGGAGGGGAAAAGAAGATTTGCAAGTTGCAATTTTGCATAAATATTTTTAATCAAAGATTGGCATATAGCGACGTATCTTTTCATCATGTGACGGTAGTTTCTCCCAACACGTAATTACATTTATTTATTTAACATGTTTTATGTTTCCCTTTGTTGGCCCATTTGAAAGATATACAATTCACATCTGATTAACGTTAACGTCGATGGTCCATTATCTATGTTGAAACAGAAACATAGATACGATAACAAAAAGTATCTCTATATACGAATAGGAAGCTTCGTAGTTCGTACAAGCCGTAACCAGAAATAACATAAACTGATAAATCTTTTGTTTAAGGGAAGAAAGAATTGGACGACAAAAAAAAAAAAAAAAAAAAAGGGGAAGAAAGAATTGGAATGCGTATACAAAGTGAATATTCAATTACAATGGAAAAAAAATTTAAAAATGCGACGGCGTGGAATGATAAAGACGTGGCAAGTTTGGTTATCATTTGTCACAATCATGTATATATTTACTTATATCGCGTTCAGAAAAGAATAGATATAAAATACTACATACATTGATTGCTTTGTCATCTTTGATTCATGAATAAAAAAAAATGTTCTCCCACAAAATATCCTTATTCCTTTACCTTCTGACCTTTTTAGTTTTAATATAAAAAAGGAGGGGAAAGAGTATTTGCAAGTTGCAATTTTGAAAATTTTAATCAAAAGATTGACATATAGTTACGTATATTATTCATATAACCATTGCACTTATCATGTGACAGTTGTTAATCTCAACACGTAGTTAAATTTGATGGTCCATTAACGTCGATGTCGGTTTTAACAAAAAAAAAAAAACGTCAAATGTCGATGTTCCATTGATTATTTATGTAGATACAAATGATGTCAAGAAGTAAACCACATATAATTTGAATACAGGAAACTTCGTAGAAGGCGTAGAGAAAAGAACTAGACAACCTATTACTTATTAGCAAAATAGTACTTAGTAAAATTTGCAAAATACGTTATAAGAGTTGTACTTTAGGATTTTCATCCAAGAAAAGATATTAATTATTATTATAGAACAGTGAAGTGGTGGGCCAGGACATGTTACCAAACACCAACGACGACCAAATCTAAAATATGTGACCTAATTGGGCCACGTGGAAGCGTCTAATCACACGCGCCGTTCTTACTTTTCAACCAAGGCACATTTTCAACTTTCAACTAAGGCCAAAAAAATCTTCTTTTACAAATTAAAGAAATGTTTTTATTTTTTTATTTTTTGGGTGTCGATTTTAGAGAAATGTTTGGTAATAGTTTTGCTGAAATGATTTTGTTTTGGATTGGCTAAAATAAGAATCTTGTTCAATTATTTGTTTATAAAATAAAAAAATGAGGAAGAAAACAAAAAGGTAGCATTACTCTAATGGGGTTTGGACTTAAAGATAAAAGCGACAATATGGTGCACGTAAGATGTAGACTAAAAGTCGTATAGAGACTCTTGACATTACTAAATAGAAGCATCATGATTTGATATTATCCTTGTTTCCTTTTGTTGAGAACCTGAATTTTTTTGTGGGGATTAGGTAGGACTAAAAGACTCAAGGTTGATTACTACGTCAATGAAAATTTGACTATTTTATTAGGTGTATCGTGTATGAGTTGAAATTATCCAACTTTGTTTTCTCTGACTTCTCATCACAAATTCACCGTTTTTATAAAACAAAAAATAGGGGGAATTTACAAAACAAAATAGACATAACATTTTGGTAGTTGTATTAATTGAATTCACACAACTTTATCTTCTCTAACCACTTCTTATCACAAATCCACCCTTTTAATATAGAGAGAGTACATAACAGTCACACAATATGAAAAAACATAACAAGATAGACATAACTTATACTTCTACAAATTTGGATAGTACAGAAAGGTGTTCTTTGGTTTCATCTATTGTTATCATGTTCTTGAGATAGAAGAACATAGCTGCATTTTCTTTACCAAATTTTGTATCACCCTTTTACAAAAACCAGCACTTTTCTTCTTGATCATCTCTTGACCCATTTTATGCTCTCGAATCTCAGTTCCTTGATCCAGAGCTTGGCTCACCTGAAAATATATGAAAGAACCAACAAATTTAATTTCTCTAATCTGATTTCAATGTTTTGAGTGGTGAGACAAAGTAACATGCTTGGCATTTAAAGTAAAAGAGATAATAAATCTTACCTCCTGAGTTAATGACACTAACTTGATTGTTGAGACAGGAGATTTTTGAGTTTTGATTTGGTCAGTCTGATGCTTTGAGCTAGCAAAACTATCACAAGTGCTCAAAGTTTCAATAGAATTCTGTCATATGAAACAAAAACTTTAGCTTTCTGATGTGAATCTGAAAACAGAGGATTATCAAGATACATAGTAAAATTTTGCTTACTGTAGTGGCAGATATCAAATCAGAATCATTATCTTCACTGCTATGATCACTGAAGACACCAGTTAACGACTTTAGAGGTGTGTAATCGTTGCGATTATCTTGCATAAACAGGATATTCCTCTGCTCATCATCATCATCATCATTCAACCATGTTTTCCATTCCTCCTCAATCGGCGTAGTTGCATCATCGATTTGAGATTCTTCCTGCACATTAGCAAAGCCACCAGACTGACTTGAATTCTGTAATTCTTGGCTGTGAAACGACGATCCCTGAAAAAGGGGAAGAACACAAATGTCAGATTTTTCTATGAGATATGATTTCGAAGATTTAAAAAGACAAAACAGAGATAAGTTTGAGATTGACCGACCTCAGATCCTCCAGAATTGTTCACAAGAGGGATTAAAGAGTGAATCTGTTCAATTTCACTACCAGTAGAAGAAGAAGAAATCTCTGTCTCTTCACCCTTAAACTCAACTTTGCAGATTGTATACGTCATCACCTGTACAAATATCAAAACACAGACGCATCAAAAATAGTGAAATCAATCAACATAGCAATCAAATCACAACAGCCACACAAAACCCCAGAATTATGTCAATTAATTAACAACAGATTAAACCCTAAGAATCTGGAATTAGGTCAATCAACCAAAAAAAACCCTAAAAGTTAGGATTTTTAAAAATTACCTGATTAGGAAACAAGGACGTAGCGTGATACTCGTGCATAACCCAATCGGTCTTTGAACCATCTCGATTCTTAAACACCAAAACCCTTTTCTCACCAATCTTTTCACGATTACCTCTTTTGCGCATGATAGTCAAGGTTTTTCCAGTTTTCTTCCAAAACCCAGAATTTGTTCTTCTTCTCTGTTGATCACCTCTGTTATACTTCATCTCTTTAAGACTAAAGAAATACCAAACCCCATCACTCGATTTGATCATCGACTTGGCTGTGATAAAGAAGAGAGGAAAAATCAGAGTTTGGATTCCAAAACCTTGTGAATTTAGTAAAGACTTACAAGGTAAATCCCAAGGATCGAAGCTACAGATATCGACTGTGCTAATGACTTCATCGACATGGCTCGTGTCATCATCGAGATTTTTTGGCCGGAGGTAATGGTCGACGATCTCTTCGTCGGTCGGACGGAATCTGAAACCCACCGGACCCACCATTTTTCGAGAGCGACAAAAGTTTCAGATAAGAAAAGTTAAAGAAGAAAAAAGGATCAAAATATGTATCAGAGAGGTTTCGCCATTGACGATGCTCTCTGCAAGTTTTGTGTTTTTTTTTTTTTAGGAGGAAGACGAATTAAGTGTGTTTATAATATTTTTATATAAAGGCTGTGACGAGAGTAAGTGACGTCATCTATGACCAAATGGTGGGACCAAAGTAGTGTATGACGTCAAGTATGACGAGAGACGGACCCATCATCCCAAGAGTCACATGGGGTTAGCAATTATCTTCTTAATGACCCCACTAAACCCAAGGTTCAATGTTCCAATTGTGACACTTAGCTTGTTTTATTCGCTTTCTTTCTTTTTCTTCGACATTTGTGGAGATTTCTTAAAATCCAAAAAAGATAAACTATTAAAATAATAAAATAAAGAAGTGGAAATTGATGAATAATAAAGTGCTAAAGCTACCCCTAGGGTCTAGTGGCTAAAATCAATCACAAAAGCTGAATGGATTTAGACATATTCTATCTTTAATTTGTTTAATGCCTTGCTTTTATGACCGACCGCCTTCACGATCCGAACCTATTTACATTTCTGGTTCGTTTTATAAAACACACAATAAAAAAAAAGTAAAGGTAAAAAAAGATTTACTAATTATGACGGCCTTTAAGATATTCTAAATGTTTTAGGCCTACTTTAGTAAAAAGTTAGCATTAGTCTAATGGGGTTTGGACTTCACCATCAACATGACAACATGCTCGTGGTACACATATGATGTAGACTAAAAGTCCAAAAGAGACTCTTGACATTACTAAAATCAAGTATCTTGATTTGATAATAGTCGTTCTTGTTTTCTTTTGTCGAACCTGAAATCTTTTCAGGGGGTTCGGCAGGACTGGACTAGAAGAGTCGAGCTACGTTGATTGCTACGTGAAAGAAAATTTGACCATTTGGTTAGCTGTATGATTTCAAATTATACAACTTTGTATTCTCTTACCACATCTTATCAAATATTCACATACAATGTGGAAACGTTACAAAACGAGAAAGACACATAACATAAACTTCTACAGATTTTGAAAGTACAAAAGGTGTCCTATGAAACAAAAACTTTAGCTTTGTGAGGTGAAATGTGAAAACAGAGGATTAGAAAGGTAAGGCAAAATCCCCTTGCATAGAAACAATGTTACTCTGTCTCTGCTCATCATCATTGAACAAACTGTTCCACTCATCAGTCGATATATTGTTGATAGCCCTGCGCACTGCATCTTCCAGTTGAGTTTCTTCCTGCACATCAAGTTGTTGTCAGATTCTCTATGACTATGTGTATGACAATGAGATATGATTTGAAAGACAAAAAATGAGATTGACCCACCTCTGTCTCTACACTAAAAACTCCAAAATCGTTGGTATGAGGGATCAAAGAGTGAGTAAGCTCAATTCCACTACCAGAAGAAACAGAAACCTCTCTGCTTTCACCCTTAAACTTGACTTTGCAGAGTGTATATGTCATCATATTAGGAGACGAGAACGTAGCGTGATACTCATGCATAACCCAATCGGACTTGAGACTCTTATTAAAGTAAAACATCAAAACCTTTTTCTCACCGATCTTTTCGCGATTTCCCCTTTTGCGCATGATATTTATGGTAGCTCCAGTTTTCTTCCAAAAACCAGACTTGGTTTTTCTCATCTGTCGATCACCTCTGTTATATTTATTCTCCTTACGACCAAAGAAATGCCAAACCTCATCACTCGATTTGATCATAGACTGGGCTGGCAAAACAGAACAAGAAACTATTTTAACAGCTGTTGGGAACCAAAAAAAAAAATATACACTCGTGAGTGTACTTAAGTAAAGACTTACAAGGTAAATTCCAAGGTTCTAAGCTACAGATATCGACTGTGCTAATGACTTCATCGACATGGCTCGTGTCACTTTCAAGATTTTTCACCCGGAGGTAATGGTCGACTATCTCCTCGTCGGTCGGACGGAATCTGAAACCCACCGGATTCTCCATTTTCCGACAATGACAAACGTTTCAGATCAAAAAGCAAGAGAAAAGGAAGATATCAGAATATGGAACAGATCAGAGCTTTCTCCATGGTCGTTGCTCTACAAGTTTTTTTTTTTTGTTTTTTTTTATGAGGGAGCTAGAGATTATATGGTTTGTGTTTATAGATCAAGAGGAACTACTATTACCGACGAGGGTGGACTCAGATATGGGGGCATATTCTCTTAGGTGAGCGAAAGCTAAAAACTTAAAAAAGCTAAAAACTTAACAAATGCCTTCTTTTGTGACAGTCTTATGTTCTCCATTCATATTCACTTTTCGCGTTTCTCATACCTTTCTTCTCTTTTATTTTCTTCTAACATTTCGCAGTGAGACCCTACTAGTGTCCAGATGTCCTTATCAATCTTTGATTCACGAATAAGAAATATATTCCACTCACAAGATCTCTTAACTTTGTGACTTTTGCTTTTGATGAAAAAAAGGGTTTGCAAGTTGCAATATTGCATTTTGGTAAAATATTGGCATATAGTGTGGCATTTTTTCCCATATAGTTATTGCACTATCATGTGACAGTTGTTACTCCCAAATCCCAACACGTAAAGATGAATTAAATATGCATTTCCTTTTCTTTTTTTTCCTCATGTATGCTCCCCTTTACTAAATTTGATGGCCATTTTGGAAAATATATAATGAGTTTATGTTTAACGTTGACTTTAACATTAATGAGTTTATTTAGGTCAATTATATATGTCAAAACAGAAGCTTTTTAATTAAAGCTTAGATTCAATAACAAAGTAAACCACATTTTAGTTTGTATATAGGAAACTTCGTAGAAGGCGACAAGGGGTAACCAGACATCATTAAAGTAAAAGCCGAATAGGAATTAGCATACAATGTGAACATTAAATTACAAAAGACATAAATACAGGAGAACGTACTTTCATATGATTATCGCAATTAGTTACTACCAAAACTAATGTGTTATTTTAGTTAAATTATTTCACATAATTTTTTTTCTTATAGTATCTAATATGTCTAGGTTTAAATTTCCATTTTCGACTCTTATCTTTTTAATTAAAGCTATTTATAATTTTAGAATGTATCTCTTCACTTTTTTAAAAAGCAATAACGTTAAAACTTGATAAATATTATGGATAATGAAAAGTAGCAGAATCACGTTTTCAATTCATTACGTATAGTTGTGATAGTGTTTGTTTTTCAATGATACAAATATGGATAACCCCATAAAGACTGATTCTTGAAATGAATCAAATTCCTTCACAAGGAGAAAAGAAAGCATATATGCAGAGTGGGCTATGATTTACTTGATAAGAAAGAGACCAATGGCAGTGACGATGAGTGTTGAAGGCAAACCGAATTTCAAGTGTTTAGTGAAAGTGAGAGTGTATCCATGGCTCACTGCTCTACGAGCTTGCTCACACACTATCAGGTTTGCTGCTGAACCAAGCAATGTCAAGTTTCCAGCCACCGTGCTCACCCACGCCAGCAACAACCACGCCTTCTTCTCCTCCTCTCTCCCCATCGCTGATGCCGCCACTCTTGCCCCCAACAAAAGCACTGCAAACGATTAAAAAAACAAAAAAGAGTCATTCACATGGTCTTGTGGTTCCTTTTGAGTCAAGAAATTGTTTGTGGAGCCAACAAAACATGTTTGTTTGGCTTTAAAGATAATGACATTACCGGTTGGTACATTAGATGCTACATTGGAGAGGACAAGAATCACAACTGCTAGAACCGCGGTTCCTTTGGCTTGATCGATTTTGGCATATGGCTCCATTAGGTCCCATAGAGCGGTAGGGATACCAGTTTTGTTGAATCCATCAACGGTTATGAACATCCCGCAGAAGAAGATCAAAAGCGAATACGATACCTGCAAAAGTTACAACTTTGATTAGATCTTTGAATTGTTATCATTAAAGAGTTAAGAAATTTTTGGTTTTCACCTTCTCAAGAGACGGCCTTGCGTCTTTGAAATCAAGAACGACGAGTGCTAGAGCCGCAGTAATTGCGGTCCACGACATGTTTAAACCCATAAGCAGAGATATTAGCATTCCTAATGTGATCAAATAAACACTTGATTTCCATAAAACTCTTCTCCATCTCTTGGTCTGGAACATATTGTTGGTATTATTGCTCTCTCCTTGAGACTCTGCGTCGGTTTGTTGTTCTCTTGACGCATTTGAATTGCAGCTTATTAACTCGTTCTCACCCGCTGAACCCGCTCTGTTTCTGAGAGTCTCGGCGGCATCCATTCTCAAGTTTGAATCTTCAGATGTAACTGGCGAAAATGTAGCTGGCGAGAACCGATGAGATGTGACATCTTCTTCGGCAACAAGTTCAGCATCTGCATCTTGTACTTCTTCTTCGTCCTCTTTATGATCTGACAATAGCCGCCAATACATACCGAGAAGAAGCATAGCATTAACGGTAATACCAACAATCATCGCGGGAAAAACCCCAAGAAGAAACTCCCAAAAGGGGATCTTGCTTTGAACCGCGATAACAAGATTCTGCGGATTCCCAATGGGAGTAGCAGAAGAACCAATATTCGCACTCGTGGCCAAAGCGAGCAAAAAAGGGTGAGGCGGGAGGTTCTTTTGCCTAGCGATCTTCAACACAAACTCAGTTAAAACCACACAAGATGTATCGTTAGTAAACAGAGCGCTTGAAACCGCGGAAACAAGACAGACTCGACATAGCAAGTCTTTAGGTCCTTTACTCTTCCACGAAAGCAATGTGCCTAAGTACTTGAACATATCAGCTCTCTCAAGATATATACTAACAACCATTGTTCCAAAGAGAAGACCGAGTATCGGAAGATCAATGGCTGCATAAGCTTGTTCAGGGGTTATCACTTGGAAGATAACCATTAGCATTGCACCGAACAAAGAACCGGCGGTTCGACCAATTGGTAGGAACGGCACAGAGGGAAAAACTGCTAATACCCAGAAAATGGCAAAGGCTATTGAACCTAAAACCAGCTTTATTACTGGAGCCATTGCCATTTTCTGATCTCTGAATTTCAGATCAATTATAAGAAAAAAGCATGGACCTTTTATAAACCCTAGTAGTGAAATTGGAGGCTGTGAAATCCAGGATTAGATCAGAAACCCCAAGAAAAATCTCAGGACGTTGACGATCGTCTCTGTTGAAAAACAAGAAAAAAGGGCATTTAAAATTTTCCAAGTAAAAAAGACAGTAATTGGATAATCAAACAAATTTGACCACTTTCTGACACATAAAGAGAAATTTCTCGAATAAGTTTTAAAATTCAGTTTCTGAAGGAGTAATCGAAGACGAAGGAGTGTAACAATTTCAAAGAAGAACACTCAGAGAAGAAAAGTACTCACCTTTATAGTCCACCACGACGAACTCCAACAACCAAAAAGACAGCCTTTTTTTTTTTCCCAATTTTCTTTAATTTCAATAAAAGTGAAGACACTGAAAAGCTTTTTCTCTCTGTTGTGTTCGCTGTTTCAGATCTTTCCTTTAAGCAATATTCATGTTAACAATGATTTTTGACACGTCATTGGATTAATCAAGTGTTTCTTTTATATAACAGCCAAAATTGAAGTGTTAAAACTATTATTAACGAGTCAACTCTTTTGTTGATAGAGATTAGAGATCGACATGATAATGTACTTTAAAAATAAAATAAAAATTTAAATCCATCTTATTGGCTCAAAGTTTTAAATTCCTTTATATTCCGCAAAAAGTCGGTTCATTAAGAAAACAAAATCTTTAATTCTATCAGAAACAGTGTTGCAATTACAAAACTATACAAAATACAAAGGTATAGTAAACTTCTCATTGCAACTCTCAATCTCATTGCTTCTTTACATGTACAAGAGCCATAATAAACAAAACTTAGCTGCATAGCATTTTGACCGGCGAGAATTGTACGGTGAGACAAGCATGATCGGATAGATTGTAATTCTCCGGCCACAATCCTTTCTCTGCTTCTTGCGGATACAATACAGCTTTATTCACTTTCAATCCGATTGCTTCATCTTCTCCTTCTTCTTTCTTACTCTCCATCACACTCTCTTTGCAGTTTCCAGGTTGATTTACCATCGTCATGTTCCAAATTTTCTGACATTACATAACACAACACAACACATCAGAGTCTTGATTGACGTTTTAAACAAAACTACCGGTTTGTTATTTCCGTTTTGCGCTAATTGGTTTAGTTTAATTTACCTTAAGTTCTTCATAGTCGAAGACACCATTTCCATCAAGATCAGCTCGAACCCATAGCTCTTTTGTCTCTTCGAAGCTAAGTCCATGTGGAATACCCGTAAGATTTACCTACCCAACAATATCAAATTTTGATGTCAGCAACTCAGCATAAACGTCCATTCGTCGTTCAAAGAAATTGTAAATATCTGGAAGAACTTATGTGATCCTCCTTATTCTAATGTTATGACAAGTGAAATCTCTAGATGATCACAAAGTGTTTCCAGAAGTGTCATATTCCAGTAAGAATTTGCAAATTAAAGATTTTTAACAGTATTTGTGGATAATTGAAGTCTCTCTAGGCTCTTTTTTTCCTGAAGAAAATGTATTTACCTTTTGAAGTGCTAGGCAAAAGTCAGAGTAGGTGAGTGAATCACTGTGATTATTCGCCCCAAGAAAAGCAAAGACATCGTCCTCGGCTATGGAAGCTTTGTGGAGTTGATACTGGAAGAATCATCAAGAGAAATCAGAAATAAACTAAATTGGACATGAATATATCGTTTATGAAAAAAAGTAAAATTGGAAAGAATGAGACATGACACTGTAAGTAATACTAAGTATGATGCGACTTAACATTTTATAATTCTGAAGATCTTACCTTGATAATGCTGAAAACAGCTTCCACCCAACTTGTTCTCAATGGTTTTCTTGAATCGCTAGGGTTACAGAGCCATATGAAATCAACTCCGCATATATTTCCCCTGTGGTTTCTGTGGCTAACCCACTGAAGAAAAAATGAAAGAAAGACGGATAAGGATGTTTCTTTTAGAATATGAGCCGAGTTTTATATAACATAAGGCTGGAGAAAAAAAGGTTAGTAAAAGATGTCTTACCCTATGAGCATCACTGTCGGTATACTGGTGAGCATCATCGTATGATGATATGAACCCTTGAGATCTCAAGAATTTGTAGACATGCCCGCGTTTGCTTCCATTCCAGTCACTGAAATAAGCATATTTCAAAAGTCTGTGATTACATTTTACTGGTGGAGGGACACAATTTCAAGACTCTAAAGACCAGAAGCTAACCCGCAGAGAATAATGGGCATGTGATTAAGATTATTTTCCTTTTGGTAAGCTTCCAGATATTCAAGAATTTTGTAAACCTGTTAAAAGAAGCAGAGATAATCAAATTAAACTATCACAAGATCCAAGGGGAACGGTCTCAAAATGCTAAATGAGGGGAAGGATGACCAACCTGATGAAGTCTTACAATAGACAAACTAGAATCGTGAGGAAACAACAGGTGAGTGTTCACTATAATGACTTCTTGTTGAACATCTTGCTTCCCATTAAGCGGAAAGGGAATAACTGTTTTGACATGTAAGAGCTGAGCAACACGGTCTCCAAAATCGTTAAAGAGCAGCTCCCGGTAATTTACAACTTTGAAGTGGTCCTTATGAATGGCTGTTAAAAGACCTGTAAGAAAGATATTCAAGTCCACAAATGAGACAACAATTCAGCAATAACCACAAGCGCATTGCATCATTCTACTTCAAACTAGAGCTGACACCATATACAATCAAAAGAAGTAAAAAAAAACATGATAGAAAAATCAAGAATGATACCATCACCACGACTGTTTGTTCTAGCCAACTGAAAAATAGTGTAGCCTGAAGTGCCAAGCTGGTCGTGGTACATGTTCACTAATTCCTCATTCCCAACCCAAACTTCCTATGAACAGTCACAATTGCTAAGAGTCAGCTAAAGCTCACATAACAAAAAGTCAATTTGACTCTTTCCAAGACAAAAATTCTTAGTGTACCTGGAGACAGATAACTGAAGAACGTTGATGGATTAGTAAATCTAAAATCCTCTGGTTACGAGCTAACCAAAGCGAGCGAGAATCGCTCTCTCGAATGCTATGATTCTGTAATAACACCCAACACAATCAAACCAATGTCGTCGATTCCAGAATCAACAGGTAGAGAGTGAAATCAGAAGAGAAACAAACCTTTTGATCAACGCGTTTATAAATCGGAGCCAAGATATTGAAAGTGGTACAAGAAATATTCGATTCCACCATTGAAGAAGCTAAGTTGGAGTTGAATCTCTGCACAAACAAACACAATCGGCGAATCAAATCTCAGAACAATTAGAAGAAAAACAATCACATGGAGGAAGAGCGACGAACCATAACTGAAAGCGGCTTGTTGTTTCTGCCGGAGAGTAGACCGGAAAAGTAGATCGGAAAAGGAACGGCAGCGAGGACGACGAAGAGGGAGAGTGGTGAAGAGAAGGAAGGGATGAATCTAGACCGTAGAATTAAGCTCAGCCTGCTTCGATTCTGATGGCTTTGCATTTGTGCTTTCGAATTCTCAAGAGATCTTTTTCTGATTTTATATATTTCCTTCGGATTTATTTCCGTCTCTTTTTTATTTGGCAGTACTTGATTATTTTATTTTATTTTATTCATTGATTAAAAAATTTATGAACCGTTTGTTTCGTAAATATCTATTTCTTCATAATTTCAATGGATTAAAGACTATGTAACAACAACACAAGGTCTTCTTCTCTCTTAGCAAACAAAACATTCATTCTCAGGTCCATGTTATTTCTTTTACAATGACTATGTAATTTCATTCATAATTTTCAATGAATAAAAGAAATCTTATAAAACTAGTCTATCGACCAATTGTAGAAGTTTCTTTAGTGTTAGTATTGGCCATTCATGGAAGTTTACAATGATTATAACGTATAAAATCATACTTCAATTTGTCGACCATTTTTATAGATTTATGAGAAGAGGTAAGTAAATAAAGAAATTGCAAGGAAGAAGAGGGATATTAATGATTGGAGAAGGAGAAGCGCGTCTCTAGCTGGGCTATGTCGGTGCTCATCACACGGTCGTGTACCACACGGATTATATATTATCCTTTTACAGCAATTTTTTTTATGTCATGCCTTCAAATATCAAATTGCTTAACCACGTTGTATTTTTTATTATTAACTTTTTGCTTCTTTATCAAATGTCAACGCATTAACAAATGCTACTAAGAATCTAAAAATTTTATACTTATCTAATGGGCTCTAAATGTATGGGCTTACGATCTCGGATTTTGTGATATCTTTCGCTCTAAATTGTCAAAGAAAAACCTTTGAAGATATAGGCTGCAGCTCAAGTATCCAAAACCAGACAATGAAAGGGAATCAAGTAATCAACCATATGATGCCATGTCACACTTACACCTTATAAAGAACATGTGTTAGGAAACCAAAAACAAACTAGAGAAAACAACCCAATTATGAACTCAGAATGGGAAATGGATTTGCATCGAAAGCTTACATTTTTCAAATGCACAAAGTGGCTATTCGAAGGCACACTTGATCCTATTAAGAGAGATAGAAAGAAGATGAATAAGGCTACTTTCTCTATATATCTGTTTTTTAGAATTAGTGTACCTAGTCACCTAGATTCATTCCCATGAAACACCTTCAAAGCTCTTACTCGTAGCGTCTATACGTCTCTCAATCTCAAGTAATGAATTCAAAAATCAAAAATAATTTATTAGAAAATTAATCATATGATTAAGTGTTTAAATTTACATCAAGTTCAGTTTGTTTTCTTTGAAATAAAAATACTTTTTTAGTTAAAGAAAATTTTAAGAACGGGATGCTAAGTTCGATTTATTTTCAACGTACTTAAATCTAACACTTAGATTTTTAGAAAAAAAAACATTTTGTATAATCAAAAAGCTTTAGTAAAATATTTTACTTAAAACATTATTTTAAAAAAAAACCTAAATAAATTTAGAATACGTGAAAACATGTTAAACTTATGACACCAAACTTAAAAGACAAATTAAAGGAAATGATTCAAAATCCGGTTTATTTTCAACTTATTTATATGTAACATTTAGAATTTTTAGAGAGAAAATAACGTTTTGTATAGTATTTTTTTTTGTCAAATTCAAAAACTTTTAAGTTAAAAATCAAAAAGTTTTATTAAAACATTATTTTTGAAAACCGTTTAAAACATAACTTAGTGTTAAATTTTTATTACGTGAAAACATGTTGAACTTATGACACCACAAGACTTACGGAGCAAAAGGACGGGATGCTAAGTCCGGTTAGTTTTCAACGTATTTAAATTTAAAACAAAATTTTTTATAAAATTCAAAACAATTTACTTAACACATTATTTTTAAAACCGTTAAAACATAATTAAGTTTTTAATTTTCATTACGTGAAAACATGTTAACTTTATGACACCTCAAGACTTATAGACTAAAAGAACGGGATGCTAAGTCTAACTTATTTTCAAGCTATTTAAATTTAACACTTAGTTGTGTTTTTAAACATAAATATTTTTTAAAATTTTAAAAATTTTAGTTAAAAATCAAGACAATTTACTTAAAACATTATTTTTGAAAACCGTTTAATACAAAACTAAGTGTTAAATTTTAATTACGAGAAAACATGTTGAACTTATACACCTCAAGACTTATGGACCAAAAGAACGGGATGCTAAGCCCAACTTGTTTTCAAGCTATATAAATCTAACACTTAGTTTTGTTTTTAAACAAAAATATTTTGTAAAATAAAAAAAATTACTTAAAATATTATTTTTGAAAACCGTTTTAAACATAACTAAGTGTTAAATTTTAATTACGAGAAAACATGTTGAACTTATACACCTCAAGACTTACGGACCAAAAGGACGGGATGCTAAGCCCAACTTATTTTCAAGCTATTTAAATCTAACACTTAGTTTTGTTTTTAAACAAAAACATTTTGTAAAATAAAAAAAAATTACTTAAAATATTATTTTTGAAAACCGTTTTAAACATAACTAAGAGTTAAATTTTAATTACGAGAAAACATGTTGAACTTATACACCTCAAGACTTACGGACCAAAAGGACGGGATGCTAAGCCCAACTTGTTTTCAAGCTATTTAAATTTAACACTTAGTTTTGTTTTAAAACAAAAACGTTTTGTAAAATAATAAAAAATAGTGTTGAAAATACTTAGTTTTATTTTAAAACAAAAACATTTTCTATTCTATTATAATAAAAAAAATGAACGAATAATAGAAGAAATAGCTTACAGGGAATAAGTGTTGATGATAGTGTTTGTCCACATATTTAGTAGGCGATAACTTCCAATAGGCTGAAATTGAATAAAACGAAGAAAAGAGTCAATATTTGTTGAGAGGGATAAATAATAAACTTAGAAACAAAAGAAAATAAAGAAAAGCAGAGAGGATTTTGGAGATTACTTACAGGTCAAGAAAGAGAGAATTATGATATTGGTGTTATTCTTGAGTCATAACTGCATCAACCCTAATTGAAGCGTACTGTGATTGTGAACGACGATTGGGCCTTCTTCTCTCGGACGATAGGGTTTGTGTAGATTATGATCGACGCATGCTGCGGCCTCTCATCCACCGCCACGGCAAGTATCGTCGAGATCAATCATCTGTATCAATCGAATAAATTCATATGGATGATTGAAGATTCACACGAAAATATTTGCGATTCAAAGCTTTAGAAGAACACGAAAAGATATGATGCTTGCTTTAGAACTTTCTCTCTCGAGATACAATTTTGATTTCTCTCGAAGAAGTAAGAAGAGATTACGACTATATTTATAAGCACAGAGATGTTAGGTCGTTTCGGAAAAACAAAAAGGAAATTTCTTTTATACACACATGTTATTTTAAAAATATGGAAATCACTCGATCAATAAAAAATGGAAATTTCTTTTATACACACATGTTATTTTAAAAATATGGAAATCACTCGATCAATAAAAAATGGAAATTGATGACAAAAAAAAAAAAAAAAAAATGGAAATTTCTTTTATACATGTTACCGAAAAGAAAAGGAAATTGTTCGTTTTTGTTACGACGTCGTTTAGGAGTAATGACGTCGTTTAGGAGTAATGAGGGTTTCTTACCAGTCAGAGTAAACTTGACAGGCCTTTTAACACTAGCCATTCTCTCATAACCAATCCCAATTTTGCTATGCATTAGCTTCATTGCTAAATCTGCTTTTCCCACTTTCCTCAATGCATTGATCATCACTGTTCTGATCCTCCCAGGCACTTCTCTTCCTCTCTCTGTGTAATCCCATCAGCTAATTTACAGAGTGTTTTAATCCGTCCGCTAAAGACTTCTTCGATTCAAAGAGAATAAGCGCTATGTAACCATTTCATTGAATCCAGAAAACATGGCAATCTTTTCTTTCAACAATACCGGAAACAAGAAAATGTTGCAGATTAAATCTAAAAAAGAAAGAACAATAGAAAAACTCTTCTTCTCCTTGTAATTTGGTTACAACAAAACCTGTTCCTCAGAGCTCTTAAAGTGGTTTTCCACTTGTCTTGATGTCATTTCTGATTGCTCCTTGAATCATCTTAACGATCAAGTACTAAAAAGTAGAAGAAAAGATTTCACTTGTTTACCAAATTCGAAAAAGACAATAAAAATCAATTGTGTCTCTTTCTTACCTGAACGCCGATGATAAGAGGGATGAGTTTCTTTCCTTTATCATCAGAGTAAGAGCCATCTACCATCTTCTTGTCTACATGAATTGCTTTTCTCTGGTTTGTTGCTACATCAGTTATCGCCTTAACCAAGTTCGGGATCCATGCTTCACCATTCGGAAGAGCCTAAAGCAAGAGCAGGTAAGCAACTTTTAACAGTCAGTCTCTCTCCAAGTCGAATCAAATCAGAGATTCGAAAACACAAACCTTTTCGTCCTTATCGTTCTTGCTGCATCTTCCACTGTTCTCTGCATAGACTACTGCAATTGCAGAATCCTGCAAGCCAGTAGAATAATGAAACTGATTCTTGCTACAATGAACCAAACATACATTGGTAAGACTATTTTCTGAGACGGATATATGTATATAACCATACCTCAAACTCTTGTTTTCGCATCTTAGAACCAGCACGGATAGTTTTGAGGAGAGAATCTGATCTCTTGGAGGAAAAAGTTTCGTAGGAAAGTTCATCGGGAGGGGAAAATTGAGCATGAGTCAGAACAAGCAAGGTTTTGCACCATATCTCTTTTCCAAAGGTTTGGGTGATTGCCTTAACAACTTGCCTATCTAGCTCATCGACTCTATACACGTCCAAACGATCAACATAGAGCAAGACATCTATGGTTTTGTTCACAAGAAACCTGTCCAAAATCCGAGAAACACAACAACTATCGTAAAAATCAACAAAAATTTCAACTTCAGCCTAAACTGGGAAACGCATAATTAAAAATTTCAACAAAAACCCACAAGTAAACATTTTAACCACCTATTTACTTCAGCCTATATGCAACAAGTAGATCTAATCATATCAATGAAGAGCTTGTGAAACAAAATGTCATCTAAGAGACTAAGACAATGAAGGAAGAGAGATTCCAAAAGAGTAGAGCCACTGACCCTTTGATTAACTCGAGGGCTTGGTGATTGACATATCCAGCTTCCACAAGTCCAGGGGTGTCAATAATGTTGATAGTGAACCCTCCCATTGTTCTTGAAACCATCACTGGTCTCAATCCTTCAGCCTACAAAATCAACAAAACAGAACCATCAATATCTTGACATGACTAAACTTTCTTAATCCAAATTAAAAAAATCAATTCCAAGCTTAGAGAAACTAAATTACGTACCTGGAAAGGACTGACACGGACGACTTGTTCACCGATAAGAGAATTGACAGTGGATGATTTTCCGACACCGCCTTTACCCAGAACAAGAATTGTCATTGAGTTCATATCCTGCAATTACAAAAAACCCATTATCTTCCTAATCACAACGGAGAATCCGAGAAACCGACTTAGCACCAAAGAAACAGGAACAACAACAAAAACAAACCTTTTGCTTCAATTTTCCAAAGAATTCAATCAGCTTTTCTTGGGTAGCTGCTGGAAATTGCTGAAACCCAACCCATTCACGAACGAGAGACCCCATCACTCCAAAACCCTTCAACAAAATTTTATGAGTTTTCTTTTGGTATATAATCGCTAAACACCTACTGATGACGATGATTATAATAAACTTCGAAAGCGATAACGTTTTGGGAGATTTGGAGGAGCTTACCGTTGTTGTGAGCTTTCGAGGTTTTTGGAAGAAGCTCTCTCAATGCGTTCCGGAGAAAAAAGCTAAAGCGTGTGACCTTATCGCAACTTTGTTTAATAGTTAAGATTATTTTCACTTTTACTCCTCTATTTCTTCAATGTTTCGTTTTAGTACCCTTAAATTTTGAAAACTAACAAACTCAACCCCAAACCAAATCCAGTTACCAATTTGCGTTACACTTCATATTTTCATGGAAGACTACATTAGGTGGAACATTGGATTAGCATAGCGTCAAGGCTCAAGCGATTCTCTGAACCTTTCTTCGCTTGTACGTCAAGGAATACAAATTGTCAGTATTGGCTTCTCGAGAATGATTGTCTTCGCTCAGGACACGCAGCGGTTTTCTGAGGACCTTGGCTTCCCTCTGAAAGTTATTACTAGACAAAATCCTCTTGCTCTCTGTTGTTTCAGAGCCTCTGTCAACAGTCCTCGGCTTTAAACCAGGAGAGTTCAGGTGGTAGCGGACATATTCTTCTTGCTTTAGAGGCAGATTATGTTCTGTGCTGGAGTAATTTGAAACACCAAGAGCTGTGGGGATAGTGTGGGTTGGGTCATGAAACACCGGTTCTGTACCTTCGGTTGATCTTTGTGTAGTTTCCAAATAGGTTAAGAAAGGGTCTTGGTGATTCAGTAAGCATTTTGGGAGTTCTGTGATAGAACAGGCGATAGTTCCGTAGGGTGGTTTCTCAAATCTCGTACCTAAGTATGGAGACGCTGCAAATCTAGTACTCTTTGAAACGGTTTCGTGGATTTGCTGGAGATTGTTTCCTGGAGCTACATAGGGTTCCCTGAGAATGGCAGAAGAAGATTTAGGGACTAATTTGAGAAGACCCTTTGGCAAAGTCTGATGATGATGGCCAGCAGAAACTAAGCTGGAACCTTGGTACCGGCATACTCCTTCCTTGGTTATCTTTACCTTGAGACTGTTCTTGGAGCTGCCACTGCGATGGAAGGTTAAACTTTTTGATCTATTTCTTTCCACAGGTTTCACTACATTGGGAGTTTTGAATCTACATGTAGCACTATCCATTTCCTCAGATGGAACTCTATTAAGGTCCAGTCGCTTCAGATTACCGGTTTGAGTTCGTCCTGACCAAAGGAGGAGTCTTGAGTAATTGCCCAATTTCTTTCCATACTGAACCCACAACCTTTGCATCTCGGTGAATGTCTTGATCAGCTTTTCATGATAGAACTTTAAAGAATAGTAATACTTTCTCCTCTTGACAAACATAACACCTTCTTTGAAACAAGCTACCTTTGGAGTAAACAATCCTCCTCTCAATATCTTGTAAAACTTATCCTCAGGATTCCCAAAATACAAATTGGCACCACCGAGAAGTTCCTGCATCGTCAGACTGAAAGTCTGTTGATCCATATCTGGCAGAAAACATGAGAGGAAGAATCTTTCTTCTTCAGTCAGAACTGAGTTCCAAGTCTCAACAGACAATATTCCCGTTAAATCAGGTAGATCATAGAGCTCGTATGGTATGTTACAGAGCTGACCTTCTACCATAGCTAGCTCACAGTTCGCTTCCGCAATGTCGCAATCATCAGATTCATCTTCTGAGTCTACCCCAACTATTTTATTCTTAGTCATCTCTCCACCTATAGTATTGAAATGATGACCACTTACTACCCTTGCAACCACAAATACTTCAAATCTCAGTACAAAGGACCATAAGCAGGATACCTAGAAAGAAAACGTTAAAGACTCATCATCAGCAATTTGCAATTCCAGAATTCCACTACAAGTTGTTGCAATGAAACGAACATAAATAGCATTTTACTCACTGATTTATGCAACAACACTATAAAACACTATGAAGCACTCAAAAAAAGAAATCGTAGAGCCAATGAAAGACACACAACCCCAGAAAATCTCCCAGATCGGATCAGATACAAAGCTTAAAGACAATCGATCTCGGATTCAATCAATAACCAAAACCCAAACCTCAAACCCTTGGATTTGACAGCAAAAATGTGCAGAAATATGAATAAATCAAAACAAGTATCATACGAATATCAGCACAAATCGGCTCCGATGAGTGTAAAAAACCTAGCGGAACAAATCAAAATTGAAGAATCTGGCGATGTACAGAGAAATCGATCCGAGGCGTAAAAGATGAGGAGCTTACCGGCTCTAAAGACGGATGAAATTAGCAAATTCAGGGTTGCAGGAACTATATCCGCTTTGCTGCGGATACGAACTTCATCATCGTCTTCAAAGATTCTCTGCTTCCTTTCGAGAGATTTCTATGGCTTTTTCGAAGCTTGAATGCCACAGTGTAGAGGCTAATTACTGTTACACTTGTAATTTGATTTTTTTAATTAAAGCCGCCTAAAGTAACCACTAACCAATCTTTTAATTACTTTAATTAATCATTTTAAATTGTGATTAATGATTAAGTTAGACATTGTACTTCACAAATAGTTTGGGCCTGTAACCAAAAACAAAAACATTATAGGCCCATGTAAACTTAATAAAGGAAATCACCTTGGTCTTTAACCCCATTCCTATGATTAATTAATCATTTTAAATTATGATTAAGCAAGTTAGACATTACTTGATATTTTAGTTAGTATAATAATCAACGGTCAGGATCCTTGAAGTAAAATCATCTCACTTTCAGATTTTCTAAAAGATAAGCCTTTCCCTTTCTCTCTCTTACTAGAAAAGACTAATTCTACCTTGAGCAAATCATTGTATTTTGATTCTGGAATTCTTTGAGGGAACGAGAAAATTGTACAAGAGAGATTCATGGCTGATAGTTGTTGTATCAGACTTCTTCACTTAGCCTTTGTTTTCTTGCTTTTAATTTCATCCTTCAACTTGCAGGTACCTTAAACTTCGTACTCTCTGTGTTCAAATTGCTTTCAAAGATCGATACTTATGGATACTGGTGCTTTCTTCTAGTGCAATTTGTTTCGAATTTTTCCTTATTGTGGGAATGATCATTTTTGCTTATTTGTTGGACTCTTGAGCTACAAGTTTTAAAAAAATTACAGACTTTATGAATTTTTCGATTTTTCTGTGTACCAGTAAGTTTTAACTTTTCAAGCTGGTTTGTCTCTTAATCTCAGGGTACTGCAGCAGGAAATCTTTCCAAGCAGAAACTGACCTCACTGATTCTTCAGGTTTTGATCTTAGTCCACCCAATTTTCTGTACTGTTTTAGTCACTTTTAGATAGCCTAAACGTTGATGATCGACTTTTGCAGAATGAGATTGTAAAGGAAGTCAATGAGAATCCAAACGCTGGATGGAAAGCTTCTTTGAATGATCGGTTTGCAAACGCCACCGTGAGTTTATTATCACCTCCATGACCTTATCTCTTGAAGAGCTACATACTTATCATTGTTCCTGAAAACTTGTGTATGTTTGTGTAGGTTGCAGAGTTTAAGCGTCTTCTTGGTGTTAAACCAACACCAAAGACGGCATACTTAGGTGTACCTATTGTAAGACATTATTTATCTTTGAAGCTTCCTAAAGAATTTGATGCTAGAACAGTTTGGTCGCAGTGCACTAGTATTCGAAGGATCTTAGGTCGGTTTTAATCTTTTAGAATTCCACTATCTCTGTTTTTCATCCAATGATTTACTGACTATTCTTATGTTTTGTGTCAAATTCTCTCCCTCTTTATCGCACTAAAGATCAGGTAAAACATCATTTAAGTGGGTTTTATATTGAACAATGTGTTACTCAGGTCGATGATAACATTAAGGTTTTGGTTTGTTTAGGGTCATTGTGGTTCTTGCTGGGCATTTGGTGCTGTTGAATCACTGTCCGACAGATTTTGCATCAAATATAACTTGGTAACACAAATTTCTCCATCAAGCCTAGATCGATGATTATTACCGCTTTTCTCTTCGAAGATTAATGTAATTGTTTTTGTTCCCTTGCAGAATGTTTCTTTATCTGCCAATGATGTTGTAGCATGTTGTGGATTACTTTGCGGTCTAGGTTGTAATGGTGGATTCCCAATGGGTGCATGGCTGTACTTTAAGTACCACGGTGTAGTAACCGAAGAGGTAAATTCTCTTTATAAATGCAAAGAACATATAATAATGTCAAAGTGATCAAAATGTATTGAACTTTTGCAATGTTGTTGGTTCTTCAGTGTGATCCATACTTTGACAATACTGGTTGCTCTCACCCGGGATGTGAACCCGGTTACCCTACACCAAAATGTGTGAGGAAATGTGTTAGCGAAAACCAGCTATGGGGTGAATCAAAACACTATGGTGTCAGCGCATACAGAATCAATCATGACCCTCAAGACATTATGGCAGAGGTTTACAAGAACGGACCTGTCGAGGTTGCTTTTACCGTTTACGAGGTAAATAAAAGGTTTTCGATCGATTAAACATAGTGATTATATCATGGAACTCCACATTTTCATGTATCCTTTTGTTTTTCAGGACTTTGCACATTACAAATCAGGAGTGTACAAGCACATAACGGGTACTAAGATTGGAGGTCATGCTGTTAAGCTTATTGGCTGGGGAACTTCTGATGACGGCGAAGATTATTGGGTATGAATCTACTTTTAACACAGGATTTAGCTGGAAAATTAATTAAAAATTTGTTCTTTTGAATGGTTGCAGTTGCTTGCAAATCAATGGAACCGAAGCTGGGGTGATGTAAGTTCTTCTTTTCTCCAATCAAACTGTTAAATTTGACCTTCCAAGTAAACAAAACACAGAACCTGAGATATGAAGTGTGAAAATTTCAGGATGGTTACTTCAAGATCAGGAGAGGAACGAACGAATGTGGCATTGAACACGGTGTTGTAGCCGGTTTACCTTCAGACAGGAACGTATTTAAAGATATAACCACTTCAGATGATCTTCTGATTTCCTCATTTTAAACAAGAAGATGTGTCTCTAGTCCAGTGCCGGCTCAGATATAGGGGCGGGCGGTGCGACGGCCAGGGGCCCAATCCCGTGTTCCAATAATTAAGGGGCCCATTTTTAAAAATATTTTTATAAAAGTATTAAAAAATTAAATAACAACATAAAAATAAAATTTATAAGGGCCCATAAATTTTTTTATTTACTGTTTTTAGTTTTAGTAATTAAATTTTTATTAAAAATATCATACAAAAAATTTTTATAACACAAAAACACTAAAAAAAAAAAAATTCTAAGGGTCCAAAATTTTTTTTGCCCTAGGGCCCGTCAAAGTATTGAGCCGGCACTGCTCTAGTCTCTACTTCTTCGGTAATACTATATACAACTGTTAATAAATTTAGTTACCGAACTAATGCAATGAATAAATAAATAATCAAACATGTTACAAAAATACTTATGACATCAGAGATGCAAATTCCTCTAACAAAAAGAATAAAGGAAGGAAGTGTGATTAGCAATAGCAGGCAAGAGGACTGTTACAGTATTTATCGCCTAAAGTAATCCCTTAATTAATCATTCGAAATAATGATTAATAAATCAAGTATGTAGAACAAATCAACGGTCAGGATCTTCTATTGATCTGTCATTCTCTAAAAGCTAAAAGATAAGCCTCTTTATCTCTCTCTTTCTTATTAGAAAAGAAAACTTCCATTAGAGAGAGAGATACCTTGTCCAAACTCTCTGGCAAATCATTTGTTTGGTTTTTGGAATTCGTTGAAGGATTGAGAAAATTTAATCAGAAGAGAAAGATTCATGGCTGATAATTGTATCAAACTTCACTTAGCCTCTGTTTTCTTCTTTTTAGGGATTCTAATTACATCCAACTTGCAGGTACTTGAACCTTCATAATCTCTGTCTTCTTACAAAGATCGATATCTATGCATGTTATTACTTTCTTCTTGTCTTTTTATTTTTTCTGGGTTTGATCATTTTTACTTATTTGTTGGACTATATAAGCTACAAGTTTTTAACTTTTGAAGCTGGTTTGTCTCTTAATCTCAGGGTATTGCAGCAGAAAATCTTTCCAAGCAGAAACTGACCTCATGGATTCTTCAGGTTTTTTATCTTAATGCACCCAATTTTCTGTTTTGTTTCGTCTCTTTTAGATTGCCTTATCTTTGATGATCTACTTTTGCAGAATGAGATTGTCAAGGAAGTCAACGACAATCCAAACGCTGGATGGAAAGCTGCTTTCAATGATCGGTTTGCAAACGCCACTGTGAGTTTCTTATTATTACCTCCATGATCTTATCAATTATCAATGCTTATCACTGTTCCTGAAAACTTGTGTGTTTTGTGTATCTATGTGTAGGTTGCAGAGTTTAAGCGCCTCCTTGGTGTTAAACCAACACCAAAGACGGAATTTTTGGGTGTACCTATTGTGAGTCATGATATATCTTTGAAGCTTCCAAAAGAATTTGATGCTAGAACCGCTTGGTCACAGTGCACCAGTATTGGAAGGATCTTAGGTCGGTTTTTATCTTTTAGATTTCCACTATCTCTGTTTTTTATCCAATGATTTACTGACTCTTTTTATGTTTTGTGTCAAATTTTCTCCTCAATTGTCTCACTAAAGATCAGGTAAACACATCATTTGCTTGAGTTTTATATTGAACAGTATGTTACTCAAGTGATGATAACATTATGGTTTTGGTTTGTTTAGGGTCATTGTGGTTCTTGCTGGGCCTTTGGTGCTGTTGAATCATTGTCTGACAGATTCTGCATCAAATATAACATGGTAACACAGATTTCTTTATGTAGCCAAGATTGGTGATGGCTAGCATCTTTCTCTTCGAATGATTAATATTAGTTTCTTTTGTTCCCATGCAGAATATTTCTTTATCTGTCAATGATCTCTTAGCATGTTGTGGATTCCTTTGCGGTCAAGGTTGTAATGGTGGATACCCAATTGCTGCGTGGCGGTACTTTAAGCACCACGGTGTAGTAACTGAAGAGGTAAATTCTCTTTTTAACTGCAAAGAACATATATTAATGGCAAAGTAGTTAAAACGTATTGTATTTTTGCAATGTTCTTGGTTCTTCAGTGTGATCCATACTTTGACAATACTGGCTGCTCTCACCCGGGATGTGAACCCGCTTACCCTACACCAAAATGTGCGAGGAAATGTGTTAGCGGAAACCAGCTTTGGCGTGAATCGAAACATTATGGTGTTAGTGCGTACAAGGTCAGATCTCACCCTGATGACATTATGGCAGAAGTTTACAAAAATGGACCTGTTGAGGTTGCCTTTACCGTTTACGAGGTAAATATTAGGTTTTTAGAATGATCAAAGATATGATTATATTATGGAACTCCACATTTTCATGTATCTTTTTGTTCTACAGGACTTTGCACATTACAAATCTGGAGTGTACAAGCACATAACAGGTACTAACATTGGAGGTCATGCTGTTAAGCTTATTGGCTGGGGAACTTCTGATGACGGTGAAGATTATTGGGTATGAATCCACTTTTGATGCTCTGGATTTTGAGTTTCGATCTAGCCGGGTAATTCACAACATTTTCTGTTCTTTTGAATTGTTGCAGTTGCTTGCAAATCAATGGAACCGAAGCTGGGGTGATGTAAGTTCTTCTTCCTCCAATCAAACTTTAAACTTTAACCTTCACAAGTAGCAACATTAGAATTCCAGAGAAAACACAGAACCTGAGATTTAGAAAATTGCAGGATGGTTACTTCAAGATCAGGAGAGGAACAAACGAATGTGGCATTGAACATGGTGTTGTAGCTGGTTTGCCTTCAGACAGGAACGTATTTAAAGGTATTACTACTTCAGATGATCTTCTTGTTTCCTCATTTTAAACAGGAAGATGTGTCTCTGCTCTGTAATACATAATTTGCCACTGTGTTGTTGTTTCCAAATTCCAATGAAATAATTAAACGACTTTCAACCCAAAAAGAAGTCTATTGTACATAGCGTTTAGCTTTTTTTCGTATTCAATATAATGTGTTGTTGTTTCCAATGAAAGAATCAAAAGACATTCAACTATTCTATATAGCATTTAGCTTTTGTTCATATTCTATTTTACATATTTCCTTTTTTTATACATTCTAGTTTCTACTGTGTTGTATCTATACTGTTTCATTCTGCACTATGTGTGACCAATGGTGGATACTTGAGGTTTCTCAGTTTACTAGATTGTTCGGCGATAAGCCGAGCAGTTGTATTAGGACCTGCTTGCATAAAAACCTCGTACCCATCACCTAACAGACCAGTTCTATTGGTTGTAAGCTGCCAGAAAACTCCACCAGTACACGAACCACCGGTTCTTGCACTGTCGTAGATGACATCGTAAACTCTCTTGAAAAACTTGTTCCGTTTCTCTAAGCTGAAACCAGGATACTTTGAAGATTTCCCAAACTCTGTTATCAGTAATGGCTTCTTGATGATATTGTTACAGTCTTCGATATGTGATCCGATCCATCTGTCCACGAATGTATCTTGTTCTCCTGTTCTTGAGCTCTGTAATGGTAGCCTGTTCTTGATTTGGTACAGAGAGAATGTGTTAAAAAGACCAACAAACCAGTAATCAAACACCCAAATTTTGATCTATTCATGAATAGAGACTAATGACTTACCAAGAATCAGGGTAGATATGGATAGTGGCGAAATCGATATCGGGAATTTGGTTATTGGAGATGAAATCTGTACCGGTTAAGATCCTCCCGCCGGGATTGTAAACCGTTCTTTCCGGTATAGAATCTCCGTAAAACCCTTCAAGCCCTATTTCCAGTAGATGGTTTGAGTCTATGGACTTAACATAACTAGCCATTTCCTTCACCCAATTCTGCACACAAAACGACACCGGTTAAGTATGTATACGTGTACATGTTGCATAATATACAGAGGAGAAAGAGACAAACCTGTAGAATATTCGAACCAGTGGAATCATTGCAGCGAGGTTCGTTGATGAGTTCCCATGAGAAGATGGTTGGGTCGTCTCTGTACATTCGACCAGTGATTGTGTTTTTCCTCGTCAACACGGTCTGTTTCATGGTTTTGTCAAACCGTCGGTTTAGTTTGATATTGAAGTCGGTACAAACATACAAAATTCTATATCTAATCTAATCCTTTGTTAAAAAGATATTTAATTTGAGGGACATTTGTCAATAATAAGTTAATAAACATTTTTGGATTGTTACATTTGTCATGTTTGTTGATTATTTTTAATTGATTAAAACCTAACTTTTGACATTTCAAAACCGTCGGTTATCTCGCGTTAACGTGTACAAATAAAATCTGAATATTTTTGCCAGTAACGTGTCGTGTTACATATGATGATGACCTCGATATCTTTTAACTGATACTTATCTAATCAAATATACGAGATTAATTTTTCATATTATTACTAACCTTCACATGGTTCTTGTAGAATTGCTTGACAGCTGAGTTTGTATAGAATTCATCCGGTTCATCTAAACCGGCCCATTCCACGTACTTTTTTCTCCCTCCATAGTCTTCGTAATTATTGACTAAACTAATTATCAATTTAATTTTAAACCTTCCAGCTTCATAGACGACAAAGTCTAGCCCCTGCTGACACAAAAACTTTGTATCAATAATACTCATAAAATGCAATTATAGTTTGCTGTTAATTTTTCTATTAATCAATTATGTTAGATACTTTTATTAGGTCAACAAAAAGGTATCTAGTACCAAATTATGCTTCTAATTACATATAAATATGATTAAGAATATTAAATTATATCTATGCTTTTCTCATTTTTGCGATTATCCACTTTTGTATTAGCGTATGAAAAGGACACGACTAGTTTTTTTCAAGAAACAACCAACAAGGTTTGAAGTTCGTTTGTCGGAAAGTAATATTTTGAAATTTGAATCATTCAAGTTAGATTCACTAAACAACGGTCATCCAAAGATTAATATACATATGACCATAACATATATATACCGGTCAATATTTCTTTATAATTCCGTATACTAGTAAATACATTAAAAATAAAAATGTGTATGTGTATGCATGCGTGTTACCTTGAAAACGTCTTCACTATAGGAGCCAGGAGAGATCTGAAGAGGAATGTAATCTCCTTCGTTGAAACCCCAAATCCTAGCGACGTTCATTCCCACGGCAGATGCTTGCCGGAGAGCCGTCGTGACGGTGGCTCTTCCTTTAGACGCCGTGTCAGCGGCGGTGGTCATCATCCAATAAGCATTGAAGCCGTTTAAGTAAACTTGTTCCCCGTTCAACACGAACTGCGTGCCGTTTCTCCAGACAAAACCTGTATTTGCGGCGACGCAAATGCGGTTGTTTCCGACGAGAAACGGAAGAAAGAAAAAGAAAAACAGCAAGATGTTTAACATTGTGATTTGTGAAACGTTTGCCGACTTGAAGAAAAGAGAATGACACAACATAGAACTTTAAAGACATTTGTGTGTGTTGTGTTATATATACATTATAGATGTCTTAGAGCATGTATATGGGTGATTTTTTAGGAATTTTTTAGTATTATTTATAATATTTGTTTATTGTTTGAGATTTTTACGATACTTCTACTAAATATGTTTGCATTGGTGAGACCGGCTTAAGTATCATAAAAAAAAATTATTTGTAAAATCAAAAATAAATATATAAAAACATAGGATTACAAAAAATTTCTTGGGTCGGGTTATATTTAACCCAACTCATACACCGGATATTTCATATTTAATAATTTAGATATTTAGAAGATTTGATTAAGATTTAGAATTATGATTCTTCTATCATTTTTGTTTGATTTGTTTTAACTGTTTTGAATCATCATATAATACATAAATATTTTATAAGGAGATACAATTTATAAAAAATTATATATACTAACTTTAAACAATAAATCATCCCGCGGTGTACAGCGGGTTAAAATCTAGTTAGAATTAAAAAACCGTAGAATATACTTAAGCAAAATAAAACATAAAATTCAAAAAAACTTAAAAAAACATGATGATAAAAATAATTTAGTCGCTCGAAGTCAATTACCTTGACCCCATTTTTGCCAAATATGAATTTTTTTTCTCTACTTTCAAGGAAAAACGCGTTTCTCAGACGAATCAGCTGCCGCCACGTCACTTGATACTGGGTATCAAAAGTATCACTCCAGTGATACTGATCAGGCCCAACTTGATACTCTGATCTATTAAAAAATAATTAATAGGCTCTTGATACTCTCATTATATCAGCTATGTACATGGTCTTAGTGCCTACGGATTTGAATACTATTCATTTTTGTCACCATATTGCCTACGTTTAATTGAAAATATGTACACGGAACGCGTGAAATTTAGATAAAGTTTTTTTTAACGTTTATCAAAATCATTTTTGAACTTGTATTCTTGGGTTAAGAAAACTATTAGTACTTTGTAAACTGATACAATTTTTCTTTTTCTTTTTTCAAAATAAAGAGATGTTTTGTTTTTTTGGGCAAACAAAGAGATAGTATTTTTTTTTTGGCTTAAACGCGTACAATTTTTCATTTATCCATTAAAACGGTTTCAAATTGTTAGATTTAAATTAACTATAGTTTTTCTTACAGTGAAGGTTTAAAGAAATGAGTTAGGCAAATATTTTTGGTTTTAGAATATATAGATGATACGAAATCGAAAGAAAATGATGATACTAATTATTTACTTTTGAATGTAAGCATGACACGCATGTGGAATGGAGCTATCATACTTTAAGCTAGTACATATATATGTAATGTAAGATTATTTTTATTTCCTTAGGTCGACGACTCAATCATGTAAGATAAATTATTGAATTCAAATTCTCAACAGAAATAATTATTGAAATTGAGAAACTTCACATGGATTTTGTACTCTCAAAAAATTGCTAGTGGTAGGGCGAGTCTGGAGTTGAGGGTGAAATCCCCGAACCCAGGTTCGATCTTCCTCCCTCGCTGTTATCAAGGAAGTCTGGGCTTGGGCTTCGGCCCAGGCAGTTTACCTGGTAGTCTGGTAACAGGCGATCCAGCTACCCCCGGGCATTAGTCGGAAAGCATTCCAAACTTGGGTTAGGCAGTGTGGTAGCCCATCCTTCGGGGTGGTAGTGAGTCCACATGGTAGCACTTCGGTGCGTTCCCCCAGGGCTGACCGGATCAGCCGATCGGGTATATCAAAAAAAAAAAAAAAAAAAATTTGCTTCGAGGGATATTTCAGATACTTTTTTCTCTTCCCGGGCCCATTATGTTTAGACTTTTATTATTTAAACTTGTTTGGCAAATAACTAGGAAATTTGTGATGATTTAAAAAAAAAAAATAGTTTGGTCTAAACCATGTGAAAATGAGATATAACTTGGGCCATTCATTCTTGTTCTCAACTTTTATTTACGTTATTGGGCCCTTGATAACTTGGGTCATTCATTCTTTTTATATCTGGAGAATCAAGTGACAAAATCCACTAGATCTGTTTGTTTGATTAAACAATATACAGTACAACACTTTTATGATGATTTGATGGTTATGTTGATAATCATCACGTGGAAGCTGCAAATTGTAGTTTAGTGTGAATAACATAATTTAACTAAAATGTTTTTATAAACTAATCAAATAAATAGAGAATCTAATAATCACATAAAACACACTCAATAGAGAAAATAACATAATGACGAAAAGAAAAAATAGAGAGAATAACATAATTTAACTAAGACATTTGCATAAACAAATCACATAACTAGAGAACTAATTAATTAATTATCACACAAAGCACACTCAATAGAGTGAATAACATAATTTAACTAAAACGTTTACATAAACTAATCCTAAACACGGCAACTCGCACTTCGACGAAGAAAAACATTATAACGATTCTCATATCTTTTGGCTCGGGAGAAGAGTCTCTAGGCGGAGACCGTCTCTTCGTTGTTTCTTCTTTCGTCTTCGGAGGTTTAGGACTCAACCCGAGAAGACGTCGTCATTCCATTTTGTACGAATTTTTTACGAGCGATGGAGTACAAGAGTTCTTAATCCGTTTTGGGACGATATGCGCTAAGGATGTTGAAACCCAACCTCTTGAAGTCGAGCAACTCATCCAATAAGTCCACGTCTCCCGATATCAACATGACGTTGGCAGAAAGTTCAGTCGTTAGCTTAAATTGAATCATTTGTCGTTTGATCTCGTTATAGCTGATTTATTTTTGTGCCTTGACTGAAAAAAAAATATTAATATAGATTTAGTTCACTTGATTAATTAAGTAAACGACTATATCGTTTAAGGAAAAAAAACTAGTAAATATTTAATTCACATAATAATAATAAAAATTGTCATCGCCTCAACTATATAAACTAATTCCATTTGTGAGCTCCAATAATCGCTCTCAGATGTCATATGTAAGTCGGTTGACCCAATATTAAACTCAATTTCTAATTCAACATGTACGATGTCAATGACAATTTCGATCATGTGTTATGATTTTAATTCTCTTCTTGGACTTGACTAATTATTTTGTTTCAACTGGTTTTGTTGGAGCTTGCCAATCTCTCATCAATCTAAATGGCGACTCGTCCAACTCATCAAGGTGAAAAACGGTGTCTACCTCTCCTGGAAATGGGTTATGGGTTAGGTTTAATGAGGTTACACAAGCGCCAAAGGTTTCCCACTTGATTTGGAAAGCATTGAGTGGTGATCTCATAAAGCGGATGAGATATGGCGGTATGTGTAGAACATGTCGTGCAGCTGAGGATACAGTCTGTCATGTGTTGTTTAATTGCAGAGTAGCGAGACAAACATGGGCTTCCTCACAGATTCCCTTTCCACTGATGGTTTCTCCACCCATTCCCTTTTCTTAAATTTTCAGCATTTACTCGAAGTTTTGGAGTGCGGTCAGTTTCCGGATCAACTCAAGATTGTCATTCCCTGGATTCTCTGAAACCTATGGAAATCTAGAAATGCTTTTGTCTCCAACAATACCGTGGTGATCGACATCGTCATTCCATTTTATACGAATTTTGTACGAGCGATAGCGTACAAGAGTTATTAAGTCATTTTAGGACGATATGCGCTAAGGTTGTTGAAACCCAACCTCTTGAAGTCGAGCAACTCACCCAAGAAGCCCTCGTCTCCCGATATCAACATAACGTTGGCGGAAAGTTCAGTCGTTAGCTTAAATTGAGTCATTTGTCGTTTGATCTCGTTACAGTTGATTTGTTTTTGTCCTTTGGCTGAGAAAAAAAATATTAATAAAGATTTAGTTCACTTGATTGAGAAAATATTAGTCCATGATTGTTGATTTAAATAAATTGTAATTTTTGTTATAGTAAAGGTTTAAATAAATGATTTTGGCAAATATCATATTTTCCAATAAGTCATTATAAAATTAGAATTGGATATTTCAGTTTCATAACATATCGATGATAACCGGAATCGAATCAATATGATTTATGGTTGGATAAAAATGACACTAATATCTGCTTTTGAATGTAATGAGCATGACACGCATGTGGAATGGAGCTATCATTCTTAAGCTATAGTACATTACTAATGTAAGATTATTTTTATTTCCTTATAGGTCGAGGACTCAATCATGTAAGATGAATTATTGAATTTAATTCTCAACAGAAACCTTTTCCTCTTCCATTATGTTTAGACTTTTATTATTTAAATTTGTCTGGCAAGTAACAAGGAAATTTGTGATGATTAACAAATAAATAATTTGGTCTACACCATTCTTAAATGAGATCTAAGATGGGCCATTCTTGTTCTCAAGTTTTATTTCACATTATTGGGCCCTTGATAAAGCCCGTATACTTGATATGGTTTGAGTCTATGGACTTGACATAACTAGCGTCTGGGACTCTGGGTCTGATTTGTGATACGAAACGTTGGGTTTTAAAATAAACCTCATTTTTCTTTTGGTGTTTTTAGGTGAAATACGAAACCTTTAGGTTCATTTTGAAAATTTTCAAGAAGTATAAATTTTCATCATAAAGGAAAAAATCGAATCGAGTTCTCCTTCTTTTTTTTTTCAAGAAGTATAAATTTTCAAGAAGTATAAATTTTTTTGTTTTTTTTTTTTTTTGACATCAGCACAATTCATAACTAAAGGAAAGGTATGAAGTTTCATAAGATATCTGATACGCTGCTATGATGACGATACATAGGCGCGTTAGTATAAAGGTTACCAAGTATGGATCAAAGGCTCTAAAAGCAACAAATGGGAAACAATGTCAAGAAACTGGGGATCTATCTGGCAAAGCCTTACTTACCTTAATGGCCAAAGTCTCTCATTCAAAATCCAAACCAGTGATAGCAAAATCAAGACAGCACTCAATGTCATTCCTTCAAATTGGCAGTTTGGTCAGAGCTTTAAGAGCAACTTAATAAACTTCTGAAAACACACTTTTACTATGGACAATGTCAATGAAGATTTGTTTTCTTTAATGAAATGTTACAGAATTCCAGTACAACATAAATCTAACATTCAAAAGAGTGTTACCCGGTCAGAGGATGAAGTCTGCAAACATGTTTTTACTTTTATCTCCGCATAACACGGTTACGCTCTCTCTTGCGAAACCGTTCCAACATGATTTGATCAGTTGCTGCTTGTCTACTTTTCCCTGAATCAGCATTATTATTATTACTAGTGCTAGTAGACGGTTTAGCTCCTTCACCATCCGCTTGAGGTCCTCCTCTATCTTTGTATAGCTCAGGATGCTCTGCGTTTTCAAAGTTTATATCGATCAATACAAGAATCAAAACGCACAAATGGAAAAAAAGAGAAAAAGGATTCATAAAGCAAAACCTCTTCTAAGCTTCTCAGCATAATCTTTCCCGCGTTGGAAGTAATCCGCACTGTAACTAGACGGAATGCTAAACTCTGATTTTGGCCGACCCATAAGCCTCCTCTCTTGCAAAAGCTTCTTGGCAGCTTCTGTTTCTTCAATGTTCTTCAGCTTGTATCTGATATCATCCACCCAAAAAAACAAACCATTAATCTCTAAAATACTCAAAACACATTTACTTCAATCTATGATTGAGAATGTATTCATACTCGATTGGGAGTTGGACTTCTGCTATTCCGGTAGTCCACTGCGTTGAGCTCTCTTCCGAGCTCCGCTTCTTAACCTGAGAAGGAAGGAAGGAAGGCTTTCAGTAACAAACAACAATCTTAATTCCAGTTACACATATACACTAAAAACAACCACAAAGCAACTTACTTTAAGATGATCAGGTATCTTATACAACTCATCTTCCACTCGCTTCAATTCGTTCTCAACTTCCTCTGCATCATCAATATTTCTTCCCCTTTTCTTCGCCAATTCTTGTTCAATGTACTTTACCCTAATGAATCAAAACAATCCTCAACACTTACAAAGACAGCTCACTCTAGCTCAATCTATTTCACTACCAAGAAAATTAGGGTAAAATTTGTAAAGATAGAATTGCTTACATGTTGGGATCTTCAATCAAAACAGCAGTCTCTTGAGCAAAAGTATCTTGCAACACAAGCTCCTCTTTCTCTCCTTCAGCTTCAGTTTTCTCCACAGGTTTCGCTTTTCCGATGCTAGATTGCGCCGTAGATAAAGCTGGGATCCCTAATTTTCTCTCTCTCAGCTTCTGCAGAAACTTCACCTCCTCCAACGCCAATCTGTAGATCAACCAAAAATCAAACCTTTTTAACAACCCATCAAATTAATTGAAGAAACTCAAACGAAAAAAATCCAAAAGAGAAAAAAAAACCCTAGAGATGGTGAGAAACGGACCTTCGCTTCTCTTCTTCATCTGAAATTGCGGCTTTGTTTACATCATTATCTTCTTCTTCCTCCTCGAAGCTACGCTTCCTGAAATTTCTCTTCGGTGGCATCGCAGACAGAAACTATCGGATTCTTGACAGAGCTTCTGGGACTTGAAGAGTGAATAAGAAGACGACGACGACTCTAGGCTTTTAGATTGATCTGAATTCTGAAAACTGACTCTCCGTCGGCTAAAATCACCAGCGAAACGCATCGTTTTAATATGGGCCCTATTAGTTAGCTCATTATATAATTTTTAATAAAACATTTAAATGAGATAATTTAATAAAAATTATTATGGGCCATATTAGTTAGCCCATTATACATTTTTGCCAGGCCCACGTTAGCTTGTATTCAACTTAAAAAGTGTGCATCACTAGTCCAAGCTCTTGGACGAACACTTGATCTCCAAGCAAGCAACCCTGCCTTAATCTGCTGCGGCTATAAACAACTTAGCCTTTTAACGAACCAATAGTCTCTCATCCGTAGCCACAGATCAAAACCCTCAGATTACCAATCAATAGTCTCTAGTTTTCTCGATCAATCCGTCAAAACCAACCATGGATGGTGCATATATACTTCTCACAATTCATCAGTAAGTCTCTCTCTCTCCACCGAAATTGTCTTCTTCTTTTCTTTTGTTGCTTTGCATCTGTATATCCGAGATTGACTGTTGGGAATTTCATGTGACGTTTCAAGTTAATAATGGTTTATACATTTTTTCTTACAACAATAAAAATCACATCAACAAGATAATCACAGTAATACTTTTTAATTAAATACAGTACTGTTAATGAAAACCTTTCTAGGGTTTTCTCATCATGAACCGTTACAATATATATTCATGTTTTATTTGTTTGATAAACTATCATGAATTATTTTTTTGTCGCAAGCCTTTCCTTAATCTTATCAACCATCTTAGATCCCACCTGAAAAGTCTTAGTCAACACATCTTCCGGCAAAGCAGGATCCGCCGCAAATAGGGTTGCCGCAACGGAAACCGTTCCCGGCAACTGACTATTAAACGCCGACAAAACCGACGCCGGAGATTTCCCATTGTTCTTCTGAAAATGCACAAGCCCTCTTGGAAAAACGAAAACTTCACCAATCTTTATGGTTTTAGAGAAAAGCTTATTCGCTGTGGTGATAAATCCAACTTCAAGCTCTCCTTCGAGGACGTAGACGACTTCGGTGGCGCGTGGGTGAGTGTGCGGTGGGTTTAAACCACCAGGCGCGTAGTCTATACGTGCTAAGGAGACGGAGAGAGTGTTGAGGCCTGGGATCTTCTCCACGTTGGCTCCTGTTACGGCGGAACCCATTGTGGAGTTTATGGCGGCGGGTTTTGAGATTCCGGCGAAGAAGAAATCGGACGCCGTGATGTTTGATGTTTCCTTGCATGCAAATCCATTCAGTTTGGTTCCTGCCATACGCAGATCGTGCCGTTTTTTTATATCAAGCCATAAGATAGTAAGTCAACTTAGATATTTTTTAAGTCAACTTAGATTTATTGGCGCAATTAATATTCCCACAAAATATCTTTGGAAAAAAAAAAAACCTCTAATTTCAACATATGTATTAATTTTATTTTTGGTTTGAAATTTACATAAGAGGTTCATAAAGTTTGAGATGATCCTGATAGATAGATATTAAAACATTACGATAGGTTAAAAATTTGAACTAATTAAGATAATTTCTACCGTGAGATTTATCGGCAACGCAAAGATCTTGAAGAGCGTCGGGATCGTATGCACGAGTTGAAGTGATAATGCAAGATAACACAATGATAATAGAAATTCTCAAATTCATCATGGCTCCAAATTAAATATTCGTGAAAAGATGGATTTTATTTAACTATGAGAAAAGAAGCTTGAAGTTTTGATACTTATAGAATCTTTAGACCAGTTTGATCGACAAGTCATTTTCTTGGCGAAGAAAAAACCCGAACATTTTCATTTGTCTTGAGTACCAAACTAAGAAATGTACGTCATAGCTAATTAGTAGGTAAAACGATGCCTTTCTGACATTGTTTTTCACTAAAGCCAAGTCTTATTGAGACAAAAGGATTTTTGGTAAAAGAATATGTATAAGTATGTGTATGTATGTGTGTGTGTATAGATTGTTACTTTAAACAAAATATATGAATTGTGTCTCGATTGTTTCGGACGTCATATTTCTTGTGTGTGTGTGTGTTTTTTACATGAGAAAACAAAACAAAATAATATATTATTTCAAGCTTTAAATAGAAAAAATTCCAGTTCCCAAAACAAGAATTTTGGATTATCAAACTTTGCACGCGAAATTTTTTTTGCTTAGGTTTAGGTTTAGTATTTACAGCTATAAGCCTATAACTAACAAGGAAATTTTCTAAAAACTTTTCAAGGCTACGGGTTTATTTAAAACAATATATATACACTAAACACATACCCAAATGAAATCTTCGATGTGTAAGAAAGGGTTTAATAATTCTCGAAGTCAAGTTTTCTCATTTCTTATTTTCTCATACACCCTAATTTGGCAGAGCCACCCTATAACTTCTAAGTAACATGCAGTGTGCAGAGGTGATTTAATGTTACTTTTTGTATACAACATTATAGTGTATATATACTAGTATCACCCAGTGGGCCTGAATTTGAGATGCTGATGAAGATAAAGCTCATTGGAATGTAACCAATATTATCAGAGACACTAAAATAAGGGAAATGCTCTTATTTCCCTTGTTCCTACGTCCAATGCTCTTCCAAGGATCGGATGTCTCAATATATTTTACAAATATCAGATAAATGAAAAAAAAATATAATGTTACGTACAAGAATTTATACAACTTCGAACTTATCGTATGACACAAAGGCCTCACATAAATTGTCATTTTTTTTTTTAACAACGTTTATTTCACATAACCATTTCTCGAGCTACTTACTTATCATAGTCTTCTCATCGCATGGGAAGAAAAATCTAGGAAACTTGGAAAACAAGGAACCAAACCGTGAAGGCATTGAGGAGAAGAAGCTGGTGGTGTTGTTGTAAGAAAGAGAGGTTGATTAGGTGAGTGTGGGAATGGAAAATTAGTAAACGGTGGTAATGGCCAATTTGACGCCGGAATCAACTGTGACGACATCATTTGATTCGCCACATTTTGCCGTGCCACAGCCATCGCAGTCAACTGGTGGTGGTTGTTCATTCCAAAGTCTAATATAGCCGGAGGAAAATAAGGATTCATCCCCATCATTGACATCACCTGCAATTACAACATCAACTTTGGTTACAACTTAGTTTCTGAATATATATATATAGCACAAATTTTATGTCCAAATTGACAATAGGTCTAGACTAGTGGAACAACGCAGTGGCTACCGTATAAAACATTTAGTTGGTAAACTTAATAAAATGCAAGATTAAAGAAATTTCAATAAATTTAACATGTTCTTTTATATAACTAATATATATCACACTTGTTTATAGTTATTTTCACGATTTAATTTTCAGCATAAAAGAGTGCGATATAAAAATGGCAAACATAGAAAATCGATCGTGTAGAATGTTTAAAACGTCTAATCATCTAATCGACCACCTCAAACGTGTGATTTGATCAGCTAGGTTATCTACTGCCTACCCTAACCCCGTTTTTTCAAGTCACTAAATCCTCCCCGCACGACCTATAAAGTGGCTATATTTTGTTTCTCATTTAGAAACCAATATATAAATCATAACACCCAATCCTCCCGGATGACCAACAAGTAAATGTGTAAATATAATCAAGGATACTGAATAAGGTTAAAATATAGACCTTGAATTGAAGCTGAAGACTTTTCATATACTCAATGGCATTATCGAGAACTGAAACCTCGTCCGTCTGAAAACCGAAACACAAAAAACACCGCTGGTTATTGGAAAACAAAATGTAAGGCAAAGATTCCTTGAAACATATATGGAACTTTATACACACAAAAATGCATAGTAACATGTTATGTATATTAATATATATCAACCTTGTGACAATCAGGTACAAGTTGCTGTAGCGTACGCATCTTATTACACATCTCCTCGCTTCTTCTTCTGTTGGAACCTTTTCGTGTCACTGAAGGAACTTCTCTAGTAAACCCATCTGATTCCTCCTGAACAAAAAATTTCCAGTGAAACAAAAATTTTAAAACAGTCAAACCTAATATACATGAGGTAACAAGGAAATATATCAACTATATCGACTTACATCACTGAAGACCTGGATACGACGCCGTTTTGGTTTCTCATGTTTGTTTCTCAAATAATATCGATTATCTGAAATATGATCATGATTATCACCAGTTTCAGAATGTTCATCAGGGACAGCAACCAACAAATCTGTCTTAGGTACTTCTTCTTCTACTTTATGAATCTCTGGAACAAGTTGGAGATAATTATCTGTTTGATCATGATCAAAGTAGTTGTCGTAGCTCCATTTTAAGCCGTGAATTAGACGATCTTCATCACTTCCTACCATTTCTTCTATATCATGATCTTTCACAGCAAATGATCCGACGTCGTTTCTCCATCCTAGTTCCATGAAATCTTGATTATTGAACCTACAAAAAAGTAGTTAACTGTTAGGGTTTACGAGACTACGGATAAAAAGAAAAGATACAAGTGGAATCGTAAGCCTCCGAAACCTCTCCCTTAATATTATACGTACATGTTAATTAAAGAGAAATCGGAGATGTAAAAATCGAGAGAACTATTCTTCTTCAGGGACTTCAGATCTGTCTGAGAAAATGGAAACCCATAAGATTATGATATAGGTCTTATTATAGGGAGATGGATAGTACAGCTATCAACTCAATCAGCGAACCACTTATGTTTTGCCACGTTTCGTATTCTAATGGTAATTCTTTTTTTTTTAGAATTTTTCTTTCTTTCTTTAAACGGGACACCGACAGCAATAAAACAATTCAAACTAGATTCTAATACTAGTACTAACGCGTTGTTAGACATATTTTTGTCACTTAAGATCAAACTGATATTATTTCCTGTGTTTTATGATATATTTTTTTCTATTTAAAACAATATTAGTATTTGAAAATTTAATGTATTTTTTTTTTTTCAAACAGAATTGTATTTGTTTGAAAATATAATTTGACACACCTAACATTAATAAATAAAAAAGTTGGAAAAAACTAGTAACATTAATAAATAAATAAAGTTGGAAAAAAAAACTATCTAAAACAGAAATATGAAAAAAAATCTTTGACGGTACTCTGCCTTTTATGGGTATGCAATTCTGTTTTTTTTTTAATTATCCAAAACCAAGCATAGTTGTGTAAGGAATTTAGACTTAACTAAATAACAGTAAAACTTTCTTCCCCAAAAATCTACGCATGTAGCCCTTTCACTTTCACAAAAAAAAAAATCTACGCATGCAAGTATACAACGACTTTTCATTCAAAAAAAAGTATACAACGACTTATATATATATAACGATTTTTTATGCACTCTTACTAGTTAAATAATAATATTCGGGCATGTGAAATACTCAGACGATCTGAGGTATAAATCTATCAATTACACGCATATTTATATATTAAAGATGATAATTTGAGTGACATTTAATTTTGATGTTTTCTCCATCAGCTGTAATACATAACATGTAGGACCATATTTATCCTTTTAATTAACTTTTCCCGTAATGCTTATCATTTTATCCTTGACTAGTCGTATACTTTATCTTAGTACAAAAAATATCTAGCATAGAAAAACAGAGGCCTTAAGAAATCTCAAAAATAAAAACATATGCTTAAAAGAAAAATATAAAATTCACCAGATAAATAATTAAAGACGCCAATTGTTTAGGTGATAAGCGGTCCCACTGAAAAGCTCAACCCAAAACTTTTCGTAAATAATGGAAATAAATAGCAATATTAGTTATGGAACTGTTTATTCATTTTACCAAAAAGATGGGTCTATACATATTATCTATTTAAGTATTTGTGGGTGTTTATGATATTTCATATCTAAAAGAATTACATAATCATAATTCTGCTGTTTTATTCCTTCTCTACATAGTGGACCATCGATTATTTCAAGTGAGAGATATACATTTGGAGAATTATTTGGGTTGTTGAAAAGAAAATCATTTTAGACTTTTATCCAAAAAACCCACGTGGTCTCTGGGTCCTAAGCCTATACCATAAGCGAATCAGGTTTTTGTTTTCTGAAACCCACACGACACATTTATTGGAATTTTAGAGACACGTCGTCATCAACCACACACCAAGCAGGTGCGATGGTCCACACTCTTTATTCAATAACCAAAACTCAACAATAATTACAACATACTGTATTTTGTATTACAAAAATCATGGTCCACATAACACCAAATAAAAAATTTATTCCGGGTAATTTTTGTTAAGATAATGTGTATATAACTTTGTGCGTTGAATCAAATGGGCCTGAAGATCCTAAAAGGGAGGAAGAAAAGGCGGGTCGTTCACGTGATGCCCTCGTGATGGACATGCTTGTGTCTCTGACACTCTTGGGTACTTTATATTTCGTTGGTGTCTTAGCGAGCGACGAAGCAAAACCACAGCCACTCCATGTATCCATCTCCTAAACGACAACGACCTCTCGGAATATACATTCCAAAATCCAATCTAATGTTAGGGGCCATTCTACTTTGTTTTTTTTTTCCTCGTTCCAATCCACTTACACAGTAATCATGAAAAAACGTTTATGCCATTGATTCTATTTTTTTTTGTAAATAGAATTTCTCCCATCATTTTCTCCTTGGAACTTTATAGTGAACTAATTCCATCACACACGCATCCCAACCCGTATCCTACATTCATTTTTTATATAAAGATATCATATATATTCCTGGAAAAAATAACATTTTAAGAATAACATTATTGGTAAAACTTTAGTCACAAAATATAAGATTCCAAAGATATTTATTATGAACCAGTTATATGTTGAAACTTCAATCATACTAGTTTTCAATTTTTCAAATGAAACGAATAGCAATTCTGGCTTGCTCAGGTCTGATTTTAGGTTTGGATTTGGTTTTGTTTTAGTCAAACAAATATGTCAAAGATTTGAATGTGATTACAACTATTTTTAAAAGAATAGTTAAAACTATATTTTTTTTTTAATAAATGTTGGTTTAGTTTGATTACAAAAATGGATCTCTTTTTTCTATAAAAAAAAAAAAACAGAGTAAAATCACATCCGTGCAGGTTTTATCTATATATCCAAATAAGATTGGAGCCATGGCCCATTGGAGAGATCATCTGAAGCAATATATGACTACAAAAAAGAAAATGATAATTTAACCGAAATATCGATTGGGCTTTTTAGTTGGGCCTATATAGTTTTAAATATCTGAATAACCCAAATACGTGTTGACAAGCCTCTTAAGCTCCGCGATCTCGGTCGTCGGACTTTCTAGAGTCGAAGGCGGAGGAGGTACTACCATTGACGGCGGATTGCGTGATCTTCGGCGGAGGAATTAGCAGTCTTTTCATCGCGCAGGCTCTTGCTACGAATCACTCATACGCTAAATTGTGGAGGTCCCAATTGTTTTATCCTATGCTCACTATGGTGGTACGGTAATGCAACATCGTAGTTTTCGAAATTCGCTAAATTGTTCACTTTTTAATGCAATTTCGATTTTGTTCATGAAGCGTTAAATGAGTCTATAGATTTGACTTTGAAAGATTTCAAAGTAGTGTTCATGAAGTTATCTACAGAACAATGTGTGTTGTATTGTATCTTATAGTTTAGTGTTTTGCAGTTTACTATAAAATTTTTGGTAGAATGCTCTGTCTTTTGTTCAGTGGATTTAGCCTTCTCGTTAGTGTGGTAATATATGCAGGTAGATAGTTGTTTGAAGGATGAGTTAGTCTTGAGAATCTAATGTGCCAATGTTCGTGTAATAGGAATGGGCTTGGTGCTCTTGGCATTCGACCACCACCTCTAATTTGTATTCTGACCAAAACATCTCCCACAAAGTTTTGTTTTATCTTCTTTGTTCATGTTCTTAGAATTTGGCAAAAGTGACAGGGTCGTGAGGATTCTGTAGAAGACTTTGTAAGGCGTAACCTTGGTGATGAGGTTTTTTGAGCGCTTAATTGAAACATTTTTGTTTAGGTTGTGTGATTAATAGGAGTTTCTATGAACTTGAATTCGTACCAGCCTTCTTTTGTTTATAACATGGTGCTCACAAATTCTGGATGCTCTGTATTTTTCTGCAGTCAGGTGTTTATGCTGGTGATCCTTCATAACTGAGTATGAAAGCAGAGCTTTTGGGAAGGTTTTGAAACTGGAGGAGAATGGTGGCAGCATCATATCTTACTATTCCATGATGTTTTTCCTTTTCTCTTAACATGATTTTGTAGGCACTTGCCAAAGCAAAAGGGCCAAATAGTTGGTTCCTTCAGGAAAGGACTCATGGTCGCCACCCAGAGGCAATCTCTGCAAGGTATAGTATTATTATATGCAAATGTGTTTGTTTTCTCTCACCCTTCTCGATGAAAACAATGCAAAAGCTTCTAAACACTTCATTATGTTGTTTTTTTATTTGGGCAGGTTGGGTAGCAAAGTTTTTTTTTTTTTTTTTTTTTTTTTTTTTTTTTTTACTGAATTGTCATTCTTCATTAAATATCAAAATGGATCAGAGATGGCAAAAGACATAGCAGAGTCAAAACAACAGTCTACAAAAACTTGGGAAACTGAATATAGAAGAAGAAGCAGACAACATGAACACAGACATTCCTTGAAGCTTTCTCCATCCTCAAATCTTGTTGAAGGCAACAATGTCACAGCTCTGGACGTATTCATTGATCGGTTCAACAGTGAGTGTCTCTTCGATCATGGTGTCAATAGAGACAAGGTCATCAACAATGGTGCACATAATCTGCAACTTCTTGATACCATAACCAACTGGGACAAGCTTTGATGCTCCCCAAAACAAACCTTCCATCTGAATGGATCTCACACATTCCTCTAGCTTCTTCATGTCGGTCTCATCATCCCACGGCTTGATATCAATCAAAACTGAGGACTTTCCAGATTCCTTCTTCTTTGTAGAAGCCTTGACAGAAGCTGCTCTCTCTTCAGCAGCTTTCTTTTCCTCTTCGGTCTCCTCTCCGAAAAGGTCAACATGATCATCATCTTCTTCATCAGCCGCGGAATCCTTAGACTCAGCAGCAGGGGGAGTAGCAACAGCCTCCTCAGTAATAGGGGCTGCTCCCTCAACAACTACACCGCTTCCTTCAGCAGAGACACCGGAGATCCTCAAGAGGGCATCAATGTGGTTGTACCAACGAGATGCGTTCACATACTGTGAAGTTGGGGGCTTTGCAAGAGCTGCAAAGACAGTGATATCGTCCTTAGAAGCCTGGTACCCAGTGATGTAACTGCGAGTGAGAAGATGCTCATCGAGCTTCTTCAATCCAGAATCAGAGCTAAGGTTGGGGAATGCTGCCATTATTTCTGAAGCTTGAACCTTTTCACTGAGCTAAAAGGTGCAGACTTTGAAGATGAAGAGCGAAGGAGGCAGGGGTAGTAGCAAAGTTAAGGTATCTTGGAAGCTCTCAAGTATTACTAAGCTGAAAAGCGGAGGATACAACTTTACTTATGAAACTCCCGAAGGGATCTCATTTGCTAGTAGTCTCTTGCACCCAATCTCTGTACAGAGCAAAAGTGTAGTCTCTTGCACCCACACTCTGTAAGTTTCTTGTTTTTTCAAACCAGTTATGTGCAAATTCGAGTAGATGCTAATGGGTTCTTATTTTGTTGTCGCCAAAGTTCCTTTCTTCAAGCTTGTCAGATTGAATATGTACACTTAAACTATGACATCTTAAATCATGTGGATTTGTAGAATTTCCCAATGATGAGTGACTTGATTGATAAAGTTGCTGAAGCTGTGTCATTCATCATCTGGTCATGATGGGGTATTCTTGGGTGGCAATTATGTTGCTGCTGGTGTAGCATTGGGTCAGTGTGTGGAAGGGACTTACAAAACTGCAATCCCAAGTCAATGATTTCATCTCGAGGTACGCTTACAAGTCACAAAAATACTAAAAATAGCCAATTAGATATTAAGATTGCAGTTTAGATTTTGATAGCATAAAAGTATGTGAAGGTTCCATTAATATTCTCATAAGTATTACTACAAGTTGTGGCCAAAAGAGCCAAAATTACACAAAGCGGGAGAAAGATAGTAGAAGTCTAGAACAAATTGATCATAACTCTTGAATCTTGAGGATCTTCGTCAAGAGGTGAGATCTTGAAACTGTCGAGTCTTGGAGATTTCTGTTGCTGCGTGTAATGGGAAGATGAAGAAGAAGAAGAAGATGGTGTGAGAATCATGGAGGAAGAAGAAGGGAAGAATTCAGGGTTTGTAGGGTGAAGGATTTGTGTGAGTAGAAGAACAATTGACGCCATTGATGATCAACTTCGAAGAAAGCTTGTGTGTGTGATTAGGGTTTTGGAGTGAATTTTGTCTTCTCATGTGATTCTTATCTGTCTTTATATATAGAGAGAAAAAGTGTGTGGCCCTGTGGTATTGTGGATCGATGATGTGTCTGTGTTTTAGAATCCAGTGGGACTCTTAAGTCTTTGGGTGGCAAGTGGTTTTTGTCTGACTTTTGTGTCGCATTTATATCTCGCCCCCAAAACCAGCTGTTCCACCTGGCTTAGGATTCTTCTCCTTGGTTTTAATTTCTAACAAACATAAACCGTCAGATTTATTATAAATAAATCAAGATTTTAACTTTTCTTGTATACAATCTACAAAAACATTAATTTTTCCCTATGCTTTACAAATTAGAAAGCAGAAAAAAGAACTTAAATAACAAATATATTAAATAAAGTGTAGCCAACATAATGGTTGTTTGTTGAAGATATGTTGTGAGACAAAATCAAAACATCAAGAAATACCATGGGAATAACTTTGTGTCAATTAATTTTTTATTAGGTAGTAGTTGAGATTAAAACCATCAAATCACATTAAATTGAAAGACGACCCATAGAAAAAAATACATTATTCAATATATAAAACCCCTTCATGGCTCCATGTGTGGGGCAATGACATAAACATACATGTTGACTTTTGTTTATGAAACATTACATATTTTGGGTCAACCAAATTAATTGTTTAAGCAAAGGGCCTTTGATTTTCACAGTCCAAATTAGGCCCAGTTGCTACTTTAAACAGCCCAGTATATCTCTGAAAAAACCCGATCCGGTCATTGACCCGCCCGTCTCCAGGAATCCCACACTCTAAACCGCCGTTTATTATGTTTGTGGTTAAACCAAAACCGCTGGTCCGGTTAGCCGCCAAATCCGCCGCCGTAGGTCGGTATTTTCCGATCATGACGTCATGGCACGACGGTTTGGGACTCTGCGGCGTCATCCAAAACCAAAGTGCTGTTTGGAAAGCTATCACTGAATTATTTGACACCGTTTCTGGATTCTTTAGACCGTCAAATCCTAGGGCTCGACCGGCCGGTCCGTAATTATAGTTCCTTTTATCCCAAAAAAGTAATAATTAAATTAGAAACAATTATGATGGAAAATGGGATCTTGCATGATATAATTTTATTTATTTCTAATGTAGCCGTTGCTTTGGTGTCTATATATATTATCCATTACCATAAAAAATACTACGGACCATTAGAAGTGAAAATGAACCTACCACGATAGTTGAATTGGACCTCTTCCTTGATAAGTCTTGCTAGGGAAACAAGGCCACTGCGTATTAGAAGAATCACAATAATTGCTTTGTGGACTCACTTCTTCTTTAAAGCACAATCCCCAAGCGTACGGTCCGTCTGGTGCCGTTGCCCATCCTCCTGTTGTCTCGTGTGAAATCTGAGCCAAAAACGCAGCCACTTCGAGCCGCTGTGTCGCGGGGCTTCCTACGCTCGCGAATCTCGGAAACCGCCTTGTCGCCTGCACAAAGGATTCGTAAGTGTAGAAACCGTTTGCGGGACAAGCGGTATTGTCCTTGTGGATGAAAATTTTGTTGTAGAGGTCTCTTGGCACCAATCTTTCGATTGCGGTGGCTTCAGTTTGGCAGGAAGATAGTAAATAAGAGATTGAGAGGAAGAAGCATAAGAGGAGAAAAGAGTGTTGAGCCATTTTTGGAGGGATCTTGGTGGTTTTGGTGTAAGAAGACGAGTTTGTTATATAGATGTGTAAATGATCAACGCGTTGACTTTTGACTTTAACGGTGGACTTTTTTTTTCATTGGTCTGAAGGTTCGTTTATACATGCTCTCATGTGTTTTTATTCATCAAATGATGCTTCTTTCATATTAAGTGATACTTTTCATATAGTTTTTGGTAATAATTTGTCTTATAGTTTACACCTTAATTAGATATCAAGACAACAACAAAAAGCGAAGACACGAAGAAGAAAGACAACAAAAGCAATTGTTTTTTATTGTAGAGAAAAACAAATAACGGTTCTTCACTGAAATGACATTTTTTTAGAGCTAAAACTTTACTAAATAAAATCTACTTTTCAATATAATCATTGAATGATATAGATAGTGTGTATTAGTTTGTAATGTGAATTATAAATACGATTAGAATGATTGTGGATGACGATATTTTTATTCGGTCGACGTTGCAGTATATATTACCGAAAAAGACTGATTTCAATTTTTAATGTTTGAAGACCCATTCTTGCCAGGGGCGGATCTACAGCATCATAAGGTGGGGCACGTGCCCCATACTAATTATTAAGAGTTATTAATTGTTCATTACATGTATTAATTTCCTAGCTCAGTTGGCTTTGAGTGCCCCATGCTTCTCTTCAGGAATAGAGTTTGATTCTCCTCTTTTCAATTTTTTGGTTTGTTTTTTTTAACTATTTCTCATTTCTTTGCCACATCCCACATTCTTTTTTAGCATCTTCCTGCATTTTTATTCTTTTTTTTTAATTGATTCATTGCATTTTTTTATTCCTTTTAAATAAAACTAGGTTCTTTCAATTCCATTGTTATTTTTCTAATTTCAATTTACCTAACAAATTTTAAGACATGTTTGTCTACTGTAAAAAAAAAATTAATACCTAAATTTTTATTATTATTTTCAGTAAAACTAGTAAATGAATGAAGATTATTAATTTTTTGTAGTTTATTTAATATTTAGAGTCTAAATTCGTGTAATATTGTTAATGTTAGATACGTAAATTTAAATTTACTTTAGTTAATATTAAAATGATGTTTAAAAAATATATCTAATATATAATTAACTATATTAGAAACTAATAGATATAATATTTTCAAAAATTTTAATATTATCTATATATTATTTGTGCCCCAGGTAAACTATTTTTCTGGATCCGCCACTGATTCTTGCTATGGAAAATCTCATTTTTTTTTCTGGATGGATGGATTTTCAAAGACTCATTCGTATTTTTATTAATGTCGTGGAATCTACACAAAAAAAATCTCGTTCGGCGGCTAACTAATTGGTAAAGTATAAAACTATACATTATATTATATGTTCTTAATGCAGAACCAAAACAAATTAAGCTTTTAGTTGTGCAAAAGTTGACAAAAATGTTTTTAGTCAATAAACCCATTTCTATTTCTGATTTCCCATTCAAAAAATATAAACTAAAATTCTATTTTTTACTATCTGAGTATCTTCTTCCCTAAATTCATGATTAAACTTCTTAAAAAGTCACAATCTCTATGAAACAAATCTCATCTTTCGAAGAGGATATTTAGTTATAAAAAATTTCAAACCGATATTTTTGTTTCTTCTTAAAAAAATCACAATTCATCGTACTATCTTATTACTTTGGATTTATTCATCTCATGTCGATTAGTGTTACAGAGTTATATGAAATACGTGAATAAAAACAATCCTAATTAAGAGAGAGACTAACAAAGTATCTAACTTAAACGACATCAAGCCTTATGTATTGTAAACTACACGCCGTTTTTATCCATCTTAAAGGACATAAAGTTCTTGCCTTAAACCCTACCATCGTCCCTCCGACCACAGTAGTCGATAGGTTAGAGAAGAAACAAGATTTTGATCGATTCTTAACAAAAATGAATTTCCGTAATCTGATTACTTCCGGTTCTCGCCTCGGCAAGAGATTCTGTGCAACGGTATTTGCTCCGGCGTCGGCGACTGGCGTCGTCGAAGCCTCTGTTTCTTCTCCAGCGGCGGCGAATGGCGTCGAAACCTCTGTTCCTGCTCCGACGGCGGCAAATGGCGTCGAAGCCTCTATTTCTGCTCCGGCGGCGGCAAATGGCGTCAAAGCCTCTGTTCCTGCTCCGACGGAGGCATCAAGGCAGCGAGAGTTGTACAAGAAACTGTCTAAGCTTAGTGTGGCGGGAGGGACAGTGGCAGAGACTTTAAATCAGTTCATCATGGAGGGTATTACGGTCAGAAAAGTCGATCTCTTTCGCTGTGCTAAGGACCTTCGCAAATTCCGTCGACATCAACACGCTCTTGAGGTCCCATTTTCTTATCTCTTAAGCAACTATCTGATTTTAGATTCAAGATCTTTGTTAAAAGTTTTGTTATTTCACTAATTTTAGGGTTTAATTTTAGGGTTGCTGAATGAAATTTCACTTCTTTCGATTGGATAGAGATTAAAAATGACATTTTTAAGTTTGTGAGTTCACTAGTTTTAGAGTTTGATTGATTGAGGACATTGTTAATGGAATTTCAGATCTTTGATTGGATGGAGAAGAGGAAGATGACATTTTCTGTCTCTGACCATGCAATTCGTTTGGATCTAATTGCAAAGACTAAAGGCTTAGAAGCAGCTGAGAACTACTTGAACAACTTAGATCCTTCTGCAAAGAATCATCAGTCGACTTATGGGGCGCTCATGAACTGTTATTGTGTGGAACTTGAGGAAGAGAAAGCAAAGGCTCATTTTAAGAAAATGGATGAGCTTAACTTTGTTAACAATTCGTTACCATTTAATAACATGATGTCTATGTACATGCGGTTGAGTCAACCCGAGAAGGTACCTGTGTTGGTTGATGCGATGAAACAGAGGGGTATATCTCCTTGTGGGGTAACTTACTCTATATGGATGCAGAGCTGTGGAAGTTTGAATGACTTAGATGGATTAGAGAAGATTATTGATGAAATGGGCAAAGACAGTGAAGCTAAAACCACTTGGAATACTTTCTCTAATCTAGCTGCAATCTTCACTAAAGCAGGTCTTTACGAGAAGGCAGAATCTGCGCTGAAATCTATGGAAAAGAAGATGAACCCTAACAACCGTGATTCCCACCATTTTCTCATTAGTTTGTACGCTGGAATCTCGAAAGCTCCTGAGGTTTATAGAGTTTGGGAATCGCTGAAGAAGGCTCGTCCTGAGGTCAACAACTTGAGCTATCTTGTCATGTTACAAGCAATGAGTAAACTCGGCGACATAGATGGTATTAAGAAGATTTTCACAGAGTGGGAATCAAAATGCTGGGCATACGATATGAGGCTGGCTAATATCGCGATTAACACGTATTTGAAAGGGAATATGTATGAAGAAGCAGAGAAGATTCTTGATGGTGCCATGGAAAAGTCTAAAGGACCTTTCTCCAAAGCGAGACAGCTTCTGATGATCCATCTGTTGGAGAATGGTAAAGCGGATTTGGCTATGAAGCATTTGGAAGCAGCGTTTTCTGATTCCGCGGAGAACAAAGACGAATGGAGCTGGAGCTCAGAGCTAGTCAGCTTGTTTTTCCTTAACTTTGAGAAAGCTAAAGATGTAGATGGAGCAGAAGATTTCTGCAAGATTTTGTCGAATTGGAAACCTCTTGATGCTGAAACTATGAGCTTTCTCATAAAGACTTATGCAGCAGCAGAGAAAACTTGTCCTGATATGCGAGAGAGATTGTCTCAACACCAGATCGTAGTAAGCGAGGAGATCCAAGACTTGCTTAAAACAGTTTGTCCCTAAACTAAGTAATAATTGTTATTTGAACATTATGTTTAAACTTGTGTCCCGTTGAGAGTTTCAAGTTCTAGAAAACAAAGCTTAGCTCTTTTTTGAGTCCTTGACAATGTGTCGGTTACATAAAAAAATACTAGTTTTAAAGTGTTTCTTTCATACTCATCAACAAAATTGTCAACCAATAATATGTTTGTTTATCCAAATCCGATAACCGACTTACTTGTTAACTGTGGGTGTGGTCCATGACCCATGTTATTGTTAGTGCCACCAACTAAGTTAGGAAAATGTTTATTAAAAAAAAAAAATCTTTATCCACAAGAGAAAATTTACTGGTTTTTTTTTTTTTTTTTTTTTTTTTCCTCTAGATTTATTATTTATTGCAAATTATGAGAACTGTTACATAGACGATTCTACAACTGACAATTCCTTCCGACCCTTATTAGATCCACGACAGACGTCACCTCTTTCACCTCCTTCTTCATGCTCACCTCCTTCACCTCTTTCTTCATGCTCTTGATGGACACTTCTCTCTCTGCGTAGAATCCTGGCGAACGGCTATAATTATACATCGCTGGAGATCTCATGCACATTTGTCTCCAATAATCTGCAAATATATTAATAAATCGCAGTATTTGGGACTTGAACCCCATACCTCTGGGTGTAGAAGCATTAATTAACCCTTGATCAACCAATGGGCCAAGGGGCTTCCACAATTTACTGGTTAAAACTTAAAAATAGCGTTGGAAAAGGAAAATTACAAATTAGATATTGTAAAATTTAGTAAATCTACAGTTTCTTTAACTGCATATTTCCTTTTTGATTCTATCTTTTACAATTGGAAACTGAATATTTGACAATCAATTTTATCCAATTGTGATAAGCCTAAAAGTTAAAACAAATCTGATTTTTTTTGTACAATAAAGAAGAGAGAAATAAATAAATAAACAATCGGCGTTAGATTCTGTAACAAGCTGGCACGTCTCTGTATCAGTCGCAACGTTCCTATTTCTTTCTTTGTCAATCCGTTCGGCGACACAACAATCCAAAAAAACATTCTTAGCTTTTTTCTGTTTCTTTATATACTTTTACACAACGCGGAGATAATCTCGGATACAAAACAGAGAAGATAAAGGACAAGTCTTTCTCAAATTTTCCACCTTCAAGAACCCTAATTTGAGGTTAGTACTTCTACTCTTAATCCTTCTTCTTTCTTTTTCCAGTGCCGCATTCGTAAGTTCTTCCTTATTCCAAGTTATTAATGGGTTTTGACAGTTTTTAGCGAAAGGTTTGAACTTTATCCGCTTCGATTAAATTCTCTGTGATTTGTGTATTTTTGCAGAGTTTCCTCTTAAGAGTCTGTAATCTTTGGTTAGAAAATTGGTGCTACATTGTTGTCTCCAGTCATCTATCTGTTTTGCTCTGTCTCCTTGTTAGAGAATTTGGGAAATCGAATTTTGAGTATAGTGATTTCAAAATTCTCCTCAGTTCCCAAATAATATATAAGGATTGTTCGTCAATGATTTTAAAGGTATATAAGTCACTGATTCTGTGAGTTAACCAAAATCAATTTTCATGGTCACTTTGTCTTCTAAGTTAGTGTTTTATGTGAACCTAAATTAGCATTCTTCTGTCTCCGTTTGTCTTCATTACTCTTTTGTGTTTTTAAGGATGATTGGTATCCTAATCTCTCCTATCATTTGTTTCTCATGTTCTAGGACGATTGAGGAAGTTGCGAGTTTCGAAAGCCGAAAAGCGGTTTATCCAGGGGGAGTACAGGGTTGAATCAGCATTTGCTTTTGTAGGTTTTAAGAAGGTAGAGTTTGAGAAGAGAAACTTAGTGTAGGATGGATCAAATGTTTTCAGGAGAACAAGATCTTGAAGTAGATATTGAAGCTGGTCGATCTGATGTTACACAAGAATCCACATCAGATACTGTTTCAGGCAATGGGGTCTGGAGTGACCGGGTGAATTTTGGTGTTTCTGAAAAGATTGCTGATGATCTGATCTGTCCATTAATGGGAGACGAAAAGCGGGTAGAAACTAGCAGTCAAAGTTTGGGTCTTGCAGAGATAAAATGCGATAATGGAAAGTTTAAGAAGTCGAGAAAAGCTTCAAAGCCTCCGAGACCTCCAAAAGGTCCTTCCTTGAGTGAGAACGACCGTAAGATCATGAGGGACATACAAGAGCTAGCTATGAGAAAGCGTGCAAGGATTGAAAGGATGAAAAATTCCCTAAAAAGAATGAAAGCAACCAAGTCGTCACCATCATCTCCATGCATTACCATTTTCTCGATGATAATAACGGCTCTATTCTTCGCCTTTCTAGTCTTCCAAGGTACCTTTTTCAGTCTCTTAGTGAACATTAGCTTTTTTCTTATTCCCTTCTCAACTCTTAATTAATATAAAAATTGATACTTTGGCCTTGATATGAATTTGTCTCTGAAGAAAGATTATCTATGGTTGAGATTCATTGCTTTTAAGATACTCTGGTTTAACTTGAGAACCTTCTAATTAGTCTTCTATCATCAGGTTTCTTGGATAAACAGAGTTTTTTCTGTTGTTGTTTCACGGGGAAGACCAAAAATGTCTAAAAAACAACTCTTTTTTTTCGTGTTGCAGGATTCTCTACAGGCAGTTCGAGTTTGAGTTCGGACAAATCACCTGCACCAACTGTTTCACCTAACAACCGATTGATTTCAGTTCACTTGTACAATGATTTTGCTCCCGTTGAGCAAACCGATCCCAGCCCAACCACCTCAATCAGGTAAGAAGAAGAACAACAATTTCTGTAACTCATTCTCATTGTTAAATCAAAAGAAGACACTTTCTAAAAAACCAGTGCTAATATGAACAAGTTCGTCCTTTGATTGAATCTCTGTAAATTCAGGTACACGAGGAAGCGAATTTCGGGTGCAGAAGAAGAAGACTCGAGAGACGTTACTAGATGAGTTCTCTGTTTAGTCTTCTTGACTCAAACGGTTAACTCTTTTGGTCAAAGTTTTGTTCATAGGCTAAAATTTGTAAAAAAACGACTGCGTTTTAAACAATGAGGATGATGATATTTCACTAACCGGGAGAGTTTTCAATTGTATTTTGAAAATAAAAGATTGTGAGCATCGTAGGAATTTCGTGATTGGGGTATTTAATGAAGATGGAAAACTTGTTGTTGACCTTACAATATAAAAAATTAATTTGTTGTTCAAAGAAAAATCTGAAAATGACTTTCATACCAATTGGATTCTGCAACGTTTATGGTCTATAACAATATCTAACATTTCAAACCCTACACAAATAAATTCTATATGAAAAAGCCATAATTGTTCTACTAAATAAAGAAAATTTTCTTTTTGATAAGAAACTGAATTTTATGGCTTGTCTATCTGCTAAGTGTTACCCTGCAAGAGATAGCAATCAACAAAATCATTTTTTTGTCGTATCTCATAATTATGGAAGTGTAATCAACACATTTTTTAATGTCAAGTATATATCTCTTCAGAATGAGAATTTTTTTTGCTAAGAATGTAAATATTTCATAAAATGAAAACAGTTTAGGTTTACAATCGAAGATTTTAAACCTATACAAATGGTCCCATGGCAAAAAATGTTAAAAAACATGGAAGCTTCTGGCAGAATGAGAATTAGACAGATTTTTAATTGAGTCTTTTTTTCAGCTAAATTCAAAATTTTATTCCTTTAATCGGTTGACTTACTAATAAAGTAATAATACTATCACTAACGATATGCTTTCGTTTGTAGTTGATATTCTTAGTTTAGATGTTTACGGTGACAAGAGTTTTGATTGTGAGGCTTTGATTGGATATACGAAAAATCATCGACAATTTGCGTATTTGACTAAAGTTTCTAAATAAAAGAAAAGTAAACCCAATTGGAGAACTTTCGTCTTCGAGTTTGAAATGATTAATGAATTTAATTTTGTCATTAAGATCGAAACTTTAGTGTGAACATGTATGATATACATCTCTCATTTCTTTTGTTGTGGTTATTTTGGAGAGTACATAAATAAATTAGGTATACGTCGCACATAATTGAATGTATGAGGTTCTTTTTTTTTTTTACTTAGTACGTCCTAATTATAATTAGTTCTTACTTCTTAGCCACCGAAAGGACACTTCATTTTTCCATGTATTGTAAAACATATTTAGAATTTTGAAATAACAATACTTTGTGTAATTCGAATGCTATAATACAATATAACATATATATTTTTATTTTCTTATTAGGAAAATAACCAATCGAAGAGAACAATTCGCAACATTAAACGGATCTCCGTCAGTATAATCTCTTAGTCAACTTTATTCATTTATTATTTTTTCAAATGATAAATGACGTTAATCAAGTGGCTCGATTTCTCAGCAGCCGAGTGATTGGAATTTGAATTTGAAACTAAACTATAAGTCTACAGCTAAAAGACTTGTATGCTTGAGAATTAACATAAAGTTTATTCATAATATTTTACTCATATTCTTATATTCACATTCAATATCTGTTAGTTAATTTATCTCTGGTAGAAAACAGATTTAAGTTAACAAACTCTAATTAGATTATTTGGTTTCGATATTTAATTTATATCAGAACCGAACCATAAAAAAGAAGCCGACTTTAAATTGAATTATTCCTTGAGTCTTCTCACATTTTATCTTTTCTTAGAGACACATTAATATTTCGAATAGAAACCGAACTAAATATCGACGCGTACGTGTACTTTTCAGATTGAACATTCAGATCATTAATTATAATCATGCAAGCTGTACGGGAAGGAAGAAGTGGAACCATCATCGATGGCATTCCTTGTAAATATTAAACACGTTCGAAGGGTATTTACGTCATGGTCTCATTATATAAATGTCAGCCCCTACCGTTTCTCTCGACATGCAGAGCCTAGAATCCAGCGACGACGTATAATATAGTAATTGGAAAACGAGAGGTAGAACCATGTCCGGTAATAAGATCTCGACTCTTCAAGCTCTTGTCTTCTTCTTGTACCGGTTTTTCATTCTCCGTCGTTGGTGTCATCATAACCCTAAACAAAAACTCCAAAAATGCCCTTCTCACGGCCTCCACCAAGCTCAAGACCTATCGAATCACACTTTGATATTCAACGTCGAAGGAGCTCTACTCAAATCAAACTCTTTATTCCCTTACTTCATGGTTGTAGCTTTCGAAGCCGGAGGGGTAATAAGGTCACTTTTCCTCTTCGTTCTGTATCCATTTATAAGCTTAATGAGCTACGAAATGGGCTTGAAGACGATGGTTATGTTGAGCTTCTTCGGAGTTAGAAAGGAAAGTTTTCGAGCCGGGAAAGCAGTTTTGCCTAAGTATTTTCTAGAAGATGTTGGGCTCGAGATGTTTCAGGTTTTGAAAAGAGGAGGCAAGAGAGTTGGTGTGAGTGATTTACCACAAGTTATGATTGATGTGTTCTTGAGAGATTATTTGGAGATTGAAGTTGTGGTCGGCAGAGACATGAAAATGGTCGGGGGATACTACTTAGGCATCATGGAGGATAAGAAGAAACGTGAGTTTGCTTTTGATAAAGTGGTTCAAGAAGAAAGGCTTAGCAGTGGTCGTCTTATTGGCATCACTTCCTTCAACTCGCCAAGTCACAGATCTCTATTCTCTCAAATTTGCCAGGTAAATTATCATATTTTGAAGATATATAAATAATCTTAACTGTTATAGTTGTTTTTACCCTTATATGATTTTTTTGGTGATTCTAAAAGAGATTTTGGTCTAACAATTGATGGTCTCATTAAAAACAGACGTAACTGTTATTTTTTGAGACAAACAAAGACAAAACTCTTTATGTTGTTGCTTTTCTAATTTTGTAAAATAATACAGTACGTTTTGGTTTGTTGATTTTTCGATATCTAGGAACTTAATAATAATAAATTATATGATATAAATATAAGTTCCAATAGAATTTCTTTGGTTTTAAATGTGGCTCTTTGAACGAAGAGAGATGCATTGATTCCTTTTTTTTTAATATGTGATGCAATTAATTTCCATTGACAAAGAATTGCTGTAATCTAGTACTGCGTCACAAATCAGACTAATATAGCAAGTAAATGCATATCTATACTATTAATTGGGAATCATTCTAACTTAAATAACCTTATAAAGTGTAAGATATTACAAAGATTGCCATTAGTTTTTAGTGTTTTTAAATAACTTCATTAAGGGTACAATAGTAATCACAAAATTAATATATTTAAATTAAAAATAGTTTAATTCTTTTAAATAATTATTAATTTCCAAAAAATTAAAATAACTTTCTCTCTCCTATTAATTATAAATGAAAATTTGAAATTAATTTTTAAAAAATTGTTAACCAATGAGAATTGAAAAAGTAAGATTTGATATCCAACTAAGATTTTATCTAAACCAATCGTAATAGACTATTCTATATCAAAAATAAAAAGAAAAATAATATCATTTTAATTCAAAATTAAAAACACTATCGTTTAAAAGATTTATCAATGGAGGACTTTAAGATTAAATTTAAAAATTCATAAGAAAATTAAATACAAATATTTTAAGATTCAGTTTTGTTATAATATTTTCACAAATTTTAAAATATAAAACAAAATTTTATTTCACAATTTCTAAAATACGATATTAGATATTAACAACTATTTATATTTACTATGAAATAAACTCAAATAATAATAAATTTAAAGTAATTATCAGTATAGCCTTCGTTTATAGCAAGTTTGATAAATATCTAAACAATAGATTGTATATATTAATTTCTAAATTATTTTGCGTTTTATTTTTTGTTTTTCAACCGGGTCTTCCTTAAATAAATCTCTAATATATTGCACACAGTTTTCAAATAATGTAAACTAATTATATATTTTGAATTCAAAACAAATAATGCAGCAATAACATATCCCTTTTAGAGATGTATTTCAAATTTTTATTTTTATTCCGAAAATCAAATTAATTATGATTAAACAATAAAAAGAAGAATATGCAAAATTTAGCTAAGGAAAGAAACATTAATAAATTTGTTAAAATATATTTGTAACTTTAGCAGCATATATATTAATCTGCAAAACTCACAGTATGTATTGTATGGTATTTAAAAGTAAGCAAACAAGAATTTGAAACATGATTTTAATGGAATGAAATGAGAATAGGAATTACGAGACGGGATAGGACGAGAACATAAATTAAAAATCAAACTAAATACCTAACTGGTATGAGTTCGGGTTATGAGCACTATATAAAATAAATTTGTTTACATACTGTACGTACGTTTTCAGTTACACATATTCTATTTATGCCGGATACTGGACCGTCATATTTTTATTTCACGTATACGATACGGGTTATGGGATTAAGAATTTATGACATATACAAGACGGGATAGGTTTCCCGTTCCAAAATAGTTACGCCTAGCTAATATACATGAAATAACCAAACTCAAACCGAATCTATATCCTATTTAACACATGTAATCAAACTATTAGAAATTTTTTGATTAGTTTAGAAAATAAAAAAGTAACATCATTTAACTTTTGCAACTAAATTATATCTTAGTTTTATCTTAAATATAATTTCGCACGTACGTGTTGGTCAGGATCTTAAAATATAACTATGCACTAACGCAACTGAATTTCGTTCATTACTCTAATTTTATAATATTTATACTATTATAAAGTTCACTAACACAACAAAATATTTTATATTTTTAAAATCTATATAACAATTTCTATAAAAATATCTTTGCACGTAGGTGTGAATCCATATCTAATACACTAAAATATATATCATAGAAACAACGAAATAATCTATATTGAATTAAAATTTGTTAGAATTTTTTTAAAAATATGAAACCCCGCACGTATGTGCGGGTCAAGATCTAGTGTTATATTAAGTTCTGATGCAATTAATTCAACCATAGAGATTACGACTTGTATAATCCATACCATAAAGTTGTAGTAATATTTTTTAATGCAACAGTTCCACTTCAACTGATATATTTCTCCAAATGATAATCTTTTTTTTGCTATGATCTAATGATAATCTTACCCTAATGCTTTTTTCATAAACAGGAGATTTACTTCGTCAGAAATTCAGACAAGAAAAGTTGGCGAACCCTACCACGAGATCAATACCCTAAACCAATGATTTTCCACGATGGTCGTTTAGCCATCAAGCCAACACCTTTAAACACACTCGTATTATTCATGTGGGCCCCATTCGCCGCAGCCTTAGCCGCTGCAAGACTCGTCTTCGGCCTAAACCTACCTTACTCCCTAGCCAATCCTTTCCTCGCCTTTTCCGGTATCCACCTTACTCTCACCGTTAAAGACCTAGTTTCTTCCGATCGGAAAAAAGGCTGTCTCTTTGTGTGCAACCATAGAACGTTACTAGACCCACTTTACATTTCATACGCTCTAAGAAAGAAAAACATCAAAGCCGTTACGTATAGTCTAAGCAGATTATCTGAGCTTCTAGCTCCGATCAAGACCGTTAGATTGACTCGTGATCGAGTCAAAGATGGTCAAGCCATGGAGAGATTGTTGAGCCAAGGAGATCTCGTGGTTTGTCCGGAAGGGACTACGTGTAGAGAGCCTTACTTGCTTCGGTTTAGTCCACTTTTCTCCGAGGTCAGTGACGTCATCGTACCGGTTGCTATTGACTCACACGTGACTTTTTTCTATGGCACGACGGCTAGTGGTCTTAAGGCCTTTGATCCCATTTTCTTCCTTTTGAATCCTTTTCCTTCCTACACCGTCCAATTGCTTGACCCTGTCTCTGGAATTACATCGTCCACGTGTCCAGATCCTGATAATAGAAAAGCGAAGTTCGATGTGGCTAATCACGTGCAGCATGAGATCGGGAATGCGTTGGGGTTCGAGTGCACCAACCTCACGAGAAGAGATAAGTACTTGATCTTGGCCGGTAATAACGGAGTTGTCAAGAAAAAATAATGATTTTGAAATTTTTAGTTTGTTTTCTTAATTAGGGCCTTTTTGTGTGACGTACCAATATGCTTTATCTCTTATAAGAAAATTTTCTATGATGTAACTATCTTTTTTTGTTAAATGTAATTATCTTTTTGTGTGACCAATACGATATATATGTACATGCATTATTGATATCCTATACTTGGCCGGGCCCGTTGGAAATAACTGACATGCATATATACTCCATTAAATGTATATTTATTTTGTTAGTGTATTTATATGAAGTAGGGTAAATATCAGTATTTTTATGAAAAATATAATGGTAAGTGCCTAATTAGTGTCATTTGAATTCTGAAAGAGTTACCAATTTAAAGACATCAATTAGGAAAAGTATTAGAAGATGTTAAAAATTAATTAAATATGAGAATTTTTTGTTTTCCCAGATAATTTCAAGATATTTAGAGTGGGACTCATGCGGTCATGCCGATAATTGTGGGGTTAGAGTTTGTGTGTCAACCCTACGCATCTTCCCACCTAACTATGTTTAATGCTTCTTCAATCTTTGTTTAATTTCATTGAGCGGCGAATTAAAAAATTGTTTTACAGAGGAAGAAATAATTTTAACCAACAAGAATAAAATATTTATGTATATAATAGATAAAAGTTTTACCAAAAAAAAAAACAAAAAGTTAAAACTTTTTCACCAGTACGTGTGATATAACTTACTTGAATCGTATAAAACTTTTTTTTTTTTTGTCGTAATCGTGTATAAGTAATTTAATACTCGCCAACATCTGTAAGAAAAAAAAAAGTCATTAAAAGTAGTTGGGTTAGAAACCAAATTTAGTTTGACAAATTGTGAGGAGTTTGGTTGGAAACCAAAATCCCAATTTAGGGTTTTCAGTGGTTTAATTAAAAGTGGGATTTTGTGCCTTTCTCTATTGCCTATAAAAATCAGCTTGGTCCAAAAAGTTTTTTTAAAAAAAAATTAATGGGGGCAATGGGCAATTAACGGTTTTTTTTTTCCCTTCCATCAACCTAAACATTTACTATATGATTAGATGAAACATTCCAATTGTATAAAGTTGAACAACATAAAACATCAGATTTAAAATATTTAATTAGTAAGTAGTAACATATCTTTGTCCAAGTATTCAATAGTGTTTCGTGAGTTATTCATAACTACAATTCAGGAATTACCAATTATTGTTGCCAGATATAATAATACTGTGAACTAATGATGGGCCGGGCCGGGCCGAATTGCTAAATTTAGCGACTTCTTGGTGTGAGTAGGACTAGGAGACAGGACAATTTCAATATACAGGTTACAGGTACCATTGAGCCGAAACCGGCTAACTAAGTAACTAACTAACTATAGTAACATTACAACACCCATTCTCTTTTTAGTAAATAAATTTGCATTCTAGCTTGGATCCAATTAGGGATTATGATATTTCGTGAATAATATTTTCATAATTTTAGTATTTCATAATTGAACAAAGTATATAGAAAACAAAAAATATACATTTCAATTTTTTTTTTTTTAACATTTCAATTCTTATATTGGCAATCATATATCATGGTCGGACAATTCTTATATTCTCCTCCCCCACATTATGACACTATGTCGGACACATAGTGTTGACTATATGTCTATATATATATGTCTTAAGAAAAACAAGTAATTTGATATTTTAAGAAGAGAGGAAAAAGCGTTTCAACGACCAGAGAGATTCCAACGGCCGGTTTGCTCATCCCATTCCCATGCATGTGCCATCCCATTTGCTTTTTGTAGTTTGTGTCGCCGGTTCTATTATATTTATTGAATACACTGCACGTAATTAGTATATTTCCTGTTCCGACATTAGCCCAAATTACGGTTAAAAACATATGTATTCATGCATGCAGGTTCATTTAAACTCGTAGATGTGATCTACTCATCGTAAGACTTCATTGGTCTTAATATTAATATGATCCAAAACCTCCATACTAGTAATATTTATCGAAATTGGTATTTTTTATCAATATTGAAATTAGTATTTATGCTACATAATCTAACAATGCTGATATACTTAAATTGAATACGAGTAAAATAAAAACAGAAATCATAAATGAATGAAAAAACAGAAACCTCAGATTGGATGTCTTGGAGTTGGGTGACTGACTGTCTACTTTAATTTAAACTCATAATTGATCTAAAATATGTGTATATAAGTTCAAGAAGAGACGTATAAATCATAAATTAATATGGAATTGTTTTACAAATGGTCACCAAAATTTAAAATGATATTAGTTAGGTTTGATATAACCGATATGTATGTTTCATTCACGGGGAAAATGTCGGCTAATATGTCAGATGACATGTTCCATTGATCCATACTGTCTCTGGTCAACTTTTCTCCCATACTTCTTCTTATATGTTATATCTTAAATATTTAAATGAATTGAAAAATGAATCGAAAGTATCCATATCTCTCATTTAATTTGTTGTTCGAATATTGTTAAAAAAAAAAAATGTTGTCCAAATGTGGATTTTTCTAATTTGATCCGGTTAATCTCTATATTTTTCCGATTACAAGTTCGCGGTTCACTTTTGTACCTAAGAACAACATGATTTTTTAATTATGTCAGCTGATTACATTGTTATTTTAAAAACGTCCCCTTGAATTGTTATCAACTAAATCTTTGTTTGAATCAACTTAAAAAAAAAAAAAAACCATTTTGACTGTTAAACTTTTGTTTGTAAAAAAACTTCTACTAAAGAACATGTTTATCTTTAGAAACAATCAGTATCCAGAGCTAGGTTTTAGTGTCGGTTTTCAAATGTACGCGACTGAGCTCCAATGAATTTTTTTTTTTTTTAAAAAGCGATCTTATAGTAATAAATAATACAGTAAATGGGTAGGTACTAGGTATTGGTAGAGAAAAGAGTTGAGAGAATAATAATTGAAAGAATATGGGCTATGAAAAAGAGTCTCTTAGTTAATCGGACGGCTAATGGGAGCCGTCAAGGTTGACCATTTCCACTACGTGCCGACATATCAGCCTTACACATGCCCCATCCTCCTCACCTTTCCCACTTCCTTGTGACTCTTTTCCACGCGCCTCTTCTAGCATTTGCTTCTTCTTCCTTTTTGCCTCTTCATCACAAAAATAATATAAATCTAAATAGATAAATATCTATCTTATCGAAAAACAAATCCTGAAATGTTAATTTTGTTGGTCACGATTAACAATTATGCATGTTTAGATAGGCTAGGTGCATAGCTTGAAAAAGAAGAGACAACTATTTGTATTTGTCAAAGCTGAAACACAAAACTCACATTTCTTAGAAAATTTAAACTAGTTCTTCGGATTTTTTTTCAAAATAACTATTTAAGATCGGACTCTTCCTTTTAACAATCTCAATCATAACAATAATTGATCAACTTCTAGTGTATTCTTTAATTCATTAAAATGTTTGTTATATATTAAAAAGAAAGCAATATTAAATATACGCGAGTCTTATGACTAACCAAACACGGTGATTTAGGCAATAAGTGCTCAATCTTTAAATTATTTTAAGAATTGAACATATCAACATCTACTACTTAATTTCCTATCACCAAATTTCAAACTACCCGATTTTAATAATAACAAGGTTGCGCAAGAATGTTGACAAAAAAAAGTTGTAAATGTATAATACAATTTTTTAAGAAAAAATTCAAATATCATAATTTTAAAATAATTTTTTTGTAAAAATTAAAATCCACTTTAATGGAGAGAAACATTGTATATATAATTTTATTAATAGACAAGCTATACTCATCTTGGCAATAATTTTGTTTTTAAAGAACTCGACCGTCCCCATTGATGACATGCCCACCTTACGCGATTTGTATGATGAGACGATTACTTTAAATTTCCCCATTTGTCAACCGTATGGAAACCGTAGAATTTTAAACTAAATTCGAAAAAGACATTTAATAAAAATATTTTATTTTATCCAAAATCTACCTTTCTTCTCTTCCCATACACTATATATAATCGTCACTCTTCTTCTTTCAGATTCAAAACCTCCTGATTTCATTCTTTACTACTAATAATAATTTTAAAAAGCCTATCTTTGTTTTGTAAAATAAAAGGTTATGGTTTTGCCATCTTCAACACCGTTACAAACAACCGGAAAGAAGACGAAATCCTTGCCGGAATATAGCTTTCCGGTGATCGATTTCTCCTTAAACGATCGGTCACAACTATCGGAGAAGATCGTAAAAGCCTGTGAGGTTAATGGGTTTTTCAAGGTGATAAACCACGGAGTTAAACCGGAGATAATATCGAGATTCGAGCATGAAGGAGAAGAGTTCTTTAATAAACCGGAATCGGATAAGCTACGAGCCGGTCCGGCGAGTCCTTTCGGTTACGGATGCAAGAACATCGGCTTCAACGGCGATTTGGGTGAGCTTGAGTATCTTCTTCTCCACGCAAATCCGACAGCTGTCGCTGATCAATCTGAAACTATATCTCATGATGATCCTTTCAAGTTCAGGTACGTATACATATTTTACTTTCTTTTTCTCGTACATGTTTTACATATTATAAAACTTAATTTATAAAGCTATAAAACTTTTCTTTTACATTTTTGTGTGCTGTTTATTGAAACGATATTACGACTAGTCATATAAAAGGTATATAAATTTATGTCAAACATTTGTACACGCATAAAGAAAATTTTGATTAAAAAAATTAAACATAAACGCTTACGATAATATATCAAACAAACATATCTATAGTATGAGTTTTGGTTATCAAATTCATATAACCCCATAAGCTTAATGAATATATTATATATATATATATGTATATGTGGAAATGGCAATCGTTTGTTGCGTCTACAATTTTTTATTTATTTAAATATTCTATCCATTTATGTGATTGTCAAATTGAAAGTTGACCCAACTGAAATTGATGTGGATTGTGTGTGATAATGTGACTTGTGAGATACCTAAAAAGAGAGAGGGAGAGAGAAAGAGAGATGCAATGTCGAATAATGGATAATGACCAGAAGACACGGCTTTCAATTATTATCAGTCTTTGTTCCTTTATTTGTCATTGTTGTTCATATTGTTTTTTTTTTCTTTTGTTTTAAAATTAGTACAAATTTATAATCATACCAACTTAATGCCGGTTCACCTGATAGTTTGTTGTAATCAATAATCTATATAATAGTTGGATTTTGTTCTTGCTTCATAGTGGTTACAATTAGGATGCATGCCAACCAAATTTTTTATTCTAAATAATATTAAAAGATCAAAAATGTGAAAATGCTTTTGTAACCTTGACTGCGACATGGTTGATTAATCAAAATATTTTAAAGTTTTTTCCCTAATTTGGTGGCATAGGTTACGTTTAAAGAGAGATATTTTATCAAATTCTTGGTGGGATTAATCGAACTTTAAAATATCATTCATGGGCTCCATGTCAATAGTAGTTATAATTATTTAGAAAATTCAGATTAAACACACATACATTACAAAATAATATAATAATTGAACAGACTTGGTCAATTAGTGGAATACTATGCATGAACTCAAAAAATTCTTTGAGATGTCAAAGAATCAAAATTCGAAACGTCAATGAATCAAGGTTTGACTTGTTATTCCTTTTCGTCATTTTTAAAATGATAACTTGTAAATAAAAAGCAAGAATCATGGGGTCCTCACTTTTCGAACATTCCTCTGTCTCATGTCTTTTCTTTTTCTGTTATTGATATTTATCGTAAAAATAATAACAATAATTCGAAATCATTCAAAAAACAATATTTGTGTTAATAAATTCCACGTGTTGTTTCTCTTTTGTTAGCTCGGCGACGAATGATTACATACGCGCGGTTAAAGATTTGGCATGTGAGATCATTGATCTGACGATCGAGAATTTATGGGGACAGAAGTCTAGTGAAGTCAGTGAGCTGATCAGAGACGTTCGTAGCGATTCAATCCTACGGTTGAATCACTATCCACCAGCACCGTACGCGATAAGAGGCGTTGGTCAAATAGGTTTCGGAGAACATTCTGACCCTCAGATCTTGACGGTGTTAAGATCCAACGACGTAGATGGACTTGAGATTTGCTCACGTGACGGCTTGTGGATCCCAATCCCATCTGACCCTACATGCTTCTTCGTATTGGTCGGTGACTGCCTTCAGGTATTTTAGTCATAATAAACTCATTTTTTCGTAAAGACACACAAAATATGTTTCATCAATTAATTAATGAATGAAATAATCTTTGAAAATAGGCATTGACGAATGGGAAATTCACTAGCGTGAGGCATAGGGTTTTAGCAAACATAGCAAAGAAGCCACGTATGTCGGCGATGTACTTTGCAGCGCCACCGTTAGAGGCGAAAATATCACCGTTGCCAAAAATGGTGTCGCCGGAAAATCCAAGACGGTATAATTCATTCACATGGGGTGACTACAAAAAAGCTACATACTCTCTCCGTTTAGGTGTCCCTCGTCTTGAGTTCTTCAAGGCTTTATAGATATTCATACCATTTAAAAGTTAGATTGTCTTTTTTTTTGTTTGCTTGTTGAAAAAGAAAAATGATTGTTTGCTTGTTATACAAATATATACCATGTGAAATGTATAGTTTTAGATGAAAAAAAAGAAATTTAATTTTGGTCGTTTAATTTGTAATTTACAAATTTCACATGTGAAACAGTGGATCATTACAATTTCTAAAGAAAATGCTAGAAAACGACTTACGAAAAAAAAAGGTTGAGTTTCTGATCAGTCAAAATCTGGTCCATGAACCGCGTCCTATCAGGACTCTCCATAACAAAACCTCAATTATGTGATCATAATTACACAAATTGAAACCCTCTTTATACAAAATTGGCTTTACCATATCCGATCCTAACTAGAAAAATTAATCCACAATCGATTATAACCTCGGACAATATCATGCAGCTAAAACATACGCCAATCCGTTAAAAGCAAAAAAAAAATTCTTTAATGCGAAGAAACCATACAAGAGCTCAAAAACAACAAATCAATAAATTGTGATCATAATAAAAGAATCATAAAAACAATAACTCCAAACACGACCAGCTTCACCACCGACAAGCTTTTTCCTGCCGCAGCCGCTCCAAAGTAATCGTCAATAGGGTACAAGTCTCCCGGCGGCGGTGGCGGATACGCGTATATGTAAGTAAATGGAGGTGGAGGTGGTGGCGGCGGCAGAAGCGATGGTGGGCAGTGAGACTTCTTAGGCGGTGGTGGTGACGGAGGAGGAGGCGCGGGTGTACAAGAAGGAGGTGGCGGAGGCGGTGGATTTTCGAGACAAGGTGTGCAGTTAACGTCAACTTCGGCTGAAGAATCTTCGGCGTTGATTGTGATCGGAGATGCGAGGATCACGATAGCCATGAGGATTGTGGCCGCAAGATCCTTCGAACGGCGAGTTTTAGCCGACATGTTGTAATAAGGTTTTGGGATTAGACTTGTGAAAAAGATGATCAAATTTATGGAATGTATATTAGTGATGTTATGTGTATATAATGTGAAGATTCTTACATGAGATCAATCACAATAAATGAAATATTTTCGTAATAACGTTGGAGATATGGAAAATATTTGTAATCTTCAATGACAGCATGTTAATCCAAAATTACATAACACGGTAAATTAAGTATGAAGTGTCAATATTCCATGTCTACTCTCTTTTTCATTTGGGCTTTATTGGGCCATTTGCATAATATGGGCCTACAATTAAAAAATTCGTCTAAACGCATGTGAACCGACTATCTTTATTCTTACCAGACAACAAAGACAAGTCGTTGTTTGACTTGTTGACTTTTTTTAATCCACAAAAGTGTTTTTTTTGGTAATCCAGTGACGTCTTTGATCTCTCTCCCGCCGACGACACAAGAACACCGTCCGGTTTACCGGTAAGTCTTCTATTCTCTTCTTATCCTTTCGCGTTCTTTCTCTTTGATAGGTTACATTCTTTAACCAATCATGGCATCGTTCTTGGCCTCTGATTCGATTACGATCGGCCATGGCCTCGGGTGATTTTGTTTTTTTTTCCGATTAGTGATCACGCCCCGGAGGTTAGGGAAGAGAGAAAATGGGTTTAATTTTTCCATACACTTGCGTTGAAATCGATCGGAATTTTCAAGTAATGTAATCTGGGTTCGTGTTTCTTGTGCAGATAAGTGTTTTGTGTGGTGTCTCACTGTGTCGATCGATTTGAAATCATCTCTCTTCGGCCATGTCGTGGTCGAAAGCTTGTAGAGGAACTCGAATTTCTTCATATTTAGAGAACCTTCATCGAACATCTCAGTCTCCGAGGTAATTGAATCTTACCTGATATGCTTGCACATGAACTGTTTGTTAAAATTCCTCAAAGAAAGTTCTATTCCTTTTCGTAGTATTAAGTTTGTGAGAAATGCTGATGTTGATGTAGGACTAGTTTATGCTCTCGTTATTACACTCATGGAGCTTGTAAAGGTAATGAGCATTATCTCCGAAGCAAAAGAGTATTTTGGGGAAGTTCTTCTTCATGGAGCTTGAATTCTCACTCTGCTACTGCTAAATCAATGTTAGTTAGTGCCCATCGCCAGTATTCTACGCAATCTCCAACAGAAACCAAATCACAGAAAATGCTCTATTACCTCACCGCTGTTGTCTTTGGTATGGTGGGGCTGACTTACGCTGCTGTGCCATTGTATAGAACATTCTGCCAAGCTACTGGATATGGAGGTACTGTTCAACGCAAAGAGGTATATAGTTTTTGTTTCTTCCTTTCTATTTTTATCCTCTGAGGTTTCAAGTCTTCTTAGTGGCTAATCCTCAGTCTTTTTGTTTGGCCTTATACTACAGACTGTTGAGGAGAAGATTGCTAGGCATTCAGAATCTGGTACCGTCACTGAAAGGTGTTTATTTCTCTGTTTTTAACACCATTCGTAATCTGAGATCTTCTTTATATGTGTTTAAGATGAACTTGCTAGCTTACTATACTATGTTTGCCTGGTAAACAGGGAGATTGTCGTGCAGTTCAATGCTGATGTTGCAGATGGGATGCAATGGAAGTTCACTCCAACACAAAGAGAGGTTTAGACTTTATATCTCAAGAAGAGTGTTGTGACTAGTTAGTGTGTTTTTTAACTGATATGTCTTTTTGGTTTTGTTACCATCTTATAGGTTAGAGTAAAGCCAGGAGAAAGTGCACTTGCTTTTTACACTGCTGAAAACAAAAGTTCAGCTCCAATAACCGGAGTCTCGACATACAATGTCACTCCCATGAAGGTATATATATATTAGCCTTGGTAGTGGATCCTATCAACTTCCCTTAGAACATATATTGATCGATTCTGAAATTCTTATATTGGTTTTTTCAGGCAGGAGTTTATTTCAACAAGATACAATGTTTTTGCTTTGAGGAGCAGCGACTCCTTCCCGGAGAGCAAATCGACATGCCGGTAACTACTCTTTTGTTCTTGGTTCTGTTTGATATTTTCCTCAGATAAAATCAAGAGTCCATTAAAACCTTTTATCACTTGGTTTTGCAGGTCTTCTTCTACATTGATCCTGAGTTTGAGACTGATCCAAGAATGGACGGAATCAACAACTTGATATTGTCTTACACTTTCTTCAAAGTGTCAGAGGAAAATACTACAGATACGGTCAACAATAGCAGCTCTGTTCCAGTTCAAGAAACCAAATAAAAAGTGTCTATTTTTTAAGAGAATATAATGAGCTTGTGACACACAACCTGAGTCTCCCTTAGATTCAATAATCAATTTCCATTTTGGGAAAATTGTTTGTTATTATTTGTTCAGAACCCACGGAACAGAAAGAAACAAGTGGAATGTTGGTAAATTGAATTTGCTAGAAACTCTGGTTTCGACTATGTGTTTGCTATGTTTTTGGCTCGATTTCTTTGCTTTTTGTAGAGCTATTGTGTCTATTTCGTTCAGTTTTGTGGTATGCATATGTCTTCTAGTTTTGTGCTTCAGTTATGTGTTATAGAAACATGAAATTTTCTTGAATATGCTCGATACAATATTGATTCTCATGGCTTGCGACTCAGCAACTAACCACTGAAATCAAATGATCAGAGTGATGCTTGGTGCAGTGGTCCCATGAGGAAGGAAGAATACCACTAATCTATAACCAAAAAGAAACGTATGCTTAGTGATGGGGCTGGGGTCTTAAGGTTTAAATCACCAAACCGAACCGAGTAAAATTAGTCGGTTTGATACCGGTCCGATTATAGTTTTATAACGAGTCTGGTTATTGAATTAGTTTGATGATACAGAGCTTCTTCAGTTTTAACTTCGATACGCCGCCATATCTGAGTTTCTTCTCCGATTTGGAACCAAAGCTCAGATTTTGTTAGACGATATCCAAACGATGATGATCCTCAAGCCTTTGTCTTCTCAGTGCGCTTCCAATTTCCGTCTCTCTGTATCGTTTCTTCACAGCGTGACATTATCGTGTGCGAAGGTTCCTGTAGAAGAAGAAGAAGACGATGACACCGAAACTGTTTTCCGGATGATCAATGGATCAAATCTTCAAGGAGATTTGAAGGAATCTTTGAGCTCTAGTGGAATCCATTTGTCAAAAGATTTAATCGATAGGGTTTTGAAAAGGGTAAGGTTTAGTCATGGGAACCCAATTCAAACCCTAGAGTTTTACAGGTACGCTGGTGCTAGAAGAGGGTTTTATCATTCGTCTTTTTCTCTAGATACAATGCTTTATATTCTCGGTAGAAATCGAAAGTTCGATCAAATTTGGGAGATTTTGATTGAGACTAAGCGAAAGGATCGGTCTTTGATATCTCCAAGGACGATGCAAGTTGTGTTAGGTAGAGTTGCTAAGTTGTGTTCCGTTAGACAAACTGTTGAGTCTTTCTGGAAGTTTAAGAGATTGGTTCCTGATTTCTTTGATACGGCTTGTTTTAATGCTCTGTTGAGAACTCTTTGCCAAGAGAAGAGTATGACTGATGCTAGGAATGTGTATCATAGCTTGAAGCATCAGTTTCAGCCTGATTTGCAGACTTTTAATATACTTTTATCGGGTTGGAAATCATCGGAAGAAGCGGAAGTCTTTTTCGAGGAAATGAAGGAGAAGGGGCTAAAACCAGATGTGGTTACGTATAACTCTTTGATTGATGTGTATTGTAAGGATAGAGAGATTGAGAAAGCTTATAAGTTGATAGATAAGATGCGCGAGGAGGATGAAACTCCGGATGTTATAACTTACACAACTATTATAGGCGGTTTGGGGTTAATCGGTCAGCCTGATAAAGCTAGAGAGGTTTTAAAGGAAATGAAGGAGTATGGATGTTATCCTGATGTTGCGGCTTATAATGCTGCTATTAGGAATTATTGCATAGCGAGGAGGCTCGGGGATGCGGATAAGTTGGTGGATGAGATGGTGAAGAAGGGTTTGTCTCCGAATGCGACTACTTATAATCTGTTTTTCCGTGTTTTATCGTTAGCAAATGATTTGGGACGGTCTTGGGAGCTGTATGAGAGAATGTTGGGGAATGGGTGTTTGCCGAATACCCAATCCTGTATGTTCTTGATTAAGATGTTTAAGAGACACGAAAAAGTGGATATGGCGATGCGGTTGTGGGAAGATATGGTGGTAAAAGGTTTTGGTTCATATAGTTTGGTTTCAGATGTGCTTTTGGATTTGCTTTGCGATTTGGCTAAAGTCGAAGAAGCTGAGAAATGTTTGCTTGAGATGGTTGAGAAAGGTCATAGACCGAGCAATGTCTCGTTTAAAAGGATCAAATTGTTGATGGAGCTAGCAAATAAGCATGATGAGGTTAATAACTTGATACAGAAGATGGCTATTTTCGGTACAGAGATTCCGCGTTAAAAATCAGGACACATTCTTACATTCTTTCAGCATATTTCAATAGCCAGTCGAGTCCTTCATGTAAACCATCACCAGAGAATGCACATGAGCTCTGGACATGCCTAGCAAGCGAAAATAAAAAAACAGATCATCAGAAGAATCAATCCTAGTCGCAAAATCAGAGTCTTGAAAGGTTTTTCTTATTTTCTTACCAGTTTCTCTGCCAGTTTTTTTGACGAAGAGAAGTGAGATCAAGCTTGTTACTGATCTCAGTAGCAGACATAGCACCAGGAACTTCATGCTTGTTTCCATATACAAGAACAGCCACATGGTCCGGTACACTCCCTTGTATCTGTTATTCACGGCATCACACATTAGATTATGTGACTTGCTCAATGTTTAAAAGTCTTGTTTGTATGTCACCTCATCAATCACCGCGTTAAGAAAATCTTTCGCCTCTACTATTCGTTCTCTGTCCGTGCTATCAACTACAAGCACAAGCCCCGCTATATCTTGGAAGTAATGTTTCGATATTGGAAACCACTGAAATGTGTTTTGAATCACCCATAATCAGGTATGATCTTACTGTTTCTAAAATTAACAACTTTCTCCTACCCTGTAACACTGTTGGCCGCCCATTTCCCAAAAGCTTAAGATTGAATCCTTGTATTTTACACTTTCCACATTCACTCCTAGAAACAATGATCCGTTTTTAAGGAATTCATAGAGAAGCTAAGACTCGATTTAAGATCAGAAAGCAAAAATGTGATAATGAGACTTACCAACAGTAGGCATGGTTGTGGTAAGGGTTTCTCCGGTTTTGAGTTTGTGCAGTATTGATGATTTTCCGGCAGCGTCCAGACCGAAGAACACTATCCTCAGTTCTTCTTTGTGGAAAAAACCGGCAAATGGCTTTCCCAGAGTCGTCCCCATTTTTCTGGTTTTTGCAAAGAAGTTGACTTTGTTTGGATTTGTAGAGGCCTTAAAGAGTTTTTCAAGGTAAAGTGGTGGTTAAAGCTTAAGACTTGAGAGTTGTCTAGTCTGTTTCAAGATCCAAGGATTCATAATCAAAAGTCAACCAGTTGACTTTTGAATCATTAGTTGTCTAATTCATATTTGTTTATGCAACTAGTTGCGTATATTTCTTCAAATCTTTATATTTGACTAGATATCAAATCCGGTCAGTAAAAAGCTTTAAACTAATGATCTTCTTAAACATATATAATTATACAAAACACAAATAACTAAACAAAATGCATTACTCGATTCTAACGGAATGTTAAATTTTATTGAATGTGCTCTAAAGATTTACGGTTTTCCGAGTTCATCACAAGATGTTTTCCTTCATGATTCTTTGAGTTTGATCGGACATAAGTCTGAGTTAAATGAAAGATTTATTAATCACAACTGCTAATAAGTGAAACATGAAAAATGAAAAATAGATCAATTTACTACAAATCTACTACAATGTAAGATTAAGATCTAAACCCTTCTCTTCTGTTTCTTCTTCTTCTTTAACCTTTGTATCTTCCTCCTTGTGATCCGAAACAATCATCAATGGCGGCTTCAAATCCGTACGACACTGCGAGAAATCCTCCGGCTGAAACGCCGGAACTACTATACCGGATCTTTCTCCGCCGTTGGATTTCTTCCTCACGCCGCCGGAATTTTCAGCTAACTCTTCTCGTCTACGTTTTCGTGCTTCTTGGTAGTGTTTGATAAGTTTAAAGAACGTATCAATCTTCTTCTCTTCTTCTTCCTCTTCGTCTTCTCTTACTCTCTTATCGACCCTGATCGTCTCCTTGCTCTCCACATTCTCTTCCTTGTTCATGGTCTCTAGGGAATAATTGTATAAATTAAATTGTTTAGGATACATTGAGAAAGTGAATGATTTTGGAGAGCGAAGATGGCAAATATTCTTATTCGTCTCATAGTCTGATGACTTTCTTTTAAAGGAGAAAAATTAGTCGTCACGAAACTTCTTAGAAAAAGACTAAAACACCCTGTCCCCACCTCTTTTACTCTTTAGTCCTTTAGTTTCCTAGTTACATACAATTTAAGCCACAAAAACGAAAATTGGAGATATTTTTCCAAGTTAGTTAGGATATTTAATTTCGAAACTTTATAAGTGATGTTTTTGGTTGAATCAAATTTGAAAATAGTATCAAATTTTTGTACTTGTTGAAAAAAGGGACCAGGGGCAAAAGAGTAAAAGACCGCGGAGATACCAACGTTGCGTCAGATGATGATGAGTTTGTGCTGACAACGACGACATGAAGCAGTTACGAGATTACGTCACAATGATGACGTAATCTAGACAACACTAATCTACTTGGGAAGTAATAAATTCTTTTGAAATAAAGAAAGACTCTTAATCATCAAATACTTTGACTTGATGCGTTTACTTTTACTCATGGTAGGTCTTGGAGAGATATTCTGGTAGATCCGAATGTATAGTAGTCTGTTATTATCAACCGTTAGATCTATTTTTTCGGGCATATGTTTTTTAATCTAATGATGGAGAACGTACTCGTCTTACTATTAAATTTTCGAATGATGAGATTTTATAAAAGGTTTGCGAATAAAATCTCATATTGTCGGCCACTTGTATAAATAAACAAGTAAATTAATTTGTATATGCGAAATTTGGGTTCCAACGAAGAACTATTTTTTTATTTTTGTTCTTATTAATGAACGGTAATTAAATTACCTCTATTAATGTTATATAAACAAAAAATCTCTGTTTTTCACAATTAATATCTTTGTGTGAAATGTTTTATTAGTTTGCAGCTCTGTTTTTTTCTTCTAATCTTGAGACTCTGTTCGTTTTTTTGGATGACCGGGGAAAAAAAAATGATACAGACAGGAGAAAAGGAACTTTCTTCACATGCATATGTTTTGGTTTAGGAGGTCAATGTTTTTTTAATCAATATCGAAAGAAAGAATCCGAGAAATAGAGGCCCAATGTGTTTAATTATGAATGTTGTCATAGTAAAAGCCCAATAGTCTACTGGGCTTCAGAGTGTGAAGAATAATTTCTCAGTTCTGATTATTGCATGTTGGGTTTGTTAAACAATTCCTTTTATTGGAATTGGGAAAAACAAAATTCCTATAAAAGTACCTTTTCTGTTTCACATACTAATTCCTATTCATTTCAAAATTAAACTTTATAGCTTTATATACCTTACCTTTCATAAGAAGTATCATTAAACATTTTAAAGCGAAATTTATAACTTTAAGTAAAAAGTATTGTATAAACAAGGAGATTTTGAAATGATAGAAATAGTCTTAAAAATGTGTGAATACTAATTGAAGCCGACAAACTTGCGCAAAAGCTGAAAGTGAAGAGTGAAGAGTGAAGAGTGAAGGGAAACGAAAAAAAAGAAGAAGAAGTGGTAGGATCAGTGGCTGAGATTTCTGAGAAGAATCACTTTTTATTTCACTGCGACAGACATTGTAAGACTGTGACTGTTATCAATAAGGCTTTACGGTCTAAAGGCATCCTTTATTCTCTCTTTTCACTTTTTGCATCCTTAATTCACTTTTATGTAAGTATTGTCTCTTTTTATATAAAAATACACAACACAAAACATGCATCATATATACCATGTTAGTGCATGCATGTAAAGTGGAGAGAGTTTAAGAGTTTTGTAAAAAGCAGAAGAAATTTGAACTTTTTTGCATGAAGGTGAAGCTAGTTAACGTTGGTTTAGTACACTTATCTTAATATTTCAATCTAAGCGACAGACACATTGGAGTTATTAAGTTAATTTATGTTGGTCCCGTTAAAGACTAAATTCAACTGCAATGCAACTATATATACAGGGTGTTTACTTTATAGAAATTGTTTTAAACTAATTCTGCTGCAATAACAAAAATTACGAAGAAAATACTTCTTTTGTTGATTGCCTTTAGAGTTTAGACTATTGGACTGGAAAATAATTTAGGAAGACTCATTGACAAATGACAACTTAAGGAGGCGAATTTGATACGTTTCGCCAAATAAATGGGAATGGCCTAATGTGAGGGTATGAGTGTGATGGACATAGAGTCATAGATATAGAGTGACAATGAACACAAGCGATAAGAAGAATCTTTTTAATTGATGAACTAACCAAGAAAACTAGGCTATGTTATTTATTATCATTTCCCCTCTTTTATTTCATACCAACTTTTTTTTTTCTTTTTGTTCTTACCAACTTACCATGATTGGTCATTTTTAGTAAGCTTTTGATGATAAATCACTGATATACTTTACTTTTTCTTTAACAACAAGCACCCTTCTGATGTATCAAGCTATTTACTCTAGATTTCCGTTACGTATCTTATAGCTTAATAGCTCTCAGATTAATGGGTTAGTGTAGACTAATATATTATTACATATAGATTTACCGATTACTTGTATATAGATTAGAGTTTAAATACGTTTCAATTGAGATTACGTGGCCACACCGAAAAAGGCAGAATCGGAGGTTGGTGTGTCTAACATTCCAATTGCGACCCACCAAACTTCTCCATTTGTTATAAATTATATTTTAATGTAAGATAACATACATATATATTTACAAAAACTAGAGTCAGAATTCAGAATCCTTCTGACAAAAAAAATAACTTAGAATCTTCGAGTGGCCTTGTAAGCTTTTCCAGTTTTCCTTAACCTCAAAAAGAAAGTAAAATATTTCTTCTGTTGTATAATTGCATATATATACATACATATACAGCTTGTAAGTTGTGTCAGTATAAGTATATATAGACACATACGCGTGATTGATTTCCATAATTAGAAATTACATCTTTATGCCTAACATACCAAGTTCATGCATATTTAAGTGAAATGGTATAGTTTTTTATTTACTTTATTGAAATTATCACAAACTCATAAATTATTATTACATTAGTTTTCTTAATAATCAAATCCAAAATTTCCTAATGCATGCGTTGCTTCATATTACAATTCTAGTCCTATAAAATTGAAGTTGTTTTGGGATCAAAATCTAAATAAAATGAGATCAGCAGCTTTAACAATTAATAGATTCTATAACTATGCATGCATACATGATACATTAATATTTATGTGGATTTGAAGATATATGTGCTTTATCGGCTGCGCGTGCAGAGGTGAACCAGGTAAACTTTAAACAACTTGATCATAAGATATCAACTTTAGAAGTCCAAAAGTATAAAAGGAACTCGACACTAAATAATTAAACTTCAAAGGAAATTCGTTGGAAAAGATGAATACAATTTTGGTTTTAAAAGGAAATTGTCTGGTCAAAAGGGGAAATTGTTTGCTAATTCGTTCTATTTGGTCCATCTTGTTATTTTGAAACGTTTATTTGTTTCATGGATTTCAATTACTAGTAATATATAGATTAACATCTTCTTTTTTCCCACGAAAATTAAAAAGATTTTGATTTATATATGATTACATTACGGTTAAAGAACGATAGTAACTCAATCAATCATCTTTTACGTGCAAAACATTAACAACGATAGTTTGCACATTACGGTTAAAGAACGATAGTAGTTATTAGTCTATTATTACGATTAATTATTTGACAAATGATTAACTAGACACATCTATATTCTTGACTACGAAAGCTACACGTCGAGAGATCGACGAACATATGCTAGCTTGAGTGCTTTCAATATATAGTTTCCTTTTCTTTGCATTTAATATAATATCTAAGTACTAAGAGACAAAGACAACCTCCAAAAGTTGGAATATTCTCTATACTTTCTACTCAAATAACCCACTACTTTATATTTCTTCTAATATTATATAATTTGTCACCACACAATTAGCTTATATAATGTTATATTAGCTAGAAATTGAGAAAAAAAAAATGTTTCATTCTACGGCCCATTTGTAATTTTAGGAGTTCTATTTACTACTTCTTTCTCTTCTTCTTATTTTTTTTTGTTTTTTTTTGTTTAACATATCTTTTTAACCAAATTAAAATTGAGATATACAGGAGAAACCTCCGAGCAACAGCTATAACATTGAAGTCAAACAAAGAAAAAAGAAAGCAGGCCATATCCATAGTGACATATAACAATGAAGCAAAACACACATGCAGTCTTAATATTAATCACTCCATCATTAGCAAAACAACACTACAGAATCATCATATGAAAATTAACCATGATCATAAAGTTCCTTAAAAACTATTAGGAGAGGCAAAAAAAAACATACCACTCCTCAACGAAGAATCATCATCAAACCTATACACATTTTTTCTGTAAAATCTCGTAAAAAGTTTAGAATATTGTCTAACTCAATTATTTTTATCTTAACGATCCGATGAAGCAAATCACGATGAACCACACTTGTCAACAAGAGATCCTTGTAACCCCTTGGGAGGATCGGACATGAGACACCAAACCGGAGGAATCGAAAGCTCTTCCGCAATTCCATAAGCATTCCAACAAAACGGATCCAAAACGAATTCGCCTTTGGCAGGAAGCAATTCGATGTCTGAAAGAGTTAGATTTGTGCATGGTACTGCGTCGCTGCATCCAAAATGCATCGGAGGACTTCGAATATCGTAAGTTCCTTTGATGCCTTGGTAAGCAATATCAGATACAAAAACCGCAGATGTTTTGTTAGCACAATCTTTGGTCATGCAATAGTATTGGTCAATAATTATCGGGTTACGGACTGAGTCCACGTGGATGTTGTTGAACGTCACGCCTGAGACCGAACCGGACCCACCTTGCCATGTTTTGATCCGAACTCCATTGTCAGAGTATTTTATCACCGAGTCTCTAACCGTTATATTTGAGACGCATGCTCGTGAGTTGTGATTGCCCAAACTTCCGATACTGATCAAAAAATAGTTATTAATTGGGATCAATGTGATTACAAAAGTTTTAAATTAGTTAATCATGATTATAAAGAGAGAGATAATAAACCTAATTCCATGGCCACCGGGTCCACAAGTGAGATTCCGTATATCAACATCGTATGATCCGGAGCCAATCGATACACAATCATCTCCTACAAAATAGAAGTATGAATTTAATTATTCAGACAATAATCATTCCCTCCTTTTTGTTTCTTACTTTTTTTAATTGAATTTTATTCTATAAAGACACGTTAAATATATTAAAAGCCGGTTAGACCGCTTAATCCATCGGTTTTGTTAACCGACTTTATCAAAATCACGGCAAATATTTTATTTTTTGGCGGCTAGAGAACGTTGATGATATAAATAAATTGTGTATACCATTGGAGATAATGGAGTTGTAGATAGTAACGGAGTTAGAGTTTTCGATGTGGATGCCGTCGGTGTTGGGACTTAACGGTGGAGCAGTGATGTGAAGGGACTCGACGTGAACTCCTTGACATCCGTCGAATCTGAAATGAAACTGCGGGCTGTTTTTTATCTGTAGACCTTCCACCCTTAGATTCGAGCTCATAAAGAACCTCAAAGCCTGCAATTCAATTAATTATTTAACAACGTAAATAAGAAAATTATTAAAATTGGGTTATAAATTTTTACGTCGGACTTACAATGGGGCTATCGCAAGGACCGGCAACAATAGCAGATTTGTTGACACTCTGTATAGAAAATATAGCAAAATAATTAGTTATGAATTTTGTATAAAAAACCTTAAATATAATTTTAATTCTTAAATATATTTTTATTTAGGAGTTTAATGTTGATTTCGTTTGAAAAACTTTATATACTTTTGAAAATTAACATTAACGAAAATAAAGTAAAAAAAAAATGGTGATTATGGAATATATTAATATACACGTGTTCTATAGTATTAATGAATAATAGAATATATAAATCTAATAAGACTGAAAATAGCTTACCCGGTGAGGTTTACAGGGAAGATCCCACCATTTTTGTCCCCGGCCGTCGATAACTCCGTCGCCTTTCAAAGCCATTCCGTTGACTCTATAGAACACAAGCCATTGTCTCTTACTTATATTGCTCGGCCACGACTCTGGTCCATCGGGTGTTACAATGGTCCCATCCACCTAAAAATAAAAAAATTATAAGTGCCCATTTGCTAAAGATGTAAAAAGATGAAACTTTAGAATCTTTATCTAGTAGAGAAATATTACTTGGAAAAATTGGTAAGAGCGGCAAGGACCGGTGAAAATAGTTGATTGAATCATGAATGTATAACCGTAAGGGACAAGCAACACTGAATCGATGTTGTTTTCGTTGTTACAAGCTGAGTCCCACGCCATTTTGAATGCTTCAGTGTCGTCGGTTTCACCGTCTCCCACCGCACCATATTTTCTAACGTTGTAGATTCCGTTGTTGTCATCTCCAGGCTCGTCAGAAGGTGAGGGTGGCACTGACGGTGCAGGTGAGTCAGGGGGCCCCGGAGGAGGAGTAGGAGGCTGAGAGATGGAGGAAGAGGGTGGCTTTGGTTTAGAGGAGTGGTGATTATGGTTATTGTGTTTGTGTTTCTCTTTGTGGTGATGGTTTCTAGCTTCGGTTAGAGTCATTAATGTGAGAATAAGTGTAATGAGACAGAGGATTTGATTGCGATTATAAGTAGAAGTTAACATTTTCTTGGCTTAGAAATGTTTTTTTTGGTGGTGAGTGTTTGGAGATAAAAGTGTGTAAGAATAGAAGTCGCACTCACTAAGTTAAGAAAGCTTCTTGGAAATGTTAATGCAGCAAAAGCAGACAAGTCTGGTTCCTTTTTATATACTGCAAGGTCGTGGCCTTATAGGAAGTGGAAACCGATTCCGAAATGTTTTATTTTATTTATTTTATTTTCAAAATATTAATTTTTAACAAGTGGTGTATTGATAAAGTTTACCGGGATTTTTGGGGGTTTATTGATTAGGACTGTTACTATATATGGTTGTTAGTTGTGACTTATTGTAAAATGGCCTATTTTTTTAACAAGTGACTTATTCACACTACTATTTTTTTCCAGTAGATGATTTTATATTATACTCTATGTGTATACTGATATAAATCTCAAATAAAAATGTATAATCTATTATGAACAATTTGATATCAATAAGAACAATAAGTTATTTATAATGAAATTGTTCTTAAACTCTAATTAATTTCTTAAATGCTTGATAAAATCAGTTTTTTTTTTTTTTTTTTTTTTTTTTTGTCTTTATGTAAGTATTCCATACATCCTAACATTTTTTTTAAACGCACACCTTACAAATGGAGTTTAGTAATACTTGTTATCCCCTTTTAGTTTAATTTATCCCCACTTTGGAAGTCTTTTCCGGTGGATATGTATATATATTGTATTTAGGACAGTTCCTTCAATACACGACGAAACATATAACATGTAAAAAGAATTATTCTCCACTAGGGATAATTGGGAAAACATATGAAATGCATCTCTTAACTATATTATATATATAGAATTTCGTTTTTCTTTTAAACAAAGAAAACAAGAAGAGAATGTCCACGAGTGGGTTTTTTTTTTTTTTTTTGCCAATCCACGAGTGGGTTATATCTAACTTCTTTCGGCTTCTTCAGTGGCCCAAATCCTTTTACATGTATTTTTATATTTACAGAAAAGGTAAGGAACACATGAATTGTTAAATACATGGATAAATTCATTGGTTTATCAACCAAAATAAAATATAAATTTGTATAACCGACCAACCATTATTGATTGTATACCCAGAAAACACTATTGAGTATTGTCTGATCGTATTTGAGAATTTCACCGCCCATCTCTACACTTTTCGGTGGAAACCAATTATGTTTGGTCTCTCATCTCATCTTCTTTTCTCTTTTCTGCCACTTTTCCACACAAAAAAAGTTATAATATTTGTAGCACATAATTTTACCTAAACTGAATTCAATTGATTATTGATATCAAAAACCCTAAACGTTAAGATATTTATAATGATATTTTTATATTAAATTACTTATCTATAATTTTGAATACAAGTATTTAGTTTGATAAATGGAAAAGTGGAATAAAATCATACAAATTTGCATATTGCATATTGTTGAAAAAAAAGAACACTAATTTACTCAATTTTAGCTAGTTATTTGCAAAACTAAAATTAATGCTTTTGACAAATTATCATATGATCATAGTGAAAAATATTATTCTATAAAACAACATACTGATAAATAAATAAAATTAGTTATTTAAATGATTTATTAATGTTATAAGACGCATAATTTTGAAAACAAAACTAGAACACTTATTCTTCTTCTTTTCATCCCATTAACTTTCGTATTTTGATGGACCAATTATTTTATGTAATCAATATTTATCAACCAACCTCATTTACCTAATTTTTCCTTTTTAGGATATTCAGTTGAGTCACCCCAAAAATATCATATAAGAGCATAATAAAATGCGTTTTGTTTGTCAACAAGAGTATAATGAATTATACGTGCAGCTTGTGACCTCATCCTCCACACAAAAATGGCGGCTATAATGCGACATACTAAAGCAAATAATTATTGCCAAAAGAATTGCTTAGGCTAAGTACGGACACATTATAAATAACATAATTAAATTTTGTATAATATAGATATCTATATATATATATATATATATATATGTATGTGTGTGTGTATATCAAAGAAAAGAAGTGTTTTCACACAAAAATGTTTGTGTAAACAAAAAAAATATTAGAAGACTGGATAGTTTGTCCAATCATTTTTACTACACATATAATAATATTTTAAATATAAATATAAAATTTTAAATTCTATAATATCCAAAGATATTGTAAAACTTATAGTTGTTACTTGTTATATTATCCTCTTAGATAACTGATCTATTTGAGTATTTATTTATAGTCTACAAGAGAGATAAGAAAAGTGGAATCTATCTATTTTCTTAAGAATATTCTGTAGTTCAAAACTTTTAACTACACTAATATTAAGATCGTTTTTCTTAACAAAATGAGCATGTACATATGTTATAATATATTTTCGGAATAGTATGTTTTATGGTCACATCTGTGAAATAGTGTGTTGAAAGTGGAAGGTAAAGTCACCATCTGAGATGGAGGTTGTATGAACTAGTTGGTCCATATACGGCAAGAGGCTATGTGAAGTGCTTAAGAATACCTATAAGACTCTAAATGTCTATGGCTACTTTAAGAGGATGGAAGATATTGCATGCTTCTTTACAAGGATACATACATACATATATTCTATATACATGTATGCAGTATGTATCTATCACATCGTGGGTTTGTGAAATAGGATATTATGAAAGAAGTTACATACATATATTTTACCAAAAAAAAAGTTACATACATATATGCACATGTGTATTTAACATTGTGAGTGTGAATAGAAGATATTGGCTCTTCAAACTTCTGCCCCAATCTAGAGGATTTGGTAGATATACACTTTGCTTCAATTCCAGTGCACGTCTCTATAGTCCATACTTTGCTCCATCTTCTAATTTATCCAACAATTTTTCATCTTTAAGAGGGTAAATACGTAGAAGTGTTTCCAATTCGTTGGGGTTGACCAATGATATATATTATTGACTGTGTTATTTTGTTTTCTCTATATAAACCAAGGCTTAGTAGAAATCTTTAAATTCTGAATTTCGTTTGTGAAGTTTATACTTGAAAAAAACTGTTCAATTGAAATAAAATGGGTCGACTAAATTAAAGTTGTGGCCATAATACAATGCTTATTACTTAGGCGGCTGATTTTTTTTCATATTTTCATGTAGATATATAAAGTATATTTAATGTATTGAAAAGTATAGTTTCATGTAGATATATAAAGTATATTTGATATGGTGCATTGAAAAGTTTATGTAGGTCTCAAATTTTTGTGAGCTTATCATTGAGTTTGAGTTCTTGTATGTTGGTGTCTTGGAATGTGGATTCTTATTTTTGTAAGTTTATCATCGATTTATTTATGAGAGACTCACAAAAATGCCCCTTTTTCAATACCCCTTTTCAAAAATGCCCCATTTGGCTGTCCATTTTTAAAAATACCCCTTTTTATGTACAAAATGACTAAATTACCCTTCTTTTAATAAAATATATCACAAATATATAAGGAAATATAACAAAAGTAGGTCCACAAAATACAAAATATTTTTTTGCGGGAAAAGTGATCCCGCAATTTTTCCCGCCAAAACACTTGTAAAAACTTATAAAAACCTTTAAAATACCTTGTAAAATTTTCCCGTAAAATTTTTTCCCGCCAAAAAATTTTCCCGCCAAAAATTTTTTTTTGCGGGAAAAGTGATTCCGCAATTTTTTTGGCGGGAAAATTTTTGGCGGGAAAAATTTACAAGGTATTTTAAAGGTTTTTTACAGGGTATTTATAAGGTTTTACAATGTATTTTAAAAGGTTTTACAACGTATTTATAAGGTATTTATAAGATATTATAAGATTTTACAAGCAATTTTATAAGGTTTTACAAGTTATAAGGTTTTACAAGTTTTTTATAAGGTTTTACAAGTTATAAAACCTTATAAGTACCTTGTAAAACCTTTTAAAATACATTGTAAAACCTTACAAAACACTTGTAAATACTCTGTAAAACCTTTAAAAAACCTTGTAAATTTTTCCCGCCAAAAATTTTCCCGCCAAAAAAATTGCGGAATCACTTTTCCCGCAAAAAAAAATTTTTGCCGGGAAATTTTTTGGCGGGAAAAATTTTTACGGGAAAATTTTACAAGGTATTTTAAAGGTTTTTTACAAGTGTTTTGGCGGGAAAATTGCGGGATTACTTTTCCCGCCAAAAAATATTTTGTATTTTGTGGACCTAATTTTGTTTCAAATAAGGGTAAAATGGTCATTAAAAAATAAAAGAGGGCAAACTTAAAAATGGACTCTCAAAGGGGGCATTTTTGAAAAGGGGTATTGAAAAAGGGGCATTTTTAACAATTTCTCATCATATATTTATTTTAATTTCCGAATTTATCAAAATCAAAAAGTGTGGAATGCGATAAATTGAAGAAAAAATATTTCAATCGCCTATGTTTATATAGAGTACTGTAAAATGATGCACTGATTTTTTATTTTTTTAATACTGTAAATGGCATCGAAATCCCTTGTAATGGCATTTTTGTTCAAATTAAAATGATTGTGTTTTAAGAATCCATCAATACAATTTAACGATGTTAACTTTAGGGGTTGAATTGGCGGTTTTTAGTTAGATTGATCATTGATAATTGTTTGTAGAATTGCAGCTTTAAAAAAAAAAAGAAGAAGTTGCTCTTACATTATATTGCATTTTTTCCTATAAAGATTACATATACACAGACAAAACAAAGAGATCCGTTACAAAATTATACAAAGGAGTGGAGATGTCGGCTAAATTCGAAATGATTAAAGGAGACTTGTGACATCCGCATGATTTTACCCACCCATTTACTGTATCTCCCACTTCTCAATGGCTTTGAGAGTTGAGACACTCTCTATCTCACACTACCAAGGGCCTTTCTAGAATTATCGTTAGCCAAATCTTGTAACGGTTTTTCATAGACCGTATATCTAAAAAGCTGTGCGAAAACGAAAACTTGGGACGGGATAAGACAAAACAGAACGGAGTGGAACTAAAAAGAATTTGTCCGTGACTCGTGGGCCAAGCCCATTAGCAACTATGAGTGATCGAATCAAAACTGACAAACCGGCAACTTTGGTTATAACTAGCAATAATAACACTTAACATTTCAACAAACAAATGATTAAATCTTGTAATTAGTTGACTAACAATTTATACTAATTATTAAGGGTGGGCATATATATAATCAAAAAGACCAACTTTAAAAAGTTGAACTCTCATTCGAGCAAAAATTTTGTTTATAAATTGATTAGTTTTATTATTTCAAAAATCCAAAAATTCAAAAATAAAACGATAGAACACTGATTTTACTATAACCAGATCAAACCAAACTGAACTACAAATATTTTATTTAATTTCAGTCTTTTACCTAAAACCGGATTTCTTACTTCTATTAATTGTTTTAACTTGATTTTTTTCCATCCAAAATTAATCAATAATAGTTTTGTCACGTAGCAATCGTTATGATCTTCTAGAAAAAATTGACCTTAGACTATTTACTTTTCAGTAAATTAATATGAACAACATTACATGTTTGGACGTTTCATATCCAAAAACAAATAAATCATTTATTTGGCTGAAGTAAAAGTTTTCTGGTAATGATTCTTGATTTTTGCCTTAAATGGTCTTCACGAAAGTAGCAAAACGTTCCAATCCTCCACGAATAAGCTTCTCCATAAACGGTTTCATTGCCTGAAATTTTGTTTAAACATAAATACATACATTGACAAGTTTAATTTGTGAATAAGTCGTGATACACAATATGTAAAATAGGCTTACAAATGCAACTGGAGCAAAAGCATTTGGAACTTCATATGAAAAATTAATCTGAAAAAAAAAGATAGTGGATAAATGAAACTTAAAAACAATTTGAACTTTTATCATATAAGTGAAAAGGACAAGATAACTAACTAACCTCTACTAAGCACGAGGAAGGTCCTCTTGGGAAAAATCGAACACTGCCTCTGTTTTTATAAATACAGAAATATATTGAAGTTGAAATCAAGGATCAAGCAAATCACTTTCACAAAGAAATTGAAACTATTGTTCTGTTTCTAAACCAATTTCTTGAGTTTACCTATTTTCAAAGCCTTCGATAGATCTCCAATGTATCTTTCGATCTGGAATTGGCTATTGAGAGGATAAAAAGATTCATTGAAATGTTAAATCTCTCTAATCAAGAAAGAAAATTCTGATTGGTTGATTGATATAATAAAACTTCACCTGTAAATTTTTTGCGAGAAAATGATATTCAATATTTTGTCCAAAAGACTCGAGTTTTACCAAATAACGCGATAGGTCTGGACTACCCTCCATTGCCTACGAGGAAGCAAAAGATTTGTGAGCAATAATGAAATCTTCTGGACTCTGTTTTTTAGAGTTAAAGTAACAAAAATACCTCAACAGATGACAAAAATGGCATCCACTTGGGGAACATTTCACGATCTGCGTATAACTTGTAAGCCACGGAAGCTGGTGCATCCACCACCATCTTTACCCTGCTTAATCCCAAACCAAAGAATCTCTGTATAAGGAATGAAACTTAATGATTATAAATAAAAACATGTATAGTTTTGTTGTCTGGAGGAACTTACGTGACGTCTTGCCATTGCATAACGGGTCTGAAGGGTTTTGGAGAAGAAGAAATTGAGGAACCATTGTTAGAGTTCAGTAGTTTTGCATAGTTAGCTGATGAAGAAGAAGACAACAATAATAACATTCGTGTAAAAGAAGAAGAAGATCGATGAAGCATGGATAAAAAAGTTGCAGACTTTGGGATTTTTCTGGAACAAACTGTGGATCTGATTGTTGGAACTGTACCAGAAGCTATTGATGACATCTCTTTTGCTCTTGAGAGAAAGAGATTTAGAGTTGATCAGATGAGTATTCATAGATTTAAGATGTGTAATCTTGCTTTTCCAAAGAGACAAGTTAGGAACAGAGACTTTTCAGGACCCATTCTCTTGAATGTGTTATTACACTCCACGCAAAGTGTGTTGTCGTGTTTAGACAAATAAGCTAAACTTGGAAAGAGGAAAGCTCTCTTTGCCGTGACTTTGTTTCTTGTTTGGTTTCTTTTGTTATTTTTTCTGGTTGGTTTATTGAGTTTCTCTTTTTTTTCTTGGTGACCTAAACCAAAACTTCTGTTGTGATAGAAAGAAATATTTGTTACTTTAATCATACAAAAGTCACAATAGAGATCTCCTAATTATGAGATCTGGTAGAGTTTCCAAATCATGTATATACCAAGAGAAAGATGCATACATATTCCTGCAAATGCAAAGTGTTGATATTTTCAGATAATGAAATGGTTTTAGTAGAGTTTAAGGTATTGTTCACTAAGATTTAGAATATAAAAGCTGACCTTTTCAAGTAGTTTTGGCTAAGGCTGCAAATCTTTCAAGTCCACCTCTAAGCAAGCTTTCTAAAAATGGTCGGAGCACCTAAATTGGGGGAAATAAAGTATAAGAGAGACAGTCTGTAACATTCCGCGTCACATAGAGATTCCAAGGTAACAGGTTACTCACCGATGCAACCGGGGTTAATAGCGCAGGGACTTCATATGATACAGTTAGCTACAAAAGATAGAACAAATGCAACAGAAAGGAAAAGCATTAGAGAACAATTCTACTAGTATAGGATCTAGATGATGTGTAATCAAATGGAGTGTTCTTTACTTCTACGATGCACGATGAAGGACCTTTAGGAAAGAATCGAACGCTGCCTCTGCATCGATTAAATACCAAATGTTAGCCTCAAATAGATAAGATCTAAGACTAAACTTGAACATTCATGATCTCTTCTTGCTTACTTATTAGGAAGACCTTCAAGAGATCTCCAATGGATTTTCTGATTAGGAGTAGGCTGCAACAAACAAACCAACAAAAAGCCAACCTTTTTACACAATTAGTTAAAGAACCACAGAGGAGCATTGATCTAAAACTGAATGATGGGTTCTTGCCTGTAGATTACGAGCAAGCCAAGAATACTTAATGTCTTGACCAAAAGCGTTGTATTTGAGTGACCAACGTGATAGATCAGGCTTGTCCTTTAAAACCTAATAACAACAGAACACATACCAAGTTGAAATCTAAAGCAAGAAGCTTTCAAAAATCGAAACTTTGAAGTTGATGAGAGATAGATAGATCAAAACAAATCTACCTCGACAGAAGAAATAAAAGGCATCCATTTAGGAAAAGATTCACGATCCAAGTAGAAATTATACGCCACTGAGACTGGAACATCTACTTCCATCTTTACTCTGATTTTCTCCAAACCAACAAAGATTGAAGACAGAATCATATCAACTTCAACAAATAAAGTGGAATTGAAAGCAGAGAAGATAAAAAAGGAGAGATTTTTACGAGCAGTCTTGCCACTCCATGGAAACAGAGAATCGTCGTCTCTTGGGAATGATGAATCTAGATCTGCGACTAACGGAAGAAGAGTAAGAGGAGAAGCCATTTAGGGTTTTTGGAAAACAGAGGAATGAGAGAATATGAAAAGGGTTTGCGATTGAAGCAAATTGGTGATTGGAGATTTGGGATTTTACAAGTTTTGGACAAGTGATTGATCGTGTTCATGTTAATTGCTACTACAGACATTGAAGCTTTCTCAGTTTTTGTTTGGAAGGATAAGAAGACTAAAAACTTTAGCAACCACAAGAACTCAAATTGCTGTTACTGATGTGTCCGTACAAAAATTAGAAGATAATCATGGTATAATATTTGTAATATAACGGAATTTAGGGTTTAAGTATATTGTTTAACGTGATTAAAGCAAAAGCGGGGATAGCTCAGTTGGGAGAGCGTCAGACTGAAGATCTGAAGGTCGCGTGTTCGATCCACGCTCACCGCATTTTTGTGACATTTTTTTATGATTTATTCAAAGCCCATTGGACTTTTATTTACTTTCAAATATGAGCCCATTTAGAGTGTTCTACCGAGCGCGTTAGCGTGCCCATTTGCTAATGTGGCTTTTTTTTTGCTAATGTGGCTTAGTAACGAAAGATATGCAACAACTAAATAAGAAAATGATAATGCAGTAAACTTTACGAAGTGACTGGTAAGTTACAGTCTTACAGAATAACAGAATTACAGAATATTATTAAGGTTGATGATATCATCAGATACTTTGAAACAAATAAATCAGATACTTTGAAACAAATAAATCAGATACTTTATCCAAAATATATTTGAAAAATAAAAAACCATTCACATTTTAATTGTAATATAAAAATATAAATTATAAAAACATATTTTAATAAAAATAAACAAATGTTAAAATTTTAATTATGTGTAAACTATATTAAACCTAGAACATCTCTTAGGGATTTGGATGTTATATCCAATTAGTTTATACAAAATTAAAAAAAAATTAACACTTACAAAAAAGAAAAAAAACATTAAAAAAACAAATGTTAAAAATTTAATTATGTGTAAACCATATTGAACCTAGAACACCTCTTAGGGGTTTGGATGATGTATCCAATTAGTTTACACAAAATTAAAAAATTGAAACACTTATAAGAAAAAAAAAACAAAACAAAACATTTTTATAAAAAAACAAGTGTAAATAATTTAATTATATGTAAACCATATTGAACCTAGAACACCTCTTAGGGGTTTGGATGATGTATCCAATTAGTTTACACAAAATTAAAAAATTAAACACTTATAAAAAAAACAAGAAAAAAAAACAAAAGATTTTAAAAAAATATAAGTGTTAAAAATTAAATTATGTGTAACCACATTGAACCTAAAACACCTTTTAGGGGTTTGGATGTTGTATCCAATTAGTTTACACAAAATTTAAAAATTTAACACTTAAAAAAAAAGAAAAAAAAAAATATTAAAAAAAACAAAATCAATAATTAAAATACTAAAATCAAAATATTTATTAAGAGAAAAGAGGAGAAAAGGAAATTAAGAGAGGTACCTTGTTCGACGAAACAGAGACTACTAATCGATCACCCTGAGGAGACGCTTTCATCATGATCAGAGCCATGGAAACACATTCTCTCTTTGTCTCTCTCATCATTGTCCTCTTTCCCGCTGTCCCATCCTTGGCCGTCTTGGTGCTCTCCTTGGCCGTCGGTGAAAGCGTCTCGGTGGCCCATCGTTGGCCGGATTTGAAATCGTTTGGATAGATTGAAGATGAGTCACAACAGAGGATGGATATCAACTACGAAACGAGATTATTTTCCGCTCCCATCAATCTTACGGAGAAGAGATAATGAAAGATGAAGAATGAAAGATGGAAGAATGCTTTTGTTTTGGTACCGAAGAAGAAGAAGAAGAAGAAGAGAGAAAGAGTGAATTTTGATATCTCAAGGAAGAAGAGAGAATGAGTGATGTTGGAGATTAGCATTCTCTCAGGCGTTTATTTATAAGCATTAGCTTCTTCCAAACAAAAAGGAAACTTTCGATTGTTTCCTTTTTTCGATGAGTTTTGTTATTTCCTTTTTTCGACGACTCTGTTATTCCTTTGTTTGTTTTTGTTAACTTTAGATTGTTTCCTTTTTTACAATATTGGGCTCCAAAAGGATCAATACCCGATTTCCATCTTTGGACCTGCAATTCTGCAACTCGAGAACAACATGGAAGAAGAAGAGGCATGATTTGTCTTCTTTGAAGCCTCTACTATCTCTGGAATTCTGTTCCTCCTAATGCAGAACCTGTTTATGGAGCCATTCATCCTCAATCTTGATTCTGACCACTAACACTGGCAACTCCACGGCTATGAGGGAAGGAATGTTCTTCTTGCTTGATCGTGGAGGTGATAGAATCTGCTATGTGAGTTCCCTCACAAGTTTGACCCAAATGATTGTTATGCAAACCAACAACATTGTTTTCTTTGATGTAGTATGAAGTTTGCAAGTCTTGTATCTACAAGAAAGATCCATTAATAGTGGGATTGCTACCGGGGGAAATGTCATGTGTCTGAGTTTTGGTGATTAAAAAAATGCAGTGGAAGGATTGACATTGCTTCTTCTTATACGAGATTGTGTTTATTTCGTGGTATATCCCCTGTTTTGAAGAGCCAATCTTATTTAGAGGTTTGTGTTTGGTTCTCTTCTTCTTTTGGTCTATGTTCATGTAATCACACATGTACGCTGTTTGGTTAGTCGGAAACAGAGTAAGAAGACATCAGACACTTGACATTCGAATATAAAAAGGCAACATCTTTAACCATGTATATAAAGTTATGTTTAAACAGGCTCGAGACAGAGAGGTAAATCATCTTTTTAAACTTGAGACCAAAGTAAGACTAGTATCTGCACAAAATTACTTTCAGAATCAATAGTAAACAACAAACGCTCTTTAACCTAACTATATTTTATTTTTTCTCCCCACAAAAACATATTCAACCGCCTATACAAGACAATATTCTTTTTTTTTTTGTCAAACCGCATTGCATTAATCAAATGTTTTGAGAATACAAAGCAAGAGCTTTTTTAGCAAGAGCATCAGCTACAACATTAGAAGATCTAGGAACAAAGCAGCAGGAGAAATTGTTGAGGCGCATGGTACACTCAAAAATATCCAACAGTATGCCATGAATTTCCACGAGAAGAGACTTAGATAGGATTGCTTTAACGAGGATTTGACAATCCGAGAAGAGCTGAATATCCTGGTAACCCAGAGACACCGCAGACAGAAGAGCCGTGCGCACAGCTAAAGATTCCGCGGCTAGCGGAGAAGAGACATGCTCACAAAGAGCTGAATTCTTTTTGAAAGGACATCCTGGAGAGGAGAGAGTCCATCCCAAGCCCGAAGCCTTAGTAGAACTATCCCACGAAGCATCCGTGTGGATCACCAGGGAAAGAGGATTCTTCCTGAGGGTAGATACCCTAACAGACAACCTGCAAGGCTTAAAAAAGGTTTGATTCCTGTGCAGCTTGCCACTCTTGGCGTCTTGGATAGCTTTAAGGACAATTCTTTTTCACAGAACATTGTTTTAGAAAAGACCCTTTGGTTTCTAGAAGTCCAAAGGGTCCAGCATATCCAAGGGAACAAAGCACAGTGCCCCAAACCCACTGGTGGGAGGGTCTTCCTCTGCTTGAGCCATACCAGGCCCAAGATAACATCTGTAAAAACAGGTAATAGATCCATACCTTCAAGGGGTGCCATCTTCCACACCCGTTGAGCAAACTGGCAATTAAACAGTATGTGTGCTGTGGATTCCAAGTCACTACATCTGCTGCAGGAAGGGTCAAAAGCAGGGATTCTTGTGGCTAATTGGGAACCAGAGGGAAACAAGACAATATTCAAACCACATGGGTTTTGCCAACCTTCGAATTTTCTTCATAAAAATCGTTGACAAAAAGTAATAATTTTCTTTGTGAATGCCCAACTTCTTTGTGAAACTTAGCAAAAAAAAACAAACTCTTTTTTCCAATCATTAATTAGCTTTAATTTTCATAAGAAAAATGTTAGGAAAAGTAATCGGAAAATATTATGAGCCCATGAGTTAGAAATACATTACCCACCTCGCCACTACCAAAAGAGGAGTGGCTACAAACACGTAACCAACTCTTAAGATGGTTGCAAAGTGACTGGCACCTCCCGGTAACTAATTATGAACTAACGTATGAGTTATGACAACGGTTCAATCGACAAACCATTTTTTCGGTTTTTAGTTTTCTATCGGCTTTTATATGTTTGATTTATTTATTCTTTAAAGGTTTTCCATTGTTTGTTTGTTTCATTGACAGCTTTTATATATCTGTTTCGTGTAAAACAATAAGCATTGATGACAATGGTTGCTATTTTGACATGAAATATAAAATTATAAAAAAATTACAAACCACGAAAAAAATGAAATATGAAGAATGTTTTAATCCATTTTGAAGAATAAAGTTAAGATACGGTAGATAGAATATGATTGTGGGTGAGGTATGTCAAAATCCTTTACCAAACCCCAAAGCTCTCTATATCATGCATTAATCAGCCGTTAAACAAAATAATCCAACGGTCACCCATTTAATCTCACCAATAACCACGATATTTTGTTGGTCAGCACCAACAACCCCAATTAAAAGTCTAAAATCCTCACCTACCACAAACCTAGTAAAGCATGAAACTGGGTGTGTGCATTTTCATGTGTGTGAGTAATAAGACTATAATGAGTAATGCCTTTTAGTAATTAACTATTCCTTGTTTTTTAGTTGCATTGAAAACGTTTTTTCTTATCTCACTTGCATCAAAACCAAAAAAAAAAACTACTTTAATAGTGTGATTTTGATTTGTAAACGTCCCGGTTCAACAATTTCGTATGGTATTTATTTTTAATTTCTAGTATTTTTTTCCCTCAATTACCATTTACAAACACAATTATTTTCTTTGAAATGAAAAATCCGATTGGTTCACGGTATAACAAGTCCGACCAACTGGTCCCAAGAGTCAGAAATGTTTTCAAAATAATGACAAAAAATAGTAAATATTGGTAGGCCAAAGCCTTAAAAAAGTAATATATTTCATTTTCTTTATAAGTCCAACAAGTAGGGTGCTTTAACCAAATAAACCGGTGACCAGTCATTAGTTAGTGAACCGTAAAAGGCCTATAAATAACCAACGTGTTCTGACTCACTTACTCGTCCCAAACCGTTCCTTCTCTTCTTTTAACACTTGTTCTTTTAAAGGCAAAGGCTCGAGCGACAGAGATACAGAGATCTGAGTTTCTCTCCTTCGAGATCTGATCGCCGAATCTCATAATCTCTCTTCGACGCCGGTATTGTTCTTCATCTTCGCTTCTCGTTTCTCTCTCGATCTATGGTTCATTTCTGTTTTGAGTACTTTTGCTCGATGGAAGTAGATTTCAGGGACTATTGATTGTTGAATGAATCCATGATAATTGAGAGTATATATGATTTTAATTAGAGTTATGATACTCGTGAACCATTATTGTTATTGGATCTGCAACGATTTCATTCTAGATTCTCAAATTTTTCCTCAGATGTGTGGGATTTAAGTAGATTTGCATGATGCTTCTTTTATGATTATACAATGGCTAAGTCAGTTGTTATTCTATTTCTTTGTAGCGAAATGGAGACTTTCCTATTCACATCCGAGTCTGTGAACGAGGGACACCCAGACAAGCTCTGTGACCAGATCTCTGATGCAGTCCTCGATGCCTGCCTTGAACAAGACCCTGACAGCAAAGTTGCTTGTGAGACTTGCACCAAGACCAACATGGTCATGGTCTTTGGTGAGATCACCACCAAGGCTACTGTTGACTACGAGAAGATTGTCCGTGACACATGTCGCGCCATTGGATTGTCTCTGATGACGTGGTCTTGATGCTGACAAGTGCAAAGTCCTAGTCAACATTGAGCAACAGAGCCCAGACATTGCTCAAGGAGTTCACGGTCACTTCACAAATGTCCTGAAGATATTGGAGCTGGTGACCAAGGCCACATGTTTGGTTACGCTACTGATGAAACCCCTGAGTTAATGCCCCTGAGCCATGTTCTTGCCACCAAGCTCGGTTGCTCGCCTAACAGAAGTCAGAAAGAATGGTACTTGCGCTTGGCTAAGACCTGACGGCAAAACCCAAGTCACTGTTGAGTACTACAACGATAAGGGTGCCATGGTCCCAATCCGTGTCCACACAGTCCTCATCTCCACCCAACACGATTGAAACTGTGACCAACGACGAAATTGCCCGTGACCTTAAGGAGCATGTCATCAAGCCGGTCATCCCAGAGAAGTACCTAGACGAGAAAACCATCTTTCACTTGAACCCATCAGGCCGATTCGTCATTGGTGGACCCCATGGAGACGCTGGTCTCACAGGGCGTAAGATCATCATCGACACTTACGGTGGATGGGGAGCTCACGGAGGCGGTGCATTCTCTGGCAAAGACCCAACCAAGGTCGACAGAAGCGGAGCCTACATTGTGAGACAAGCAGCTAGAGCGTTGTGGCTAACGGGATGGCTCGTAGGGCTCTTGTTCAGGTCTCATACGCCATTGGAGTCCCTGAGCCATTATCTGTCTTTGTGGACACTTACGAGACTGGGTGATTCCAGACAAGGAGATACTGAAGATTGTGAAGGAGAGCTTCGACTTCAGACCAGGAATGATGACAATTAACCTTGACCTGAAGAGAGGAGGAAACGGAGGTTCTTGAAAACTGCGGCATACGGACACTTCGGAAGGGACGACCCTGACTTCACCTGGGAAGTCGTCAAGCCACTCAAGTGGGACAAACCTCAAGCTTAAATTTTACCTACTCTGTTTCTATCTTCCTTCCGCAAACCAATTATCTGCTCACGTTTTTATTCTCTGTTTTTGTTTTTTAATGTGGTTATGTATCATGTACTTGAGCTATTTCAATTGGGTGTTTGTTTTAACTTTATAGTAAGTTTCATGTTGTTCTTATATTAATTTTCCATGAAAAATTAATATAAACTATTTGTCATGAAATATTTAAATTGTAATCATAATCGTTTTATCATGAACTACTACTGCCAAAAGATGCTCACAAGTAGTAAATAAAAAAAAAAAAACATTGGGCAACGACTTAATTATAACAAAGTAGTTGCTTCCTTTTCAAGTCCCAAGAGGTCAAACAGAGTATCATCATAATCATCATCATTGTCATGATTCTGCTATACAATTTTCGACTAAAATTAATTAAAAGAAAAACTAAAGATGTACATCTCTGCAATCTCATATCTATTTACCCGGAAAGAGTTAGGGAAATGTGATCTTGGTAATTGTCACGATCGGCCTTGATGGCACTTTTTCAAGATTCTCGAACTCTCTTACGATCTGCTTTATATCATCCTCACTAATCTTCCCACTTCTCTAAGCTTGAACACAATAAACTCTGATTCACTAATCACAACCAACAAAAAAAACTCAATCAGTAACCAAAACAGAATTTCGAATGAAAGAAACAGAACTTGCAAATGTTTTACCCTCGTGGGCAATTTCATGACAGTAGTACGATCAATTCTCATCTCAGCCAAGTAAAGAAACAAAGTAGCCATTGCAATAGTTGAAAGAAGAATCCATAACACTGCGAAACCTCTCCCTTCAACTGTCTTAAAACGTTTTATCTCCGTAACCAACCGTCGTAACCGAAATAACCGACAAAGTAAACCGAATCTAACCAATCCAATCGCTCGAAAACGTGAAGAAACAAAGCTCCACTTCCGACGCAGAGACCAACGGCGCAAAACGCTAAACACAGTTTCCACTTTAACCTTATCTTCCCATCTTCGGCAATGTGATCTCTAATCGCTCTGTTTCTTGTCTTCTTGATTCGATCAAGAATCGCGTTTTCTTGAAGACTGAGAAACGTGACTCACGACGCGGTTGAGTAGATAATCGAGAAATACGACGCCGGTTGATACCAAGACAATGGTCAAGATCTTGGTCGTTGAAGTTGACGGGACAATGTCGCCGTAACCGACTGTACAGAATGTGACGATGGAGAAATAGAAGCGTCGACGAAAAGATTGGTCTCGGTGCCGGAGAACTGGTCTCGAAAATATGAGTATGTGAAAACCCGAAGGTTAAGTAGATCAAGAGGAGGATCATCGCTAGTACAAGAATGGTCCATTTCGATTTGATACGGTGGTGACGGCGGTGACTTGAGTTTCTTCCGGTGAGGACTCGTGGGGATGGAGAAGGTTCTCATTGAGAAGGGTCGCTTCTTCCATTTATAAAACGCTCCTCTTCTTCTTCTTCTTCTTCTTCTTCTCTTCTTCTTCTTCTTCTTCTTCTTCTTCTTCTTTCTTCTTGGTAGCTTCTGACGAGATTATCAAATTTGAAAGGAAAGGTTTTTGCTTTTTTGACGAGTGAGATTTTTGAAGTTCATGATCTTTATGTGCTTCTCTATCTATCTTCCGGGTTTTGGGTTTGGTTGGTTAAGAAATTTATCAAGAGATCAGGGAAGTAAAGAGTTGATTAATAAGGCCCATCAACGGCCCAATATAAATCGTAAAATATCGAAATCCAAGTGAGAGCTTTGTATTGGACAAGGGTATAAAACGCTGCGTTTTAAGTCGAAACAGACAATGAATGCAAATAGGCAATAGCATCTCTCCCGTACAGAAGAAGATTTAGCGGGGAATTGGGAATTGGCAAGAAAGAAGCTAATAGTGGCCCCCACGACCACTACTACTACAACGGATATACTACTAAATTAAATTACTAATTATGTTTTCTTATTTCAAGGTGGTAAAAATATTCTCGTGTGTGATGTGTTTTCTCTGATGACGCAAGCAGTGACGCTTTCTCTTTGTTCGAGTTGTTTTCAAGACTTGGAGTTTTATCAAAACTTATGTTAACAATTTTTTTTTGTCGATTATCATTTTAATTAATTTTTTTTTTTTTTTTTCGTCTGAATGATTTATATATAAATCTCAAAGAGTTTGCCACAAAAACAATCCAAAAAACACAAAAGGATTGTTTTTGTGGACAGTGTATTATTTATTTATTTAGTAGTTTTAATTAATTTATTTAGTAGTTTTCTTTTCTTACAATTTATAATTAGTTGACAGTGTATTTCTTCTTGTCTTATAGGAGTAGTTTGTTTTTTTTTTTAATAGGAGTAGTTAGCAGTACTTAGCACAAAATTAACTTTTTAATTATGACGTTGTAGAAACCTTTGAATATTATTATCACTTATTTTATAATAATTGGACCATCATGTTTTCCTATTACAGAAGGCACCATACAACGGACGAATGATTATGATCAAGTTCATTGTTGTATAAATCTCATTTAAGCTTGAACATAGATAGTTTAATACTACTATATAAGTAGGGACGAGTATGAGTTTTGTCAATAGCCTTAGCGGCCAAGAAAATGGATGTCTCAACTCTCAAGGTGAAATATGTTTTACTACAATATATTAAGTTGACTTTTTGCTTAGTTGCCAAGCAAGTTAGTCAACTTCCGGTAAAATGAAAATTCTCTACGAATTGTCCGCATCTACCATTTAATATTTGCACACCCTTATAAAAATCGGACAAGTTTGATCATGATCTTCTGTATTAGAAGAATAGCAAATAAGTGAACTTACATTTAAAATGAAAACCAGATTATAGTTTAATCTTAAATATCAAGATACATAATTACTTTAGTTTATAAAAAAAAAAAAGTCTTTTTGTTTGTTAATAACATGCAATATGCATGTATTTGAATTCAAGTGATTACTACACATGAATGACAACTAGGTCAAACTACTAAATTTGAATTGGTTTATTCAAACTAAATTTTAAAAATCATATTAATACACGAAACATTAATTCGTTGGTATTTCCACAATATATGATATTTTTGAAATTTGAAATTATATCATGTTCATTGTTTGGAAAAAGTAAAACCAACCACGCAGTTGTGTCTGGTAAGTTTTATGGGATTCTTACCTAACATTTCATATATAAAAGTACTAGTGAAGAGTAAATTTAAAACATGAAAATTTAGAGAATTTCTCCTTCGTTTTTGTTTGTTTGTTATAAAGGCATAATTATTTCTGGAGTTGGATCTATAGAAGAAGAATATATATGATATTTTAGTAAACACTTCAAAATACATAATTATTATGCTTTTTGACCATGAAAATAGTTTATTCCCACTCTCCTTGCTTCTCAAGCAATTATCGCAAAACCCAAGAAACAAGAGTTGCATATAAAAAGGCAAAATTCTTATATTTTTCTGCAGAAACAAATTTGACTCTAAAAAGTTGAATAGATTAAACAAAGATTAGATTAACAAGTTCAACAACAACAGCTTCGCACACGTCTGTCTTATTCCCCGAAAGTTGCAATTCTTTTCGCTTTCCACAGCTTCTCGCCACATCTTTCAGGTCTGTTCTCTTTTAAACTTCTTTCCTTTTTAATTTCAGTTTTTTGATTGGGTTTAGGGTTTTAATTAGATCTCTGATTTTACGGGTAAGCAAAAAAAGCATGTGACTCTTTTTCTCTTAACAGACTCTGTTTCATTGGTGATACTTTTCTGGGAACTCTTTTTTTTTTTTTTTCTGGGAACTCTTTAGATTGAAATTTAATCAAAAAAGGACAAATCTTTTTCAGAAATCACAAGTGGGGTTTTTGGATTTATATTAGTAAACTCTAAGATGTCTCAATTTAGGATTGAAATGTTTCCTTAAATTCTTTAATTTTCTCTGGGTTTTAGGAAAAAGTTAAAAAAAAACCTTTCTTTTTCAAAACCTGAAGAAGAAAGCTCGTAACTTTATAGTTCTTTTTAATTATATTCCGTCGATTTCGAACTGGGTATTAGCAGATTTCTTAAAAACTTTCTGATTTGTGTCAGCGCCGGAAATGAACCGTGACGGCGCCGGAGAAGGCGACTCTGTTTCACACGAACCTTCAACATCTAAAAGTCCTAAAGAAGTAGAAGAGACGAAGAAAGAGGAAAAAAGCGATGAAAAGGCGAAGACAGTTCCTTTCTACAAGCTATTTGCGTTTGCAGATTCTTTTGATGTCCTCTTGATGATATGTGGCTCAATTGGAGCTATTGGGAATGGTGTGTGTTTACCTCTTATGACATTGTTGTTTGGTGATCTCATAGATTCCTTTGGAAAAATCAGAACAACAAAGACATTGTTGATGTTGTCTCGAAGGTAAAAATCAAAACTTTACTAATTAGGTGTTTGACATTGTTGTTTGGTGATCTCATTTTACTAATTAATGTGTCTTCTAATAGGTTTGTCTTAAATTTGTCTACCTTGGACTTGGAACACTTGGAGCAGCCTTTCTTCGTAAGTTTACAGTTTTATTGATTTCTTCATAGAAGTTTCCTTTTTGGTTTCTTCATTGCATTTTACATAAGGTTTAGAGAATGATAGAGTTTTGGTGTTCTTGTTATTGTAGAGGTGGCTTGTTGGATGATTACGGGAGAGAGACAAGCCGCGAGGATAAGAAGTACGTATCTGAAAACAATTCTGAGACAAGACATTGGATTCTTTGATTTGGAAACAAACACAGGAGAGGTTGTTGGTAGAATGTCTGGAGATACTGTTCTTATTCAAGATGCCATGGGTGAAAAGGTAATGCAATGGATATAGAAGCTTATATATAATGATTGGATTCGTTTTTGAAGTTTGTAACTTTTCTTGAATCTTGCAGGTTGGGAAGTTTATTCAGCTGGTATCTACTTTCGTCGGCGGATTTGTTTTAGCTTTCATTAAAGGATGGTTACTAACATTGGTTATGTTAACTTCGATCCCTCTTCTGGCTATGGCTGGTGCAGCCATGGCGATTATAGTCACTCGAGCTTCTTCTCGGGGACAAGCCGCTTATGCAAAAGCAGCAACTGTTGTTGAACAGACTATCGGGTCTATCCGAACGGTAAAAATCAATCTTTCTAAGCTACAAAACAATTTGTAACTGATATTTGCTTCTTGACTTTTTGTTTTGTAATGGTTTGAAGGTTGCTTCTTTTACTGGAGAGAAGCAAGCCATTAACAGCTACAAGAAGTTCATAACATCGGCGTATAAATCAAGCATTCAACAAGGTTTCTCCACCGGTTTAGGACTAGGAGTAATGTTCTTCGTGTTTTTCAGCAGCTATGCTTTGGCTATCTGGTTTGGTGGGAAGATGATACTCGAAAAAGGGTATACCGGTGGCGCTGTGATCAACGTGATCATCATTGTGGTTGCGGGTTCAATGTAAGTAAAAGCCGAGACAATCACCTTTATATATATATATGATGTGAGATTCGGATTCCTAACAGTTATGTTCTATTTTTTTTCTTGTTTAGGTCGCTTGGGCAAACATCTCCATGTGTAACTGCATTTGCAGCGGGTCAAGCTGCAGCATATAAGATGTTTGAGACGATCAAAAGAAAGCCTTTGATTGATGCTTATGACGTTAATGGAAAGGTTCTTGAAGATATTCGAGGAGACATTGAACTTAAAGATGTGCATTTCAGTTACCCCGCGAGGCCAGACGAGGATATATTTAATGGATTCTCTCTGTTCATCCCGAGCGGTGCTACAGCAGCATTAGTAGGAGAAAGCGGAAGTGGAAAATCTACCGTGATCAGTTTGATTGAGAGGTTTTATGATCCGAAAGCCGGCGAAATACTCATTGATGGAGTTAATCTTAAGGAGTTCCAGTTGAAATGGATCAGAAGCAAAATTGGATTGGTCAGTCAAGAACCGGTTCTGTTTTCATCGAGCATCATGGAGAATATCGCCTACGGGAAAGAAAATGCAACGGTTGAAGAGATTAAAGCTGCGACAGAGCTAGCAAATGCCGCGAAATTTATAGATAAGTTGCCTCAGGGGTTGGATACAATGGTAGGAGAGCACGGGACTCAGCTTTCGGGAGGACAGAAACAGAGGATAGCAATTGCGAGAGCTATTCTTAAAGATCCGCGGATTTTGCTGCTGGATGAAGCAACAAGCGCGCTCGATGCTGAATCCGAAAGAGTTGTTCAAGAGGCTTTAGATAGAGTGATGGTTAACCGGACTACACTTATAGTCGCTCATCGGTTAAGTACTGTCAGAAATGCGGATATGATTGCGGTAATTCACCGTGGAAAAATGGTGGAAAAAGGTTCGCATTCTGAGTTGTTGAAAGATTCTGAGGGAGCTTATTCGCAGCTCATTCGGTTACAAGAGATAAACAAGGGTCATGATGCGAAACCATCAGACATATCTTCGGAATCGTCTTTCCGAAATTCGAATTTGAAAAAATCAATAGAGGGATCGGTTATCAGTGGCGGAACCTCGTCGGCTGGGAATAGCAGCCGTCATCATTCTTTGAATGTTCTTGGTTTATCTGCAGGACTAGACCTCAGTAGTGGTAGCCAACGAGTAGGCCAAGAGGAAACTGGAACGACGAGTCAAGAACCGCACCCGAAAGTATCACTCACACGAATCGCTGCTCTTAACAAACCTGAGATCCCGGTTCTCCTTCTAGGAACCGTAGCAGCAGCAATCAATGGCGCTATTTTCCCGCTTTTCGGGATTCTGATTTCAAGAGTCATCGAAGCGTTCTTCAAACCAGCTGACCAATTAAAGAAAGATTCAAGATTCTGGGCGATTATATTCGTAGCTCTTGGAGTAACTTCGTTGATCGTCTCACCGAGTCAAATGTATCTGTTTGCAGTAGCTGGCGGAAAACTGATTAGACGAATTCGATCAATGTGCTTTGAGAAAGCGGTTCACATGGAAGTTGGGTGGTTCGATGAGCCACAGAACTCGAGTGGAACGATGGGTGCAAGGCTATCTGCTGATGCAGCTTTGATTAGGGCTCTAGTTGGAGATGCATTGTCTCTAGCGGTTCAAAACGTTGCATCTGCTGCGTCTGGATTGATTATAGCATTCACTGCGAGTTGGGAACTGGCGCTTATAATCTTGGTGATGCTTCCTCTTATTGGTATCAATGGCTTTGTTCAAGTCAAGTTCATGAAAGGATTCAGCGCCGACGCAAAGGTTCGTACATCAATCGGTTTGGTTCCATTTTTTTTCGGTTCTCCAAAAATCCTCTGTTTTTTTCTTGTGAATCAAGAAACTTACTCTGTTTTTGGATAACTATGCAGTCGAAGTATGAGGAGGCGAGTCAGGTAGCGAACGATGCAGTGGGGAGTATAAGAACAGTCGCGTCTTTCTGCGCGGAGGAGAAAGTGATGCAGATGTATAAGAAGCAATGCGAAGGTCCGATAAAAGATGGAATAAAGCAAGGTTTCATCAGTGGACTAGGGTTTGGATTATCCTTCTTCATTCTGTTCTCTGTCTACGCGACAAGCTTCTACGCGGGGGCTAGATTGGTTGAAGATGGCAAGATTACTTTCAATGATGTTTTCCAGGTGAATCACTGTCATCATCACTGCTTAATTATTTTTGAATATCTCTGTGGCCTAGTAATGAAAAATAATGGATCTTGATCTGGATCTGGCAGGTATTCTTTGCGTTAACAATGGCAGCAATCGGGATTTCTCAGTCGAGTACTTTCGCTCCAGATTCGAGCAAAGCTAGGGTTGCAGCTGCTTCAATCTTTGCAATCATCGATAGAAAATCGAAGATAGACTCGAGCGATGAGTCAGGGACAGTGTTGGAGAACGTTAAGGGAGATATTGAGCTTCGTCACTTAAGCTTCACTTATCCAGCAAGACCAGACATTCAGATCTTTCGTGATCTTTGCTTAACCATTCACGCAGGAAAGGTAAACAAATCATTGGACTAAACCCAAACTTTCTCTTATGAAGTTTTATCGCTCAAGTTTCTGTCTCTCTTTATTTTTCTTTCAGACGGTTGCTTTGGTCGGCGAAAGTGGGTCTGGGAAATCGACGGTGATCTCGCTCTTACAAAGATTTTACGATCCAGATTCCGGTCATATAACTTTAGACGGAGTTGAGCTCAAGAAGCTGCAGTTGAAATGGTTGAGACAACAAATGGGACTAGTGGGACAAGAACCTGTCTTGTTCAACGACACGATTCGAGCCAATATTGCTTATGGCAAAGGAAGCGAAGAGGCCGCAACCGAGTCTGAAATCATAGCCGCTGCAGAACTCGCCAATGCACACAAATTCATCTCTAGCATACAACAGGTAAGAAAATAAAATTATTTTCAAATTATTTTTCTTTTATAGAAACTCTGTTTTTCCAAGTTTACTTACGACGCAAGCAAAACATTTTTTTTAGGGTTACGACACAGTGGTGGGAGAGAGAGGGATTCAATTATCAGGAGGACAGAAACAGCGCGTAGCTATAGCACGCGCCATCGTGAAAGAGCCGAAGATATTGCTTTTGGACGAAGCAACAAGCGCTCTTGATGCTGAATCAGAGCGAGTGGTTCAGGATGCGCTTGACCGAGTGATGGTAAACCGAACTACGATAGTGGTGGCTCACCGGTTATCGACTATTAAAAACGCTGACGTCATTGCCGTAGTTAAGAACGGAGTGATCGCTGAGACAGGGACTCACGAGACGTTGATCAAAATCGACGGCGGGGTTTATGCTTCACTTGTTCAGCTTCACATGACTGCTTCTAATTGAGACATTTTGATGATATATTTTTGGTTTATGAGAGCTAAAAACTTCAGTGTCAAAACTAGCCTATGTACAAAAGGTTTTGTATTTATTTTTTGTTTTGTTTCCATAACATATATTATTGTTGTTGTTGTTGTATACAAGTCATTGAAGTGATATATATTGTCTTCCAAGCATACATGTTTCTTGAATATCTTGAATCTTTGTTGACTTTTAAGCTTAGTTGCTAAGGAAGTTAGTCAACTTCCGGTAAAATGAAATCCTCTGTCTCTGTTAATTTGTGTAAATTGTCTACGGAATTGTCTTCATCTACCATTTAATATTGTCTGTTCTCCACTTATTTCCCTTTTAAGTTTCTGATTGGGTTTTGTGTTTTAATTTGATGTCTGATTTTACGAGTAAGCATGTGACTCTTTTCCCTTTAATTAACATACTCTGTTCATCCGATTACTATAACAAATCACTTCTATAATAACTACCCCTCTCTTTTAATCTCTCCATCTGTCACATGTCTAAGTCTTAAATTCTCCTTCTTTCTTTTAATTAATTATTTTCACTATTAATTCAAAGTAAAAAAAAAAAGAATCTTATTCATTACTACTATAAATTGATTGTTAAACCTAATTTTATTTCCATTAAATCTTTGTACTAAATTACTAATATAATATTATACATTAGTATAATTAGTATTTTAATATTTTTGTGAACAATAAGTATTTTTAATTTATTTAACATTCATCTATAAAGTTATAAAATAATTATTAAAAAATAAAATTTCACCTAAATTTGATAATTTCTGGGAACTGTTTAGATTGAAATTTAATAAAAGGACCACTCTTTACACAAATCACAAGTGGGATTTTTTGGATTTATATTAGTAAACTCTAAGATTTCTCAACTACGACTGAATTGAAATGTTTCCTTAAATTCTTTAAGTTTCTCGGCCTTTTCTGGGTTTTAGGAAAAAGTTAAAAAAGCTCTCTTTTCTGGGTTTTAGGAAGAAGAAAGCTCGTAACTTTATCATTATATACCGTGGATTCCGATCTGGGAATGATCAGATTTCTTAAGAACTTTCTGATTTGTGTCAGCGCCGGAAAATGAACCGTGACGGCGCCGGAGAAGGCGACTCTGTTTCACACGAACCTTTAACATCTAAAAGTCCTAAAGAAGAAGAAGAAGAGACGAAGAAAAAGGAAAAAAACGAAGAAAAGGCGAAGACAGTTCCTTTCTACAAGCTATTTGCGTTTGCAGATTCCTTTGATGTCCTCTTGATGATATGTGGCTCAATTGGAGCTATTGGGAATGGTGTGTGTTTACCTCTTATGACATTGTTGTTTGGTAATCTCATCGATTCCTTTGGAAAAAATCAGAACAACAAAGACATTGTTGATGTTGTCTCCAAGGTAAAAATCAAAACTTTCTAACTTTATGATTGTATCCTTAGATCACATTACTAATAATGTGTCTTCTTATAGGTTTGTCTTAAATTCGTCTACCTTGGACTTGGAAGACTTGGAGCAGCCTTTCTTCGTAAGTCATCACCTGCGATTTGCTTGTTTCTCCTGTTGCAATGAGAGAATTGAGGAAGAAAAGTTTTGTTCTTTTGGTTTCCCCATTGCATTTTACTTAAGGGTTAGAGAATTGATGAGGTGATGTTGTTCTTGTTCTTGTTGTTGTAGAGGTTGCTTGTTGGATGATTACGGGAGAGAGACAAGCCGCAAGGATAAGAAGTACGTATCTGAAAACAATTCTGAGACAAGACATTGGATTCTTTGATGTCGAAGCAAACACAGGAGAGGTTGTTGGTAGAATGTCTGGAGATACTGTTCTTATTCAAGATGCCATGGGTGAGAAGGTAAAATAACTAACAAAGAAACTTCGATATTGCGACTTCAGGCTTAAAACAAAAGTTTGTAACTTTTCTTGAATCTTGCAGGTTGGGAAGTTTATTCAGCTGGTATCTACTTTCGTTGGCGGATTTGCTTTAGCTTTTGCTGAAGGATGGTTACTAACATTGGTTATGTTAACTTCGATTCCTCTTCTTGCTATGGCTGGTGCAGCCATGGCCCTTATCGTCACTAGAGCTTCTTCTCGGGGACAAGCCGCTTATGCAAAAGCAGCAACTGTTGTTGAACAGACAATCGGGTCTATCCGAACGGTAAAACTCAATCTTTCTAAGCTACAAAACACTCTTTAACTCTTTTTTGTTACTTGATTTTTTCTTTTGTTTTGGTTTGAAGGTTGCTTCTTTTACGGGAGAGAAGCAAGCCATTAACAGCTACAAGACGTTCATAACATTGGCGTATAAATCAAGCATTCAACAAGGTTTCTCAACCGGTTTAGGACTTGGAGTAATGTTCTTTGTGTTTTTCAGCAGCTATGCTTTGGCTATTTGGTTTGGTGGGAAGATGATACTCGAAAAAGGGTATACTGGTGGCGCTGTGATCAACGTGATCATCATTGTGGTTGCGGGTTCAATGTAAGTAAAAGCCTTGACAATCACTTCTATAGGTATATATACTAGATTATGTCTTTTACTTAAAGATGTGAGATTCTTATTTTTTTCTTTAGGTCGCTTGGGCAAACATCTCCATGTGTAACCGCATTTTCAGCTGGTCAGGCTGCAGCATATAAGATGTTTGAGACAATCAAACAAAAGCCTTTGATTGATGCTTATGACGTTAATGGAAAGGTTCTTGAAGATATCCGAGGAGACATTGAACTTAAAGATGTGCATTTCAGTTACCCCGCGAGGCCAGACGAGGATATATTCGACGGATTCTCTCTGTTTATTCCCAGCGGTGCAACAGCAGCATTAGTAGGAGAAAGTGGAAGTGGAAAATCTACCGTGATCAGTTTGATTGAGAGGTTTTATGATCCAAAATCCGGCGCAGTACTAATTGATGGAGTTAATCTTAAGGAGTTTCAGTTGAGATGGATCAGAAGCAAAATCGGATTGGTCAGTCAAGAGCCGGTTCTGTTTTCGTCGAGCATCATGGAGAATATCACCTATGGGAAAGAAAATGCGACGCTTCAAGAGATTAAAGCTGCAACAGAACTAGCTAATGCGGCGAAGTTCATAGATAACTTACCTCAGGGGTTGGATACATTGGTAGGAGAGCACGGGACACAGCTCTCGGGAGGACAGAAACAGAGGATAGCAATTGCGAGAGCGATTCTTAAAGATCCGCGGATTTTGTTGCTGGATGAAGCAACAAGTGCACTCGATGTGGAATCCGAAAGAGTTGTTCAAGAGGCTTTAGATAGAGTGATGGTTAACCGGACTACGCTGATTATTGCGCATAGGTTAAGCACGGTAAGAAATGCGGATATGATTGCAGTAATTCACCGCGGAAAAATGGTGGAAAAAGGTTCACATTCCGAGTTGTTGAAAGATTCTGAGGGAGCTTATACGCAGCTCATTCGGTTACAAGAGATAAACAAGGGTAATGATGTGAAACCATCAGACATATCTGCGGGATCGTCTTTCTGGAATTCGAGTTTGAAAAAATCAATAGAGGGATCGGTTATCAGTGGCGGAACCTCGTCGGTTGGAAATAGCAGCCGTCATCATTCTTTGAATGTTCTTGGTTTATTTGCAGGACTAGACCTCGGTAGCGGTAGCCAACGAGTAGGTCAAGAGGAAACTGGAACGGCAAGTCAAGAACCGCTCCCAAAAGTATCACTCACCCGAATTGCAGCTCTAAACAAACCTGAGATCCCTGTTCTTCTTCTAGGAACTGTAGCAGCAGCAATCAATGGCGTTATTTTCCCGCTTTTCGGGATTCTGATTTCAAGAGTCATCGAAGCGTTCTTCAAACCAGCTGACCAACTAAAAAACGAATCAAGATTCTGGGCGATTATATTTGTAGCTCTGGGAGTAACTTCGTTGATTGTCTCACCGTCTCAAATGTATCTGTTTGCAGTAGCTGGAGGAAAACTAATTCGACGAATTCAGTCAATGTGCTTTGAGAAAGCGGTTCACATGGAAGTTGGATGGTTCGATGAGCCAGAGAACTCGAGTGGTACAATGGGGGCCAGGCTCTCGACTGATGCAGCTTTGATTAGAGCTCTAGTTGGAGATGCATTGTCTCTAGCGGTTCAAAATGCTGCATCTGCTGCGTCTGGATTGATTATAGCGTTCACTGCGAGTTGGGAACTGGCGCTTATAATATTATTGATGCTTCCTCTTATTGGTATCAATGGCTTCCTTCAAGTCAAGTTTATGAAAGGATTCAGTGCCGACGCAAAGGTCCGTTCATCAATCAATTTGGTTGCTTCTAACATCCTCTGTTTTTTTTCTTGTGAATCAAGAAACTTACTCTGGTTTTGGATAACTATGTAGTCAAAGTATGAGGAGGCGAGTCAGGTAGCGAATGATGCGGTAGGGAGTATAAGAACAGTTGCTTCTTTCTGCGCGGAGGAAAAAGTGATGCAGATGTATAAGAAGCAATGCGAAGGTCCGATAAAAGATGGAATAAAGCAAGGTTTCATCAGCGGATTAGGGTTTGGATTCTCTTTCTTCATTCTGTTTTGTTTCTACGCGACAAGCTTCTACGCGGCTGCTAGATTGGTTGAAGATGGCAGGACTACTTTCATTGATGTTTTCCAGGTAAATTGCTGTCCTAATGATCATGCTTAAATATTTTTGAATATCTCTGTGACCTAGTAATGTAGTAGAATGGATCTTGCAGGTGTTCTTTGCGTTAACAATGGCAGCGATTGGGGTTTCTCAGTCGAGTACTTTCGCTCCAGATTCGAGCAAAGCCAAGGCTGCAGCTGCTTCGATCTTTGCAATCATCGATAGAAAATCGAAGATAGACTCGAGCGAAGAGTCAGGGACAGTGTTGGAGAACGTTAAGGGAGATATCGACCTTCGTCACTTAAGCTTCACTTATCCAGCAAGACCAGACATTCAGATCTTTTGTGATCTTTGCTTAACCATTCGCGCAGGAAAGGTACACAAATCGTTGGACTAAACCTTCTCTTAAGAAATTTGTTCTGATCAGTTCTGCCTCTCTATATTTTTCTTGCAGACGGTTGCTTTGGTAGGAGAAAGCGGGTCGGGGAAATCGACGGTGATTTCGCTGTTACAAAGATTTTATGATCCAGATTCCGGTCATATAACTTTAGACGGAGTTGAGCTCAAGAAGCTGCAGTTGAAATGGTTGAGACAACAAATGGGACTAGTGGGACAAGAACCGGTCTTGTTCAACGACACGATTCGAGCCAATATTGCTTATGGCAAAGGAAGCGAAGACGCTGCAACCGAGGCTGAAATCATAGCTGCCGCCGAACTCGCCAATGCACACAAATTTATCTCTAGCATACAACAGGTAAGATAAGAAAAATAATTTTCTTTTGTAGAAACTCTGTTTTTCCAAAGTTTACTTACGACGCAAGGAAAATATTTTTTTAGGGTTACGACACAGTGGTGGGAGAGAGAGGAATTCAATTATCAGGAGGACAGAAACAGCGCGTAGCTTTAGCACGCGCCATCGTGAAAGAGCCGAAGATATTGCTTTTGGACGAAGCAACAAGCGCTCTTGATGCCGAATCAGAACGAGTGGTTCAGGATGCGCTTGACCGAGTGATGGTAAACCGAACCACGGTAGTGGTAGCTCATCGGTTATCGACCATTAAAAACGCTGACGTAATTGCCGTCGTTAAGAATGGTGTGATCGCTGAGAAAGGGACTCACGGGACTTTGATCAAAATCGACGGTGGGGTTTATGCCTCGCTAGTTCAGCTACACATGACTGCTTCTAATTGATATGATATGTTTTGGTTTATGAATTTTATCTTTTGGATTAAAAGTTATCAACCCATCTGCTTAATCAAAATAAAAGATTTTTTCAAAATTTATTTTAATTAAAATTGTATAATGTTTTTTTTCCTATTCTAAAAATACAAAGGAGTTCATTAGATAACTCTATAAGATTGGTTACGTGCAGAATAAGTTAGTGGCTAATCATATATCCAAACTTGGTGATTCTTTACGATTTGATAGCATAGATAAACTGTAATAACCGATCGTCGTTAAGCAAACTAAAAAGCTCTTGTATACTCTGTTTTGTGCTGCAATATTTATATAAAGTATCTACTTCATTACTTGTCTAATTGACACTAATTTTACTAAATAATCTCTGATATGATCTATATTTAGTAAATAAATTACCATAATGATAAAAGATATTTAACAAGTAACAACATTAACTGGCAACAAACCATCCATGAACTAGTTCGGTGTTAAATAAAAACTGAAAATTTAGATAACAAAAATTACTCTAAAATTAGTGTTTTAGTGTTTATAAACAAAACAATTTCTCTAAAATCTTCATTCAAAATAACCCTCTCTTATAGCTTTTTCAAACAAAAAAAGATGAAGAAGTCATCACCATTGCTCTGTTTCTCTCTTGCTCTGTTTTCTCTCCTATCATCTCCTTCCTCTTCCGCTCGTATCTTCTCCTCCCTTGTCCCCTCCGCCGCTCCTTCTCCCGCCGTATCCACCACAACCGGCGGCGGCGTAGATGAAACCGATTTCTCCGCCTTCACGCAATGGAACATTTTAAACCTAACGGACCTCAAAAGCACCTTTAAAAACCTCCCGGATCTCTCTAAGCTCAACATCTCATCCCTCCACGTGTCACCCGCCGTTGGCTCCGTCTGCTCTAACACCGACTACGCCGCCGAATGCGTCGTCTCAATCCTCCCACTCCTCCGTGACTTCCGCAAATTCGAGCCAAAACCCATCGACGTCCTTCGAATGGAGATGAGTGCGCTCTACGAGAAAGCTAACGCCACGCTTGACTTAGCCAAGCGTCTCATCGTTGACCAGTCAACGCCGCGTGACGTGGCTGATGTTTTGGACTTATGTGTCGATAACTACGAGTCGCTTCTCGATGATCTCAAAGATGCTTCCGTAGCCGTCGATGATGGAGACTTTGGAAGGCTCGAGAGTGTAGTGAGTGCTGCGATCGCTGATGTGGTGACTTGCTCGGACGCGTTCACTGGGTCGTCGGAGCTTGAGTCGCCGATGGCTAACGTTGATGATTTTCTTAAGAAGCTTTGTAGTAATGTCTTGGCTATTTCTCAGATGATCCACATGTAAATGCGTATGTATAAATGTTAAAGAGTCCATTAATGTGGTGGAGTCCAAACAATATACTCATGATTTGCCATGAAATACATTAAATATGTCGTGTAGATAAATTAATTTATTGGCCAATCATTAGACTAGAAAACCGTCTAAATTATTTATCTTTTGATCAATTTGCATGAGAAAAAAGAAGAAGCAAAAAACAGATAAGAAGCCTTGGCCCAGTTCTCTGTTCTACACAAAGCCCATAAACAGATAATTTTGGAACAAATATATTTTTGGCCCAGTTATTCACACAAAGCCCATAAACACATAATTTTGGAACAGATATTTATTGTTTAATGCTAAAACTTCCTCTTAGAAAACAACACGTGACAATCGCGTTTTGTAAGTACCAAAAAGCGTTAGCGTGTACAATAATCGGACCTAAAATTGACCCGCCCCATTCCCAGATTAACGGGTTAAAACCCGACCCGATAACACACACAGATATCACCACCATTAGTCTCACCATTACTCTTCGAAGAAAGCAAAACAAAAATCCCCAAATTTCTACAAGGATAAGAGCCGGAAGTTCCTCGCCGGTGAACGGAACTAGGGTTTCATTCATCTCCCAAATTGACCAACAAGAAAATGGCTCATGCTTGCGTCTCTACATCGGCTTCTTCTCTCAGATTCACAGCTGGATTCGTCTCCGCTAGTCCCAATGGTTCCTCTTTCGATTCTCCCAAGCTTTCTCTTCCTTTCGAGCCCCTTCGTTCAAGGTTTTGCCATTTCCACTGTGATTTCTCTCGATACTTCAAAATCTTTAGGTTAATTTAGGGATTTTGTTTGCAGGAAGACGAAGAAGTTAGTTAGCGATAGAAAGAATTGGAAGAATTCAACTCCGAAAGCTGTATATTCCGGCAATCTCTGGACACCGGAGATTCCTTCTCCTCAAGGAGTTTGGTCCATTAGGTGAAAATTTTGACGATGTTCTTGAACTTTGATTCTGAACTCTTTTTGATGGTTAAATTTGTTACTTTGCAGAGATGATTTACAAGTCCCTTCTTCGCCGTATTTTCCTGTGTATGCTCAAGGACAAGGACCACCTCCTATGGTGCAAGAACGTTTCCAGAGTATCATTAGTCAGCTCTTCCAATATGTATGCTGATAAAAATCTCTCGTCTTTGTTTAACATTTATTAGCTTAGTGTTCTTGTTGATTGATGGTTTCTTTTGTTTTGATCGTTTAGAGGATTATTCGCTGTGGTGGTGCTGTGGATGATGATATGGCAAACATAATTGTAGCTCAACTTCTGTATCTTGATGCTGTTGATCCTACTAAGGTTAGATATTGTTGAATTCTAATTCATGTCTTGTTACTTGATTCAGATGTTTTTGTTTTAGGATTCTGATAGTTGCTTATGTTGAACAGGATATTGTCATGTATGTTAATTCTCCTGGTGGATCAGTTACAGCTGGTAATAACAACTTTGTCAGCTTACTTGTTTCCCTATGATCTCTTGAAGTTTTTTATTTTCTTTTCCGACTTTTATGGTTGTTGACTCTTGTATCTCTTACTTTACCCAGGCATGGCTATATTCGATACTATGAGGCATATCCGGCCTGATGTGTCCACTGTTTGTGTCGGTCTAGCTGCTAGGTGAGACTTTCTCCATCCTTTACCTCACATTACCTCTTGGTTTTCTTAGGGTCCTTGGTAAATTGATAGTTTCTTGTACATTTTAAAATTTCTCTTTTCAATGTGGTTAACTAAACTTTTGTTGGATGCATGACCAAAAGTTACCAGTCAAAAACATAGTGTTTCTCGAAAAACGGAATTTTTTTCTGTGTGGTTAAATGTGGGTTCCCTAGATTATGACACCCTCTTCTTTTTCTGTGTTGGCTTTATTATGAACAGTATGGGAGCTTTTCTGCTTAGTGCTGGAACCAAAGGTAGTCTCTTCTTGATCCTTTCATTCATTAGCAAAATCTTTTAGTTAAGTCTATTAATTTCATTTTCCTGATGTGAGCCATGCTTTATTTGTAAAACTGTAGGGAAAAGATACAGTCTACCAAACTCAAGGATAATGATCCATCAGCCGCTTGGTGGAGCTCAAGGTGGCCAAACCGACATTGACATTCAGGTCATTCATCCTCGCCTTTATATTTCGATTTTTAATCCCAGTCATCCTCTTAAGTTTTTTGGAGAGACTAGATTGATTGGAATATCAGATGATTTTTGAAACCTAAATGTACATGTTCATGGTCTGAAACCAGGCAAATGAAATGCTGCATCACAAGGCAAACCTAAACGGTTACCTCGCGTACCACACTGGTCAAAGCCTGGAGAAGATAAACCAGGACACAGACCGTGATTTCTTCATGAGTGCTAAAGAAGCAAAAGAGTATGGACTTATCGACGGTGTTATCATGAACCCTCTTAAAGCTCTCCAGCCACTTGCAGCAGCTTAATCGCCTGAAGGTAGTGGTTCAGCTTTAGCACTTTTTTTTTTTTTTGGCCTTTTATGAACTGAGATTTTCCATGAAATATGCTTCTAGAAGGAAAATCAGATTTGTTTGGGATCAAAATCTGTAGTTGATACATACATGAAGAACAAAGTAAATTTTCTTGCCCTGCTGTTTGATTGAACAACCTTGATCTTTAAGCAATTTTTTTATCCAGTCTAATCGAATTATTAGCCTATTTTAAATTTTTGTTAACAAAGGCAAAAAGTTACCATTGCTGCTGCTTAATTATTTAACGGTAAGGAGTTGAAGATTTATGCATTTTGATTTGACTTTCATTTTCAAACTGAAAGTTACAACTCCACTAATCCTGAGTTTGTCAATTTTTATCACAAGGATTTATAACTAACTTTTCTATTGATTTATTACCTGTCACTCGAGACCTTGAATTTATACTCTTTTTCTTTCAAAAAAATCAGAAGATGTTTAATATAACATTTAATCTACTTATAATACTATATTCACACGTATTTGTGATCTAAATAAAAACAAAAAGAAGATATCGAGGAACTTTATCCATATTTAAGATATGTTGGGTCCGTCGGATGCATTTTGGTCAAAGATACTATTTGTGAAATTTAAATTATTATTACCAACTTGTAGTAACCATTTAAAAAAAAAAATCCTTAGCTTAAATATGAAAAAAATCTCTATTTCTATTATTTCTCAGATATTTTTTTGTTAAAACGAAGATCATCCATCAGCCGGCTCTGTTTATCAATGAGCAAATAAATGAAAATTATAAATAGTCTCGACATTTTTAATTAAATATGTATGTGTAGTAGATTAAAAAAAATAAAGGAATAAGAAAAGGAACTTTGTGGTTGACGATAGACGTGGTTGCCAAACACACTTTCTTAAAGCTTTATATACATCTTTCTTACATACTCTGTTTCTTCTCATTCAAGCAACAGTCTCTTCCCGTTTTTCTTCTTTGCGAATTAAGATGGAACATGAAGAAACACAGAAGATCACAAGAAGCAGCTGGTCACCGCTTCGACCATTTCAAATGATCTCCATTAGCCTTCTTAGTCTCCTTGTCCCTCTCTCTTTCCTCTTCCTTTCACGTCTCTCTGTTTCCTCCTCCTCAGCTCCAGTCACCGTTTCCAGCGTATTCTCGCTTCTTCACCAAGTCGACGTCGGAGTTTTATACACAATCTTGTCTCTTATCATCGTCTCCACTTTAATCCACAATCTCTCCGGAAAACCAGAATGCTCTGTTCTCCATTCCCATCTCTACATCTGCTGGATCGTTCTCTTCATCGTCCAAGCTTGTGTCGCCTTCGGAATAGAAGGAACCATGAGCACGACCATGTCTATAACTACAGACAAAAGCTTTTCTCTTGCTGCTCAAGAAAGGTGGGTTTTGGTTAGGGTTATGTTCTTTTTGGGCCTACACGAAGTGATGCTGATGTGGTTTAGAGTAGTGGTTAAGCCGGTGGTCGACGACACTGTTTTCGGGGTTTACATGGAGGAGGAGAGATGGTCGGAGAGAGCCGTCGTGGCTGTGACTTTTGGTCTAATGTGGTGGTGGAGGCTAAGAGATGAGGTAGAAAGTCTGGTGGTGGTTGCAGAGGTTAAACGTAGCCTTCTGATACATTTGGAGGGTCTCGATTTTGTGAACTGGTGGATGTATTACATCAGTGTTGGAATTGGTTTCGTGAAGATTTTCAAAGGGTTCTTGTATGTTGTGAATATGTTAATCTTGACCATTAAGAGGTCCAGAAAAGGCTGTGAATCGTGTGTTGTTGATGATATGTGTAATGATAATCATGTGTAGATTTGACATATTACACTCAAACTCAATTGAAATTTTTTGAGAATTTTACATTTAAATTTCTTCTTTCTTGCTATAAATTTAACCTTAGAATATCAAATAGCAAAAAAATAAATAAATCTAAAGTTAACCATTCAACATTAATTTACGTGGATTTGAGTCTTTTCTAGTTATATTTATAACACGTGCATAATATATAAAGTAACTTTTTAAGAAAAACTTGAACATTTATTTAACGTTATAAATATAGTAAAAAATATCGGAAACACCGTAGTTCGTAGCCACGTGCTCTAATCCTCTGAGTTACGTAAAATTTAGTAAGTTACGATTTAAATAGTCTTAATCCTGAGTTTGTCAATTTTTAACTCAAGGATTTATAACGAACTTTCCTATAGAGTTAATTTACCTGTCCACTCAAGAAGTTGAATTTATCCTCTTTTTCAAAGAATTATTTAATATTTAATATAACATTTAATCTAGTTATAATATTGTGTACACACGATTAATCTAATTAAAAAAAAAAGATATCGATGAACTATATCCATGTAATGGTCGAACACTAGATATATTGGGAACGTCGAATTCATTTTGGTCATAAAAACTATTTTGAATATAAACCCACTTGTAGACTTTAGTAACCATTATTTCTTTAAATAAAATTTCTCCAACTCTATTACGCACGACGATTATCCATCTGCCGGCTGTATTCATCGGTGAACATATATATTAAATCTTGTGGGCTAAGAGCTGAACATAGACGTGGCTGCCAAACACACTGTTTTAGTGCTTTTATATAGATCTTTCTTACATCCTCTGTTCCTTCACATTCAAGAAACAGTGTGTCTTCCCATTTTCTTCTTCTTCTGAGTGTTTCAATCTTTGCGAATTAAGATGGAACATGAAGAAACACAAAAGAACACAAGAAACAGCTGGTCACTGGTTCGACCATCTCAAATGATCTCCATTAGCTTTCTTAGCCTCCTCCTCCCTCTATCTTTCCTTTTCCTTTCACGTCTCTCTCTCTATACCTCCTCAGCTCCTGTCACCGTCTCCGGCGTATTCTCTGTTCTTCACCAGGCCGATGTCGCAGTCTTATACACGATCTTGTTTCTCATCATCGTCTTCACTTTATTCCACAGTCTCTTAGGTAAACCAGAATGCTCTGTTCTCCATTCCCATCTCTACATCTGCTGGATCGTTCTCTTCATCGCCCAAGCTTGTGCCTTCGGAATCAAAAGAACCATGAGCACGACCATGTCTATAAATCCAGACAAAAACTTGTTTCTTGCGACACATGAAAGATGTGTGCTGGTTAGGGTTTTGTTCTTTTTGGGGCTACACGAAGTGATGCTGATGTGGTTTAGAGTCGTGGTTAAGCCTGTGGTTGACAAAACTATATATGGGGTTTACGTGGAAGAGAGGTGGTCCGAGAGAGCCGTTGTGGCACTGACCTTTGGTCTAATGTGGTGGTGGAGGCTAAGAGATGAGGTAGAAAGTCTTCTTGTGGTGGTTACAGAGGATAAACGTAACCTCCCCATTCGTTTGGAGGGTCTCAATTTTGTGAACTGGTGTATGTATTACATCTGTGTTGGAATTGGTTTGGTGAAGATCATCAAAGGGTTTTTGTACTTTGTGAACATGTTAGTTTTGACCATTAGGAGGTCGAGAAAAGGGTGCGAATCGTGTGTTGTTGATGATCATGTGTAAGAGATTGGACATATTATACTCAAATTCAGTTGAATATTTTTGAGAATTTTTCATTTAAATTTCTTCTTTCTTGCTATGAATTTTAACCCTTATGTGAGAAAATTAATAGAATATCAAACAGCAAAAGTTTTTTTTTATATCTAAAGTTATCCATTGAACATTAATTTAAGTGGATTTAAATCTTTTTATAGTTATATTTATAACACGTAGCGTAGTTACTTTTTAAGAAAAAAACTTGAACATTTAATTAACGTTATAAATAGTAAAAAAGTATCGGAATTACGTAAAATTTACGTTGTAAATGCATGTATTTAAATTTACGTATAGAATAATATACACTATATATATATTTTCGACGATTTAAACTCATTTCGTTTCTTCCATATATGTATACATTTATAAGCTTAAACAGAAAACTAGCTAGGAGTAAATACTAAAAGATAACGACATTAATATTAGTTTCATTTACCGGGCACTCCAACATTTTATTATATCTATCAACATTTTTTTTTTCATTGGTCACATAAAGATGAGTTTAATTTTTTTTTTGCTTATGATATAGTATATGACTTTAAACTTGAGCTGTCAAAACGTCAATTAATAGCAAACCCAACATCCACATACATATAGTACAATATTTTGAAAATTAAAATTTTCTTAAATTTCCCATATTGTTTTCCTTTTAAAGCAAGCAAGTCCAAATACGTTTCTTCCAGATTTATAATTTTCCTTATTAAGGTTTTTTCCAAAAAATTCAACTTCTTATTTAATTAAAAACCCCTTTGCATTATCCTTTTCAACAACAACATCAGAGAAGACAAAAAAGAAGAAGAGGCGAGTGGTAATGGAGAAGGTTAGTTTTACTCCAAACAGATCTGAAGTGACTAGGTTATGAAATCCATATATTTTAATTGTGTTTTATGATAGATCAATAACATTTAGGGTTGAATTTTCTTGTGATAGATTTATGTTATTCGTCCCATGATCTAATAAAACTTGTATTGTTGATTTTGTCTAGGACAACCATGAGGACGATGGTGAGGATTTGCCACCCGAAATAAATCAGATAAAAGAGCAAATCGAAGAGGAGAGATTTCAGCATATCAAGGTAAAAGACATTTGGTTGCTTCAATATATTATTCTCTGCTGTATATTTTCGTTGAAAATATGGGCAATCGATAACAGACATCCAGATCTACCGGATCTTAAGTTTTGGATATCCGTCCAAAACTTAGAATAAAAAATATTTAATATATTTATAATATAAAGCTGAAAATTAGGTTTTAATTAAAACAATAAAATTGAAAATAGTAGTACAATTTTTTGTTTTTGTCAAACAAAATAGTAATACAATTTGTTTTTAAAGTACAAAGAAACTATATAGGTCCAAATCCAAAACTGTATATATTTTATGCCTAGGACTTCAAAATTTAATGGGTCAGGGATATGTATATAAGAAGCCAAGATTGATGCATATATAAAGGATTCTAAATCAAAACTTTTATATTCAAATATTCTAGTTTCACTATAGAGTTCCAGTTTCTGATATTTTGAAAATCATTTACCTATATGTTAATTGGTTAACAGAAAACATTCGAGCTGAGATGCATTCCAAGTGTAGCTGCTCATGCTTCACACCATCAATCGTTTGACTTAAACCAGCCCCTTGCAGAGGATGATAATGAAGGAGACAACAAAACACTTCTTTCTAGAATGCAAAACCCACTTCATCATTTCAGTGCCTTATCTGATTCTGATACTTACGAAGATCAAGGTTATGTTTTTAAGGAAAAGGCACCATTATCTGATTCTGATACTTACGAAGATCAAGGTTGTGTTAGTAAGGAAAAGGCACCATTATTTCCAAGTGTCAACCTTCCAGTTGTTGAGCAGCTACCACGATCCCTTACATGGGTCTTCATCAAAAGGCATGTTTTTTCTTGTTCCATACTAGTTTCAAAATATTAATCATATACTATATGTCTATATTATTCACTCATAGTGCATAAATACATGTCTTTAACACTGCAGTAGCCAGCTGATGGCTGAAAGTGATTCTGTGATTGGTAAGAGACAAATCTATTATTTGAATGGTGAGACACTAGAATTGAGCAGCGAAGAAGATGAAGAAGATGAAGAAGAAGACGAGGAAGAAATCAAGAAAGAAAAATGCGAATTTTCCAAAGATGTAGACCGGTTTATATGGTTAGTTTTTTGCATAACATATGTTCTTGATTATTAATGTATATATGTACTCAACTAGTCCATATTTAATAAACTGGTCAAGAAATTTCCAGGACGGTTGGGCAGGATTATGGTTTGGATGATCTGGTCGTGCAGCGTGCTCTCGCCAAGTTCCTTGAAGTGGAAGTTTCCGATATATTGGTAATAATCGATTCGAATCTTCATACATCGATCAATAATCGTCTCGCTTATTTTTGTTCTTTTTTCCCCGTTGCGAAATGTTTTGAATTTTTCAAAATCTATGCAGGAAAGATACAATGAGCTCAAGCTTAAGAATGATGAAACTGTTGGTGAGGCTTCTGATATGACATCCAAGACAATAACTACTGCTTTTCAGGATTTTGCTGATAGACGTCATTGCCGCCGTTGCTTGGTAACTTTGAATCTTTCCTTTTTAATTTAGCCACAAAAAAAAAAGAGAAGATCATACATATTTTTATTTTATTTTATTAATTCCTTTTTACAGATATTTGATTGTCATATGCATGAGAAGTTTGAGCCCGAGTTTAGACCCGTAAGCTTAAATTTATTCATTTAAATAAGTTTTTAGTTCCACAAGCCTTATATATAACTTAATTAGATTGCTTTGGCTTGTCAGACCGAAGACAAATCTGGTTTGTTTGAGAATGAAGATAGACAACCATGCAGTGAGCATTGTTACCTCAAGGTCTCTATCTCTCTCCCTCTCTCTCTCTCTCTCTCTCGCAATATTTGTTTATTTCTTAATTACGTTTTATTACTGGTTTAATATTTAATAGGTGAGGAGTGTGACAGAAGCTGATCATGCGGTAGATAATGATAACTCTATATCAAACAAGAATGTGGTCTCAGATCCAAACACAACTATGTGGACGCCTGTGGAGAAGGATCTTTACTTGAAAGGAGTTCAAATCTTTGGGAGAAACAGGTAAAAAATTGAAAATAGATTTCATGCATGAATATATATACTTACACTGTATTCCTTGATCATGCTTGTTCGCAGTTGTGTTATTACCTTAAACATACTTCGGGGGCTTAAGACTTGTCTAGAGGTTTACAATTACATGCTTGAACAAGATCAATGTACTATGTCATTAGTCCTTTACAAAACTACAAAAACAAAAAATCAGGTAAACAAAACTTATGTCCCAATCCTCATGACATGTATATATGTTATAGAAACACATTATTCAAGTTTCATTTTGATGGTCTCATAATTACAGGTTAACAAAAAAGTATCTCGAAAAGGTACTAGGTCGGTCCGCAAAAAATCCAGACTCCGAAAGTATGCTCGTTATCCGCCTGCTTTAAAGAAAACAACTAATGGAGAAGCTAAGTTTTATAAGCACTACACACCATGCACTTGCAAGTCAAAATGTGGAGCTCAATGCCCTTGTTTAACTAATGAAAATTGCTGCGAGAAATATTGCGGGTATATATGTCATTCTTTTAAGGTCTATAATCCATAAGATTTAATTTGAACATGAGTTTGTATTTTTTTGTTCAGGTGCCCCAAGGATTGCAACAATCGCTTTGGAGGATGTTATTGTGCAATTGGCCAATGCACAAACCGACAATGTCCTTGTTTTGCTGCTAATCGTGAATGCGATCCAGATCTATGTCGGAGTTGTCCTCTTAGGTAACACTTTCACTTTAATATATCTCTTTACAAATTCGATAATTAAAGTTCAAACTAAAAGTCTTTATATATAGCTGTGGAGATGGCTCTCTTGGTGAGCCATCAGAGCAAATACAATGCAAGAACATGCATTTCCTCCTTAAAAAAAATAAGAAGGTAACCATCAACGTCAAATCCGTATCTAAAATTTAAACTGATTATACAGAAAAAATTTAATTATCTTCTTTTCGTATTCACTAGATTCTCATTGGAAAGTCTAGTGTTCATGGATGGGGTGCATTTACACCGGTAAGCAATCTTCTGAATATAAGGATAAATTTAATAGTTACTGGTGCATTGTTATATAACTCTTCTCTTTGTTTGTTTTTAATGTTTTATACTTTCGACCATTAAATATGTTGTGTGATTTGGTTTGATCCGTCAGGACTCTCTTAAAAAGAATGAGTTTCTCGGAGAATATACTGGAGAACTGATCACTCATGAGGAAGCAAATGAGCGTGGGAGAGTAGAAGATCGGATTGGTTCTTCCTACCTCTTTACCTTGAATGATCAGGTAACTTTAGAATAATCAAAGTAACATTTTAATTATTCGCGATTTACACATTTATTCTAATCAAAGTAACATTTTACAGCTCGAAATCGATGCTCGCCGTTATGGAAACAAGTTCAAATTTCTCAATCACTCAGCAAGACCTAACTGCTACGCCAAGGTACCAAGCCATTCTACTTTATCTTGAAGTACATATACTAACATTAACAAACAAAAATACTTATGTTAGTTTTTTTTAGTTAAATCATATATTAACTTTACTCGTTGCTGATTGGTTCTCATATAGAATCATACATCTCCAAAACATTCCAAAAAACTCAAATAATGGTTTCGTGTGCAGTTGATGATTGTGAGAGGAGATCAGAGGATTGGTCTATTTGCAGAGAGAGCAATCGAACAAAATGAGGAGCTTTTCTTCGACTACTGCTATGGACCAGAACATGCGGTTTGGTCTCGTGGTCGACAACCTAGAAAGACTGGTGCTTCTAAAAGGTCTAAGCAATCCCGTCCATCTAGATAGATTTGGATCTGAGGAGAAGCAGCAATTCAAGCAGTCGTTTTTTAAAGTTATGGTAATATCAATAAATAATGTAATGCTATTTTGTGTTACTAAACCAAAACTTAAGTTTTTTTTTTTTTAAGGTTTTCAATTTGTTTGTCATCTGTGTATTAAACTCTCAAAGTTTCTTTTTGTATTTCAATTTAAAAAAACAATGTTTATGTTGTTAATTTGCATAGAACTTTGAAAAAAATGCTATGCAGAAATTTACAGTTATTAGTCTTCATATATCGAAAAAGCACATTACAACAAGTATGGTACGTAATGTATAAAAATGTCAAAATTAATGGTAACTTAAAAAAAAAAAATTGGTTATGAATGAAGAGTATAGTTAGAATGTTTAGTCTTTTATGAATTTTAAAACGTTTTTTGGAGATTATAATATTCTAGTCTATTATAAACTGAATTTTCACTCTGAGACAATCGCATTGATCAACATGACTGTTTTAGGTTTATTAAATAAAACATGGAAAGATCATCAACAAAGTGGCTGTAGTTTAGTGGTAAGAATTCCACGTTGTGGCCGTGGAGACCTGGGCTCGAATCCCAGCAGCCACACTTAAAACCTTTTTTATCCTTTTCTTCATAAAGGGGTGTTTTCGTCATTTAACCCTTAAATTGTCATTAGATCTTGACCGTCCATATCTCCACATGTCCTTCAATTGCGCTATCTCTGTTTTGATTAACTCAATCAAATTGGGCTACTTGAATTATTCCCAGTGGGCCGAATCATTATATCTGTTTTTAAGATCTTTCAATTTCGCTTTGTTTTTTCAGCAAGTTTCCATGAACATTTCATCTAGAAGATAATGGTCAAGTCTTTATCCTATATTTATGTTTAAATATTTGATTAACATCTACGTATAGTCCTTAACATAATATACATTTGCTAATGGTTACATATTCCTATTTTGTGGGGGTACATTCCATATTTTCTGAATAAAGGTTTGAAGAAAATGAAAAAAAAAAGTTCAAGCCAAATGTTGTTGTTGCTCTTCCTCCTCGAAACCATGATCTCCTTCTTCAGAGCTCAATGTATCTTCTTCAGATTCCTATTGAAACAAATGACCAAAATTAAATGTCAACATAGAGACAATATATAGAGGTCTAACAACTTAGAATCATATGTAAAGTGTGGAATGTAAGAATGAGACAAAATCGTTAAAACATTTGTACAACAACAAACATAACAATCAGCAGTTCATATTTTGAGAGCTTACGAGAATTTGATATCGGAGACTCCTTTGAATAGCTGCGATGGTTCTAATGATAACTAGCATTGGCAATAGTATGCCTATGGCCTTCAATGTTAATACCTGCCATTATTTTCACTATTCATTAGTTTTGAAGACATACAAAACAAAACTAAATAGTAAATCAATTTGTTTATCTCTAGAATCATATAGTTAGAAAAAGAAGAGCAATTTACCGTGAATATTGTATAGGGATATTCTTCAGTTCCATAAACCGCATCAAATGCATGCTTTATCAACAAAACAACCGAAAACTGCAAAAAAAAAAAAAAAAAAATTATTTTTTTATCAATTTAATTCCAACCAAAAGAGTCACGCCGTAAAAGATGTACCCATAAGAATATGGCTATGTTATGATATGATATCTAGCTCAAATAAAATTGGTTTGGTTCAATTTGGGTATGGCTTGAATATGGGTTAAAGCTTGGAAAAGACGTCATGGGCTATGTTACCACTTACCACTATGAACCATTTCTGAATTTAGTAACACAGACATTCTTTTGGTTCCAAAAGAGGAAACCTTTTTCTTTCTTTAGTGTTTTTTGGTCGACCGAACAAACCCACCGAACCTAAATGCCTGTATTTATCTCTATATTTCATAGCACCACCAAACTTGAACCATTTCTAACGCAAAACGATACAAACTTTGTTTTCAAAATTAAAATATTAAAGTTCGTGTTAACAAGTATATACCCGTTTTTGTTAGCAATTAATTGTTTCACTAGCTTTTGTATTACTATAAATTATAAACGATTGATAATCAAGTGGACATATTTATTATTTGTGGTTACCAATCATGCGAACCTTAAATGTCGATTCGATAGAAGTGGTTGCCACCATTTCTATGATTTGGACCTCACTAAACCAAGGTTTCTCGTTTCCACACCCATCATTTAATTTTAACTAATTTGTTTGATGTCTATATCATCTAAACATAATTGTATTTTTAATAATATCATACGAATATAATAAATATATTACGTGAAACATTTAAAAAAAAAACAAAAAAAAACAGGGGATAGATATTAGAACTTACAATGAAAGCCAAGTATCTACAACAAGAGGCGCCTCTATCAACACCAGAGTTGCATTCTTGAAAATCTGATTCTTCTCTATTCACTAATCTTCTATTTCTTCTTCTTCCATTTTCTATTCTCGCTATGTGTAAATTATCTCTGTTCATAAATTAAATTTTATTCGTTTTGGATTATTGTTGTTATAATAACTGGGGAATTATAACAAAAACATGAATTTCAATTTTCAAGAACAGAAATTTCATTCTAAATCTTCAAAGTTTAATCTAAACCTGAAATTTAAGTTCTTAAGAAAATGAATCACCTGATTGTGACTGCTGCTTCAATCAGTCGAGATGGTTTTGAAGTTGTGGTGTATCCAGGTTTATACTCCTGCACAATATTACAAATTTCTTAAAGTAATTTCTCAGTCAACATTATAGTGTTAATTCTGAGTAGATTTATAGACCAATAAAAAAATCAAGCCAATAAAGAAAATAAAGTTAGTAACTGAAATAATCCAAGCCAGAATCAGAAAAGTATGTTATGGGTCCCATAAAACGATGGATCCAGTTACCATTTTTGTTCCTAACTCTTTTTGTAATTCATTTAATTTATAGATTACATAAATAAATAATCGAAAATATGATATCATAAACAGAGTGGCATTGGCTCATTGATTACGATCTTTTACGAGAATCGAATATTTTTCCTTTTCTAATTATGCCAAAGATTATGGGACACGAAGGATAAAAGTTTTTGTTACAATCGTTGTTATTCAAGAAAATAGATGAAACTTAGAAGAAACAAAAAAATAAAACAAATTACGTAAGTTCAAAATTTTGGGAGAAGATAGAAAAACAAATTATAATCTAAACATCACAAAAGCAAAACCCCAAAAAAAGAAATTAAATATTAGACAAATAAAAAAATATTGATAAATTAGAAATCAAACCTGGAGACAAATTTCACAAATAGTGTTTCCTTTCTCATCACACCATCGTTGTATGCAATCTCTGTGAGCGAACTAATCCAACGAAATCACAATATTCAATATCGGTTCTCAAATTTAAACTCAAAGTTAACATTAAAAAAAAAACAAATCTTGATTTCGATATATACCTTGATGGTTCCTGAACAAGAACAAGGAGCTTCAAAGTAGCTCTCAGCTTCTTCTTCGTGACAGATTCTACAGCGATTAAAACTCGATTTCAAATATGTTTCATCTATGAACAATACTACTTCTCCCATCTTCTCTGCTTTTGAATTTTAGATGGAAAAAGCGCTCCAAGCTCTGCTTTTCAAAAGTATGCTCTGTTTTTTTTGTTCTTGACCAAAAAAAAATGCTCTGTTTTTTGTTTTCCTCTGAAGAAAGAACAAATGAATGAGAAGAGAAAGAGTCCAACTTTAAAAGGTGCTCGTAAGCAAACGTTTATGAATTTACAAATTTACCCTTTTCCTCTGTTCCCTTGTTTTTTTCTGGATAATATTCCTTATTTATTTTAATTCCCTTCGCTAATGGTCCTAGATTCTACTAATATATAATCATTATTTTACTAATAATGTAAGCTGTAATAACAATTTCCCAACATTGTAAGCTTTGACCAAATGTTTTTGACTCTTTGCTGTGGTTTGTTTTGGCTGTTCAGATAATACTATAGTTGTAACTTTGAATTTTGACTTGTAAGATAACGTTTTTAGAAAACAAAGACTGTTTTTATTTAAGAAATTGCGAAAGCTGGAACATACAAATGGATATACAAAAAAGTTTTGTATGGTTACGAGATCACACAAGTCAAAGCATTCGCTGTATTTTTTTGGCATCTATCTTTTGTTTTGTATAATATTTGATAGCACATACTAAATATAGTTGTATATGTTATGTATTTATAAACAATTAATTATATTCAAGTTTTGTAAGAGATACAAAGATTATAGTCATTTAGTCACACTGAGAACGACAGCGACAAACCCACACGAATATTTAGATGCATATCATAAACAATTCTCCAATCTCCACCACAACATAATGATAACTAATTCATATAGATAGCTCTCATATTTACTTATTTAGTTGTTTAAGAAATGATTTCTTATTTCTTGGGCATTCTTTTTTATTAAACAGTTTTCGAGATTTTTTTCTTTATAATTATAAAACACTCTACTACAGTAAACAGTAATCGGTATTATGTATTTTATGCGACATATAACTAATATAATCATTAATCAATATAACATCGAGTCATCGATGATTGTTGAATGTTGATGCGAAATTTTTTGCACACGTTGAGATAAAGAAGACTAAATGCGAACGAACACACATAAGAATTTTTTTAGCTTTTTCCCACTCTCAAAGTACACTTGGACGTAGACATTTGGGCTTATCTTATTCTGTTCCGATCTTATCTACTACGTTGGAGTTTTTATTCGGCTGATTATTATTAACATCCACAAAAGGCAAAAAATAATATTGATGGTCGGCAAAATCCTCCCATTATTACTAGAAATACAACAAATAATAAGAACTAGTAATAGAAATATCTTTCGTCTAAATTTCATGAAAATATCACAAAACAAATCGAATCACTTTTCGTATCAGAACATTGACCTCCTTCAAACTTATGATTTTAATTACATCCCATTTAATTTTTGTTATTTCAAGTTAACAAACAACAATTTTTAAATCACAAAGTTCGGTTGCTAATCACAAATAAAATCGAGATTTTCAGTTTCTTTTAACTAATTCCACAATCATATCATTCGAATTTCAATCTAAGTTACAATGTATTATGGTGTGTGGGTTGTAGGAAAAAAATAAAAGATAGAGATAGTATTTGAAAGTGACCATTCCACTTGCTAAGCAAATATCTCCTATTAATGGGCCCTCTCACTCGGTCCAAAAGCCTGTAATAGCTTATCTAAGTGCGTGGATTAACACGACGCCGTTTCATCGTCCTTTCATTGTTACAAGAATCTACACACTCCTTGCCGTTTAAGAGAGATATTAACATCAGAATCAACACACTGCTTGCCGTTTCAAACTTACTTAGAATATCCTCACAAGTTTTCTTCTTCCTCTCTGATTGTCTCTTTTCTCTTTACTCGTCTTCGAAGCTAAAATTTCGAAAAAGGTTAACAACGATCTCGTCGCGATCTGGTATTCGTGGATCGTGCGGCGATGTTCTTGGTAGATTGGTTCTACGGCGTGCTCGCATCGTTAGGTCTATGGCAGAAAGAAGCCAAGATCTTGTTTCTAGGTCTCGATAATGCCGGTAAAACCACCTTGCTTCACATGTTGAAAGACGAGGTTCGATCCTCTCGCTTCTCCCTTATTTCACCTCCTTCTTCTTAGATCATGTTCTAGTTTCAGCTATCGAATCGATCCAATTCGTTTTTGATTTCCATTTGCTCCCGTTGAAATTTCGTTTGATTTGTCTGGATTTGTTCTTCAACTGATTATTAGATGTTCAAATTCATGTGTAATTGGAATCTGGGTGTTGAAACAGAGCTTAGAAGAGTCTAGTTTTGGAGTAGATTCTGATCTTAATTTAGCAGTTTGATCCAAATTAGGGTTTTACTTTTTATGCATTCAGGCTCGATCTCACGTAACTCCAGATGTTTACTTTGATATCAATTTTCGTTTCCTGATTGAATTTTGCTTTGGATGGTGTTCATCAGTTTTTATTTGTTTCTTACTGAATTTAGCTTAACGCTTTTGGAGATTTGTGTAACAGAGATTGGTGCAGCATCAACCAACTCAGCATCCAACCTCTGAAGAGCTTAGCATTGGCAAAATCAAATTCAAGGCTTTTGACTTGGGCGGTCATCAAATTGCACGAAGAGTGTGGAAAGATTACTATGCTAAGGTTAAATATCTTATTAACTACTCATTCCTTTATGTACTAAGAACCTTGAGAAGCCTTCTTTGAAGATTACTTCACATTCTCTCACTATAGACCTTATTGGTTTTTCTTCGAATCGAAAACATTCTATATACATCATTATATGTTTGAAGTCATTCATAGGGTATTGATTCTTGTTGAGGGTTTTCACAGGTTGATGCTGTGGTCTACCTAGTGGATGCTTATGACAAGGAGAGATTTGCAGAATCAAAAAAGGAGCTTGATGCACTTCTCTCAGATGAATCCTTAGCCACTGTCCCATTCCTCATCCTAGGGAACAAAATCGACATACCTTACGCTGCATCTGAGGACGAGCTTCGATTCCATCTTGGTCTCTCCAATTTCACAACTGGTAAAGGCAAAGTGAATCTAACTGATTCGAATGTGAGACCATTGGAGGTGTTTATGTGCAGCATTGTTAGAAAAATGGGATATGGTGAAGGCTTCAAGTGGCTCTCTCAATACATCAAATAGATCGCCCTATCCCTTTGAGTTCCTCTATAGAATCTATATGTCTGTTTTCCGTAATTTGCTTCTTGTACTGTTTTCTCATATTTTGCTTCTCGTACTTTAGCTCTCTATCTTGTATTTAGATTCGTATTCTGAATATATCATCAGTTTCATGTAATTCATCAGCGGATGATCTTGACTAATTCTCTCTCTCGCTTTCTCCGGTTTGTTCATCATGCCCAATAATCTTGAAAAGAGAAGAGTTGGTGATCCGATTTGTATCATGCCCAATAATCTTTAAAAGAGAAGGAGAATAACTCTTAGAATGATGAACTTTGGTCTCAGATCCAGTGGATCAGCTTCCACATTATAAAATTTAGTCAAGTGAGATTCAGTATTCACCATTTTTTACGAAGAATGAAGAAAGCTAAATTCGTTCTTAGTTAAACCAAAACACCTTGGACCTTCTTCATGTCCACACTCTTCTTGCACTCTAGCTACAATATTTTAAATTTCATTTAGGTTAGCCCTAGAATCCTTAAGAGTAGAAATCTCAAAGGTTATCAGATTTTATAACTTGCCTTTGTCAAAATGGGAGGGCGTGGGCATACCCGGGACCAGTGCAATAACTGCTTAAAAAACAAATGCAGAAGGAGGGGGGTTAAAAATTAGGCAAACAAAACTACTTGCAAGCAATGACAAAATATATTAATACAACAAATCCGTCCGGTTTGGCTAGGATGCTTGATTACCTTACGTTGATGTCGCCTACCAGTAAGATGAGTGGTGAAATTTTTAAAATTATCAAGATCACGGCAGCATACCCAGCAATACAAGTACCCCAGCAAACTCGTTTCACCGCACTTATCATCCTCAAGTGCCCCTGAATCACCTGCCAGAAAAAAGCTTTCAAGAGAATCACATGGAACCGGCTCAACAAAGTTGTATCCCTTCGACTGTATCCCGAAAACATCATTAGAAGCGGAGTGTTTTGCATCGGATATCACCATTATATTAGCTGGAGGTGGATTCCAATCCATAAACTCATAAATATGACGTTCCAGAGAGATTGAAAACCCTGTTTCAGAAACTTAAAGACTTGAGACTCTCTATTCAACATCCAATACTAAGAAAAGACACAAGGATGAAAAAATCATAACCGTAGGGGATGCAATTAAGAGCGATTCCACTTGAATGGACTCCTCTCAGGATGTCATTAGGGACGTCTTCTAGTGCTCCCATGGCAGTGATGGTGAGAGGACCAGAGTAGCCTTTATTATCCAAAAACCGTTTAATACACGGACCGACACGACGAGGATCACAGCCAGGTGGAACCGGACACATCTTGATATCCCAATAGACCGATGTTACAGCCTCCAGGTTTTCCTTAAGAGGCTCACGTAGTGGTGCACCCAAGCAATGTCCACTTCTCATGCTCAACAGGTCAGACAACTGCTTGAAAACCAAATGCACATCCAGTCAAATTTAGGCAAACAAAACAAGAAGAAGTTGTTTGACTCAAAAATAGTTAAGACATTAACAAAATGAATTGTTACAATAAGTCCGTCCAGTTTGGCTAGGATGCCTGATTACCTTTCGTTGATGATATGTACCAGAGAGATGGTTGGTGAAACTATCAATGTCTTGGTAAGGAAAATTTCGGAAATTGCATAATGAGCAAAACCAGAACGGAGATTCACCCGTTTTACTGCACTCACCACCAGAGCCTGAGGAAAAGAAAAAAAAAAAGTAATGAATCAACAGATTTGCTGGTTATTTCAACAACACTGTAAGAGAGGACAAAGACACACCTTCCATAGGAAGAGAATCAAACAGCTTAAAGTTGCAAAATGCTGTCGAATGTAGCAAGTCAAAATGATTAGGGAAGTATTCGTCATTGGATATGACCATTATATTACGTAGAGGTCCATTTCTATGGACCCTATCAAAAATGAGGCTCCGGATGTCTGAAGGACCTGTTTCAGAAAGTAGAAGACTTGAGACACTTGCTAATCATCAAGGAAAATATCCAATACTGTAGAATGGCCCAATGATGAGAAGATACTAACCGTTGGGGACGATATGAAGTGCGATGCCACTGGAATAGACTTTTTGCAGGATGTCAATAGGGACGTCTGTTAGTACGCCAATGGCAATGATGGTGAGAGGACCAGAGAAGCCTTCTTCCTTCAAGAAGCGTTTGATGCGCGGAGCGACCAGACTAGCATCACAGTAGGGGGGAACCGGACACAACTTGATGTCCCAATAGACAAACGTCTCACCCTTGGACTTTACAGCCTCCAAGTCATTCAATTGATAGACACTTGTTGATAAAGGTGTAGGCCGCTCGTCCGCCCACAGCTGATTGCGACGCATCAGATCGCGCTCCGTCAGATAGTGATTCACATGCACCTATAAAAGAGAAAGGGAAGCTTGTGGTAAGAGGATTTAAAGCAGATAACATGGTAAACAAACTAAAAATTAAAAAGTGATGAAAACATGACTTTGGTAGCTTACTCACCCTGGAGAGATCAATCGGGGGACGAGGCCCAGTGTTCCTAGGCATCATCAGCTGGAACATTAAACATGGAGTAGTCAAAACTCAAAACAAAGCAAAAAAAAAAAAAAGTAATGCTAGGATGCTTGATTACCAGCACTTTATGTTCTCCACTTGATAGATGTGTGATGAAATTTTCAAAGCCGTGGGCAGGAGGATCATGGAGGCATACTAAGCAATCCCACAAGGCAGAATCCCCTGTTTCCTCCTCAAGTATCAGTGAATCTGTGTGGGGAAAAAAAAAGTAGCCAGTTGATCAGCAACAGATTCATTTGTTGCTTGTTTCATTCGAGAGGACAAACACACACACACACACCTTCCATGATTAACAAGTCAAGAGAACCATATGGAAACGGCATGAGAGGGTTGTAGCCAATAGCTTTTAGAGTCAGTAATAAACCAGAGCAGGCTTTATCATCGGATATGACCATAAAATTAGCTGTCTTATCCATCTCAATTAAACCTCTAATGTCAGAGGAACCTGTTTGAGAAAAAATAAAGACATGATGAGACTCTCTATTACTTTATCTCTATTTCGAAAGGAATAAAAGTATGAGAGAAGATATCTAACCGAAGGGGGCGATGGTAAGATGGATTCCACTGGAATAGAGTTCTCTCAGGATGTCAATAGGGACGTCGGCTAGTTTGCCAATGGCAGTGACGGTGAGAGGACCACAGTAGCCATTATTCTCCAAAAGCCGTTTAATACTTGGACGGACCACACGAGGGTCACAACCATCTGGAACCGGACACTTGATGATGTCCCAAAAGACCAATGTTAAAGCCTTAGCCTGCTCCTGCGTAGCCTTCTTCATCGTTCAAGACGAATCTTCTTCTAAAAACCTAACCAAACCAAGAGATAATCAAATTTTCAAAACTAGGAAAGCAAATCGCAGTAATCTAGATCGACTAGATCACTATTCAGAGAGCTCACCGGGGATGGATCGACGAGAGTCGTTCGGCGGGAGACTTCTCTCTAGAAGATGCACATTACAGTACATCCTTATTTATACGGACTACTTTCCTTTTTCACTTTAAATTTTGGGCTTCAGAAAAAAGCCCATTTATATTATCTCGGCCCACAACCTCTATGGGAAATAAGTCAATAACTAATTGACCGACATAAATATAATTCTCAGACTATGTGGCTAAAAGCCTCGAGCCATTATCTAGAAAAATATATGTTTTCAAAACTTTCCGGCTTTGCGTTATTCACAAGCATTCAATTCAACATCCTTCTCTATTTTCCATCTTTATGAATATAAACAAATAAATACTATAGTTTATAATATAACCCATGTTATTCTAGAAGGGGAGAAATATGAAAGGTATTTCTGGCTAACAAGAAATGTGTATGCACTTGTTTGGTTGTTCCATTGATGGTGTTTGGTATATCAATGAAAATTGAATTTAAAAAAAACATTCAATATACATTTGAACATATTCATGGCAAATAAGATTATATTATATGGTATCTTTTTTACTTTTTTCTGGTTGGTCCACTGACATGAACAATCTCTAGATAAATTTATGTAGAAGAAACAAAAAGAAATGACAATTTCATTCCTTATCCCTCCCTTAGTCGATGATGCAAGTTTGATATGGATAAGAATGCCCATTCTCTGTGTCATCTTTTTCCTTTTTGCTTTCTTTCTTTTTATTAGATTAACCAAACAGAACTTTTTATTGGATCATAATGGAACTGAATTCTGTTGAAATGTTCATTTCTTATATTTGTTGAGGTGATTTAAGTACTTTTTCTGTTACATAAAATGATGGGAATTAACAAGTAATAAAACGAAGATCGTATCAGCTAATAATGTCAACATCATATGAATATGAATATGATGGTGGTGGTGGACAATGTTTAACGTTATAACGTAACTGCTCCCTCCTTTTTTATCTTAAGGACCCAACCAAAGTTCATTATTAGTCCCTCCTTTGTTTTCAACACTTTGCTTTATTCACAATCAACCAATAATACTCCCGAAATTTCATTATTGTACTCTGTTATTCTATCTAAATTTCATAATATTTACACTTTTTTCGCCTTATACCTTATTATTGCAGAAGAGGTTAAAATATGTGAGATATCTCTTGCTCAAAACTTTTGAGTCAAAAGTAATGGGTGTACACTTGTTATCCATATCCTCGGAAGAATAATAAAATATTAAATTTTCTTAAACATACCACATATAAAGACAAAATATTTATAATTCAAGAAGATAATATAATAATGTACTATAATCAAAGATTAATTATACATGTAAATATGTTATTTAAAAAAAAAGTAGAAAACATTTCACACGGAGACTCTAATAAAAAAATTCCACCAATCAAGACAAGGTAAGATACACCGCAAGTGGATTTTGATTCCTTTTTCCCCTTTTGTATCTTAGTATAATGTTTTAATGAATTTTGTAAATAGAGCAGTGGCACATTCATTGTACTTCGTCAAATATTTTTGGGGAAAATATTAATGCTAGAAAAGAGACTACTTCGATATTGTAACATGCTCGACGTTTTGACAAAATAAGTTTTGATGTATACAGTTAAAAGTTTAGATGAGCCAGAGCCAACCAATAACAGAGCCACAAACAAGACCTAGTCCTAGAAAAACAACCATGAAGATGGCTGCAAGTTCTGCTTCTGATGCATGAACCGTTTTGGGAGCCATGATCATGAGCACGCTAGTGAGGTAGCCGTTGGTAAGACCTAGCATGAACGTCAAGACAACCACTGGCACTTCTGTTCTTAACCATTGCGGTCCACGTATACACGCAGAGAAAAGAGGATAAAACAGAAGCCTCACGATACAAGCCCATGTAGCCGATTTTATACTCTGCCATAGATAGAGTGCAGTGAGTGACTTGCCTACGAAATCCGAGATGTTGTACACAGTGATGAGCAAAATAGGATACCAACTTTGGAGAAGTTGGGACTTCAAATTCTCAGCTATAAATCCTGGAAATATCGATAAGGTAACGGTGTATATTATTAGCATACCCGAAGCTGGCCACTTGATCTTCCTCCCAACCATCCATATTGTCAGAGTCGAATGCAAAGGTTGATGAAATTTGAGGTGTTGTTGCATTACTGGTAACTTGTGGAGCACGTTACAACAAATGAAGCAACATACGAGGATGGTAGAACTAACTATAAAATAGGAATGAGCACTGGTTCGCATCCCCTGCGGTGTTTGTGGCAGCGAAGCTTTAGTGGCAATCCTAAGGAGGGAGATAATAATACCTAGCAAAAACAGAGAAAACCTAATAAGCTTCTGAGAAGATCAATGGCTCAACTCATAGGGCTTAACTATATATCTAAGTGTTTAGCTCAAAGTTGTGAGGATTTCAAATCGAAATTGTGAAGAGACCAACACTAGCCTATACAAAACATTAGGTTTACCTGAAGAAGCAGTGCCTGCAAAAATGGCTTGCATGTACTGTCTAGGAAGCTTTCCAGCTGAACCAATCAAACTTCCTCCGACCAATCCATCAGCTAAACCACAGATCACGACTGATCCAACCATCAATCCGTAAGAAACATTCTCACCCTTTTCACCTTTCCAAACCCAATCTATGAAAGGAGAAATCATCATGGCGATGATGAACATGGAAAACCCCAAGTTCATCCTCACTCTATAGCTCAGCCTTGTGTTCCAAGTCATCATCAAAACCAAAACAAGGACCGAGCAGCTCATGTAAGCCACGGTGAAAGTCTTCTCTACATGCTTGTCCGGGTACAAGTAGCCAAAGTAATCAACGGCTGTGATCAAAGCATTCCATGGTATTAAACTACCAGCCCCCAACAAGAAATGGATCACGTACGCAACTCTATAAGCGTCTCTTGTCTCAACTTCATCAACACTTACTTTCTCATCAACCATTGTAACTCCTTTTCTTTTCTCTCTTGATCTCACTACTTTGCGTTCTTGAAATCTTTCTGATGTTGCTTTCATTATAAAGCAAGGTGAGTGTGATAGAGAATTGATTAGATGGTTGTGAGATTTGGTGGTAGCAAGACCAACACGAGTCACATCTTAGCATTATTATTCGGGATTACGATTCTCTGATATGGCTCTAGAGATCATAGCTAGTAGTACAAAGACACACGAGACTGTATGTTTTTTGGTGGGACACAAAACAGATGGGTTAGGATTAAAGTTACTACTTTTGTGCATGACATTGGTCGGGACTCTTCTTTTCAGTACCCTTATATTCCATTGACTACTTTCATTTCTTCTTATGATCAATGCCTTTCTTAAGTTTTTTCCCACTCAACACTTAAACATACAAATTATGTAGTGCTAATCAAGTTATAGTCCGTGGAGTTTTGTTTTTAATTTTATGGTAAAAGTAAAAGTTTTCGAAGTCTTATTACTGCTGATTAGGTGTTTCCCAAGGATCGCAATAACCAATGAGTTATTACTTTAGTATTAGTTTCATAATGAACACCGAAGATATGAGCCAATAGAGTGTGAGATTTGGGACACTGAAGTAACAAGAGCACAAGTTGATGTCTGTTTCCGACACACAAGCCCATACTTAAACTATTTCTTTTTTCAATTACTTATTACGTTGCCTTCTTCTTCGTGACCTCTTAGTCGTTCGAATAAAATTTAATTTATCCTTTCCTATTCTCACGGTTTTTTTTCTGCATATATTCACGGTTTCGTTTCAAAATTTGATCGTCTTATTATTATTCAAAATATATGTAAATGGATTATACAAACCATATAATCATGAATACGGTAAATCCAAATTAAACTTTGCTAAATCAAAATTTATGTAGTATATATTGACAAACAAAAAAAAAATATTGACAAAAACATTGATACTCAACCAGAAAAGATTCGATCTATACTTGTTCTAACATTGTATATAATTGATTACCCGCAAAATTTGTTCCACATCCCTTTAATCTGCCCAAAGGATGCAATAGTACAAAGAATTACTCGTCTATTATAAATATTCGCATATCTACATGTATATAAGAAATGATTCGTGTAATTCCACTTCACCGGCCACATGTATGTAAGAAAAAAAAGAACCAAAAATAAAATCTTTAAAAAGAAGAAGAGGAAAATAAAGATCGTTAAGGAATTTAGAATGGTGACATCTCGTGCAAGCCAAGTTAATTTGTTAACCTGCAAGTGGGAAACAAAAAGTTTTGTTAACAAAAAACAACAGATTGCAAAACAGATTGCTTCAGATATAAACCAACATTTTTCTTTCTTACGATAAAACCTAACAGGGTAACATAATAAAACGAAATTCAAGTAACTAATTTTTTCGCCCATTTAAGTAACAAAGTCGAATTAGAATCAAATCTATTTAACTGCACATAAAAAATCTCTTAGGAACCAGGACCCACACTGTGACAACTGTCTTCCAACACTTTCTAGTTTCTAACCATTACATATCCAAAATAGCAGGTTAGTTCACTCATCAAATCTCTCAACTTGTCTTCTCCTCAAATTAAATGTAAATTCTAAAATTTAAATATAAAACCAATTCTTTAGATCTAGATATGTTTGGTTTCGAAATAGTCATATATATATATATATATATATATATATATATATATATATATATATATATATATTAAAAAATGATATTTCCTTGGTAGCGTAAAAAAAATGATTATTTCACGAAGAGCTACTCATTATCATTATCATGCCATTATCATTGCCTCTCTATATAAACATAACACACAAACTTCACTCACAACAAATCCTTCATCACATTTACATTTTTCTCTCTTCCATAAAAGATAAAACGCAGAAAAAACTTGGAAGAGGAGAAAACAAGAAGAAATGATTCTCCACAAAATGGCGTTCTTGGCCGCTTTTCTCTTCTTCTTGATAAGCAGCAGCAGCGTTTGCGTTCAGAGCCGCGAAACGTTTGCTTGCGACACAAAGGACGCAGCAACAGCTACACTGAGATTCTGTCAACTATCAATTCCGATAACGGAGAGAGTGAAGGATTTGATCGGACGGTTGACATTGGTCGAGAAAGTGAGCTTGTTAGGGAACACTGCGGCGGCGATACCACGGCTAGGAATCAAAGGGTACGAGTGGTGGTCGGAGGCTTTGCACGGCGTTTCAAATGTAGGACCCGGTACTAAGTTCGGTGGGGTTTACCCTGCAGCCACCAGTTTCCCTCAAGTCATCACCACCGTTGCTTCTTTCAATGCCTCTTTGTGGGAATCCATCGGACGGGTCAGATTATTTCTCACATTCTTATCTCTTTTATCCATTAAATAAAAACACCTATTTCAATTATTTTTGTGTGTGCCCGATCTAACTACTAAAAATACTTTTCACTATTTTCTCTGTGAAAATGACGTAAGTAATAATGTTTCTTTTTTTTTTGTTAAAAATGTAAGTAATAATGTTATTAATTATATACACATACAGCTCATATTTATTAAAATAGCCGTATGTATTTAATTATCTATACTTTTACTGGACCGAAATATTCTCTTTTCTCGAAGTGTAACTAATATTCGTTTTTTTGTTGAAATAATTTATTTGATTATATACAATTGTGATAGTTGGACAGTTTTCGTGTTCTGATTTGTCCGGTACTTCATGCAAATGAAACATACGCACGAATCTCTTACTAGCCTACCGCTATTTAAAGTAACTTTTCTTATTAAAACTATTTTATTTAAAGTAACTTACTTTAAATATTATTCTTTTCTTGGTTTTGTTTTTTCGCCTCTCCAATTTATGACGAAGATCTGATTCTAACAATTTTTTAAAAAAATAATTGAATTAATTAATGATATTTATAGGTTACTAGGATAATATATAAAAGCAAAATAATAGAACTACATATCGTACGCTTTTCGCTAAAACCGAGGCATCAAGTTGCATACGATGCTCTCAACTTGCAACATTAGTCAAAGCGCATTTTATCATCAATTAATGCAACGACGACTAAATTACGCTCTCGGGGATGCGTAGGTTGTATCAAATGAGGCCAGAGCCATGTACAACGGTGGTGTTGGTGGGCTTACTTATTGGAGCCCAAACGTTAACATATTGCGGGACCCACGTTGGGGACGTGGACAGGAAACTCCCGGTGAAGATCCAGTCGTAGCCGGTAAATACGCAGCGAGCTACGTCAGAGGTTTACAGGGAAACGACCCAAGCCGGTTAAAAGTAGCTGCTTGTTGCAAACATTTCACAGCTTACGATCTCGATAATTGGAACGGCGTCGATAGATTCCATTTCAACGCTAAGGTTTTTTTTTTTTTTTTTTTTTTTTTTTGTCTCTCACTCTTCATTTTTTGTTCTCACGTGTTTGGGTTTTGATAGGTAAGCAAGCAAGACATAGAGGACACGTTCGACGTACCGTTCCGTATGTGTGTTAAAGAAGGTAACGTTGCGAGCATTATGTGTTCGTACAATCAAGTTAATGGTGTTCCCACATGTGCTGATCCTAATCTCTTAAAGAAGACCATACGCAATCAATGGGGTCTCAACGGGTAAGATCATGCCACGTCAGCTCAAAACATTCCCAATATGGAATTTAAAGTATCGTTGACCGTTGATTTTTTGTTTGCAACAACAGGTATATCGTGTCTGATTGTGACTCTGTCGGTGTTTTATACGATACGCAACATTACACTGGTACTCCTGAAGAAGCTGCTGCTGATTCCATCAAAGCTGGTAATTTAAATTGTAAATTTTAAGTAGACTGAAAACAAAATTGGATATTTTTCCTTAAACTAACCAATCTTGTGTATATTGGTTGTGTAGGCTTGGATTTAGATTGTGGGCCGTTTCTTGGAGCCCATACAATCGATGCAGTGAAGAAAAACTTGTTGCGTGAGTCTGACGTTGACAATGCCTTAGTCAACACGCTTACAGTCCAAATGAGACTAGGAATGTTTGATGGCGATATAGCGGCTCAACCGTACGGACACCTTGGACCGGCACACGTGTGTACACCGGTTCACAAAGGACTAGCTCTCGAAGCAGCTCAACAAGGAATCGTCCTACTCAAGAATCATGGCTCGTCTCTACCTCTCTCAAGCCAACGTCACCGAACTGTCGCCGTAATTGGACCTAATTCTGACGCTACAGTCGCAATGATTGGTAATTATGCAGGGATTGCTTGTGGATATACCAGTCCGGTTCAAGGAATTACCGGTTATGCACGAACCATTCATCAAAAGGGTTGCGTGGACGTACATTGCATGGATGATAGATTGTTCGATGCCGCGGTTGAAGCTGCTCGTGGAGCTGATGCGACGGTTCTTGTGATGGGTTTGGATCAGTCTATTGAAGCTGAGTTTAAGGACAGAAACAGTTTGCTTTTGCCTGGGAAACAACAAGAGCTTATCTCTAGAATTGCTAAGGCCGCTAAAGGCCCAGTTATATTAGTATTGATGTCTGGTGGGCCTATCGACATATCTTTTGCAGAGAAGGATCGGAAAATTCCAGCGATTGTTTGGGCCGGGTATCCGGGTCAGGAAGGTGGTACCGCAATCGCCGATATCTTATTCGGCAGTGCTAATCCCGGAGGAAAGCTTCCGATGACGTGGTATCCGCAAGATTATTTAACGAATTTACCGATGACGGAAATGTCGATGCGACCTATCCACTCGAAGCGGATTCCGGGTCGGACTTACCGGTTCTACGACGGTCCGGTTGTTTACCCGTTCGGGCATGGTTTGAGTTACACGCGCTTTACTCACAGCATAGCCGACGCGCCAAAGGTGATTCCTATAGCTGTACGTGGTAGAAACGGCACCGTTTCAGGGAAATCAATTCGTGTCACGCACGCTAGGTGTAATCGTCTCTCTCTCGGTGTCCATGTGGATGTTACTAACGTTGGCTCGAGAGATGGGACTCACACAATGCTAGTGTTCTCGGCTCCGCCGGGTGGAGAATGGGCTCCGAAGAAACAGCTAGTTGCTTTCGAGAGAGTACACGTCGCTGTTGGAGAGAAGAAGCGTGTGCAGGTGAATATACACGTGTGTAAGTATTTAAGTGTAGTGGACCGAGCCGGAAACCGAAGGATTCCGATCGGTGATCATGGGATTCATATTGGAGATGAGAGCCATACGGTGTCGCTTCAAGCTTCTACTCTTGGAGTCATCAAGTCTTGACTCTGTTTTTTCTACTTTTATTGTTGTTACCATTATAGTATTTTTAAGAGATCTAAATGTTTCTAAAGAAACGAATTGGATTGTTGTAACAGGTCGATTGACGTGAGGGTAGTATGTAAGGTAAAAAAGAAAGAAATCTGTTTCTTATGAATTTATGATTCAAAAAAATGTATTTGATATTGAATTGTATGGCTTTTGATTTTTGAAATAAAAGCTTCTTTTCGGATTTCTTTTTCGTCCATTAACAATTTAAAGCACAAATACAAATCTAGAAGAAAACTTTCAACTAGTTTATGGATGTGTAACACAGTGAAAAAAAAAACATATTCTCCTAATTTGTTCTCTATTTAATTCTATATGTTCCTCTTATTACTATTTGAACACCATTCAAACCCTTAATATACATGCATTTTATTCCTATGTAATATGTATGTTGTACACACATATAATCTTGTTAGATTTATCTTTCAGATTGAATCTATGTATTGCAGATTCTGTGGACTACTCTACGGAAATATATACACAAGTATATGATAATACAAACACTAATGCTAATTACGTCTAAAGATTGCCATTAATCTTCTTGGAGTATGATGAAAGAAATCTATAAATAAGTAAAAAAATACAAATGAGCCTTGTGTTTTTGTCAACATACACATGTGCATTCATTGATAGACATTTGGTAAATCCAAAAGCAAAGTGCATTAATTTAAACAGAACTTTAACAAAAACAAAAACAAGTAACGCTAGTCTACGACGTGGCAATAAACAAATAGTAGAAAACATGAGTCTTTTTGGCTTTCGAGACAAGACTTCGTTTTTTTCCTGCATAAACGTTTCGATAATGTCAGATTGTCAATCCTACTTTATGTAGAATTTTGTAATCACTCCATGGTCCGTCAATACATTGTCCACATTCAGACATATTGAAAGTAAGATTGAGCTATAAGTTTTCAAGGGCAAGTCCGTCATTTTAGCTTTCTTTTATCTGTCTCTGTTTATCTCGTATTTAAGACGATTCACTTGACTTCACATGATTTTCAACTCTCTCTCGACTTTACAGTTTCCCACCTGTCTCTCTCACCTTTAATCACTGTTTATTAAGAAAAAGAACAGAGACTTCATTGCTTTTCCGGCGATGGCGATTCATCCTTGGTGGAAACGTAACAGAAAGGTAAATACTCTGTTTTTCAACACCAATCAAAATTTGGTTATTAGGTTTATTGAAACATGTTACATGTATCATCTGATTTTAAATGTTTTCATTTATCTCCAGAAAGTGGATAAGTACATGAAGAACGCGAAGGATTTGATAACGAGCCAAGATCCAAACGACGTCGTATCAGCTCTAAGCCTCTTGAATTCAACGCTTTCTATCTCTCCTAACCACGAACTCGCTCTGGAACTCAAAGCCAGATCGCTTCTCTACCTTCGTCGCTTCAAAGACGTCGCCGTTTTGCTTCACGATTACATTCCCAGTCTTAGAACCGATAACGAAGATGTCAGCAGTGTTGTCGTCGCTTCATCGGAGCTTTCCTCTCTCAGGCTTCTTCTTCTGAGTGACTCACCGAGTCATGACTCGTCGTTTAAGTGTTTCTCTTATTCCTACTTGAAGAAGAAGGTCATGGCAGGGTTAAGTAATAATTCTCAAGTACAAGGGCAATGGAGGTATTTCACACTTTTTAGTTATGACCCGGATTTGATTTAACCCGACCGTAACTGATTCGGATCTTCTCTTCTCTGTGGCAGATACTTGGTTTTGGGCCAAGCTTGTTACCATCTGGGTTTAATGGACGACGCGATAATCCTACTCCAAACCGGTAAACGCCTTGCCACGGCCGAGCTCCGCCGCGAAAGCATTTGCTGGTCCGACGATAGCTTCATCCTTTTCACCTCCGAATCTCAGCCACAACCAATCACCGAATCCGAGATCGTATCGCAAATGCTCTCCCAAATCAAGCTCTTCCTCCGACGGCGCACGGCGGCGCTCGCAGCACTCAACGCCGGTCTCTACTCCGAATCCATCCGCCATTTCTCTAAGATCATAGACAGCCGTCGTGGTGCACCGCAGAGTTTCCTCGTCGATTGCTTAATCCGTCGTGCCTCCGCCTACAAATCCGCCGGCCGAATCGCGGATTCCATCGCCGATTGCAACTTAACCCTAGCCTTAGATCCGTCGTGCATAGAAGCTTTAGAAACCAGAGCCGAATTGTTCCGATCGATACGGTGTTTCCCCGACTCGCTTCACGATCTCGAACACTTGAAACTCCTTTTACATGACCGGTCATTAACCGGCCCGGTTTGGAAACGGCATAATATCCGGTACAGAGAAATCCCGGGAAAATTATGTGAATTAACCTCTAATATCAAACAAATGAAGGAGAAAATTACAAACGGAGAAAACGGTAATGAGGATTATTACTCATTGATGGGAATTGAACGTGGGTGCTTGAGATCGGAGCTGAACCGGGCTTACTTGTTACTGAATCTAAGACATAAACCGGAGAGATCAATGACGTCTATAGACCGGTTCGATATAATCGATGAGCAAGAATTAGTTTCGGTTAAGAACCGAGCTAGAATGTCAACGTTGTTACTCTATAGATTGATCCAGAAGGGATATTACGCCGTAATGAGAGACATTGAAACCGTAGAAGCGGACAAAGCGGCTGCAATCGATAATCGACGGATTGAAACGCCGATGGATGGTGATAAAGCAGCAATGGCGGTTGTGAGGAAGAGTAACAACAATTTAAAAGTGGTTAAAGGAGTGTTTTGTAGAGATATGGCGGCGGTTGGGAGTTTGATTTCCCGTGCCGGTTTAAGACAACCAATTACGGTTTAGTTGCATGCATGATTGCATGTCATAGGATTTTGGAGATTTATCTCTCGTTTTTATTTTTTCCGCTGAATAAAAAAAAAAGTTAATTTTGTTTTTGACGTTGGAAAATAAAACGAACCTTTTTCACACTTTATGTATTATCTTATGAGATTTTGACATCATATCAAAGTGAGAGTGAGATTAAAATTATTAAGCTCGTTTACGACAAACCGATTAACCGACTCTTGTAAATATGACAAAATCGAGACAATTTTTTTTTTGTTTTGGACAAAATCGAGACAATTTTGCCCTCGTCAGACGCGTAAATGATTTGATTAATGATAGTATTTGTTTTTTCTCAAAACGAAATTAGTAAATTACCATTACTTCAAGACCAGGTTGAAACAACCCAAGTAAAAGTCAACATTTTTCATTTCACCTACTTTGGTGGTTAGGAAAAGCTCTCGAAACTATTTTTTCAGGTGGAAAAGTAAAATGATGAATAAAAAATAAAAAGAAAATGAAAAAAAGTAAAAAAAAAAAAAAAAAAAGTTGGACAAGCTTTAATACGAAGACACTCAATAGTCAAATAAGACATTTCAAAAGTTACATGAATCATTCACAGATTTTTTTTTATTTTTTATTTTTAAAATCATTCACAGAAATACAACCACGTTAATGAAGTTAACAGTTGCAAAGCCTCGAGTAAAACATCATACCCAGTTGCATAGAAAGGTCAAACCAAATCAGAACAACCATTGTCCGACCATTAATGAACTGGCATGATACACAACTAACCAACAATAAAGAATCAAAATATTTAAGAAAACATACGTTAAACTATTGACACGGCACCAACTACATTTCCATTCAGATCATTGAGGAAATTGTATAAAAGCTACCATAAAATAGAATGGAAAAAGTTAACAAAAGAGGTTCCTAATAAGATCAAATTAGGGTTTATAGATGCCCAAATAAAATAAAATGAAAGAATCGAAAGCGATTAGACTTCACGTTCATAACATGCGCGTTTGATTAAGACCTCCAGCTAAATATTCGTGGTCGTATAATTAGCCTGCGTGTGATTGGTGGCAACGTGTCTTGTTGGATTGGATAAACATCGAACTCTCCATTGGGCCACTTTCTTGACAACTCTCCCAACTGGTTTTTTCTTTTCGTAAAACATAATTAAATAAATTAACTAAAAAACAAAAAATCCATGCGACCAGTCTATATTTATTTGCTGTGAAGAAATTAACAATTTGATGATCCAAAAGTCATTTCTAGGATTAGACAGTTTTCCGCACAAAATATCTTCGCAATTTGAAAATAATTGAAGTCAGATTGATAAGCCTTCAAATTACAATATTAATTTCTTCAAAATATGTCTTAAAAAGGTGATTTTTTTTTATTTTTTTTTTTTATGGATTTGCATGGTTTTCGAAAATTTAATATATGAAATCTTAGCAATCAGTGGTTAAAAAGAAGAAATCTCAAATATGAATGTGAATTACAAATATATACATATAAAAAAAAATATATATATATATATATACATGATTGTTGACTAATAGAGTGTAATCAAATTGGTTCTTCCCACTTGTTTACACAATACTTTTGCACAATTTATAATTACAAATATTAAATACTGGTCCCTTTTGTTCCTTTTCCACAACCTTTATGCGTGAAACCAATGTATCTAACAGAGAAAGCCTCCAATGGCCCCAACAAACAAACAAACAAACAAACAAGATATATGAATAAAGAATGATCTAAACCGGTCAAACCAAAATTCAGTCTGGACCGGTATAAGCAAACGATCATAAAACCCGCCAAAAGAAACTTTTCAACGGAAACTAAAGATGTTGAAAGCACCAAGGAACAACAACTTAACCGGAAACAACATAACAACGATCAACGGCATATGTTGAGACGCCACAAGGCGGCTAAACCTCTGCAACGACTTTCTTCCTGTCTTCATCATGCCAGAGAAATCCTGACTGTTGATTTGGCCGTTACTGATTGCAATCCCCGAGCTTCCGCTTTCTCTAGCCACCAGAATTGGCCACCAGAGACTCCGGCGATGCTCCCTTTTCGCTCTTCTTATCTGATTCACTTCTTTTCTTATTACACTCCTAACCGCTTTCAGATACGAGTTCATATCATGGTCTCTTTGGATTGTTCCGCTGGACCCATAAGCCGATCTGTCGCTGAGTATGTCAAGAGGATGCGGGGTGTTTAAGAAAACCGTCTGCGCGGCTCTTAACCGTTCCTCCTCAGAATCTTCATTATTCGGCGATTCGAAATCGCCTGTTAGAAGATATAAACCGTTCCCGGGAGGAAGAAGTTCATGTCCAGGAGAGAATGTCTCATCTGGTTGAAGAATCAGAAGCTCGCCCATCGGGGAATACAACATACTCTGCAAGAAAAATGTCATTAACTACAAGATTCTGAATTATAGCTAGCAATTGATGAGGGATTATAGTTGTAGATGTAGTACCTGTTTGTTAAGACAAGGATGGCTACGGAAGTTTCCATTAACAGCTTTGAGAAGCTCGGCAACATGGTACGGATAGTTACAAGAAAAAGCTCTTGGGACAATGTCACGGTGCATTATGACAGCTTGAACATGGCTTTTAGGCAACCCGAGTTTTTTAAGAAGACGGTCGCCTCCACATAGCACAAATGGTGCACCATATGTTATAACCGGAAGTAAAGAAGAAGCAGGTACTTCGCCTCGAACGAGTAACATGAGGTTTAGTAATAGCGATAAGCTTCCACCTAATGAATGACCGGTGAAACGGAATTTAGCGCTGGTCCCGTGGGTTTTAATATGGGCTTTAACTTCAGGTAGCATTTGTTCATACATTCCTTTTGCAGCTTCGTATATTCCTCTGTGTACGATCGCACCAAGTCCCTAACAGATCAAAAACAGGTCCTTGTAAGTTCTAAATGACACATTCCTGTTTCCATAATTGTCAGGATTGTAAAAAAAAGAACAAATACCTCAAATTCAATAGGCTCAAAGAGTAAATTTGCTTGCCAAGAAGCTAGAGATTCAGATCCCTACAAGCAATTTCACATTTCTCATCAACAACACGTAAGAGAATGAAATCTCAACAAATGAACCGGCTTTTGAGTTTGTTTGTTTTTACCTGAATCACAACGAATCTAGTGTGACTCTGATCATCATCACATATAAACCAATCGCAGGGAGACGAAATCGTCGATTTCAAATCGTCTGCAACAGCTTGCTTCACATCTTCCTCAGCAGCAACAACAGAAGTAACAGAATAAGCAACATCTGTTGATGACTCCGCATTTGCCAAATTTACATCATTTTTGTCAGCTTTCGATGAAGAATTGAAAGGAAGTATGTTGTTGGTACGAGAGTGCAGGTAAGAAGCAGCTGATGCAACAATCTCATATGCAGCAGAAGCACTAATCTTGCGACCTTTCTTCTTCTCTTCTTCTTCTTCTTCTTCTTTAGCTTCTTCTTCTTCCTCAATTGGCTTAGTCTCTCCTGAAACCTCACCATTCCCAGCTTTTAACGCAGATTCTGTTTTCTCAGCTGATGAAGTTACAAATCTCAGGCCGTAATATTTCGATAGATTCGCAGGCTGCAAGGAAAATGCCACAAATTAACCAAAATCACAATGCAACAAAATCCAAGATCCTGCAAATTTTACACATTGTCTCTTCTAAAGTCTAATCCTTTTTGTGAAAATTAACACCTAGAAATGAGGCCCTAATATTCGTGATTCGATTTAAAAAATCTAATGAAGTAAAAAGTTCAAAATCAAACCTTGATTTTTGAAATTGAATAAGCCAAGTTTCCTAAATACGACATTTGGGCATAGAGTTTTGATTCTGGTAACGTAACCCTCCTCAGCAATTTGGAGAACGATTCACTATCAAGCTGAAATTTGTTTGCTTCGTCACCATCATCTTCCAAAATCGAACATACATCGCATCCACCATCATCTTCAGCTAATACGGCGTCGTCTGATTCAACATCCTCGTCTTCATCTTCTTCTTCTTCATCGTCATCATCATCTTCTACTTCGTCTTCTCTATCTCTCCACATAGATTGTACATCCAAGATCTTCAAAACCCAGCTCTCATTTCGCCTCTCCGTCTCCATTTCCACCGCCGTCTCCTCCGCGATCGGCTTTCTCGAATCGCCAGAATCAACCAAAACGGCGTCGTCTAAACACAACCCACTTCGTCTCCTCGACGCAATTCCTCCTCCACCGCCGCGAGACCAAAACGGCGTCAATGGGTACTTAAATGAGAATCCAAAAGGACCTCTTTTTTGCGATGGTGCCGTTGCAGTTGCACGGACTTCAACAACTCCACCGCTTACACCGTTTCCAACCGCAGTGATCGCTGGAATTACACCGTGTAAACCGCTATTCAAACACAAACTGTCCATCGTATTAAAGAAAAAAAAATCTGTTTTCCTTTTGGGAATGTCTATCTCTTTGGGGTTCTTATTCACAAGTTAAAATTATTAACGATCTTTAAAATTTGTTTAGAATGTGAAATTGTACCCACAGAAAGATTTAGAATTGAGAAAATTTAGAAAGAGCAAGAAAATAAAATTGTTTATCAGCCGAACAGATCGCTGAAGAGGAAACTTCTGTGTGAGAGATCTCTTTTATGCTATATTTTCGTTTTTCTATTTTAAATAAATTAGCCAAAAAGAAGACTTTTTATTTATTTTTCCGTGATATTTGTTTTTGTTTTGTTTTCTTTGATTACCCTCTTTTACGATATTTTTAAAAGAAGAGAAATAGTTAAGAAAAATTCTCAGCAAATGTTGGAACGTCGTCGTTTAGGTGTACCATACGTGTAATACGTGTGACATATCTGTTTAACACGTGTTACCCCACATGGGACCCACTGAGAAATGGGTTAGTCGACTTGGTTCAGAAAATTTGCCGACTTAACTAAAGCTAAAGGAATTTCCAAATTCATACTTTATTGAAAGGAATTAATTAATTGTATTTACTACAAATGACAAAAAATATTTCATATTATTTAATTTTCATGCTTTATTAAAATTATTTTAAGTTATAAAGTTGAAAATGGAAGTTTCGGAGAATGCCCACGTGGGGACGACAAAGGTGAAGACTGCCACGTCAGAGTCGTGCAAGGTGTAAAACTGGATATAGGTGGACAAACCATGTGACGTGTTCCAAGATTTTGGGTTCTATCCAATTGAACACGTGGCGTGATCGGGATGCTCACGCGCCTTGTCTTTAACTGTTGTGTGCTTGCATGTCATGTTGGGTTGCTTCTTCGTGAGTTTAAATCGAAAATGAAATCTCCAACTTCTTGCACGAAACTAACAGCTAATTAACTCTTCCTTCTTCTTTTTCTCCTTCTGATCAACAATGTTATTATCATGATACATTTCAAATAATATATGTGAAAATATATAGCTCTAACGGAGATATATGTTTTCTGTTAATTAAGAACATAATTACGGTTAATTGTGACTCGAACTTGTGGGTTTAAGGTCTCGTGCTTAAGCTTAACTAAACTGTATGATGTGTGGAAGCTGATCTAAGATTTTAAATATCATGGTATTACATGATGATGGCTGGTTTATGATCAGCTAGCGTGTTGGACCTAAGACCAAAGTCGTCTCAAAGAACGAATGAACACACGTTCAGTTGTGGACGGGGACGGCCCAAGGAGATGGAAATAATTACTTTAATGGGGTGATGCTTTTAGTTTGATACATATGTATATGAATTGGATCACAAACTCTCCTGCTTGTCTCTAAGATTATTGAGCATGAAGCCATGGCCGGTTTGAGCCATACCGTGAGAACTTAGTTACATGTCGGTCGATTGGTTTAGGGATTTCTCGTTTAAATTATGGGCTGGGTTTATTATAAATGGGCCTATTTGTTAAGCCCAAATACTTCGTATAGAAAAAAGAGTGCTCCGCTAATGTGCTTCTTCTACTAGACTGCGAGAGAGAGAGATCACTGAAGAAGAAGTCTCCCGTTTCTTCGTTTTCATCATCTTCATCGCCGATTTTGCTACGACCATCTCTGCTACTCCCGTCGATCCATCTCCGGTGAGCTCTCTGCTCTCACTTCCCCTTTTCAATTTTCATTCCTTATCCATCACGACGAATATTTGGATATAGAACCTTATTCGATTTCACTCCGTTGGCTCTTTCACTGTACCTGAATACAACTTTCCGGTAGCTTTCTGGTTTTGATTTCGATAGGAATCTAGAATCTAGGCTCGGAATTTTATTTTCTAGTTGAATTTAGACTGTTAAATTTCCCCTAGGGTTAGTATTCGACTCAATTGGATTATCTCGGTAGAGGGATTTCACTAAATTTAAGGATTTGGGTTTTGATTATCAGAAGAAGAAGAAGAAGAAGAAGAAGATGAGTAACACACCAGCAACGGCGGCGTCTAAATCGAAAGCTGCGGGAACTTCTCAGCCACAGGAAAAGCGCAAAACCCTCTTTCAGAAAGAATGTAAATTGGTTTTCTTACACTCTTTAGCTAAAACCAGATTAACAAATCTTGTATTCTTCATTTTGTGTTTCTTCTGGTAACAATGTTTTTGCTGCTTTTGTTGATTTTTCCAGTGCAGCATATGATGTATGGATTTGGCGACGAGCAAAACGTAAGCCGCTATCTTAATTACTATTTTGTTGCTATATGAACCATATTGATATATGTTTTAACTTTCTTCCATACAAGTAACCTGAAACTTTGCTTGAAAGTGTTTTTGGTCTTGTAAGAGCTTTTAGTGTTTTGAGACCTGAAACTAATCCAAAACTCCTCTGTCTTTAGCCTCTTCCAGAGACTGTGGCGCTTGTAGAAGACATTGTTGTGGAATACGTCACAGATTTGGTAGTGAGCTTTTCTTTTTTTTGAAGGATTCATGTTTTACATTACAAGCAGAGAGAAATAGCTAACAAGTGATGTTTTAATATGTGGCAGACACATAAGGCTCAAGAAATTGGTTCAAAGCGAGGAAGACTTCTAGTTGATGATTTCTTGTATCTTATCCGCAAGGTAAAGTCTTTTTTAAACTACACAATCGAAGATTGATTGAGACGGATTATGGTTTTGTATTCCATATATGACACAGTGTCGTCTTTGATTTATGCAGGATTTGCCAAAACTGAACCGGTGTAGAGAACTGTTGGCGATGCAAGAAGAGCTGAAACAAGCACGCAAAGCTTTTGATGTGGATGAGAAGGAACTAGTTGATTGACCTTTCTTTATTTTCAAGACTGTATAATACAAGTGGAGCTGGAACATAAAGCGCCATAATTTTATGTGCAATCTCTTTTCGGGTTTGTGAAAAAGCTTAGCAAAAAGACTAAGAGCAAGGAGAGGAATATCCACAAATTCTAGATCAAAATCAATTAATTCGCAAAAAAGCTTCCAACAACAAGCCTATGAAAGATAACAAAAAAAAAAAAATTGAATTAACTTACTTCGTTGTGTTCTTCGTGTTGCAAACAAGAGATTTTCCTCTGCAACTTCATCTGTTCACACAAGTTAGCAATGAACTCCTCTAATGATCCCTTCAGAATTATCGGCGAGAGCTGTAGGGTTTGCGTGGAGAAGAAGATACTAAAGCTCACCCAAATCACTGTTGAACCCGATGTTACAGAACGGACTCGCCGGGCCTGCCCTTCGCTTATCCGATTCCGGTTTATCAAAGAAGTCTTCTCCTTTATGCTCGAATCTCGTTATTATCTCCGGTTTAACCCCGTGGTTTATCACCTTGAAAAACCCATTAAACTCGTTGAATATTTGATCGGTCATTTGAACAGGAAAGTTATATTCCGGCGAGGATTTCGTCTTCTTTCCGGTGGTTCGTAACGGTGTAGAAGATGGCAAAATTCAGCAAAGAAGAAGATAATTAAGTGACAAGAAGAAGTCAAGGTGATGAGAAAGAAGCCTTTAGTTAGTGAAGTTCATATAAACTGTAGGCCCATTATCAACCCTACCTAGCATTCCATATATATCTACGGAAGACCTATCATTTTTCTTCAATCAGGGAATTTCGAAACCCTAGTCGTCGTAGTCGATTTCGAGATCCAACCAAGCCTGCTTATCTCTCTGGTAAATTTCTCGCTCCTTGGTGATTTAACCTTGTCAATCTATCTCTCTGAATAGTGCTTTCTCTGATGATGTTTGATTTCCGTTCTAAATTTTCTTTTTAGAAGAAGAGTCGTGTTGAATTGAATGATGAAGAAGGCTACGAAGAAGGAGGCTGTGGCTCTAACATCGGTCGTTTGGGACATCAATAAGTGTCCGGTTCCCGATGACTGTGATCCTCGTGTGGTACGTCCGAGTATTAAACGGCTTTTGGAGAATTATGGCTACCGTGGTCCTCTCACCGTCACTGCCTTTGGCAAACTAGCGGACGTCCCTGTTAACATCCTGAGAGCAGTCTTTTCCAGCGGAATCTCTCTTACCAACGTCGACCCCGAAGGTTTATATCTTCTCTCATCCTCTTATACCTACCTTTCGAAATTGAGTCTCATGTCTTTAGTTTTTTTCTCAAATAGGTCCCTCATACATTAAGAATCTACTTGGTTTTCCCGAGAAAGCTGGAGCTAATTTTATGGTCATATCCGATCGGAAAGCCTGCCCTGGTTTATCCAAGGAACTACAAGACTCGGGCTGCAACCCTCTCCAGCCGTTTCCATTACAGTCTCTTGAAACCTTACTTATGGAAGGTAGGTGTGTGTTTATCCTAACCAACAATTGAATCTGTTGCTCAACTGGCTAATCTCTTTTCTCCCCCACAGATTCAGGGGATCTTGTGTCTGACACGGTTGAACCTGCCTTGTGGGATTGCTTTGTATGCGCCCGTGATCCTCCTGGCCAAACCTTTAACAATCTGATCACACATCTATCTAGTGATGAACATCTTGAGCTGCTGGTAATCAATAAGCATCATAGCTTTGTATTGTATCATTACATTTTTCTCATTGTCTACCTGTATTTTAGTTTTGACCCCATGTTCTTTTGTTGTTCAAGTTTACTAGGAAGACTGTGGACTGGGAAGCTGTTAAGTCGTTGTGTCCCACATTTGTCTTTTGGGACATCAACTCGTGTCCGGTTCCCCCTGGCTTTGATGCTAGTCTGGTTGGTCCGTGCATCAAACGGTTCTTGAAGAACGAAGGCTGCTCTGGTCCTCTCACCATCGTTGCCATTGGCGAACTGACAGACATCCCTAATGACATCCTGAGAAAAGTCTATTCCAGCGGAATCAATCTTCATAACGTGCCCTACGGTCCCTCAGGCGCTTATAAGGTCATTTTTGATCCTTCCCCGATCAGGACTGGACCTCTACGTAATATATTGCTCATATCCAGTGCCAGAATCTTCGCTTGGAAGCCTGACTCTCTACAAACAGAATGCAATTTTCTGGAACCGTATCCATGTGATTCTCTTCAGACCTTTTGTCTGGCAGGTGTGTGTGTGTGTTTGTCCTCTCCCTCAGTGTTGTTGATATAACCAGCAAATCTGCTGTTCAACTAACAAACTATATCTTTTTTCCACAGACTCAGCAGAACTCGAGGAGTATAAGTGCCGTGACGGCTTCTGCATTTGCTCAGTATGCAACCACAGTTTTATTTGGGAAGGCATTGAAAGTTTCTCCAGACATCTCTCTGGTACAAACCATCAACAGAAGGTAATCAAGCATCCTAGCCTAACCACAACTGTCTAACTATATTTTGAATCAAACAAGCTCTTAATTATTTTTTGTCTCATTTTTTTTTGTTTTTCAAGCAGCTGTTGGAGCTCTTGCCCGTAACTAATCAACTTCTAAGATGGAATGCACCCCTCTCTGAGCCTTTTGAGGAAAACCTGGAGTTTGTTACAGCAGTCTTTTGGGACATCAAGACGTGCCCGGTTCCACCTGGCTGTGATCCTCGTCAGGTTGGTCCGTGTATTAAACAGTTTTTGGAGAATAAAGGCTACTCTGGTCCTCTCACCATCACTGCCATTGGCGTACTAACAGACCTCCCTAATGACATCCTGAGAGGAGTCTATTCCAGTGGAATCGCTCTTAATACCATCCCGTACAGTTAAGATCTTCTTCTCTTTGCGCCTTTATGTTTTACTTGTTGAATAGAGGGTCTAAAGTCCTTAGTTTCTGAAACAGGGACAGGGTTTTCGGGCACCATAGATAATCTTATTTGTCAGTTTACCTGTATGTATCCACCTCCCGCTAATATAATGGTTATATCCAATGCAAAAGGCTTCAATTCTGAACATGTTTTGTGGCAACAACCGATGGGATACATCATTATTGAGCCGGTTCCATTTGATTCTCTCGAAAGCTTTTTTCTGTCAGGTGTGTTTTGTCCTCTCAATTAATTTGTTCAGACGCTATCTGTTGGACAACTAACTGGCTACTTGATTTTTTTTTTCCACAGATTCAGGGGAAGTTGAAGAGGATAAGTGCAGTGAATCTGCCTACTGGAGTTGCTCGGTATGCGATGATGATCTTTTTGGCCAAGGCTTTGATAATTTCACCAGTCATGTTACTAGTAGGCGACATCAACGGCAGGTAAACAAGCATCCTAGCCAAACCTGACTGACTTGTGTACTAATACATTTTGTCATTGCTCGCAAGTAGTTTTGGTTTGCCTAATTTTCAATTGTTTTTTAAGCAGTTGTTGGACTGGTTGCCTGTGGATGCTCGGTTTCGTTTTACGGAGAATGCTCTTGACCAAGGCAAGTTATAATATCTGATAACGTTGAGATTTCTAATCTTAAGGATTCTGGATTTTTTTATTAATGAAACTTAAAAATATTGTAGCAAAAGTGCAAGACTTGTTGACGTGAAGAAGAAGAAGAAGAAAAAGAAGGAACTGAAGAAGGTTAAGATCGATAAGCGATGAAGAAGTAGAAGTTAAAAACCCATTAAGCTTTTGTTGTCTCTTCACCAAAGACGATCTTGTTTTTCTCGGGACGAGACAAAAGATTCTCTTCTGGCTTTTTGCTTCTTCTTCAGAGACAGTCTTACGACGTTGTTCTTCTTCATATAACATAACCGCCGCATCAACCAGTACATAGAAATTCGACCACAGGTTCTTCCCTGAAGCCGTGAGATTTTCGTAATCGTCATACATAATACTCATTGTGAATTTGTGATAGAACCGAAAACTCAAGATTTTCTGTTGTTTTGCTCTCAAGGATTTGGGTTTTGATTATCAGAAGAAGATGAGTAACACACCAGCAACGGCGGCGTCTAAATCAAAAGCTGCGGGAACTTCTCAGCCACAGGAAAAGCGCATGCAAAACCCTCTTTCAGAAAGAATGTAAAGTGATTTTCTTACACTCTTTAGCTAAAACCAGATTAACAAATCTTGTGTTCTTCATTTTGCGTTTCTTCTGGTAACAATGGTTTTGCTGCTTTTGTTTATTTTTCAGTGCAGCATATGATGTATGGATTTGGCGATGAGCAAAACGTAAGCCGCTATCTTAATTACTATTTTGTGATATGAACCATATTGATATATGTTTAAGTTTCTTCCATACAAGTAAGCGAATGAGGTTGAGAATCTTTGCTTGAAAGTGGTTTTGGTGTTGTAAGAGCTTTTAGTGTTTAGCAACCTGACAGTAATCCAAAACTCCTTTGTCTTTAGCCTCTTCCAGAGACTGTGGCGCTTGTAGAAGACATTGTTGTGGAATACGTCACAGATTTGGTAGTGAGCTTTTCTTTTTTTTGAAGGATCCATGTTTTACATTACTAGCACAGAGAAATAGCTAACAAGTGATGTTTTAATATGTGGCAGACACATAAGGCTCAAGAAATTGGTTCAAAGCGAGGAAGACTTCTTGTTGATGATTTCTTGTATCTTATCCGCAAGGTAAAGTCTTTTTAAACTACACATTCGAAGATTGATTGAGACGGATTATGGTTTTGTATTCCATATATGACACTGGCGTCTCTGATTTATGCAGGATTTGCCAAAATTGAACCGGTGTAGAGAACTATTGGCGATGCAAGAAGAGCTGAAACAAGCACGCAAAGCTTTTGATGTGGATGAGAAGGAACTAGTTGATTGACCTTTCTTTATTTTCAAGACTGTATAATACAAGTGTTTTTTTAAGTTAAAAAGCTTAGCAAAAAAGACCAAGAGCAAGGAGAGGAATATCCACAAATCCTAGATCAAAATGAATTAATTAGCAAAAAAAACTTCCAACAACAAGCCTATGAAAGAAATATTGATTGATAGGAAAATGGTGGGTTATATATTGATAGATAACAAACAAAAAAAATGAATTAACTTGACATGTTTAATACTCATCATTCGACTTCGTTGTGTTCTTTGTATTGCAAATAAGAGATTTGTCTCTGCAACTTCATCTGCTCATAGAAATTAGCAATGAACTCCTCTGCTCTCACATCAACACCCTTCTCTCCTTCCACTTCTTGATCATCATTAGCCGAACGATCAAATTTCTCATTACAAGAACCATCGTAGTAGCCGTAGGATCTAACATCGTCAGTATCATCTTGACAATCCAATTCGAAGTCGTAGTCAAAGTCAACGGGAGGATCAATGCAAGGCAAGAGGAACCTCATGGATGCAGGACGATGCATCTTAACGTTAAAGATGGGAGTCTCGTCGAAAGAGAGCTGTTTCTCGCCGTAACGTGAGATATAACGGTCGTTGTCAACGCTATTATGATGAGCTAGGGCTCTGAGATGCTTGGAGAACAAGTTGCGGAGCTCGAACATGTGCCATCTCTTGAAGATTCCACCTTTTCTTCCCCATAGAAGAGCCATTCTAACAAGACTCCAAGCTCTTTGTGTTGCCATTGATCTGCTTTTCTTCTTTGATTCCCCCATGGTTTCGTTTTTGTAAATTCTTTTTCGAGATCTGACTTCACTTAATGATTTTTTTGTTTGCTGCTTTGGTTCTTCAGGTGATTGTGTGGTGATGAATGAAGTTGTGGACACTTATGTGTGTATATATAATACAAACGCAAGCAGCTTTCTTTTGCAAGTTTGGTCGACGCGGAGAGAGAGAGATTGACGTATAAATTATTCAAGAAAATAAGTTTGTTTAAATTAAGATAATTTCATATAAACTGGATTTTACGTGGGCTGTACGCGGCCAAGATCTGAGCTGTTTAGCCGTTTTGTTTGTTTCTTAAGTTACATGTTTTCTTTTTTCTTTTCTCGTTTTATCAAATTCTTATTATATTTGTTTGATTTACTCTCAAAAGTCAAAACTATAATCGTTTAAACTTTGTATCAAAATTATTGAAGTATTTTTCAAGTTATATGAAAATTAAACTATTTAAATGGATACGTATTCTTTCCACAAACTGTCTTTAAAAAAAAAACAGAGACATGATTCCACAAAGACCTTGTGGCTTTTCTCTCACAAAACAAAAATGTAGGCATTTAGAACTAAAATTAGGAATCTCATGACAAAACAAAGTTGAATGAATCTTAAAAACTTCAACATACAACGAAAAAAACAGCTTTCGCCGTTTATGTATATTTTTATTTCTTTTGTATGTCAATACCTAATGATCTGGTCAAAATACATAGTAATAATTAAGTTCAACCATCAATCCATCATGAATGGACTTGATTAATAATGGTACAACTATACTTAATAGAGATTTACGTACGTACAATGGAACCTCCGTTGTAATCAAATAATAATTGTAGAGATAATCAAAGACTTGTATAATAAGCTTAAGAGAGAAGGTTTGATTGGTTTAATTAGTAACGCTGCCGTTGAATAATGTCTTACGGCTGTCGTCTCAATTTATTTGCTTTCCACGCAACCGTGTCCTATCATAGATTTTGGTTATGTGCTTTTCTTTTTGTTTAGTTAAAATCAAAATCATTAACAATTGTGGGGAAAACAAATATACATGGGTATAATTAGGATTTTGAGATTGAGAATTTTAAAGGTTCTTCAATTCGATATATTATAGACCAAATATTGATGGTTGAAAAACAGATTCTAATTATGTACATATTATAAAATAAAATAAAAAAGAATCCGGTTTTATGTAATTCGATAGATTTTTTTTATATATAAAATGAAACCACATATGGTCGATATGTACATTGAATCTTTTATGTGTAATGCTTTAGAGAAAATGAACATGTTGGAACGTAGTGCACAACATGGAAGAAGAACCATGTTTGGTGGCGGACAATTCGTGCAAGTAACATATATAGATGTACTAAACTTGCCAAATTGAGGAATATCTAAGTAAAAATTGTGATTCTATAAAATTAGACTTGTATCATGGATCCATCTATAGCATGTTATTAATTAGAAATTTAGAACCACACAATTTTTGTTTCTTGACTTAAATTAATTAAAAGTGAATTACTAAGCATAATGTTTTAGAAATGTGGCCTTTTAATTTTCTATTTTTATGTAGCTTATGATAAATGCCCTTTTTCTCCTTAAGTAAGCACGGCTCTGCATCCATCTCATCATTTGACGGGAAATCCTTTTGTCATCGATTTGTTTTTCTACTCCCTCCACATCAGTTCTATGTAAAACAAATTTCGTACGAATACCAAGAACTTCTAGAGATTGTACGATGATTGGAAAAACCCTAGTGTGGTGCATATTTGCGGCAACCGGTCTAACATGGAAATTCATGTAGAATCCAGAATTTCTCAAGAGGTGGTAAATACTATTAAGAAATAACCTCATATCATCAGAGTCTGGCAGTCTGCAAGCTTCAATCCTTCGCTGTCCTACAACATTAGTCCAGAACTCCCCTCAAAACCTCGATATTCTCCATTTCTCAGGTGAAAGCGACGACGACGATTCTTCGCAATATTTTGGTTCAAATGGGCTACAATTAGGCCCACTACATTCTCTAAAATACTGATGTAATGCTAGAGAATTCTCATATGACCCATTACATTTTCTAAAATACTGATGCAATGCTAGAGAATTCTCATAAGGCCCATTACATTCTTTCTCTAAATTCTAATGAGTTTGACTTTGACCTAAATTAGATTGGCTATTAAATTGTATAAGCTAAACATGCAAAAAGTCCATAATGGTACAAATATAATTAAGATACAATGGAACCTTCGTTGTAATCAAATAATAATTGTAGAGATAATCAGAGACGTGTGTGATAAGGTTTGATTGGTTTAGTTACGCTGCCGTTGAATAGTGTCTTATGGCTGTCTCAATTTAATTGTTTTCCACGCAACCGTGATCTACTCCTATCATAGATCTTGTTTCTACTTTTCTTTTTATTTAGTTAAAATCATTATCGATTGTGGGGAAAAAACGTATTTTTCAGATTGAGAACTTTGTTTCCTTGATTATGTTGCAACATAAATTTATTTCACTAAAGAGTTTAATAAAAAAAAAATTATTTCACTAAACTTGCCAAATTGAGGAATATCTAAGTAAATATTGCGTTTCTATAAAATTAGACTTGTATCATGGATCCATCTATAGCATGTTATTAATTAGAAATTTATAACCACACAATTTTTGTTTCTTGAATTAAATCAATTACCGCAATAATTATAAAATTAGTCTAGGTTTAGGCTGTCTCTTTCTTTTCTTAATTCTCATCGTCCCGTAACGACGGCAGAAAAAGCGCGCTGTTTTTCTAGTTATGACGGTAATAAAGATACAACTTCCTTCAACCCCTATACAATTTAATCTCTTATTATTTAACCCCAATATTTCATAAACTATCATATAACACCCCTTATACACAACAACACATAAATAGAGATCGTTGCACACAAAAATAGTTCCTCCACGGACCGAAATCTTTCTTCAAGAAAACAAAAATCTCTCTCCCTGTTCACCCAGGGAGAAGATTTTTGATTTTTCTTAAACTTTTCGTCATCTTTCTGATATTTTGATTTCATTTTTTCTATGGAAACAATAAATCAGAATGGTGATGATCAGTTATTAACAAAAGAAGAGAATGGTGAGCAATTAGAGATAGAGCAAATAAATAAGACGACCATGAAGAAGAAAAAGCCATCACGTGGGATGCACATGTTCTCCGTCGTCATGTTCATGCTCCGTCGTCGCCGGAGGAGAAAGACCTTCAACACCAGGTTCTGGCGGCGAGTTGTTGAGTCCGTACGTAAAGTCCGTTCAGAAATTACGATAATGCCATCGTCAAACTTTATTAATACAATTGTTCTCCCTCCGGCTCCTCCTCCTCTTCCAGCGACGGAGATGGGAGGAGACGGTGGTAATAATGATAATGACGATGATGATGATGATTCCGGAGATCGTTTATCGGAGGCTATGGAGGTTTTCACGGCGGCTTCCTCTTCATCATCATCAGGAATCTCGGGATATGGATCAGCCATGTCCTTACGGGATTTGGATTATCCTTATGATGATGATATTGATGAGGAAGAAGATGAATGTTATAGTGATGTCGAAGGAGGAGATGATATGATTGATGAGAAAGCTGAGGAATTCATCGTGAGGTTCTATGCGCAAATGAAGATGCAAAATCAGGTTTACACTGATCGTTGCAAAGCCAAAGGGATAGTGATGAAATAAATGATCTTCTTAATTATGGTTCGCATCATCTATGAATTTTACGTCATCATCATATATGCATGAAGATGGGCTTAATTACGTGCGACGTGGACGAAGGATCAATCTTAATTCAGGTTTTTATTACTTGGTCGATTTTGTTTTGGGTTTTATAATTTAATTTAATTCCTATACTTTTTTCTTCATTTTTGTTTTGTAATTTAATTTGTGAGTGTATTTCAATTAATTAATGAAAAAAATAGGAGAATGAAATATATGTATTTGTGTTTGTGGGGAATATTAAACTTGGTTTGCAGATTAAAGTCTCATTAAATATTTTTATGTTCAATGTGTTTAATTATCTCATATCAATCGGAAATTGGTTTTATTAATAGCACATTTGACCCATTCATTGAATTGAGTTCTTTTCGAAAATTGAAGAGTTTTTTTTTTTTGTTAAAGTAAAATTGAAGAGTTTGATAATTCCAACCGTATATCGATGCATGGACATATGCGTAAGTGAAATATCATAGCGAGTGATGGTAACGATTACACATTTTATTCCATTTCGTGAAAAACTTATAGAAACAACGGTGACAAGTGAAGTTTCCATAGCCAAGAACTGGATCCTCGCCGTACGATTAGCCTACCAAGAAGAACCAACGTTGATCATCTCTCTAAACTCCAAGACCAATCCTCAAGATGATGCAAAAATCTCGACTCTTCAACTATGCATCAAAACCAAATGCCTCATACTCCAACTACTTCATATGAATCAAAACACCAACCTCGGCGAATGCCTTAGTGATTTATTTCGCGATGAGAGATTTGTTTTTGTAGGAATAGGTATTGTAGGAACGGTAGCTAAGCTCGGCGTGCTAGTTAGAGTTGTTAAGAAAGTTGATCTTCGTGATTTGGTAAAGGTCAATTTTCCTTTCAGTTATGGTGAGAGATCAAGGCTTAGCTTGAAGGCTATGGCTTGTGAGTTGTTGGGATTTGGTTCGTGGAAACCGAAGAGGGAGATTTGTCGGAGCGACTTGGCTAATGAAGTTCTTGATGAAGAGGTGATTAAGTTTTTGTCCGTTGATGCTTATGTTTGTCATGAAATTGCATTTAAGATGCTTACACAACAAATTATCTACAAAAAAAACTATGGTCTAATTAAGCATTCTTGTCGCTATATATATTTGATATCTTCCTTTAACACATGAGAAGGATTTACTTCTATGATCCACATTTTTTTTACAAAATAAAATCATAATTATTCTTCTTGAGCTACGGAAACTCGGCTAAGTCGGCTCGGAACATCGGGTTTGACGTTACCGATTCTTACCTTGCGACTTCCAAACCCGCGCCCATTGATTGTACCGGACAATGCCCTATACGCAATAACTCTTCCAAAGTGATATTTCCCATTCACATCATTTGATTAATTTCTCCTCCACCTTTACCTCGTGATTAGGCATGTCAATCGGGCTAGCCCGGCCCGGCCCGGCCCGAAGCCCGCAAAACCCGTACATATTTGAGCCCGGCCCGGCCCGGCCCGTAAAAATTCCGAGCCTATATTTTAAAGCCCGGCCCGGCCCTAACAGGGCTACAGGGCTTTTCCGGGCTTTTTTGGGCTTTTCTTCCGACAACAAAAAAACAAACTTATAAGTTATAATATCTCTTAAAAAAGAATCTATATATGAAACGAGTCAATCAAAATTTAAATAACCACTAACGCTAATTTAGTTTTTTAAAAAGAGAGTTAAAATCAAATAAATAATCCAAATAAATTGTTTAAACTTATACTAGATAAAATATAAAATCAAAATAATTCAAATTAGGTAGTAGAGCTAATATTTGCTTTTTCGATTTATAGTAATACACAACAAAAAAAACTATGTTTAGAGTTTTCAACCCTATCAAACAAATTTTTTACAACAAATCTAACAATTAAAGGAAAATATTAACAAAAAAAGATCAAAATATTTTTTAAAGGGCTTTTCGGGCTAGCCCGAGCCCGGCCGGGCTAAGCCCAAAAAACCCTTTAGCCCGAACGGGCTTAGCCCGAAAGGCCCGATTTTTTCTGGACATATATTTTTAAGCCCGAGCCCGCTGTTTTTCAGGGCTGGGCCGGGCTAGCCCGCGGGCTTTGGCCCTAATTGACATGTCTACTCGTGATGATCATCACTTTCCTTGTTCCATTCTCCGGTTTTCATTGCTGCCTTCGATTACGTAGAAGAAGCTTTTTTTTTTTCTCATGTACAAAAGAAGATGGAGGAGGCAACACCCGCAAAATTTTATATTTATATGTGTATAAAAAGTAAAAGAGAAATGGGTGAACATTTGATTTGATTTACCAAATGAGAAGTAATGTGAAACTTTGGTTTGAAGACAATAATTTTGATCGGTGTGAAACAACTTTTGGTCATCTCTTTTGTTTCCGTACACTTCAAGTCTTTCCTTTTACCCTTCGAGTATTTATCTATTTTAATTTTTCTTAATCATGGGTCGATAAACATCATTCTAGAAGAGATACACTCATACACACACACAAAAGCCCAGTTATCTCTTATCTTGTGCAATGTCAAAGAATGAAATTATATAAATTAAAAGTTGCGATCCGGCCTAATGTGAATATTTTTGGCCATGATTGATTTATCTACTGTAATCAAATGTTTATGGCTCCACGTAACTCAGAGATCCTACAAATACTTAAAGGACTAACACTAACTTTGGAAGAAAGATGGAGCATTGCTTGACACTGAAACATTCTCAAAATGAAAAATTCTCTTTAACTCGAACAACTTTGCTATTTCAAGTTTCTTTTCAAATGGATTCTCGTTCATTTCTAACTATGATAACTATCATTTCTCACTCTAGTTACATAACTTGAACGGCAACTAATTTTGACTAAATACGGCCAAGCGAGAAAGCATTGGGCCGTTATTGGGCTACTTTATTTAATAAAGTCTTTTAAATTATTAAAGTCAAAAGACACGTCAGTAATCAGTATTATTACTAAAATAAAATCGCGCTATACCTTTTGTAGACGTTGCGATTTCAAATTCAAAAATTGTGGCAATATCGTGATTAATACTAAAGCCCAAGCCCATTATCGTCTTTTCACCGACAATAAACCGTAGCCTCCTCAAGTCCCGACGTCACGTTGTATAAATTATCGCATCACTCCAAAACCCTTATTCTCTCCTACTTCGTCGTCTTCCTCCGAAACCTGAGAATCAAAAACTTGATCGATCAATTCGTTGTTCGGCTACATCGATTCCTTCAGAATCTACGAATTCTCTGTCTTCCGTTGATTCGATTAAGCTCTACCATGTCTTATAAACCGAGCGCGAAGACTGAGGTTCGTCGGAACAGGTATAAGGTATCTGTGGACGCCGATGAAGGTCGCCGGAGAAGGGAGGATAACATGGTTGAGATTCGTAAGAATAAGAGAGAGGAGAACTTGCAGAAGAAGCGGCGTGAAGGTTTTACTCCTTCCATGGCGTCACAGCTAGGGCAGGATTTCTCCTCGTCTCTTCCTACGGAAAAGAGAGTACGTTCTTCGTGTTCTACTTCTAATTGCTTTTTTGTTTCTCTCTCGATTTCAGATGATTTTAGATTTGAGATTGACTCAGATGATTAAGATTGGGGATTTTGGATTCAGATTGAGTACTAGTTTAGATTTCTCTCGATGAAATTGAATTTAGATAACCCTAATTTCAGAATCTGCATGGGTTAGTGATAATATGCTGCAATTTGAAGGGGTTTTTAAGCTACTTGTTTCAATTGCAGTTGGAGAATATACAACAGATGATTGCTGGAGTAATGTCAGAGGATAGAAACATACAACTGGAGGCGACGGCTGGCTTCAGGAAATTGCTTTCAATTGGTTTGTGATTTAGGAAATCTCTTAATATGGCGTTTAGTGGTTTTAGTTTTAGTTTTCGCTTATTGTGGTTGTTGATTTTTTTGTAGAGCGAAACCCTCCAATCAATGAAGTTGTTCAATCTGGTGTTGTTCCTCGCATTGTGCAATTTCTTTCCAGGGATGACTTCACTCAACTTCAGGTGAGCCTGCGTTGTTGATATTGATGTGTAGCTTTGTATTTTGATTTATATGCTGATTGGCTTTTGCTATTTGCTTCTGCCTGTATTACTATAGTTTGAGGCAGCTTGGGCGCTTACCAATATCGCTTCAGGGACATCTGAGAACACTAAAGTCATTATTGATAGTGGGGCTGTCCCTTTATTCGTCAAACTTCTTAGTTCTACAAGTGATGAAGTCCGAGAACAGGTATCAATTTTTGTCTATTGTTTTGGCAAAGAAACTGTTAGATCAAATTGTAGATAACTCCATTCAGACTGTTTAAACACCCTGAGTTCTATGTTTCCCCCTGATTACAGGCTGTCTGGGCATTGGGAAACGTTGCTGGTGACTCGCCAAAGTGCCGTGATCATGTCCTAAGTTGCGAGGCCATGATGTCTCTTTTGGCTCAATTCAATGAGCATTCAAAGCTCTCCATGCTGAGGAATGCTACATGGACATTATCAAATTTCTGCAGAGGGAAGCCGCAGCCTGCATTTGAACAGGTTTCCTTTCATATATAAACCAATTTGAAGTGTTTAAAATCTTTTTTCTTAACTGTTTATTAATCTGAGAATGTGTCATTGCATTTGTTGAGCAGACAAAAGCAGCTTTACCAGCTCTTGAGCGCCTTCTGCATTCAACCGACGAAGAAGTTCTCACAGATGCATCCTGGGCTCTCTCATATCTATCTGATGGTACAAACGAGAAAATACAAACTGTTATCGACGCTGGTGTCATACCTCGTCTTGTTCAGCTCTTAGCGTAAGTATTTTTCTTTTAGCAACCAATTCCATATTCATACACATATATCTTAATCTAATCTCGTCATCTGTGTCTTCTTAGTCATCCATCACCCTCAGTTCTGGTTCCAGCTCTCCGTACCATTGGTAATATTGTAACCGGAGATGATCTTCAGACTCAGGTACCAATACTATCCCCAACTGTCTACCTTTTATATATACAAACTGTCTCCTATAGGTTAAATGTATACTTAGTAAATCATCTCTGTTTTCTCCATAACAGGAGGTTATTAGCAGTCAAGCGCTTCCAGGTTTGTTAAACCTTTTGAAAAACACATACAAGAAGAGTATCAAGAAGGAAGCTTGCTGGACGATCTCTAACATTACAGCTGGGAACTCAAGTCAAATTCAAGTGAGTTATTTTCATTAACAAATAACAATGTCGAAAACGCGGATTTTCTTTTATAAAACCAGAAGTCGTATTTTTAGTTGTATTTTAAACACTGAAAAATTTGTTGTGCAGGAAGTGATTCAAGCAGGCATTATTCAGCCTCTGGTTAACCTTCTTCAGAACGGTGAATTTGAAATTAAAAAAGAAGCTGTTTGGGCAATTTCTAATGCAACTTCTGGTGGCAATCATGACCAAATCAAGTAAGGAAAAAAAACACAAAAATCTCATTTTTGTTCTGTCTTTTTAGATTAGCGATTCTTGTTATTGAAACTGTTATTTCGTTGCAGGTTTCTCGTGAGCCAAGGCTGCATTAAACCCCTGTGTGATCTCCTCACGTGTCCTGATCCAAGGATTGTCACGGTGACTTTGGAAGGTCTAGAGAACATTCTCAAAGTAGGTGAAGCTGAGCAGAATCTAGGCAACACAGGAAACGGTAATCTCTATGCGCAGATGATTGAAGAAGTAGAAGGTGTGGAGAAGATTGAGAATCTTCAGAGTCACGATAATAATGAGATTTACGAGAAAGCTGTCAAAATCCTCGAGTCGTACTGGGCTGAAGAAGAAGAGGAGGATGAAATTGGCGGTGTGGATGCTCCTGAGACTTTTCAGGCTTCCGGTTTCCAATTCGGAAACCAAAGTGGTAATGCTCCTACTGGTGGATTCAACTTTGGTTGAAGGTTTATGTAGAATCAAAGATATTCTAAGTTGCTTGAACTTAAGAACAGAGGTCTCTCGTGGTCGTTTCTAAAATTTGTAGGTTTTTTTCTTGGGTCACGTTTAGATTGAATTTGTATTTTTCTATTTTTAGAAGTTTGAATTTTTTTTTTTGTTTGCATTTATGGCGGAGATTAAAGTGTTTTTTTATCTGCTCTACTGTGTGTTTTTGCTCTTCTGCAAAAAAAACATGAAGAGACAAATGAAAAAAAAAAAAAGAGACTTTTAAACTACCAAATTTATGCAGAATCAACATCTACTCGTCTTATTTACACAAAAATCAGTTTTATAGATAAGCTTCGAGTTCCGTCAATGTAAATCTATAATAATAGCCAGTATTAATGCAAAATAATAAGAAAAATAGACAGTCTACAATATCGCAATTTTTTTTTTTTTTTGTCGACCATAAATATCGCAAATTAAATTGCAAATATTTAGTTGAATGTCATATATAATTATATATATTTAGTTAGGTAAAGCGTTGTAATGCAATTTTAATAGATCAAAAAAAAAAAAAAAAAAAAAAAAAAAAAAAATTAAATTTTGCATATATTAATGCGGCAAATGATAAAATAGACTGTCATTTTGTTTTTGACGGCAAAATTTATGTAGTTAGTAGATAAAGAGTTGTTTTACAATTTTAATAGGTCACAGATTCACATTTCACGTAATTGTGTATACCTTTTAATAATTTGAGGCTCTTATGAGTTTTTACTATTATTATTTTATTTTTTTTACCAATAGCGTAATGCAAATTTTGCATATTTTTCTTTCTGGACTAAGATTGACAAATAAAAAAAAAAAATTAAGATGACAAATTTGGAGGCACCGAGCAGCTTCTAAGTTTTTCTAGTCATTCTAAATTAGCCACGTCATTAACAACGAGGCATGTCATGGCCACGTGTCAACACGAGTCTCACGCCTTTGATAACCAAAGGACTAATTATAAAAAATCGCTACTATAAAGTTTTTTAATCAGCGAAAAAAACGCAGCAAAAACAATTGTGAAGAAAGATAGATGATGATGATGCAATCTCGATTATTAGCGTTTGCTTCTGCGGCGCGTTCCCGTGTTCGACCAATCGCTCAAAGGCGTTTAGCGTTTGGATCATCCACGTCTGGCCGCACCGCTGATCCAGAGATCCACTCCGGTAACGATGGAGCTGATCCAGCTATTTATCCGACAGACCCTGAAGTATAAATTTTTCTATTTCTCAGCTTTTCATTAATGTGTTATTCGATCATTAATTTTAATACTCTTTGAATCAAGTTTGTAGTTATCCAATTTATAATTTTTAAATTCAGACCATGTTAAAAATTAATCAATTCGGATGTGAAGATGTTTTAAATTTAAAATAAACAAAAAAAAAATCTCTGTTAAGTGTTATTCCTTGTGTTTCAGGGTATGGATGATGTTGCAAACCCTAAGACAGCGGCAGAAGAAATCGTAGACGATACTCCACGACCGAGTTTAGAAGAGCAACCGCTTGTACCGCCTAAATCTCCACGCGCCACCGCACATAAGCTAGAGAGTACTCCTGTTGGTCACCCGTCAGAACCTCATTTCCAACAGAAACGAAAAAACTCCACTGCCTCTCCGCCGTCGCTTGATTCCGTGAGCTGCGCCGGGCTAGACGGTTCACCGTGGCCAAGAGATGAAGGAGAAGCAGAAGAGCAGAGGCGGAGAGAAGGTGAAACAGCGAGCGACCAAGAGTTTTACAAACACCACAAAGCTTCTCCGTTATCGGAGATTGAATTTGCCGATACTCGGAAACCTATTACGCAAGCTACCGATGGAACGGCGTACGCAGCCGGGAAAGATGTGATCGGATGGTTGCCTGAGCAGCTAGACACGGCGGAAGAAGCTTTGATGAAAGCTACGATGATATTCAAACGCAACGCAGAACGTGGCGATCCTGAAACGTTTCCTCATTCTAGAATCTTAAGAGAAATGAGAGGCGAGTGGTTTTAAACTAAAGACTACAATAAAATGTTGAAAAAGTGTCTGAATAAACTTTTGTCAATTAGCTTCATTGAGACATTTTGGTTCCTTACGAAAGTGAACAAAGCCTCTTTATATCTATCTTCCAAATCTCTAGAAACCCTAAAATCAAGAGAATTTGTTCGAACATTATGGGTTACAGTTATGATATGGTCCAAAAAAGGGTTTTGTTCTTCAATCCAAAGCTGTAAAATTAAAATGGTATCAGATTCCAAAGTTATTGCTTTTGAAGGTTCTTAACAAAAAGTCAAGTTCTTTAAAAAGCCATAGACTTTCTTCTTCATTCTTCCACCATTTGATAAATGGCAACAATTTCTCTCTTCCTCTTAAAAATGGAGTTGTTTCTCTGTTTCGTCACTCTGTTTTTAATATCACAATCTGTTGTTGCATTCAGAATAACAGAGAAACAAGAGATTGAATGTGCAATGTGTTTAGAATGTGAGAATCCATGTGATCAGCCACCTCCTCCATCACCTTCACCTCCACCGCCTCCGCCACCACTAGAAATTCTCTGTCCTCCACCGCTACCACCGCCTCCACCCCCGCTAGAGATTTTCTGTCCACCACCACCTTCTCCACCTCCTCCTTCTCCACCACCTCCTCCTCCTTCACCACCACCACCGTGTAATCACTGCCCGTTACCGCTTCCACCGCCGATGCCGCCGACTTGCAATGAATGTGTTCCGAATAAACCTAGACCACCGATCATTATCACAGCCGCAGATGCGTCCCCGGGGATATCTGCTTCCATCAGTTTAATTGTTGCTCTCGCCTTCCTAGTTTCCTCTCTGTTTCAATAATGTTGTAGCGATCTTCAGCTATTTGTTGTCTCTCTCCGTTATTAATTCTTACATTCATAAAAAGATATTCGATTTCTGGTTCTAGGAAATTATATTTTACTCTCATCATGTAACCCATTGATCTCTCCTTCATTAGCAAGGTCTCTAGTATTTATCATAATGATATTAAACAACAGTGAGATTATAAACTAAACCTTTTGGGTTTTTTTTTTTTTTTTTTAGTTTTGCTTTATCTACGATTTTATTGTCTAAAGTCTAAACGCATAACCATGTGTGTAAACGCATTTTTCTCAATAAGTATATGGAGCAAGTCGGATACTCATCAAGTAGCTATAGTTGTGCCATTACTTTGATTTTACTGTCTCAATCGTATTTTAAGTGCTCGTTACTTTGATTTGACAAATTCTAACAAAAAAACGCAAATATACAAGAAAATCGAAATTTAATTGCTAGTTACTTTGATTTGACAAACCATAAAAAAAACGATGAAGACAGTTGTGACAAACCATATTATTTATGAACTTCTTGAAACCAATGTCGTCGACCATCTGAAAATGTAAATCATGTTAAATATACTTCACCTAAGTTTTACTAATTACTGTATGCAATATGAAAAGTCGTAAGTGTTAGGAAATTAAGATCCAAAAGCCAGATTTTAACTACTAAAAATATTTCTAACCGTGCAGTTTTACATTAAAAAAAAAAGTAAATGGGTACGGAAAGATTTCTATATTGATTTTTAATTAATGGTATTTGATTTGAGATAGACACATGACAGATGATTAATGACGGTTATTTACTGCTGGAAAGTAATCGATAAACCGATAAAAGTAAAAGAAGAAAGTGACAGAAAAGGAGAACCCAAAAAAGCTTCTCTAGTTCTCTTCATCGTTCATATGGTACGTGTTAGATTCTTGAAGCAGAGCAATATGTAAAATTAAGATTCGATTTGTTCAAGTGTGTCACTGTGTCAGTCTTCATCGTTCATTTCCAAGGCAAGAATCGTCATTAACTCATTATCGTTCACTTTAATAAGAGTGCAATACTATTATGAATTAACAAATCTTTATTTTGTAACGTTAACTTTCAATAAAACTTATGATAACGGTAGTTATAAAAAAGCATTATCCGACCCTCAAAAAAGTAGTATTATTATATTTAATCAGCAAAAAGAAGATATGTTTAATACTATTATATAGGGTATCATGTTAGATAATTTATCGGGCACGAAATGTAGTCGGTGTTGGTTAGGTTGGGTCGACGTTTCGGTGAAGCTTCTATATATATTTTGTATTATTTCATCTTCCATTTTGGTTATGTGTGTTGTTATATACTCACTAACCTAAAGTTTAAACTTAAACATGCTCCATGAAAAGAAATCTAAACATCGTTATCTTTTAAGAACTCGAATGCATACTTAAAAAAATTCGAATGCAAATTACACATTGTACAAAATCTACTGTAAAACTGGTAAGTAACAGAAAAAAAGAAAGTACAGATCTTGAAATAGAATCATCACCAGCCTCAAAGAGGACAATGACATTTGCTCTTCACAATATTAATTTTCTTCTTTACTTTCACGTATCCACTTCCACTTGCTTAAATTAATCCACATTTAATCATCAAAAATATTTAAAAAATGTTATTATAGATTTTAAATAATTACCAACCACTATAAATAAAAATATTACACTCCCATTTGCAGTGAAATTAAAAAAAAAAAAAACATTATAACTATTTCTCTCTTCTTCTTCATCTTCTTCTTCCTCTTTAAACTAGAGCACTCAAGCAACGAGTAAAAAGCAGAGGAGAAGAAAAGAGAGAAGGCGCAGAGTAGCATTGACATGCGAAATGTGCCTCTCTGGGTTCTTATCGTACGCCTCTTTCAATTTCTTCTCCACCATGAAAGTTTTCTGATTGCTGTTTCCTTAGAAATTTTGAAGCTTCGTAGTTTCTTCTGCATTCTCGCAATGCATTGGATTACGAGATTCTCCGCCATCTTCTCCGCCGCATTAGCCATGATTCTCCTTTCTCCTTCTCTCCAATCCTTTTCTCCGGCGGCAGCTATCCGATCATCTCACCCCTACGCCGACGAATTCAAACCACAACAAAACTCCGATCACTCCTCCTTCAGAGAATCTCCAATGTTCCGTAACGCCGAACAATGCAGATCTTCCGGCGAAGATTCCGGCGTCTGTAACCCTAATCTCGTCCACGTAGCCATCACTCTAGACATCGATTACCTCCGTGGCTCAATCGCAGCCGTCAATTCTATCCTCCAACACTCAATGTGTCCTCAAAACGTCTTCTTCCACTTCCTCGTCTCCTCCGAGATTCAAAACCTAGAATCTCTGATTCGTTCAACTTTCCCCAAATTGACGAATCTCAAAATTTACTATTTTGCCCCTGAGACCGTACAGTCTTTGATTTCTTCTTCCGTGAGACAAGCACTAGAGCAACCGTTGAATTACGCTAGAAATTACTTGGCGGATCTGCTCGAGCCTTGCGTTAAGCGAGTCATCTACTTGGATTCGGATCTCGTCGTCGTCGATGATATCGTCAAGCTTTGGAAAACGGGTTTAGGCCAGAGAACAATCGGAGCTCCGGAGTATTGTCACGCCAATTTCACTAAATACTTCACCGGAGGTTTTTGGTCAGATAAGAGGTTTAACGGGACGTTCAAAGGGAGAAACCCTTGTTACTTCAATACTGGTGTAATGGTGATTGATTTGAAGAAGTGGAGACGATTTAGGTTCACGAAACGAATTGAGAAATGGATGGAGATTCAGAAGATGGAGAGGATTTATGAGCTGGGTTCTCTTCCTCCGTTTCTTCTGGTATTTGCTGGTCATGTAGCTCCGATTTCACATCGGTGGAATCAACATGGACTTGGTGGAGATAATGTTAGAGGTAGCTGCCGTGATTTGCATTCTGGTCCTGTGAGTTTGCTTCATTGGTCAGGTAGTGGTAAGCCATGGTTAAGACTTGATTCGAAGCTTCCATGTCCTTTAGACACATTGTGGGCACCTTATGATTTGTATAAACACTCCCATTGACACCGGTTTCTGAGTTCGACATATTCATCGGTAAACTCTCTATACAAAACTCTGTTTTGCTTATTGTCTGCGTTTGTTCATCAATAGTGGTGCAACTATAAGTTAGGAATCTTCATTCTTTGTGTTTGGGGGGTTGGCTTTTTTTACTCTTTTAAGCATATGTGAAGTTTTTACCATTTCTGGGTATGGCTATGGCTTTTGTTTTGGCACTCATAACATTACATAAACAAAAAAGATAGAAGCTTTATGATTTGCTTTATAATTAATACTCCATTGTTGGCCAATTGGTGGAGATTGTAATAGTGGGGGAATTGGGTTAGTGGTAGGGCACATTTCTTGCTTCTTACTGGACCTGATGCATTGCGGAACACCATGAGCACACTGATCCAGTGATTGTTTCACCCTTTTTTTTTAGTTTCTTAGTGCATCTAGCTTATAAAGGCAAAAGAGTTTCATAGATAAGCACATATGAGTGGGATTGAGTAATAACTTTAGGATCTCGAATCTTTACCTAGTTTCTGCATTGAACAAGCTATGCATAAGACACTTGTTGATGATTTTTTTTTGTTTCAAAGAATCTGATGATTACCATCTATAACTTACCAGTCACTTTCTGAAACTTTATTTTTTTTGCGGGATCAAATTGCTTTTTTAAAGTTATGGACTTTTTCTTGCATATATGGATTCATAATTGCATTGTACAGAATCACAATCTCATCTTAAGTTGGGTTTTGTTTGTTTTAACCAGCCATGAGGACTAAACCAGAGATTAGCGGAGTCATTGGTCCAGACCGATTGGTTCAACTGGAAACAATTCTAAAGAAGATGAGAAAACCTTGCCGGAAGAGTACTATAGTAGTGTTGCTTCAGACAGATTGGATAGACGGTTTCGAAGAGAGAAAGTGTTGTATAGGCGGTTGAATATGTTCTTGTGGGGAGAAAAAATAAAAGTATAGTTAGGTTAAAGAGTTTTTGTTGTTTACTATTGATTCTGAAAGTAATTTTGTGCAAATACTAGTCGTACTTTGGTTCTCAAGTTTAAAAAGATGATTTACCTCTCTGTCTCGAGCCTGCTTAACATAACCTTATATATGGTTAAAGATGTTGCTTTTTTATATTCGAAATGTCATGTGGCTGATGTCTTCTTACTCTGTTTCCGACTAACCAAACAGCATACATGTGTGACCAAGCAATGGCAATCCTTACACTGCATTTTTGTAATCACCAAAACTCTGTTCCTATTTGCTTATTCTCTGTGGTCTGTGCATTGTAATAGACCATCCCCGGTAGCAATCCCACTATTAATGGCTCTTTCTTGTAAATACAAGACTTGCAGACATAATACTAACATCAAAGAAACAGTTTTGTGGTTTGCATAACAATCATTTGGGTCAATACCTTCAAACTTCTTAGGGAACTCAACATAGCAGATTCTATCACCTATTCACCTCCACGATCAAGCAAGAAGAACATTCCTTCCCTCATAGCCGTGGAGTTGCAGGTGTTAGTGGTCAGAATCAAGATTGAGGATGAATGGCTCCATAAACAGGATCAGCATTAGGAGGAACAGAATTCCAGAGATCGTAGAAGCTTCAAAGAAGGCAAAACTTGCTTATTCTTCCTGTTCTCGAATATAAGCATCAAGGAGTTAGTTGCCGGTCCAAAGAAGGAAATCGGGTATTGATCCTTTTGGAGCCCAATTATGTGAAAAGGAAACAATCTTAAGTTTACAAAAGAAAAAGGAAATAACAATCGAAAGTTTCCTTTTTGTTTTGGAAGAAGCTAATGCTTATAAATAAACGCCTGAGAGAATGCTAATCTCCAACATCACTCATTCTCTCTTCTTCCTTGAGATATCAATATTCACTCTTTCTCTCTTCTCTCTTCTTCTTCTTCTTATTCGGTACCAAAACAAAAGCATTCTTCCATCTTTCATTCTTCATCTTTCATTATCTCTTCTCCGTAAGATTGATGGGAGCGGAAAATATAATCTCGTTTCGTAATTTGATCTCCATCCTATGTTGTAACTCATCTTCACTCAATCCAAACGATTTCAAATCCGGCCAACGACGGGCCACCGAAACGCTTTCACCGACGGCCAAGGAGAGCACCAAGACGGCCAAGGATGCGACAGCGGGAAAGAGGACAACGATGAGAGAGACAAAGAGAGAATGTGTTTCCATGGCTGTGATCATGATGAAAGATGTCTCCTCAGGGTGATCGATTAGTCTCTGTTTCGTCGAACAAGGTACCTCTCTTAATTTCCTTTTCTTCTTTTTTTCTTTTTTTTTTTTTGTCAACAGCTTAAATTAAACGCTCAAAAGAGTCATTCCTGCGGAATGTTGTTTACATAAGTGATGTGAAGCGGTTCGGTACGAACTTGTCGAGCCAATTTATCCGCTTTTACATTTGCGCTACGAGGAATTAAAGATAAAGAAAAACTTGAAAATTCTTCCCTGTCACTCTGAAAGTCCTCCAGGTACACTGAAAAAGCCGGCCATTCGGTAGGAGAAGACACCATCTTCACCAAATCTGAACAGTCTGTAAAGAAAGCTACATCTTGGTTGTCAGCACCAATCATACACTTCATCGCCCAAAGAAGAGCTTCGACTTCTGTATGTAGAGGAGATAGACTTCTACGGATGTTGGCAGCTCCCATGGTTGGCATCTCTCCATTTGATGATGTACAATACCATCCTGTTCCTGAAAAAGTATCGGTTCCTTTCCATGATCCATCTATGAAACAACGATATCCTGAATAGTTAGAATCCAGTGAGGTTTCCCTCACTCGATTTCGATTTTCATTATCGAAAAAATCATGGTTATCAGTATGAAGCTCAATTTGAGCTAACTGCCACGATTGCGCCTCTTTCTCCGCAAAGCGTAAGATCTCTAATGGATCTTTATCCACATTGTCAAAGAATTTTTCATTCCTTGCTTTCCAAATGTACCAGATTATCCATGGATAAGAAGATGAATCTACCTCTGAAGGTATTCTCCAAAATAAGTGATCCAAGTTCTCGTAAATAGAAGCCGTAGGGAAAATTCCCGGTACCGAAGGAATTTGAGAAAGAGCCCAAATTTGTCTCGCTGGATGGCATTCAAAAAAATATTTTGATTTTAGTATTTTAATTATTGATTTTGTTTTTTAATGTTTTTTTATAAATTTTAAATTTTTTAATTTTGTGTAAACTAATTGGATACAACATCCAAATCCCTAAGAGGTGTTCTAGGTTCAATATGGTTTACACATAATTAAATTTTTAACACTTGTTTTTTTTTAAATGTTTTGTTTTGTTTTTTTAAATGTTTTGTTTTTTTTTTTGGTTTTTTAAGTGTTAAATTTTTTTAATTTTGTGTAAACTAATTGGATACATCATCCAAACCCCTAAGAGGTGTTCTAGGTTCAATATGGTTTACACATAATTAATTTTTTAACACTTGTTTTTTTTTTAATGTTTTGTTTTATTTTTTATTTTTTTATGAGTGTTAAATTTTTAATTTTTGTGTAAACTAATTGAATACATCATCCAAACCCCTAAGAGGTATTGTAGGTTCAATATGGTTTACACATAATTTAATTTTGGGGGATTAGCAAAAATACCCCTTTTCTCATGCCCCTTTTCAAAAATGCCCCTTTTAGATGTCCATTTTCAAAAATGCCCCTTTTTAAATCTGAAATTTTTATAAAGTTTTATTAGGTTTATAAGGTACTTATGGATTGTAACTACTATTTGAAGACTCGATCCAAGTATTTATAAGGTTTTATAAGGTGTTTTTAAAGGTTTTACAAGTTATTTTAAAGGATTTTTAAGGTTTTTCAAAGGTTTTACAAGATATTTTAAAGGTTTTTAAAGGTATTTAAAATGCATTTATAAGGTATTTATAAAGTATTTATAAAATTTTAGATACATAGAAATGTAGTTTGTGTATGTTTTAATAATATTACATACATATTTGGGTAAATCTTATATTTTTAAGAGCATTTTTTATAAGATTTTTAAAAAGGGGTATTTTTGAAAAGTGGCATTGAAAAAGTGGCATTATTAACAATTTCCCTTTAATTTTTAACACTTGTTTTTTGTTTTAAAAGTTTTTTTTTTTTGATAAGTGTTAAATTTTTTAGTTTTGTGTAAACTAATTGGATACAACATCCAAACCCCTAAGAGGTGTTCTAGGTTCAATATGGTTTACACATAATTAAATTTTTAACAATTGCTATTTTTTTAAATGTAATGTTTTTTTTTATATAAGTGTTAAATTTTGTAATTTTGTATAAACTAATTGTTTTAGTTATACAAAATAATTTGGTTTTTTTAAATGTAAGTGTTATTGCGTGGATAACAAACCAAACATTACATCCATTATTTAGGATTGGTCTACTAGATGTTATAAGTTCAATATGTTTTTAGTTAATGTAAATTTAACGATTAAACTAAATTTTAAAGATGTTTTTGCAAATAATGTTTTAAATATACAACTTTGTTTTTTTTCATTTAGATACTTCATTTTCATATCAAGCTGTGAAAACATAGAGAAATGTGGTCCATGTTATTGTTATTTTGGTTGAGTCGAAACTATTTTTTACGTTAAAAAACAAACTTGTAAAACTCAAAAGATGTTTTTGCAAATAATGTTTTAAATATACAACTTTGTTTTTTTCATTTAGATACTTCATTTTCATATCAAGCTGTGAAAACATAGAGAAATGTGGTCCATGTTATTGTTATTTTGGTTGAGTCGAAACTATTTTTTACGTTAAAAAACAAACTTGTAAAACTCAACCTCTGGTAATTCGAATGTATATATTTTATAAGTGACTGTAATAAGGATTCGAATCTTTACCTGTTTCTGCATTGACACTTCTTGGTCACTTTTTTTGTTTCGAAGAATCTGATGATTAATTATCATCAACCTTAGTAATGGCTTTGAAACAAATGTGAAAAAGATGTAACTTAGCAGTCACTTTGTAAGAGTTTTGGACCTTTTCTTACATATTTGGATTGTTAATACTTAATTGCAATGTTCAGAGTTCAGACTCACAATCTCATCTAAGTTTGGTTTGACCAGCCATGAGGACTAAACCGGATTTTCATTGGTCCAGACTTAAACCATTAACAAAGTAAGAAATTGAGACTTTACTTTGAAAAATCGTAATTATAATATCTGATTACAAACATGAAGCCTAGAAAGAAGAACTTTCATGCCTTGTACCACAAACAAAGAAAATCAAGGGAATTGAAACTGCATATAGTCTTGTTTCCCTGAAGGAGGGTTAATATAAACCCAAAGCAAAGACACAATAATCGACAACAAACCTGACCACACAAACACTATCGTCGGAACTCTGCCTCTTCTTCCCATCAATCCTTTAGCAAACGGATACAGATGACAAAGCACCCAAAAGCTGAAGAACACTCCTCCAACAAGCTTACTCCATTGCGGAAACGGACTGTACAGAGTCCTCGCGATCCCCACCGCAATCGCAATCATATTCACCATCATGATCGTCAATGGAGGAACCATCAAAAAGCTCCATTTCACAGCATACAGATCAGCAAACTCATCCTCTCCTTCTTCTGGTGTAGATGACTTGGAAGTCAAGGTAAACGAGATATCGACTCCTGCAATTACCTTGAGAAGACCTTGAAGAACAGCTGCAGGGTGTGCGCTTGTACCTCCAATTACCCAGAACTGCTCATTTCTCCACCATTCATGGAGAGTTATGCCTGACCATTTGATCTCAAGGAGTGATAACATACAGAGTGTGAGTGTTATCGAGAGGAGGTAGATCAAGAACGTTATGTCGAGTGATTGAACTATGAATTGACCCGAGAAGAGCGAAACCGCAGGGAGAATGCAGTAGACGATGAGGAAAAGCGATGTGAATGGATACATTCCAACATTGAAGTAAGCCACTCTCTGCAAAAACTTCATCCTTCTGGTTGCAAAGATCGCATTGTTCCTAGAGAAAAAGATCTCAACAGATCCTGTTGCCCATCTCAGAACCTGGTGAAGCCTATCCGTTAGGTTGATTGGAGCTGTTCCACGGAAAGCGTCCCGCTTTGTCACGCAATAGATTGATCTCCATCCTCTGTTGTGCATTCGATATCCAGTAACTACATCTTCAGTCACTGATCCATAGATCCATCCAACTCTTTTACCCCACTCAGTTTTGTCCTCGTAGAAGCAAGATATCACACTGATTGCTTCAGCTACAGTGGCTGCATCAAGCGGTTCACGTGGGACAGCAAGTGAGCCAGCTGGTCTACTGTTCTTGCCTTTGCCTTGCAAGTCTTGTAAGAGTCTCCCTTGGTATTCAGCAACCGGGATTGAAGCAACAAAAGAGTTTGAATTACCAAATCTCTTTGGGAGAAGCAGAGATTCAATATCTCCATCATCATTCTCTTCTTCGTTGTATTCTCCATTCATAGGCAAAGAAACTTCATCGTCCTTCTTCATCACGGCTTTTGGTCTCCTCAGCGATATCTTGACCTTTCTTCTTCCAAGCCAGCCATGATGTTCAGTTGCTCTCGGCGGGCTAAACCCGTAGAGAGCTGTTCTTCGGAAGATACAGCCAGTTCCCACATACATTGGACCTTGAAGTCCATCCAAAGCTCTCATACTAACATCAAAGAAGACAGTGTTGTGGTTTGCATAACGATCATTTGGGTCAATACCTTCAAACCTCTGAGGGAACTGAACATAGCAGATTCTATCGCCACCACGATCAAGCATGAAGCACATTCCTTCTCTCAAAGCCATGGAGTTGTAGATGTAGTGGTCACAATCAAGATTGAGGATGAATGGGCCATTAGACATTATTGCGCTGGTTCTAACCAAAGCATTCATGGCTCCTGCTTTCTTGTTGTGATCATAACCCGGCCGCTTCTCTCTGGACACATAGACTAGCATTGGTAGCCTGATGTCAACGTCTGTTGTATCAATTAAGTTCTCAGCATCTGCTTCTGCTCCATAAACTGGTTCTGCATTTGGAGGAGCCAACATTGCCTGCAGCAACACACAGTATATTAGAACTCATATTTTAAGACAAACCATATAAAAACATGAAACCAGTTAGACAATTAGCAAACAATCTTGACAAAAGAAGTTACCTGAATGATTCCAGCATGATCTCCTCGGGAATTATCGGATTCTCCAGAGGACCAAGTCCCTGGCCAGTGAGAACCATCTGACATCCAAGTGGCCTTTGGAACTTTAACAGTTTCTTGAGGATTGTTTCCCATCATCAATTCCATCTGTTTCTTCTTAGCCCTTAGCTCTTCGTGCACGTTATAAGCATCAGACCTTCTCCTTATCGCCTCAGGCAATGAGTTGATTCTGACCTTAAACTCATCATACTCTCTCTTCACTCTCCTCCTTTCCCTCACAAAATCCAGCCTCACTTTGTTCTTGAGAAAGTTACGCTTCTGTCCAAAGTAGGCCTCAGGGTTCCTTGGCTCTATATTGTGTTTCCTGCAGAATGGCACCCATGTACTTGCAAAGCTAGCTGTTTGAGCCAAGGCTTCGAATGTTAGCAAAGCTCCTCCATCGTCTGATAAGTAGCAAGCAAGTTTCTCCACAGGGTAATCAACAGCTAGGATCGAAAGAATGGTGTTGGCTGTGACCAGAGGCGGTTCTTTCTCAGGGTCTGCAGTTGAGACAAACACATCTATACCCGGAAGATCAGATCTTCCTTTGGGGTTCCTGAGGTTAGGAGATTCAAAGCGTTCTTTAAGAACACCTAAATCAGTTAATCTGTTAACCGGACAGAGTTTTGGAAGCTGATCCAAAAGCCAAGACAAGGCAAACCAAAGCTCACAGGTCGTTGACATTCCCCACAACCACATTGCTTCTCGATTTGGGTGGCGAACCCTCCATGTCAGGAACAGACCAAGAGCCACCAGACGCAGTGCAATGAGTAATCTGTTTCGTCACACACAAGAAAAATCAAAACTTTAGCAAATGCAAATGCTATAATCCAACAGTAAATCAATTCCATCATCATAATTGAGCAAACATTAAAGAAAAACATACTTAATCAAGAAACAGCTATAGATAAAGCAAGTTCTTTTACCTGTAAGGACTGATAATTGCAGCAGAGACACTGACTTTCCTAGTAAGAGGTCTCTTGCTTCTCTCCCCAAACTCCGGTGGCGTTTCATACCCGTTACCACCACCACCCGACCCGATTCCATACCCATCTTTAGGCCAAACAGCGTTCCCATACCCATAAGTACCTTTAGTCTCAAACAACCACCGAGTGTGATCAAAGTCACCAGCTTGATTCTGCGCTTTAAACGACTTCACAACCGAAAGCCTCTTGTCAAGCTTTGATTCACCCATCTGAGGAAGCGGTTTCGCCTCATCTTCTTCGTCTTCTTCCTCGGTTTCTGGATCATCGTTTACATCCCTGTAAGGCTCTTTGCAACCAGGACAATTACCTCCACCACTTGTGATACAATCAAAGTAACAATCTCTACAGATTTTGAAACCACACTCACATCTCCCATGAACAACTTTCTCATCACAACCTTTTAACCAACAGATCTGACCTGATTTCTTCTCCGGATCAGCTCGATCCATAGAGCAATCAATTACATGACCACGAGTCACCGATTTAAACCCACCGGTGAAAATCGTCCCAGAGAGGAAACTTTTGTTATTTGAATTCCCTTTTAGCATCTCATCTTCTTCACCCATACCACTCTCCTGTGAAGCGAACACCGTTTGATGATCCGGCGTAGGTGGAATATGAACAGTATAGCTCAAAACGCACTCGGAATTAGTCGTCTCCGCCGTTAGATCTTCCACAGACATAGAACAGTATCTTCCTTCACCACCACTAGATCTCCGATTTCCGCCGCTAATGGAAGTACGACGCGTGGCTCTTGAGCTTAGAGGAGAGTTTTGATTGTTGATAACAGAGGCGCGTGGGATAGGACTCGTCAATCCTAAGCTTCTATCTCCAGATCCTTTACATGGTGTCACCGTTATAGTCACCGGAGAAGAAGAACAAGCTGCTGATTTCACCATTCTCGGTTCACAATTAGCAGTGAACCACAAAAATCACGAGAGAAAAAAATCAAAGAGTAGATCTCAAACTGAAATCAGAAACTTAGAAGAAGAGATTTTGAATCTAAGGAAGAAGAAGAAGAAGCTGAAGAAGAAGCTAGTACAAAGCAGAAGAGCATTATAATTTTCAAAATTTAGAGAGAGAGAGATATAGAGATATAAAGGAGAAAGGTGTTGCTATAAACGGTCGATAGATCTGAGCCGTTCAGTTTCTTCACGTTGCTTCATGTGAGATCGGACGGTGATTATCCAATCCAAACGGTAAGTTTGAAAGATTATGTGGGACCAAACGATCTAATAAAGAAGAAAAGTCAAATAAACGGAAAAAATAAAAGAAAAAGGAGTTTATCTCTCTCAACTTTCCGTAACGGTCAAATAAATTTATATTGGAGGAGCTGATTAAAAATAGTAATATGCTTTTTATCATCCCATGTGATTTGATAATTTTGAACTCATTGGTACTGATACAAATATTATTTGCTCATCATCGCATGGGGTTTGATGATTTTGAACTCATTGGTATATAATTTTGATTAGTATTATTATTTTATATATACTACTCGAGTAGATCATTATTCCTTGTGATACAGTGGTAATTATATGCTTAAATTTTGTGTACTCATAAAATTCAAGAGATTTGAATTCATACTATAAAATGTTTTCATCTGTATATTCAACTCTGTAACAAATTTGAAAATCAAGACAAGTTACTATGATCATAAATAAATGGAAACGATAATTGAAAAGGAGAAGAGATATAATTAAAAATGACTAATGTTTTTTTTAATTAGTTTTTTAACGTTTTTTAAAACGCCGAGACAAACACGATAACGACGTTTAAGTGCTTTCAAAATCGAGACCGAACCTATATAATAGTTCTTAGGTCTCGTTACATACAATATACTACAAACAGAAGATTCGCTGCACATACTTACAAGAATGACACACGTCATTAGGCACACAACACAACACCCTAATCTTCTTTCTTCTCCATTTCTTCCACTGCTTTGTATGCCGATACAAAAAACACACTCTGATTCTTCCTCAAGAACCTGCGTTATCATTTGGTTTTTATCATATTACTATAAATACCTGTAGAGTGTAAAGCATTAAGTAGGAGACAATAAGAAGAAACCTGAGAATATCAACAAAGTTGTCCTGCAATTCCTTCAATGTCTCTTCTGCCATATTCACATGTACTAGCAACTCCGGCAATTTCACTGCAAGAACTCAATATTTAGGCTTTGATAACAAAGACAAAGTGGTCTTGGTGTGTATTTCTATAGGTTTGATAAGAACTAGCAAATCATTCAGGATATAAAATGGTGTTTATAGATTAAAAGAAGGGCCTTACCGAAGAGTCGTAACAAATGCTCTGCTCCGTACACAGTTGAGGGAGAAACATCCGCTGATACGGATTCCTCGTATTGCTTCCGTTCATTGTTGTAAAGCAACATCACCGGTAAAGCTTTGTCAAAGTAGCAACGCAAACCTTTCAGAATTTCCTCTAATGAATCAGTTACCCTATATAGACTCACCAAAGAAAGTAATAGATATATCAGAAGCTTGGAATACTCTTATCCGTCATATAAAATCTGGCCACTATCAATGGAGCATCTACAGATGATTTATACTCTCTTAAGTATATGAGAACAGCAACAAAGGAGATTAACAGTGTAAGTGTTGGAAACTGACAACAGAAAGAAACTATAATCCACGAAGAGCTTACCTGCTATGTTTCTTCATTTGGCTGTCAATGTACTTCTTTAAGATGTCATCCACATTTGGAGAACGCGGAAGTTGCACAAGCTGCTCAAATAATTCCCAAACATGAGGTAAGATAAATTCCTTAATATATGGACCTAATAAAAGCATATGAGACATTCACTACCTTCTGCATCTGAGTAACAAATTCATAATCGTCAATTAGTTGCTTCCTTAATGCTGGTGGAATATTGAAACTTAAAAGATTGTCAGAGGGAACCACATTCTTCTCCTGAATTCAGCAAACAACAAGATTCAAGTAAAACTCCCCTAATAAAAAATAACCCTTGATATTTGAAAGCTGAAAGATTAAGCAAATACATCCACTAATGGAGCAATTACCGTATCAACAGAATCTTGCTTCCGCTTTCTTCCTCTAGCAACTGCCAAAAGTAAGAAAATTTTGGACAAAATATCCACTGACACTATATCAACTAAACCTGGCCTCATTACAGCATTATTAACACAATAAAAACAAAAGATGTGTATGTATACTTTAATCTCTACAACTTCTACTTAGTCAACAAAGAATAAAGCAAGCAAGACCAAAAGAGAGTCCCTGATACAGACTCTGAATATCCACGAAAGCAGCAAGAAAGAAGTTCATCGAGACAAGAATATGTAAAAACAAACAAAGAAGAAGCTGACTGACCATTAGGGCTTCTAGGTTTCATCTTTGAAACTCTCCAAGCCATAGCACTCTTAATTCCTTGCTGCTTCAAACCCTGTTCCTTCTGTTTCTCAATATTCTCCTCTGAATGTTTCAAGAGACAGTCCAGACTTATCCATTCGTCCCAACTATCATCGTATAAAAGAGATACAAGATTCAGACCTTTGATATTATCAAAAAATTGAAGCTTGGCAAACAAATCAGTAAATAATCATATGAAGAATTCCCTTTTTTATAAATAGGTTAAAACGATTTCAAACCGATAAGAAGACGGTAACTATATTGAAGGAAGCTCAAACCTTTTGTTCCAACCCTGCCAAAAGAAATAAATTTACATCTTCAAAACAAATAGAAACAAAGTAGCTCAAAAGAAATGATTTTATTTAACTTTTTGATTGTGCAAAGCTACTTACAATGTAATGCACAAAATACTTCCATTCATTGTCTTTAAATTCAACTTTAAGAACCTGAGAATATAAAAAAATAAAGAACAGAAAAACGATCACAGACATAAAGCTCACAAGTAGAGAACAAGACTCTAATTCAAGAATAGAGAGAGTGTGTTTGACTTACCTTGGCTTCGTAGAAGCAATCACTGTGTTTGGCTAAAACTCTCTCTCCTTCTTCGAAGTGACCGGGAGGAGCAGGTAGAAGAAGAAGAGGCAAGTCTTCTCCGTCACAATCAGTGTTGGTCTCTGTATCAGTACCAGAGTCCCGTCGTGTGTCTCCGATGAAATCATCGGTTGTAAGATCCGTCTCGGCGGCGGCGCTAGGGCTTCCCATCTAAAAAAGAAGAGTTTAGGGATTGCAATGGCGGCTTAAGAGCCCTTTCGTCTTCTTCCACGGCTTGTCTCACGTCGAAGCGACAAGGTAAATGACAAAAAAAAAACTCACTCAAATTTGTTGAATCTCAACGCGGCTTTGTCTGAAAATTTCCGGGAAAATTGGGGATTTTTCTATGTCAGAATCTCAAATTTCTCAGATTTTAATATGGGCTTTTATAATTAGGCCTTTAAGCCCATTTAAATAATTTCAAGTCAGGCCTTTACTGTTATTAACTTGGGGTGCAATGCAATAACATTAGCATTCTTACAAGAAAAAGACAGAAACACCCCAGAGGTGGCTGAGAAAGTGGCTCGGTACAACTGAAGGGTATATTAGTAATTTAGCTTAGCACCACCCGAAGTATTCTTGTCCATTAAGTCTCGGCGGATTAAACAAAAAAAAAGGTCAGGCCTTTGGAGGAGTAGTTTCTTGACATTTTCTATATCTCACACACAATTGGGTATTTAGCTGACACGACGAAGGAGGTCTCAATAATCTGAGATTTTTATAAAAGCTCCGATTCGTGGAGATTCATAAATCAGATGGAGGACGATATGTGGTGCGTTAGCTCATCTGGTTCTTCAAGAAGCTATCGATCAGAAACTGCTGCTAAGTATCAATCAGGTTTATTATCAATTTTCTTTCAAACTTCATTTAGGGTTTATGATTTTAGATTGGTCTGAATTGGGTTTCGATTGAATTGGGTTCTGTTTGGTCTCTTTGGGTAGTTGGTCGTTAAGTTAAAAATCGTAGCTTTACGTTTGCTTTTAGATGAGAGAAGACTTTTTTTTTCTTAATGGGTTTTTACTTTTGTTCTCGAGTTAATTAGCGGCGAATATTTCAGGGCCTTATCTAGATTTGGAAGAGTTTGAAGAAGTTGACGATATAGCAGTGGAGTACCCATGCCCGTTTTGCGCGAGTGGTTATGATTTAATTGAATTGTGTCACCATATCGACGAAGAACATCATCTTGAAGCTAACAATGGGGTATGTGAATTCACTTCCTGTCTCTCCTGCGTTTTCCATTTCACACTCAAGCTTCACATGAAGCAGTTTATACAGCTTAGTTATTCGGATTGTGGGAAACATGGCTTCAATCTATAATTTGATTAGGATTTGTTTAGATCGAGGCTTTTAAGATTCTGATTGCTATTGCGAATAGTTTCAAAAGAGAAACATGCCACTCCTATCTTAGGTTACTATTTGAGTTGACATAACTCTCCATTGATCCGTTTAAGGTTTTAGGATATTAATACTTTTGACATTTTTTTGGCTTTACATGCTTGCTTTAGAGAGTAGGTAATGAATTCTTGGATTTGAGTTAAGTAGGACTGTTTTGATCGATGCTTTTGGGAATCCAATTTCAGTTAAGAATAGTTTCAACGATCTTCAACGAATATTAAGTCTTAAAATCTCTCTTGTTGAAGTATTGATTGGCTTCACGATTTCAAGAAATGAATATTTAATGGTGTGATGGAACATTATTTTTCTGGTTCTGTGAATATTCATGTGGTAACATCATCTTACAATTTGTTTGTGGTTTTTGTAGATATGTCCTGTTTGTAGCAAAAGGGTGAAGATGCATATGGTGGATCATATAACATCACATCATAGAGATGTCTTGAAGATATCCTTTTTCATTCTTTTCAAAACCTTTTTAAGTCAAATTTCCGTCTCTATAATGAATGTGATTTATTTGAAATTCCTTGACCGATAACTTTACAGTGAGCAGAAGGAAATGTCGTACAGGGAAGATCCATATTCATCTGATAAATATTTTCAACCACCTCTTGATGAGTCGCCACCATCTAGGAATCATCATCATCGTACCTCTAATTTTGTTGTTTCCGATCAGTTTTTATCATTCATCGACAATTCTGCATTACCAAATCAGACCAAGCTTGTGCAGCCTGATGCAAGTGTAGAAGACAAGAATCCGATTAAGGATTCGTCAACAGCAAAAGAGGGGACATCGTCGTCTCCTTTATCGGATAGTGATAAATTGGAGAAGGCAAAGAAGTGTGAGTTTGTACAGGGACTATTGTCATCAGCCATGTTTGGTGATGAATGTGACTTCTTCTGAGTAAAAAAAAGTAAAATAAAGATGTGAAGTCGCCAATGGGAAAGGGCAGGTGATTGTCATTGTTGTAATTTATTAAGCTCTATTTATTTATATGCATCTTTTTTACAGACATAACACTAGCTTTAGTCTTATAATATAAGCTGATGAGTTTTCAGTTTGTTTCTTAACAAGATTATTATCGCAGAGCACCGTCCTTGCAAAGTTCTTTCCTGCATCTAGTTAGATTTGGGTATCAATATAACAATAGTGTGCTATATAGTCAACAAGCCCGTCTAGCTCAGTTGGTAGAGCGCAAGGCTCTTAACCTTGTGGTCGTGGGTTCGAGCCCCACGGTGGGCGATACAACTTTATAAAAGCATGCTGTTTTTAACACGCTAACGAAGCCAGTTACCACAACGTTGTTTAACTTACCACTGCTTTATATAATAACCTCAGAATTTTGTCCAATTGTCCGTATTAATATCTTCAACGCATATCCAAAATCACACACATTGGTTTATTGGTGGTGTCATGGTGTGTGACACACATTAGCAGGAGTCGAGTAAATGTGACTACACTATATTTATGGAAGTTTTTATGACTTTTTTCTTCGTCTAATTGTCTTGACAAACACATATTCTCTCGTAATAGTAATAAAAACAAGAAGAAGAACATTGACTCGCATATGAGTTGTGAAATACTTAAGCTATTATTGAAGAGGGAGGCTTAATCCAGGGGCGGAGCTAATCAATGGGTAGGGGATCAAAAAATTTGTTATAAGGTAAGTTACTAATAAATTATTAGATGTTAAAAAAAAAAAAAAAAAAAAAAATTATTATTAGATGTTTTGCTATAATAGATCCATGTTGACCCCTATGCCACATGATCATTTTCTACTTTTGACCCCATTTTATTTTTCTTTTTTATTTAACATTAATTTTCCTTTCATTTTGTTTTGGGTTTTCCTAAGAAATGATTATAAAATATCTAATATTTTCTTAGATATTAATAATTTTATTCTTATTAGATATCCTGTTTTATTTTTTTCTCGTACCTTGTTTTCAAAATTCTTGCATATATTTTTGTAAAAGGTCATAAATCAAGATAAATATAACAACTAATTAATCTCCACAATATACTATAGATTTGATAAAAAAAATTATTTTGAGAGAAATACTTAACATAACTGAAAGTAAAATAAAAATATGAAATACGTGTATCATTTATTGAAAAAAAAGAAGCATTTTAAAAAAAAACTTATCTTTTAAAACTTAGTTTTAGTTTTAATTTAGGTGAAAAAATAAATTTCTCTAGACCATTTAAACAATAATTCATACTTTGAATATATCATTAAATATTAATATATAATTAAATTAATTAATTAAATTAATATATATCTAGGCTTTATCTAAAAGAAAATGACAAAATACCATGGTATTGGTATGTATTGTAAAAGCTAGAAAAAAACATGGGAGTGGGTGGTTGTTACTTGTTACTGTGTTAGTAGTGTTCAATGAATTGGCGCTTACAAGTTGGTGGTACGTAATACCTCCCCTGATTTTTTTTTCTTCTGACAGTGATGTTTTTCATATGTTACTCTGAAATTGTTATTAGTGTTTGATTAATGTAGATAATTGAAATGAAAACATTTCAGTATCGTTTAGGTTGATATATGACAGTTATTATTAAATAATGCTTCTACTGAACAATAAACAAATAGATGATCAAATTGTTTTCAATAAGAGCATCCACAGTGGGGTAAGTGTGAGTGTGGGTGTGAAATTTTTTTTATTATTATAATTTAAGGAGAGAGAAGAGAGAGAGAGAAAGAAAGAGAGAGAAAGAGAGAGAGTGTCTTACACCCGAGTGTAAAGTTACACCCGGGTGTGAGGAGAGAGACAACTTTTCTCTTATTTTCGATTATTTTAATAGTTACACCCGGGGAGAAAATGCGCCATTGCGCATGGCCTAAGGCCCTGATATATGACAGTTATTATTAAATAATTGTTGTAAACATGGTTTCAATTTTCACCAAATGGCTTTAAATTTCCTAACGTCGATTAGATATTCCGTTGATAGGTATAAATTAACAATTAGTGCTAATGCTATGGATGGATTTTTTAATTGTGTATGATGAACGAAAAACATTAAGAAACCAAAAAAAGAACAACTTCTTGCAATCTGTTGAAACACTGTAAACTAAAAATCTGAAAGCATAAAGATTAACTGACATAAGTTATGTTCTTTGCGAAAATAAAAGTTATTCCACAAACGCATTCGATAAAACATTCAAAACCTTCTTCAGAGTCAAATCCGTGAACTGATGACGATATAGCTTCTCACTATATATCCTCTCTTCACTTCTTAGACTTCTTCTTCGGTACACTGCACAAGCAAAGACCCATACATGATTTAGGTATCTTAACCATTTTGACACAAAACTCAATTTACAACACAATTGAGATCATCAGACTTACTCTGCAGTTTGAGCAGGTGTAGCAGCAGGTGCTGGTGCAGCTACAGGCGCAACATCTCCACCGGGACCCTACATCAACCAATCCACAACACATAAGAATCTGTGATCGTAATCAGTAAATCTTATAAAATGGTAAAAAAGTTTAAAGTTCTGACCTTAGCTAAACGCTCCTCTCTCCTAGCATGCTTCCTTTCTCGGCTAGCCTTGTTCTTTGCCCTCTTAGCCTCAAACTGATCAGACAAAGTCTTCTCTCTAGCCTTCTCAGCCTTAGACTTGTGGATACTCTCCATCAAGACACGCTTGTTCTTGAACACATTACCCTTAACACGCATGTACATGTCATGGTACATATGCTTGTCAATCTTCTTCGACTCTCTGTATTTCTTCAACAGACGCCTCAGAACACGCATCCTACGCATCCACAGTACCTTTGTTGGCAACCTAGCTTCACGGGTACCCTTCCTCTTACCTTTTATCAATCATACACAAGCAAGGACAAAAAATCAGGGTTAAACAATGCCATTAAGCCTTCAAAATCGCGAATAAACAGAGAGATCCAGAGTGTTGAAGTATATACCGTATCCAGAGTGACGACCCTTCATCTTGGCAATCTTCATTTTGCGAGCTCTGGAACGAGAGTGAATCTTGGTTGGCTTCCTGATGATGAAACCATCCTTCACAAGCTTTCTGATGTTTTGGCCTACGTTCAGTTCAAAATCAAGCATCAGCTTCTCAACAAAATAGAGCTATAAAAAGATCATCAACTATATAACAACAATCCTTGAAATGGAACATCATACAAATCCTCAGTCTACTAAGAACCAATATCATAGTTCTACAAGGCCAATAACTAGAGAAATGAAACCTACAAGCTCTAAATTTGCAGATCGGAAACAAACACAGTGATTTTCAACACCTAATATCATCTACCACCGTCGCAGATAAACACAGGACAAAAATAAACAATAGCTACGAAGGTAAAAGCTAAAGGATGAAGAAAAAAAGCAAAAACGTACGGGAATTGGCCATGGAGATGTCGGAGCTTTCATTGGGATCGAGCCAAACTTTGCCCTTCCCGCACTTCATGACTGATGCGGCGAGCCGCTTCTGGAGCTTCAGAGAAACCATTTTTGCTTCTCCCCTTTTCTGGAGATTGGTGTGGCGGAGAACTGATTAGCGAACCAGACGAAAAGAATTTATATACCTCAATGTTTCTAGGGTTTCCTCCTTTTCGAGAAGTCTATTGGGCTTTAATTCAAAATGGGCTTTTTTAAAACCCCATTATAAGCCTTTTAACGAGTGACTTTATAAATTAATTTCATTAAGGTTGAGAAACACAAATACACAATTTTGAAAAAGCATGCTTTAGACCTTATCGTTTTATATTTAACTGTAGATTATATATGAAAAATATTTTATAACTATGTAAAACACAATGGTTATCTTTGTAAGGTATTAACATGTTTCAACGCAGCAATGAGAATTGTGTGTGTGTGTGTGTGTATTATCTTAATTGTTAGATATGTAAATGTGTATAAACAACTCTTATCTTTAAAAGACTCTTTTAAAATTTCACTTTTAATTCAAGGAAAAAGTATATCTATTCTGTTAAAATGTTTAAATTTATGAATGTTGATAATAACTTATATAATCGGTTCATTTTGCATAACTTACAGCTGTTTATTGAAGAAGAAGATTAAAAACTGCATATTTAAAACATTTACAACTGTCAAGTGAATTTAAGCAGGTGGGGCAATTTTTTTTTTTTTTTTTTGATAACCCAGTGTCCAGACCACACAGTGATCCGACTAGCCCACTGGGCCTAAGCCCGCGTGCCTGGGATTTTTAAGCCTCCACTTAAGGGCCCCCTGGAACTGGTGGTCTGGGACGCTGCGCCCCGCAGGTAAATTGCGCAGTGGCCAAGTGGAGATCTAGCAATTGCGCGCTTGCGGGGAATCGATCCCTGGCCTAAACCAACAGGGCAACTCCTCCACAAGTGGCAACCACTAGACCAAGAACATTTGGTTGTGGGGCAATTTTTTAAAAACCAAACTTCCTAAAAAGGTGATTGATGGGAAACTAAAATAATCGGAACCAGATTCATAAGAGAGATTCTTGAGATGAAGACATCAATATCGCATGTAGCATGACTTATGATATGCTTGTTAGTTGTTACTATTTAAGTTTAAGTCTGAGTAATATCTCAGGTAGTAATATTCTTTTCAAGTTTCAGAAATAGTCTAAGCTAAATTTTAATGCCAAGATAGAATAATGAAAGAGATATTGAGCCACTTTATACAAAAAAAAAAAAAGAAATCGGTGTCTTTAGATAGAGCAATAAAATGGTGTATACACTAATACTCACAGACGAAATTTCTAACCAGAAACTATTAAGCAACCAGCTGAAGGATCTGTTTATTTATACATTACCAAAAAAAAAAAATCGGGAAAAAAACATTATCAAAAGTCAAATATTCCACTGATTATTTCTTGTTGATAAATTCCCAAACTAACTCACAAACAAAATAATGTTTGTGACAACTTTTGATTTTTTTTTTAATAGTAAATTTTTTTATACCAAAAAGCTTATTTGGGACACATAGGGAAGCTAAGTTTTCCACCAAATATAACATTGGCGTTATCGCAAAGAGCTCCGACCAAACCGCCGGACGACGACTTCTTCTCTCCTCCTGTCTTGCCTACATAGTTCAGGTTCACGTCAACAACGTTGACTCCTTTGCACGGCACCGATTTGCTACACATAATCTGAACGATATCTTTTGTAATTGTTGTTCCTCTAATGTTCTTGAACAATATATCACTTATAGCAACTTGTGAATCCTACAAAAACACACAAAAATGAATTGTTAAGGCATATATTCAAAATAATAGTTAAAATTTTGGTTTGAGACATTCTCAGTAATATATATATACTTACTCCGCCTCTTGAACCGTAGTTTTGGTCAATGATAATTGGGTTCTTGACACTCTGCATGATGATGTTTTCAAATTTAATGTCCACAGCCTTGCTTGGATCTGAACCACCCCATGTCTTGATCCTAAGACCATTGTCGGTCTCAATCATCGTGCAGTTGTTAACGTGGATTCCGCTAACGTCTTCCTCGTTCTTGTACTTACCAAGACTACCGACACTTAGACCGTGTCCTGGACCACAAATCACACGTTCGACGGTTACGTTGTTGGAGCCACGACCGACTGAAACACAATCGTCTCCAGTCGCTATGGTACTGTCGAGGATGCTAACGTTGTCTGCATTGCTCAAATGGATACCATCGGTGTTGGGACTTTCAGCAGGTGCGCTAAGCTTAATGTTTTGGATGTTAACATTCTCAGTTTTGACTAAGAACATGTGGAAGGCCTTTGCGTTCACCGAGCTTATGCCATTGATTTCAACATTTTTCATGTTCCTGAATTTGAGAGACTGCATGTATACATACATATGTGTGATTAATTATTGCAAATTAATATATATGTGATTTGATATAATATATAGTTATTTGATGTGATTTGATATAATATATAGTTATTTGTTCTTACCGTTGGAGGAAGATTGCATTGGACCTTTTTGCCACAACCATCTGCTTTCCAGACAGCTTCACCTTTCCCGTGGAATGTGCCGGTTCCGGTGAGGACGAGATTGTCGACACGTTCGAACAAGAACCATTCGGGAGTTGCGTACCCGCTGGTCGTAGCGATGATTGTGCCTTGAACATTGACGGTCACTTTGCTCTTGCATGGACCGGCGAAAATGACTGGACCAGCCAAAAATTGTCCCTTAGGAACTAGTAGCGTTGCTGGTACTGGACTATCACACACTTGGATCCATGTCTTCAAAAACGCCTGCATGGATGTTATTGGATCAATCGTTAGAATGTCACATGCATTTTACTATAAATACTCAAAAAGATTATGGATCGAAACTGAAACTAAATTTTACCTTAAAAGTATTGGTGGAACCATCTCCTACGGCTCCAAACTTAGTAATATCATAGACCGTGGGGTTACCGGAATTAGCGGCGAGACCACGGCGGCCGCCGAGATATTCACCATTAGCCACGCAAGAACCAAACACCAAGGCCATTAGAATCAATGAACCTACGTTAATATTGTTTGCCTTGGCGACCAAACTTCTTGCGTTAGCCATGGTGATAATATCTTTATTTTATTTTTGCTTTTTTTGTTCTTTTAAAAGAGTGTTAACAAATTTAAAAGTGATTTGCTCATAGGAGGATTCATCATGTTTTTATAATGCTAGTTAGTATGCTATTTTTAGATTTGAATCCTTTTAGAAAAGTATTGGTATTATAGAGTGTGTGATTCCATCTTCTTTTGCGGATTGTTGACCCCAACCTTAGGTAGTAACGATTTCCAATTTTATCAAGCAAAAAAAAAAAAAAACGGAATCTATTGATTAAGTGGTTGAGAATGATCAATATTACTCGGTTAATTATAAAAGAATCTAAAATTGCAAGCAATTACCTCAACTTGGGATTTGCCAAAACCACCATAATTTTTTGTTTCTTCCTCAAATTTTTGTATATATATGTAAAATATATTAAAAAAATGTAAAATATTGTTTTGTTTGTTGATTATGTTTGGAGCGGCATAGCTAAATTATTCAGTAAATATCTTTAAATTATTGATGTAAATGAAACTGATATTTCTCATAAATAAGATTGGTATTCCACAAAATGATAGACAATTTTACAGGTTTACCAATTATACTTTTTGGAATCATGATGATGTAGATACCAATTGATATGCAATTCACAATAAATCAGTAACAATTCAGTGATTATAAAACACAATCCCTCCTCTATCAATCAAAATTCAAATTACGTAAACGTGAACTTAGTTCTGTCATAAAAGAAACAATGACAGCTTTAATCGACCCATCTCTCTCTCTATCTGGTCAATTGCTCGTTTCCCATTAAAACATTCATCACCCTTCGTCATTGTATATTATTTTTCTAAATAAATATTATCCTTTATCGTGACTAGAGAAAAAAAAAAATTCCTCTCCTCTCTCTATTTTTGCATGGTAAACCGTAATTGTAGACTTGTAGTTGTATTACAAGCAGTAAATGTATTTTATTTTATTTTTGTTCACCATCTCGTTTATGGGGTTGGATGTTTTATCAATTTCACTCATATTTTTTTGATTAATCTCATTTCAAAGACCCATTCCCATTTCTTAATGCTACTATTTTCCAATTAGAAAATTAAAATTAAATTCCACATCATCTAAAACATCATTCAGCCGGATCGGACAATCTTGGCCATTCATTTATAAAATCATTACTACTAATTAACATTGTAAACCAACAGTTAAATATGATTTAAGCTTAGCTAAACTTGGCCTTAATTAGGATCGAGCAAGATAAGCCAAAGCTCCAACAAGTGGAGCGTTAATGTAAGTTGCTGGCTCGGACCGTCCGTAGTCGGACCGTTCGTCAGGGAATTGGTCGTTCTGGTCGGGACCACCGACGACTGCACCGACTAAGTCGTTAGGGTTAGGAGATTGAGTGGTAAACATGGAGAAGCCATCGTGGCACTGGATCCTGGTCGGGTGGACTGCAACGGATGGGAGAGATGAGCCACGGTGGTGAATCCGACGTGGATATTTCAAACCATAACCAACCATGTATGACATCTTCAACGGGTTGTCTCCAAGTAGGTAATCCACCTGGAGCATATATCACATGAATCAATTAATTAAGCAAATACTACTCTTTCAATTTTATATTGGCATATTAATTCATTCATGCTTTAGCAAAAAAACAATAAATTGTTTCATTTTTGCTAATTATCTTTATAATAAACTATAGATTCTTTTATTGGTATGTTGTAGTCTTGCAGGCGGTGTTACATTTATTATGTGCATTAACTGAAAATTACTTGATAGTCAAGTTTGATTTTGACATCCAAAGTATACTAAAAGTATAAATAAATAAACCTTATAGAATAAAATTCATGAAAGTGTTCATTTTAGGCAAGATTCAATATACATTCGTTTTGAAACAAACCTGTTTCTTGGCGATGGAGCGGAGGCGGCCAGGGGTGACGACGGAACCACCGCAATAAGCGACACTGCGAGCAGAGGTTAAATATTTGGCGTAGGTCAAGAGCAAGAACGATGTAGACGTCACGTATTGCATGTTGCTCTCACCCATCTTGAACAATAGCCCACCTATACATATACACATATATCTTCAAATAATTTCATAAATTCCTGGATTTTAAATTTCAATGAGAAGATTACGGGTATTTATATAAATAATGAGAAGATGAGGGGTCAATATCTATATATGCAAAAACCTGGGGTGTATTGGGAAGAGGAGGCTCCAGGTAAAACAGAGCAAATGAAACTATCAGCATGCTCTTTGTATTCTTCAAGTGACTTCACTTTCTGAATCAGAAACTCCTTGAAAATACAAAATCACACAAAAAAAAGTGTTTTATAAAAATTCAAGAACCAATGGTCTAAATTTTGAATTAGTTTCAAAGATTTGTATAACCTTGGAAAGAAGGATTCTAGCACCAACGTGCTTATTATCCCAACTAAACATGTTATCAAACTCATCAGCTCCAAGGATTTGTCCATTAGCTTTGATGTAATTGAGATATGTTGGCTTATTTGTTGCTTTGTGTAACCAAGCAGCTCCCCATAACAATTCATCCTGAACAAAACAATTCAATTTCAGTTTCTTTTGTTACACTTTAAATTAATTTAGATCCAACGTAAAAAAAATTAAAATGTTGAACCTGATAGCCAGAGTAAGAACAGTAGAATGGACAAACTTCTGGGGCCAGACCTGCACTGTAGGGTCCTCTGTATTTGTCCGCAAATGTAAAAACCTTAAAAACCCACAAATGCAATTTTCCATTAATGCTCACTGAAATTTCATAATCTTTTTTTTTATTAATTAATTGTGGAAAATGACAAATTGTGCTTATTTACCGTAATGGCTCGTTGGAGGAGAAGATTGGAGTAAGAAGGATCACATCTCCTGAAAACAATTGAAGCAGCGGCAAGAGCGGCGGCGATTTCACCAGCGATATCAGAACCAGGATTGTTCTTGTCAACCTTAAACACACTTCTTGGTGTATCCATGTCCTCTGGTCTCTCCCAACAAGCATGGTCCAAGTTAGGATCACCAACCTATGAAAACGCTAACGTTAAACCACTCTGTTTCCCAAAGTTTGAATTTTGTGAGTAAAATAAGAAACCTGAACATAAATGGTATCAGGATGTGAAGTGGCTTTGAGAAGAAAGTCAGTGGCCCAACGAACTGCGACTTTAGCGTTTGGTAACTCAGATTTCATGAGACCACCAAACTCAATTAAACTCCATGAGAGCATTGTGGTTGTGAATGCCATTGGGAATCCAAACTTCATATTGTCCCCTGCATCGTAGTATCCTCCCACCAAATCCACCTACAAATTAAACCCATTCACACAAATTAGGCTTTCCAAGAAAAGATGTAACTTAGACCATGTACATGGGTGATACTTTTAGAGTATCACAAGCCCATAAATTATTTTTATATAGACAAAACAATTATAATGGGCATGATTAGTATCAACCCAGTGATACTTTTGATACCAGTATCATCTGACGTGGCATCTCCTGATTGGTCGCGTTTGCCAAAAGTAAGAGAAAAAAATAAAAAAACATTAAACAAACATTATAAATAATACTAAAAAATTCTTAATGATACTTTATGAGTATCACCCATGACCATGCTCTTAGTTTCTCTGTTTTAACCTAAAAACCATAATAACGAAATTTAGGGTTTCAATTCCTCTGTTCTAAGCAACAAGCCCATAAAGTCTGAATGTTTTGATGATTTTGATAGAGCAATTTAACCTAAAAACCATAATGACAAAAATTAGGGTTTCAATTCCTCTGTTTTATGCAACAAACCCATAAAGTTTGGACCTTTTTGATGATATATGTAAAGTTTGAACCTTTTGATGATACTTGTTAAGTTTGAACCTATATTACTAGCATTCATGTTAATCGAGAACAAACCCATTTCACATTTTCCATAAAAGCAACAAAAAAGCAAGAGAAAGTAGTGTCATTTACGTTGAGGGCAGAGCCATCAGAGAGGCCAGAGTTACTTCTCCAAGTCATCCTCTGGTTTGGAGGAATCTTTCCGGATCTTTGACCTTCAAAGAAGAGAATGGACTTGGAGAGAGCGTCTTTGTAATTGTGGTTGTCGAGGTGGTGACGATGGTGGATGCTAGGGCGAGAGGAAGAGGACGAGAAGCCATTGGTGATAAGCAAGAGAAAAGAGAGACAGATGATGAGTCGAGAAGAGTAGAGATAGAGAGCCATTTATCTAGAGATGGGAAGAGAAAATAGAGAGAGCTTTGGTTAGCCAATCAATGTGGAGTGTGCAGAAGAGGAAGCTTGCTGCTAGGTGAGCAGAGGATTAGCTCTTTACATAGAGAAAAGATTTGGTTTTTATCTTTCCTCACTTCTACCTTCTCTCTCGTTTTGCTAAACCGGTTAGTTAGTCATATGAACCGAACAAACAGAAGTATTAATCTTTTTACCAGCTAGGTGACAAAAAACTAAACACACATTTCTAATTGTGTATTTCTACTAAAGTTATTTGTTAATTAGCATGATTTGTAAGTTGTTCACTTAGCTTTGTAACAAAAAAGTTAACTTTGAAGGATCTTGTAAATCTTGCGTGCTCATTGTTAACACAATCTCGAAATCGTAAAAGTTTTTTGTAATCATTCACACCCATACCGAATTCAGTTGAAACATTTAAGTGGTTCATCAAATATGGTAAAAAAATGGAAAAAAAAAAAAAATTCAATGAAACGTCCAGTCAATTTTACGTGGTAATGACCAAAATAATAATAATGAGATATGCATATGCTTTGTCAGACAAAAAAAAAAGCTTAGAGAGCGAAAGAACAAATGCGAGAGTTGTGGGCACTGTGTCCAAACTAAGAAAAAATCAAGGTGATAAACGTATAACGTAAAATAAATAGGGGGTCTTTTTGTAATATTTGGTAAATTTGCTATTGTCCGTACGCATGATTCGGCTCCTTGAAAATGGGCTAAACGTTGAGGGCCCAACTTATAAAGTGGATAAGCCTTGCCCTTCATTTATTCCTTTTTAACATTACTATTGATGCATTGCATTTGCATGCATGCACATCGGATTTTCATTATCTCAACGTTTTTTAGTTGAACACATGAATTAAAGAAATAGCTCCAATAACATTGTTCTCTTCAACAGGGCTTCGATTTTCAAGTTTTAATAACTTCAATCAAAAAAACCATCAAGAATGTTAAACTATCACATGTTTCTACCAAACCCAAATATCATATGTTCAAAGAAATTTTAATATGAATGCATGTGGTTTCCGATAAGTATATATATATATATAGTGAATATATATGCATATGTATGTACTGGTACAAAGGAGTGAAGAAGCCAAGAAAGATTAATATATAATAATGGAGATATGTACATGCTGCAGGCATGTGATGAGTCCTAGCTAGTACAATAATTTCATCGTTACATTGAATAAATGAACCGATAGTGCCATAGAGTTATTCTATACCTTATAACCGGGCCAGTTTGACCGGCTTGTCGTTTTCTACGTCTTAGGATTCTTGCTCTCCATAACAGATGCAAGTCTTGATGGCAAATCTACGGTCGTTTTCACAATTTACCGTCTTTTAATCATTTTATGGCTAGCCTATAAGTTTTTTACATCATGTACAAATGTTTTGTTTATGGTCGAGAAAAGCAAAATTTTATTGTTCAGGTATAATATGAATTAACTAGTGGGTATAAAACATCAACAATATTATCACACACACAAAAAAAAAAAATATCAAGAATATGCTCTGCAAATTCATATAATTGAAGTATCTGGAACTGATTAGTAAAATTAAGACAAGATCAGATATCCCATGATTCCCATCCAACTATATTCCGATTCCAAAGAAAAGAACATATATAGATGAAACTTTGTTCTCGATCTATTGGAATTGTGTTCACTTCGATATAGTAGTTGGGCCGATATAATCGCAACACCACACTAGGCCTATAATATATTGTCTACGATTATCCAAAAGAAGAAAATAGATGTTGTCTACGGATGAGATTGGTATGAAGTAGCTGTGGTATATATCACGCGAAGATTCAAGAAATCTGGAAATTAAAAAAAATCAACTAGATATTTATGGTATACAAATCTAGGCCAGAGTCGGTCGTTTTTGGATTTCGGACCGTTCTGCCTTGAAACTGTGTTCCATGACAATTAAATGCAACGTTTCCATATATCTGACAAAAAAATTATAAGTTTAATTACTACTTTAATTAACAAGTTTTGATACGAAACACATTTAAATAAATGATTGAGAACTAATTAATTAAGGCGCTTTACTATGAAATGTGAGCTCATCAAATCTCAACGGTTACAATTTCATTAATTACGTGCGTGTTGACATATTAAAAAGTAGAGACAACTCGACGTCGCTTCAGTCGTTTATTAAGCAGACGAAATTATAATTACGTTAGATCGTTAGAAATTAAATACAGGTACGTACAAATGCATTGGATTAGAACTTAGAAGTAAACACAATAATACTACTACTATTCTAATTTTATTTTAAAAACTTCAAAGCTACTACTAGTATTTTAAAAGAGAGCTAATGTTAGGTTGGAACTTGGAACCATCGATACGCTTTGATCCGATAATTATTTTGAGAAAATATTTAATGCTGACAAATAATTGAACAAATTGTCAACATATTGCAACAAAGAAAAACGATAAATTAACACCTAATAAGTAGTTTACACAATTAAAAAAAAAAAAAAAAACACACCTAATAAGTCAATCGTACAAATAAACCTGCCCCAGGCATGGATTAACATATTTGTTCAAATAATTATTATAATGGGAGATTGACACAAATAGCCCCAAAAAAGTTATTTTTTCCAAAAATAGCACCTCATTTGAAAAGTTCCACAAATAGCACCATAAACTTCAATTTAACTTAATGAAAATAGGGCAATTGACAAAAATAGCCCCAAAATTTTTTTTTTCCCAAAATTAGCACAACATTTCTAAAATTCCACAAATAGCACCCTAAACTTTAATTAAAATAGAAAAAAGAGTAAACACTAACCTAATATTAAATTAAATCAAAATTTCTTTTAAATGGTAGAAATATATACCCTAAATTGGAATGAGGGAACCCAAATATAATCCCACAAACTAATATTAAAATGAATCAAAATCTCTTTTTAAATGGTGGAAATATATACCCTAATTTGGAATTAATGAACCCAAACATAATAACAAAAATTTAATATTAAAATGAATCAAGATCTCTTTTAAATGGTGGAAATATATACCCTAAATTGGAAATAAAGAACCCAAATATAATATTTTAAATTTATTTCTAATTTATTTTGGTTGAATAGTTTTTATATAAAAATTGTGATATTATTGGAATAGTAAACTAATGACAATAATTATAGAACAAAAACTTATAGTTAATCAACTAATGCTATTTGTAGAAGTTTATGGAGTGTGTGCTATAATTGTCCATAAAACTTGTTTTAGTGCTATTTTGGGGAATTTCTCATGAAAATATAAGATAGAAAATAAAAAAGAGAACAAACACTAATCTAATATTAAATTGAATCAAAATTGTTTTTAAATAGTGGAAATATATACCCTAATTTGGAAATAGGGAACCCAAATATAATACCACAAACTAATATTAAAATAAAAACTTTTAAATGGTGGAAATATATACCCTAAATTAGAAATAGGGAACCCAAATATAATACCACAAACTAATATTAAAATGAATCAAAATCTCTTTTAAATGGTGGAAATATATACCCTAAATTGGAAATAGAGAACCCAAATATAATATTTTAAATTTATTTCTAATTTATTTTGTTGAATAGCTTTTATATAAAAATTGTGGTATTATTGAAAAAAAAACTAGTGATAAAATTTTTAGATCAAAAACACTAATAATAAGTTAATTAGTGCTATTTTTGGAAGTTTATGGAGTGTATGCTATTATTGTCAATGAAACTTGTTTTAGGGCTATTTTTATGAATTTCTCTATTATAATTTACTTAAACAAGAGTGTTGCACCCATAAAATAAAACCTAAATACCGTGTTTTGTTTTGTTTCTTTCGGTAATTAGAGAAACTGAGTGAATTGTTTAACAACATACAAACAAAGTTACCTAGCAAAGTTTAATACTTCAACAAGTTTACATTATATTACATCATTTGTTTCGAAATTCCGCGCTATGATGCACTAATTAATGTCAATCAAAACTATATGTATATAGAAAGAAAAACAAAATATCATAACAAGTAAGTTGATAACGGCTACTTCGAAACCGCATTGTTATGATAAAATCAAGAATGCGAACTACTATTAATAATTAATATCTTTCTTAAGATTGAATGAATTATGAACATATATATGGTTCTGCAATAACAGCTAAGCATCTTTGAATAAGCAGACAGAGTTTCCGATGATTATTAAATTACGTTCTCCAAACAAACCTACGCGTTTTTAAGACTCCCAAAACGAGTTGACTCAGGATAATAATCGCATTACAATAATCGCAGTTAGGATAATAATCGCATTACAATAATCATAGTTTTCATACACAAATTATAATATTAAAATGGACCTACCTCATCCTCACTCATCATCAACACACTTATATATATAAATCACTTAACCTAAAGTTTTAATTCACATAGCATTTCCAGTAACAATGGAATCTCCATTACTCATTCTCATCACACTATCATTCTTTTTCCAATCACTTCTAGTTTCTTCCCAAACACTATCAAACTCTTCAACAATCTGCAAAACGACACCGGATCCAAAATATTGCAAATCCGTTTTCCCACATAGCCAAGGCAATGTTCAACAATACGGCCGCTTCTCTATCCGCAAATCGCTATCGCAATCGCGAAAATTCATTCGCACCATCGATAGGTATATCAAACGCAACGCTCATTTATCTCAACCTGCCGTTATCAGAGCTCTCCAAGATTGCCGTTTTCTCGCTGGTTTAACGATGGATTACCTCTTAACGTCGTTTGAAACCGTTAACGACACGTCAGCAAACTCCTCTTTCAAGACGCTGTCATTTCCAAAAGCCGACGACATCCAAACGCTTCTTTCCGCGGCGTTGACTAATGAGCAGACGTGTCTTGAAGGACTTACCACCGCCGCTTCTTCTTCCGCCACGTGGACTGTGAGAAACGGCGTCGCTTTGCCTCTCGTTAATGACACGAAGCTCTTAGGCGTCTCACTCGCTCTCTTCACCAAAGGTTGGGTTCCAAAGAAGAAGAAACGGGCCGGGTTTGCTTGGGCCCAACCGAGATCCGGTTCATCGACCCACACTAAACCGTACCGTCTGTTCCGTAACGGAGCTCTACCGCTAAAGATGACAGAAAAAACAAAAGCCGTTTACGAGTCACTCAGCAGAAGAAAACTCTCCGAAGGTGACGGTAACGGTAGCGGTAACGGTGACGGAGACGACGGAAGCATGGTTCTGATTAGCGATATCGTCACCGTGAGCCAAGACGGAACCGGAAATTTCACTAATATTACGGCGGCTGTAGCGGCGGCGCCGAATAACACAGACGGAAGCGCCGGTTTCTTCTTGATCTACGTGACGGCGGGAATCTACGAAGAGTATGTCTCGATCGCGAAGAATAAAAGGTACATGATGATGATCGGCGACGGGATTAATCAGACGGTGGTCACCGGAAACAGAAGCGTCGTCGACGGTTGGACTACTTTTAACTCCGCCACATTTGGTACGCGTCACACAATCACATGTTATTAATCATAATGTCTCGAGATTTTCAATAATATTTTAATTTCTCGAGTACGTAACTAGTTGCCTTTAATTATTGCATTTAAACTATAGGTCAAAAAGGTTAGAATTGAAAGTGGTGAATAGGGGACAAGATGCATTAATACCGAGTCTGAGTGTACTAACCATTTTGTTGATTTTTTAGTACATAGTTGGATGATGCAGGCATTAAATAACGATATTTTTGGGTTCAATTGATAGTAACTAATCGTGCACATTATTTTTTTTATTCAGCTGTGACAGCACCGAACTTCGTTGCGGTGAACATAACATTCCGGAACACGGCGGGACCGGAGAAGCATCAGGCGGTTGCGTTACGAAGCGGCGCAGATTTCTCAATCTTCTATAGTTGTAGTTTCGAGGCTTATCAAGATACTCTCTACACACATACTCTAAGACAGTTCTATAGAGAATGCGATGTCTATGGAACGGTCGATTTTATATTTGGAAATGCGGCAGTGGTATTTCAGAACTGTAATTTATATCCGAGAAAACCAGTGCCGAACCAGTTCAATGCCATCACCGCACAAGGCCGGTCTGATCCGAACCAGAACACTGGTACGTCAATCCAAAACTGTACGATTAAGCCCGCTGATGATCTTGTTTCGAGTAACTATACGGTAAGAACGTATTTGGGTCGACCGTGGAAAGAGTATTCACGGACGGTTTACATGCAATCGTACATAGACGGTTTTGTTGAACCGGTTGGTTGGAGAGAGTGGAACGTTGATTTTGCGTTAAGTACATTGTACTATGCAGAGTATAACAATACCGGACCTGGTTCAAACACTACAAACCGGGTAGCATGGCCTGGTTACCACGTGATTAATTCGACTGATGCAGCTAATTTCACAGTCACTGGTTTATTTATCAAAGATGATTGGATTTGGAAAACCGGAGTGCCCTACACCAGCGGTTTAATTTCATAGTAATTTGTGATTTGTTCTTATAATTACTTTCTTTTATTAATTTAATTTAAAGAAACTGTATTATTTTTGTTGAACTGTAATAAACCGAAAATCAAGCTCAACGCAAAGGAAATGTTAGGCTTGGTAATGTAACTGTAAACAATTTTTGCCAAAAATACGAATTTAATGAAATTATTTAGCATCATACTAAATTAAACGGCGTCGTTCGTCAACTCTTGAACACGTGAGCATTAAGCTCGTCAAATCTCAGCCGTTCATTCTATACAAGACCGATCACAACGTCCCTGAGCCCAACTAATCCCTCATCTCTCTACTTATACTAAACACACAAAGACATCCCAAAACCAGCTTCTAAAACAGATTCAAGAAAACGTTGTACGATTAGACAAGACACTAATCCAAGAAAAAAACACAGAGATTTAAGTAAAAAACAAAACAATGTCCATTTTCATCATCTTCCTCCTCCTTCTCTCTACTTGTTTATCCGTCGCCGGCCAAAAAAAGCCAAGTGTCTACCAGGTTCTCGAAAACTACACCTTACCACGAGGAATCTTACCAGAAGGTGTCCACGACTACGAGCTAAACCGAAGAACTGGCGTTTTCAAAGTCCGTTTCAACACCACGTGTCAGTTCTCTATAGAGTCATACAAGGTCAAATACAAACCCACAATCTCCGGCATCATATCAAGAGGACGGGTCATAAGGTTGATAGGCGTAAGCGTCAAAGTTCTTTTCTTTTGGATCAACATCTCCGAGGTGTCTCGTGACGGCGACGATGTCGAGTTCTTCGTTGGTGCTGCTTCGGAGGAGTTCTCGACCAAGTATTTCGTGGACAGCCCAAAGTGTGGTTGTGGGTTTAATTGTTATAGGCCTATCTCTTCCTCTTAAAGCCCATGGGCCTTAAATTAAAACTGTTACGAATAAATAAAATAAACACGGCCTTGAAGCTGTTATGAATAAATAAATAAAACACTTTGTTGGTTTAGGCCCAAATTAGCCCATTTTAAGAATTTTTTGTTGGTTTGTTACTTTGTTTTGTTAACTAAATGACAAAAAGACACCTCATGTGCTCACTGATGACACGTGTCCAGTTGTTGGGTGAAAACGATGTCGTGTTTATGGTCGCTTGATCTGATCAGATGGGCCAGCTCCTAGAAAAGTCTCTCACGTCTGTCCCAGAGATTTCTTATATTTTCTCGCCGAGAAAGTGACGGAAAACGAAATCCAAACGGGATAAACCTAAAACCTAAAACCTAAAACCTAAATTAGTGATTTTGCTACATTGGACTAAAAGAGACATGAATCTGCTTCCGATTTCAATCTTCTTCTTCTTATTTTGCGTTCCTTCGTCATTAATCGCCGCCGTTACCGATGACGATGTACCGACGGCGTACACTCTCCTCCAAAGCTACAACTTTCCCGTCGGAATTCTTCCTAAAGGAGTCGTATCATATGATCTAGATCAATCCACTGGTAAATTTCACGCCTATTTCAACAAATCGTGTAGTTTCGCTCTTCAAGGTTCTTACCAATTGGATTACAAATCTACAATCTCTGGCTACATATCGGAGAACAAGATCACAAAACTTACCGGCGTGAAGGTTAAAGTTCTCTTTTTGTGGCTCAACATCGTTGAGGTTATTAGGAACGGAGACGAACTCGAGTTCTCCGTCGGGATCACATCGGCGAACTTCGAGATCGATGAGTTTTACGAGTCGCCACAGTGTGGTTGCGGATTTGATTGCAAAACGAAGACGAAGACTTTAGGAAGAAACCCTTTTGTTTCTTCTGTTTAAAGGTTAAGACTTTATTACAAAATCTGAACTCTTTGGATGCTTTATGTTCTTTCTCCAATCATTTAATTTTTCTTGTTTCAGTCAATGCTTTGTTTGTATTTCTTCTTAGGATTGAACCGATAAATTGTATTTATGAACCGAGCAGGAATAAAACGGTGGATGGAAAAGTTAATTCTTATGTCTAATGAGAAGATTGGCATGAATTGAGGAATTTTGATTTTACTTTTTGCTGATCAATGGCTTGTGTGTTGCATCCTAGGAATGTTAATTTATGAATGTCCATATGAAATGTTAGATCTTTTGTTCCTTGGTTTCGGATGGATCAATATGAGATTCTTTAGAAGTTGATTGTAGCCTAGCCTAGTGAATAGTGATGATGAGACAATCTCTTTGGACTCCACATTCTTCGGTTCTTGAACTCCTTGACCTGTGTTAGTTTCTGATTCAGATTTACCAGCTCCTTTAGTTTTGTTTGAGTCATGCCTCGATATTCTCTGCCTCCGACATGGTCTTATCTTCTTCATCGAAGACTTTGATAAAACTAAAGTGGACAATATCATGTAGTAATGAACTAGGTTACAATGATTCGAAAATCTTTGTGTAAGCTCAAGTTTTTATGATGAAGAAGTAGGAAGATAGTTTTTTCCATGTATGTTTGATGATTCTCTCGATTTTGAAATTTGGCATACATGTATTTCCTTTTTATTGTATTAAATCAATATCTGGATTGTGTAGGAAGAAAAAAACCGATATTTAGCTTAAGAAGCGCCATTTAGTTAAGAATGTGAGGTTACAAACTATTCTTATGTCTTTTTATTGCATGTTGGCCTTTGGGATTTAGTTTGAGCCACTTCTTCTCAAGTCTCTCAACCATTAACACGGAAGTTATGTGGTCTTCATAACCCTAAAGTTAATTTCTGAGGCTCACAAGTTAGAGCTTTCTCGTCTTCTTGTTTTTCTATTTGCTTGTATTAAACTTTACTTATTTCTATGATCAACATTTTCCCAACTGCAACATGGCTTGCCACGTGGTTGGCTTGTTCATGGCTTTGATTTGTTAGTGCAAGAGAAACAAATATATAAAGATGACATGTTTTTCTAAGTATGATTGAATTAGCGATTGTTCACACATCATTGTACATCAATATTTTGAAGCTGATTTTTCAAAATCATATTTAAAGTTTTAATACTGAAAATAACTATAGAAAGAAAAAATAATATTAAGTCTTTTATCAAAAATAAAGCAATAGGGTTAAAAACTACCAAGGTTCTTAAATTTGATAATTGTAATGTTGGTGGTGCTATTAGTCGAAGAAAAACATTATGGTTATAAACTTCAAAAATAGATACCATGTTTTTGTGACTCTACAGTCTACAGTTCTTTTACCCCAATCCCATGGTTTTAGCACAAAGAAAAGGGCCATGCAATGCCTTTTTTATCACAATAGCTAGTTTGAACTTTTAATTTCCGTCGAATAAGCCCAACCTAGTAAAGGGGTTTGGAGATAGAGGGTTTTCAAGTGTTCGGATCCGGTACTCCAAATGACTTCTTCGCCATTGCTAGATCGCTAGAGGATCACTGAGCACGGAGTCTAAAAAAATGATAATTTATTTTTAGTTTTACCATTTTTATACCAATTGAAATTTAAATTTTTTGTGTCATAATGTCTCATGACTTTTGAGTCATAGTAAAATCTTCGTAAATGGAACTTGGAAGCCTTCATAAATAACAAGATCAAACGATTATTACACAAATGGTAACGGAATAAGATGCGTTTGACCACAAAAGATCATAACCCATTTTTCTAATCTTCTCATTAAACAACATTAATTAATGAAAATACGGTTCTTAATAAATTTATTGTTTGTTGTTCAAGAGAACAGCTCGTAACTCCGCCGGGTCAATCTCCTCAGAAACGGTTTCCGGTCTGTAATAACCGGTTTTAGGGTCTGGTACCCATGGGGCCTTCTCGCTTGAAGCTTCCCCAACATTCTTCTTCATCTCCGCGGCAGAAGCGGTTCCACCGCTCGAAACGCTCCCATCTAACGCCGTTTTGGTTGCGGCTGCAAACCCTCGTCTGAAAAGAATCCAAAAAACGTCATCGTTTTTGCTAAAGCGACGAGAAAACAGAACAACACATACGTTTTTGTTTCAGATGAAAGGAGTTTTTACCTGAAAACGGCGTTTGAGAGCTTTTCGGAGACGAAGACGGAGAGGATCTTAGCGTTAGCGAGAGAACGAGCCATTGTGGTTTATGGTTTAACGAGTTTTGGAGAAAAAACAGAGCAAAAGAGAGGTTTCTCAGGTTCTTGTTCTGATGACTGTTACCTTTCGCGGCAACGAGATCGAAGAAGCGTGGTCTTCCTTGATGGATGAGAAGGAAGAGAGAGAGGAGAGGAGGGTTTATATAGAGGAAGCAGAGCAGATAGGCTGCGTCAATTTAGGCTTTCTCCCAAAGTTATTGTTTTCCGTTTTTATTTTCTGTTTCTTTTAATTATTTGGGTTTAGGGTTTTAAAGTTAGTTGTAACTTGTAATTAGAATTGTTTTTTTTTTCAAAGCCGTTTTGCGATGTAATTATCAACTTGTTTACTAATATACAAATTCTATAATTTACCCAAAACCAAATTTTATCCTTTTTTTTTGTCAACAAAATATATAAATTTACATATATATCATTGACATATTTTAATATGTATGTATTCATAATGCTTAATGTTATTAGCATAATGTTCATATCAATAAAAATAATTACGAATGCATATATGTAGATATTTTTGATCTCCTAAACTAAATTGAGTCGCAACCACTCAATTCTGCCGAACCAACACGGCCTCAAAAAGAGTCGGCCATTTAGTCACTCTTTCTTTCAGAAATTTAAAATGAATTTAGTCCTCATTCTTGTGTCAATTTTAACCACTAAATCATTCCAAAAAAACACCAATGCCCACAGCAAAAACTTATAGGAACAATTATAGAGATCCGTCCTAAGCAGGAAAAATCTAGACTAAGTGTAATTAAAAATGAATGAAGAAGGTCGAGCTTAATCTTCTTGGTCACTAACTACTTCATCGTCAATCCTGAAGTAGCGTACCTCATAGACATTTTTGTCTTTGTTAGATGCAATCACTCGTAGCCAATCACGGAGATTGTACTTCTTCAAATACTTCTTTGTCAGATACTTCAAGTACCTGAATTCAAAATTCAAGTTAGGGTTTATAAAGACGTGAGAGAGAAGAAAAGAAGTGTACCGTTTAGAGAAGTTGGAATCGGCGTTGACGGTGATCTTTCCATTATCTCGGGTAATGGAAACGGAGTTACCAAGAGCACCGGCTTTACCTCCGACCTTGATTCGTTCCTGAAGAAACTTCTCAAGCGTGGCTATCTCCATGATCGTATCATCAACTGGTTTAGAGCAGTCGATCACAAAAGACACTCCTTTCTTCTTAGCACCACCACTCGACTTCGCCGCTACTCCTCGAGCCATCCTCCTTGAGAGTTTTTGAATTGAAACTCTCTCGCTTAGACGCAGGAAAATCTTCCCCCGGCGAGGTTTGGGATGGAATATATAAATGACCCACAAGGGTGCCCTAGGGTTTTGTTTAGTGTTAGCCCAATGGGCTTTTCAGGCCCAATCCTTGGGCTAATAACTTGTCTAATTTCGGTTTGATCCGAAATCATATCAAAATATTCAACTACAAACCCATTCAACGAGGTTCTTACGCATATCATGAAAGCAGAATGTCAAAATTTGGAAAGAACCAACACTAGTTACTAGTTAGTGATCTAACAAGCTTGTGGCTTTGGTTTCGCAACTAATTACCTTGAAAGTTAAGTATCTTTAGTTGAAACATATATACGTTATGCCATATTTGTCTTCCTAAAACGAACTTTCTGAAAATATCTATGTTTGTAGCTGAACAATACTAACGAGGAACGACGGAAAAATGCCATTACTCAAACAACATACACTTAGAAGCATCTCCATAAAGTTGAAATGGTTAAATGCAAGTGTATCTTTCTAACAAGCCAATTCTGATGATACAATTCAAAGTTTTTCACTCGAGCCCCAACATTAGAATCAAAAGATGCAAATCAGTTCTGTTTTAACCCCAATCCCAAATCCTAATCCTAATCCTAATCCTCTGCCTCCTTCCTTTTCTCCGACGCTTGAATCTCGATCTCTCCGTGAATTTCGCACCGCCTCACTCACATCGGAGGACCAATTCGCTTCACAGAATAGTTCCCCACTAGAATCCGTACCAACAGCAAATTGAAATTCAGAGCAAGTGGTCACTTGAGCATTGACAGAGCAGCACCGAAGAGTCCCACTTCGATCAATACTCCGACCAGAACCCAATCTAGACCCACGACGACGCCGTTTTCTCTCCGTTGTCTGCTAGCGAGAGACGGCTAAAAGCTTCAATGGAGAAAGCAGTGGAGCGATGAGAGAGACAAGGGCGTTTGGGAGTGGAGTGAGAGCCATAAGGTTTGTGTAACGGCTCTGATGATGAGTCTAAGGTTTTAGAACCAGCGGTGTGAAACGGACGCCATGAGAGGAGATGCAAGGTGAAAGATTCGACGGAGCTTTGTGACGACTCCAGATGTTTCGGAGACATGTAAAGCTAAAAGAGCTTTCTTTTACTGATCAATGGAGACTAACAGATACACTTACCGCGAAATCCCTGATCGGGAATTGAAAGATCGAATCTTTCAAACGCCAAAAACAGAAAGCTCAAGATTTTGATTTTTGGGAGAGAGAGAGAATTTTTAAAGTTGCTTTCTTTATAATATGTTTTAAGCTTTGATTTGTTGTTAATTAAGCAGATACTATAATTGAATTGTTTCATCGTCACTCTATAAAAGGCTCACGTGAGTCACGTGACGGTCCCTTATTAACCTATATCACCAACTCCGAAACCCTAATTCCCAAATTGCGGAGGCTGAGAGATCTCAAATCGACCAACAGGTGAATTTTCGCTTCCGACATTCCTGAGAACGTGTTCTTGTTTGAATCTTAAGTTTGGAGTTTTGTTTTTGGATTTGATAAAGGAAGAATGAGCAGCCGTTCGAGTAGAACCGTGTACGTTGGAAACCTTCCTGGCGATATCCGTGAGAGAGAGGTTGAAGATTTGTTCAGTAAGGTAAAGGTTTCGTTTTTATGTTATGAACCACCTTGTTTTTGCTCACACTCAATAACAATAAGTCTCATAACATTAACTCTTCCTTTTTTTTGTTTCAGTATGGACCTGTTGTTCAAATTGATTTGAAGGTCCCTCCAAGGCCTCCTGGTTATGCATTCGTTGAGGTCAGCTTACCAACCAATTCCACAACTCTTTTTCTTGCAGTGACATGTCTTATGATTCTTGATGTTATTACAGTTGTTAGGCTCTCTGTTGTTATGATTCGAGAATTTTGAGCACCGTTTCCATCAATTATGAATGCTCTAATTTGTTTCTTTAATCTGTTTAGTTTGATGATGCTCGGGATGCTGAAGATGCTATTCAAGGTCGGGATGGCTATGACTTTGATGGGCATCGTTTGCGGGTTAGTTATTAATCGGATTTCAGATATTTAAATACAACACTTGAGCGTTTTTGGATTGGTTTTCAATCAAATTTAATGATGTTGGCCTTTTTAGGTGGAATTGGCGCATGGTGGGAGGCGTTCCTCAGATGATACTCGGGGTAGTTTCAATGGTGGTGGCCGTGGTGGTGGTCGTGGCCGCGGTGATGGCCGTGGTGATGGTGGTAGTCGTGGCCCATCTAGGAGATCAGAGTTCCGTGGTATGTAGTCATATAATTAGCATTATTCTGTCAAAAGTTGTAGGAATAGTCTCTAATTTTACTTGTTTTTCTTTTGTCCACCACAGTTCTGGTCACAGGCTTGCCTTCATCTGCTTCTTGGCAAGATCTCAAGGTGAGTACACACTAGTGGATAAACTCGTCATTTTCCCATATATATTTCAAAGGTTTCTGAATCCTAACATGAATCACTTTTACATTAGGATCACATGCGTAAAGGAGGAGACGTCTGTTTCTCGCAAGTGTACCGTGATGGTAGAGGTAAGTGTGCCCATATAATCTTGTGCATCTAAACCAGGTTGAAAGATTTTAATCTTGGACAATCTTATTGTAGGTACAACTGGAGTTGTGGATTACACCTGCTATGAGGACATGAAGTATGCGGTAAGCTATTTTCCCTGTTTCTCTCATGTGGTTGAGAGTTTTTTGTATTCATCCTTAATTACTGATTAGCTCTTACTCTTGAATTTCCCCAGGTGAAAAAGCTCGACGACACAGAGTTTCGAAATGCGTTTTCTCATGGATATGTTCGGGTTAGTTGAAGCTGAGTTTCCTGTGAATTGTGATCTTTCATTGTTGTGTATAATTTTTTTCTTTCTTTCATATCTATATAGGTTAGAGAATATGATTCAAGGAAGGATTCTAGGAGTCCTAGCCGGGGAAGATCCTATTCTAGGAGTCGCAGCCGCAGCCGTGGGCGAAGCTTGAGCCGAAGCAGGAGCAGAAGCAGAAGCAGGAGCAGGAGCAGGAGCAGGAGTCCAAAGGCAAAGTCTTCACGTAGGTCCCCTGCAAAATCTACATCAAGATCTCCTGGCCCCCGCTCGAAGTCAAGGTCACCGTCTCCAAGAAGGTATTGATTTACAGTTCTTAGTCGGTAGATTTTCCTGTGAAGTTTATGAAAATCTGATTAGAAAAGTCGTTGTTGATGACTCAAAGTTCTTGTTGATTGAGCATATACTGGTTTTTTGTTGACACCTGCTATTTGGTTGTCATTATTGTCTCTTCTTACTCAATCCTTATATTTAGATGCTTAGTCAATTTCTGGTTAAGATTTGCCAGTTTAGCCTTGCTTTTTTTTTTTTGTTACAATAGCATTTTTTAATCTGCTCTTTTCATTCCTGAGAAGAAAATGGTCTTGTTTCATAGATATGGATTTACATACAATCGACTAGAAAATGGAAATTAATATCTGGATGGAAATTCTTGGTTGTTGACAAGTGTTTCGACTAAGAGGTATGGGAAACTTTGGAATAGAGACTTTGCTTTTCCTGGCTCCCTTATGTAGTATTCACTAATTTCCGTTGCTGCTAGATGGATAACAGTCGAGACATTGGATCACAATATTATATCGGGATTTCAGTAAAACTATATTGGCTCGATGGATGATGACAATATGGAATCTGGGTTCTCTTGGGACGTCCATGGCTCATTTGGCAACAGAAGTTGTTTTGGGCACATGGCTTATAATACCTCTGTCCTATGTTTTAACTAAGTAGCAGAATAGTTTGGTCTAAGTTACTTCTTTTTATTTGTTGTTACTTCTAATCTATGTGAGATAGAAGAAGAGGCATGGAGGACCTTGGCTGAACGGTATTAAACACAACATGTTTGGATTTTTGAATCTGAGTTTGTTTTCTTGAACTTTTGCAGATCACGTTCAAGATCAAGATCTCCTTTACCTCCTGTGAGTAACAATCCAACTTTTGACCTCTCTTTTATTATGACATTATCTTCTGTTTTACATTGTTCGTTATCTTAATAGCTTTTCTGTATAGCAGGTTCAGAAGGAAGCAAGCAAGAGCCCTAGCAAGCCAAGTCCAGCCAAGAGCCCTATCCGCACTAGGAGTCCATCGCGGTACATATTCTTTCTTAGATATGAAACATTGCAATCTGGTTTTGTTGTGTACTGCGTAAATCTGAATCTGAGCTCTTGTTTGCAGGTAAAATTGGAGATATCCAGGTGAAAAGAGAAGAGAGAGAAGCATCTTCTTGCTACGCAAAAAAATCTACTTTCTTGAAGTGGATCATATCTTAACGCTTATTGACTGTAGAAGATGAGACAAGTTTTGGGAATGATTTGCACTATCATTTTGTAATATTCTTGCTACGATTCGTCTTCTGGATCCTATACTTCTTGGAATGATGTTTTTTCCTGAAGATATCATTTTCTGTTTCCCTTACGATTTATCATTTTCCTAACCCTCCGCTGCTTTTGATGGCCTTTCCTCTGTCCTTGGTTCGTTTCCCTAATCATATCATGTTCGATTTGATATTTTCAGTTCAACTTCCTTCGGATAGTGGTAGTAACTGATTTGGATTCTGTGTCCTCTTTAGCCTAGAGAGCTATATAAGCCTGAAGACAAAACTTGATTTTACTGGATGATATAGAACAAACAACAAAAGGCCATCAACAATCTCTTTGAAAAGTATTCGCTGCTCATTGAGAGATTGTGAAAGTTTGATCACTTAGAGAGTGTGGTAATATGGTGATTGATCACTCCATATGTTAAAGTCCAAACAAAAATACTAAAACGAAGGAAACAAACAAAAAGCTCTTTGAAAGCTAATGTTGCTCCCTATCTTCTATTTCGTTGGACGTTTTGCTCTTTACTTCTTCATCAAACTTGTCAAAACAAGTGGACCCACTCCTAGAAACAGACGAATGCAATTTGTTCGTGTTTCAACCAAATTTTTCCACTTAAATAATATATATCACGTGGGTTCACCTTTCGTATTTGTACTTGCTTTTGTAAGCTCTGTTCGGTGACGAGACAAGAGAGATGAAGTTGTTGAGCAATAGTCTAATGCTCCTTCCTCTGCTGGCTTTGGCTCTTACCGCAGTCTCGTCGCTTGAATACAGCAGAAATGATTTCCCTCCAGGCTTTGTCTTTGGCTCTGGCACATCAGCTTATCAGGTTCTCCAACTCCCTTTTTTTTTTGACTATTTCCTGAGGTGTAACATTACAATTTCCACCTTCATGTTGTGATGATAAAAGATCACAAACTATCAGGTAAAAACAGTGTTTTTTCCATATGATTATACAACAGGTGGAAGGAGCTGCTGACGAAGATGGTAGAACTCCTAGCATTTGGGATGTTTTTGCTCATGCCGGTTTGATTTCTTCGCTTGATGTTGCCCTGAATTTCTGGAGGTCACATAGCTTAACCAACTGAATGGTATTCATAAGCTCGAGTTTCATTGCAGGACACTCCAGAGTAGCAGCTGGAAATGTTGCATGTGACCAGTATCACAAATACAAGGTCCCTTTTCCCATCTAGTTAATCTCTGCATCAACCAATAGAGGCATATTAACATTGACTAATGTTTGCAGGAAGATGTGAAGCTCATGGCAAACATGGGATTGGAGGCTTACAGATTCTCCATATCCTGGTCAAGGCTTTTACCAAGTATGATTTTTCCACGACTCGATTGATAAACCAATCGAAGCGAAGCATTCTCAATGGATTGATGAAGAATATGATTTTATTTCAGGTGGAAGAGGACCAATTAATGCCAAGGGGTTACAATACTACAACAATCTTATTGATCAATTGATCACTCATGGTTAAACTTGTACCCTGACCCTGTTAGTTAATTAGCTACAAGACCAAACAAATCTACTTTTAATATTCTCATGATGTTTCCTACTTCTTTGACTCACCAGGAATCCAGCCACACGTTACATTGCACCACTTTGATCTTCCACAGGCCTTAGAAGATGAGTATGGAGGTTGGCTCAATCAAGAAATTGTGTATGATTCTTCTCCTTGCACCTTCTTTTTGATTCTGATATATATCAAACTTCTTCATCAATCTTTTTGTAATGATTGTTATAGGAGAGACTTCACAGCTTATGCAGATACTTGCTTCAAGGAGTTTGGAGATAGAGTGTCACATTGGACTACTATAAACGAGGTCAATGTGTTTGCCCTTGGAGGGTATGACCAGGGATTAACACCGCCTGCTCGATGCTCTCCTCCATTTGGACTTAATTGTACCAATGGAAACTCTTCCACTGAGCCTTACATTGCCGTACGCAACATGTTGCTCGCGCATGCTTCTGCAACAAACTTATACAAGCAACAGTACAAGGTTCTTCTCTATGCTTCTCTTCCATCTCCCATATGCATTTCATTGTCTTATCTCCTCTTCATTACACAGTTCAAGCAACATGGATCAGTAGGCATTAGCGTATACACATACGGTGTTGTCCCTTTAACTAACTCTGGAGAGGATAAGCAGGCAACTGCTAGAGTAAATGACTTCTATATTGGTTGGTAAGTCTTAAAGAATCCAATGTTGAAGAATCGACTATATATGTCATGATCGCGCTGAGTTTCTTGATTCGGTTTTTGTAAGGATTTTACATCCGTTGGTGTTTGGCGATTATCCTGAGACGATGAAGACCAATGTTGGGTCTAGATTGCCAGCTTTTACAGAGGAGGAGTCAGAACAAGTTAAAGGCGCATTTGATTTCTTTGGAGTGATAAATTACATGGCACTTTACGTCAAGGACAACTCTTCCTCTCTGAAACCAAATGTCCAGGATTTCACCACAGATATGGCCGTGGAAATGACCTGTAAGTCACATCATACATTCTGAAAATGAAAGTTTAAAAATTTGGCTCACTGGTTTCTCCATTTTGCGGTTGCAGTGTTTGGAAACACATCGCTCGAGAATGAGGTTTGTATGCAGTAGATATCAATTTCATATGTGATCACTTAAAAGAGACAAGATTGACGTTTGATGATTTGCTTCCTACAGTTTGCAAACACACCATGGAGTCTGCAACAGATACTTTTGTATATCAAAGAAACTTATAGAAACCCTCCTGTCTACATCCTAGAGAATGGTCTCTCCTTATCTCTTTCTGCCTCTCTCAGATTTCAGGTTGCTTCTTTCATGTGTTTGAAACTCTCTCTCTCTCTCTCTCTCTCTCTCTCTCTCTCTCTCTCTCTCTTGTGAATGATTAATTCTTCAGGTCAGATGACTCCTCACAGGTCATCACTTGAGGACACAACGAGGGTGAAGTATCTGAGCTCATACATTGAAGCAGTGCTTCATTCAATCAGGTAACAGTAAAAAGTTGTACAAGTTTCCATTCAATGGATGTGTCAGTCAGATTCTAAGTATAAAATTTGACATATCAGGAAAGGATCGAACGTAAAAGGGTATTTTCAGTGGTCGTTGATGGATGTGTTTGAGCTATTTGGTGGCTACGAGAAGAGCTTCGGATTATTTTACGTGGATTTCAAGGATCCTCATCTTAAGAGGAGCCCTAAACTCTCTGCTCATTGGTACTCTTCCTTCCTCATGGGAACACTGCACCATCAATCGCATGATTCAGTTTGATCCTTTGACTTCAATGGTTATGATCTAATGCTTAGTTGCAGACAATGAGAATAAATATTATATGTCTTTTTTTTTTTTTTTTTTTTTTTTAATTATCATCTTTACAAAAAATCAGGATATAACCAATGTATGTTAGAAATAGGTATTGGTCTATTGTTACAATTCGAAGTTCCAATGGTCATGACATATGTGTATTCTTTTGGATTAGCATAAGAGCTGGATTTAGCGTGTTTGACCTATATATAATATTGCGTATGAAGCAAGACATTACACTTTCGTATAAAAGTCGTACTTAACACCTATTATTCCTTAAGTGTCTTTTGCAGTTTTTTACGCAAGAGACGATTGCTTTCTTGTCAAATCCTAAAGGCAACAATTTATTTACTTGTTTATTACGTAACGCATCGTACATTGTTGTATTTTTAATTAGAATCTATAAAGTGATTGTATGCCAAGTTAGTAACCGTGTAATACGAAAATATTTGACTAATTTGTATTTTTCTGTTTTCCTTTTGAAAACTTCAAATTCCACTGGGCCTTAATTTTGAATAAAACTTAAGATGAGCATAACCAGTCGAATTGAATAAAACAAATGACCACTTGAGCAGACAAATGAATGGTGTGCCACTTAATTTTGCAACTTTTGTCGATCATTTGGAACGTTAAATTGATATTTTGGAACTTTTTAAAAAGTAAATAGTGAATTGAAAAGTTCAAACCTAGAAGACTAGCCAGATGAAAAATCATGACATTATATCTTATCACATTACCTCAATACCTCATTATGTAGTAAGAAATACAATTCATATAGCTTTCTATTAAACATTTAACTTGAAAGGGTTTAGTACATGAACCAGCATCATTATTACACCATTCAAATAAAGCTAAAAGTAAGTTAAAGTTTCAAGTTAAAATTTCTTTGCCACTTGAGCATCTTCTTTGAAACTTACATAAAGCAAAAGAGCATATCCCTCTAATTTTGTTTTTGTAAGATAAGAAAGAATCACATTCTTTGAGGAATTAAAACTATGTAGAGTTGAACTAAACGTGAAAGTAAACCAAGTAATATAAGAACAAGAAAAAAATCTTAAGTAAAGAAAAACGGACAGTGGTGGTGATTGGTGAAGATATATGTTAGTGCAAAATCATGATACATGCATATGTAATAATTAAGGGGGTAATAAAGTTAAAAATAAACAAAATGCGCGGCTTGAAAATGATATAAAGCAAAGTTTTAGTGGCGAAATCCAATCCAAGTCAATATAAACTTCCAAGAAATTGTATATTATATTCTTAATACTATTTCTAAGTTTCTAATTTGACCCCACAAAGAAGAAAAACCTTCAAAAGGCCCTTTGTGGTGGCATCTTTATCCCAAATTACACAGTAATTTCATATTTTATATATTATCTTATATCAGAATTTCTTTTCTTTTTTTATATCATGGAGATGAAAAGATCACATATTTCTATAAATAATGAGTTTTTCAGTATTTATACCTAAATACCCAATATATACAAGAAGACACCCATTTTAGTGGTATTTTTTTTTTTATCTAAAAGACATGACAAAAATTCTAGCAAATTATAACCATTCTTGAATGGTAAAATATCTCTCAGATCTTTTTTCTTTAAACACACACACGTATATATTATAGAGTATGTTTTATATAGTTTACGATGATAAATCTAAGACTTTCGCATCCACGCGGCATAAAGAAATAGATCGACTGTGATATGCAACAAATCACAAATGTGCTCATTAATTAAAAACCCAAATCTTATAATCTATTCGTAACGAGTTTGTCAAATCTCATTGAAACTGAAATCCACCAATGGTAAATCTTTGCACAGAAGAATTAATATTTCCATAACTCCCATAACACAAAATTCACCTTTTAACGAAGATATGTTCCCAATAAATACGTTTTGACTTTTTTTTTTTTCTCAGAATTTTTATTTTCACAACTTGTTTTTCTCCGCCGACTTCACCAGTCTTCACCTTCATTTATTCATAAATACGTCTCTGTTCTGTTTTTGTTTTTGTTTTGTTTTCATACATTAATAATAAAGCCAACACGAGACGCAAGAGAGACATAGAAGAAGAAGAGATAAGAGAAAAAAATTTGTAACCTTTATGTGTTTCCTTGATCAAAATCCATTTTTGTTCGAGGGCTGAATTTGTTTGTTGATGGTCATCTAAAATTTATAACCTTTATTTGTTTTATTGAGTGATTTTGCGTTGTGAAATCGAGAAAAAAAAATGAAGTTTTGTAAGAAGTATGAAGAGTACATGCAAGGACAGAAGGAGAAGAAGAATCTTCCTGGTGTTGGCTTTAAGAAGCTCAAGAAGATTCTCAAGAGATGCAGAAGAAATCATCTTCCTTCTAGAATGTCTTTTACTGAAACAATCAACCACAATTGTTCTCGTGAATGCCCAGGTACTGTTCGACATAATTCCCCTGTGAATGAATGAATCATCCCCTGCTTTCTCCTTTTGGTATGAGACTTCAATCTTTGATTTTGTAGTTTGTGATGGAACTTTTTTCCCGGAGCTTCTCAAAGAAATGGAAGATGTTGTTGGATGGTTCAACGAGAATGCTCAGAAGCTTCTTGAGCTACATTTAGCTTCTGGTTTCACAAAGTGTCTTACTTGGCTCAGAGGCAATAGTCGGAAAAAGGACCATCTTGGTTTGATCCAAGAGGGCAAAGACTTGGTTAATTATGCTCTCATTAATGCCGTCGCCATTCGAAAAATCCTCAAGAAATATGACAAGGTTGATGATAATCTACTTTGTAAAATCCAAAGGCTGATGGTCTTTTTGATCACTTCTTATTCAATATGTTTGCATCTTTGTGTTGCAGATTCATGAGTCTAAGCAAGGACAAGCGTTTAAGACTCAGGTCCAGAAAATGCGAATCGAAATCCTTCAGTCACCATGGCTCTGCGAGCTTATGGCGTTTCACATCAATCTGAAAGAATCTAAGAAGGAATCTGGAGCTACTGTGGCTTCTCCTCCTCCTGTTCATGCATTGTTCGATGGTTGCGCTTTGACTTTCGACGATGGGAAGCCTTTGCTTTCCTGCGAGCTCTCTGATTCCGTCAAAGTTGACATTGACTTGACTTGTTCAATATGCCTGGTAAGAAACTTTAAAAGAATCTCAATGTCAAAAAGCTGTTAGTTGACTTATTAGTAATCTGAAATATAGAAGACAGTATCAGCCTATAGGGATAGAGTCTTATCTTTGTCGTGTCAAGGTGCTATTCCACTCTCCTCTTGCAGATTCCACTTCAAAGATCAAGTCTTTTTTAGCATCTGATTGAAAGAATGTTTTTGAATGTAATGCTATGAATAAGTCTTTAACTTACGGGTTTCAATTGATTGGCCAAAAACAGGACACGGTGTTTGATCCAATATCTCTAACCTGCGGTCACATATATTGCTACATGTGTGCTTGCTCTGCTGCATCAGTAAACGTAGTTGATGGCTTGAAAACCGCAGAAGCAACTGAAAAATGTCCGCTTTGCCGTGAGGTTAGACACATTCTCCACTGCTAATTACGACTTAGTAATCTACTAGTCTTCCTTGTTTCATGCTCTTAATCCCTGTTTTTTTCGCCCATTCGATATCAGGATGGGGTTTATAAAGGTGCTGTTCACTTGGATGAGCTCAATATCTTACTTAAGCGAAGGTAAACGCATACACAATACAAATTATCTTCTTATAGTCTTTTAAAACCTGTCTCTAAAAGGAGAAGGACTAACTTACAATTTCCAAAACCTGCAATAATGCAGCTGCAGAGACTATTGGGAAGAAAGGCGTAAAACAGAGAGAGCAGAAAGGTTACAACAAGCAAAGGAATATTGGGATTACCAATGCCGAAGCTTCACTGGAATATGATATAGCTTGATTTGTGGCTTCTCAAGTGAGATTCTTGATTTTGATAATAACTTAATAAGATAGTAAAAATAATCTTGATTTTGATTTGCTTTCCTCTGTGAGTGTGTTTCCTTGCACAGAGAGTGACGATTTGTTTGTGATCACTGAAAACTCTTAAGCATTCAATATGGTTTATAAGTTTTGCATATGTTAAAAGAAGCTGGCTTCTCAATAGAAACTTCATAACCATTGTAGTGTTGTTGCAAGTTTATAACAAAATCGAACACAAGATACAAAGATCTTATCATCAACATCATGGAACTAAAATCGGGTTCTTGTCTTTGTAAATCTGATATCTCGTGCATAGCTTTCGAAGTGTTGCAACCGTATGCTGCATCGAGTTTAGCTTTCTGTCACGGTACATGCCCTGTTCAAACAAAAAGATGTTAGAAAGAGTATCATCACACAAAGCAAAAAAAGTAGAATCAGCAGGATTGTAGATCTAACCTCAATGTCATCTCCATGTTTCTCCACCAGACGTCTTATATGTGTGCGTTGCATAGTTGTAAGCGGCTGTAAAGGAGCACTCTTTCCATCTTTTCTTTGCTTCCCCAATGCTGTCTTAAGATCTACACATCTCACAACAAAGCATTTAAACAATTAGTTACCACAAAAATGAAACTTACATCAACTAAGTAAATTGCTTTAACCAGATAGAAGAGATGAAGGAGTAAAGAATCTGAAGCTAATGAAGCTGACTCTTGCTTAAGCTTGTGTAGTTTTCATCAATGTCATCAACATATATTCATGATTATAGTGAACTTGTCTCTAAAGTTGTAAGCTTTACACAAGCATTTTAAGGATAATGCTGCAGAATAATCCATGGATGATAAACTAATAAGAAAAATTCCACTCCAAACCCTAATTTCTGCCCTAATTTCTCAATTTTCCTCAATACTAACTCGAAAAGGAATCAATAAGACTAATCCAGGTTGAATCTAGAATCGAATCAAAGGCAGAGGAGAAAAACGTACCGTCTTCCTCAAGTTCGCTTCCGGAATCGATGGGCTCGAACTCCTTAGCAATAGGATCATCAGTCGGTGGCTCTACAGGTGGAGGAACATTGAGGGAATCATCCTGAATCATATGGTCGGTGCGAGATCGGATACCAAGCAAATTAGGGTTAGAGAGGACGCCAAAGGATTTGTAGTTCTGGATAACGCTAGCTTGATCGTCCCATTCAGGGACATCGTCGGCCATGAGAGCACGGAGCTTGGGAGGGAAGTTGAAAGCTGGTTTAAAGATATTAGGGTTCTTCTTAGGAAGAGCTACGCGAACTTTAGCCCTAGAGTTCCTGTACTTTCTTCTCGACCTCGCCATCTCTCTCTCTGTCTCTCAATGAATTTTTTGCGATGGAGAAGAAAAAGCAGAGAGATGATGTTCGCGGCGGAAAGGGTTTAACTAACTTACAAGGGTTTACAAGGGATCCGTTTACTTTTGTAAAACGACGTCGTTTGTTGTTTACCTCTATGAAGTTTTAAACCGGTCGTGATGAAATTCGCCAATAGATATTTGATTGGTTCAGTGGATCTTTTATAATTTTGACAAGTAAATTTGTTGCTAAAGCAAATTCTAAACAAAAGATTCATTGTTACAAAAGCCGTATTAAATACTCATATGTATAGGAAAAAAAAAGGCGCATTGTACAATAATTTTTTTTTTAACATTCTTGTAAGAAGACCATTTTCCCAAAATTGACCCTGTCTAGGTAACTTCCGGACCATAAACTCCGGTTTTGTGCGATCGTATACAAATAAGTTTTATGGAGATCAACAAACTTAAAGAGGTTCTTCTCACAAACTCCAAGTCCACTACATGTCTACAACAACCAACCAAAATTATTGCAGGATCAACATTTCAAATTGATAAAAATAGAAAAGATCAAACCATATAAGAACCGATCGTGAACTCAACAATTAAATAAGCAGAGGGAAAGATTTAAAAGAGCAAACCATCCCGCAGTATTCATAAACGCATAAAGACTTTCTCGGTTAGTCATACCATACGGTTTATGGACAATGTCTTCATTTGTCACTCTTAACAGGTGTTGGCTCTTCGGTTTTCGCCTCTTCTGTCGCAGGAGCAGGAGCAGGAGCAGGAGCTTGTGTTTCCTCCTTTTTCTCTCCAGACTTAGCTTCTTCTCCTGCAAATACAAAATCATTTGGTTGCTAAGAGTACTAAATGATGGATTACAGGGTGTAACACCGCGAAACCAAATCATTGCATCAAAAATGATCTGATCAAACTTAAACAAGAAAAGGTTTTGAAAAAGATCTCACCTTCATCATCACTATCATCAAATTCATCCATACCACCCATTCCGCCAAGTCCACCAAGGCCGCCCATTCCACCGAGCCCTTGAAGCCCTTCTAGACCTTCCATACCGCCCATACCTCCCATACCGCCCATTCCACCCATACCGCCCATTCCACCAAAGTTCTAGAAGAAGCAAGAAACATGAAGTTTTTCTCAAAACTTAAAGTAAAGGAAGCAGAAGATAATTAGCACTTGCATACCGAGAAATCCATTCCGCCCATCCCACCCATTCCACCCATATCCATATCTCCAGGACCTATACCAGAAAAAGAAAAGAAGAAGAAACCAAAATTTAAACACTGCCTACAAATTTATGTAAGTGCAGAAAAATGAAGTTGGATAGATATATATGGTCAAGAAGGTGCTAACCAGTGGGTGTATCGTCGTCCTCATCAACCCACTTGTCCCAATCAACTTTAACATAGTGAGGCGGTTTCCCTCCACGCAATAGCTTATTCCACCATTTTGGTTCTGCTTTCTCCAAGATGCAGACTATGCTTCTTAATCCAATGTTGATTTTGCTTTCCTAAATCGAAAAAAACGAGAGAATTAGAACCTGATAGGCAACACACACAAACAGCAAAAGGAAAAAGAGGAGACAAAGTCTCATAAAAGGTTACCTCTACATTAACCTTGTCATTAAGTTCAAGCTTAAGCTCATAAAGCTGGTTATCAGGTCCAGCTTTGGCAGAGAAACTAAAGATTCCCTCTGGATCAAGTTTAACATCTGCATCCTTAGCATCAGCCAATTGCACGGTTAAATAAACTATATCGGCTCTCTCAGCCCACTTCACTTCTGGATGATGACTGTAAATTCACATAAAAACAATCTAATTGAGTGCTAACAACCTAGTAAAACGAGAACACTAAGCAAATACAATAATCCCAATAACTATGCATGAAGGTAATGAAAAACCGCAGCTTTAAACCCCTACAAGAGTACAAGCACAGATCCCAAAACCCTAAATCTAAAGACTCCATAGGTTTTAAGGATTTAACCAAATTTCATCGAAGCGACATTCATAAACGCAAAGAATTTACCGAACCGACACCATAAACCCTAGGACTGAATCTAAAACCCCCAAATGTTTTATTGTTCCCATTTTACAGGAACCTAAGAGCAAGTGTGTCCCCAAATCTATCGATAATACAAATGACGCCGACTTTTTGATTTTACCTCATAATGTACTGGAAGCAGAACTGAACTCGTGTAACCCTAAAGAGACAGAACAACAACGATGACGTCGCAAAGATTTTCTTTTGATCGAGCAGAGTCTTTCTCTCAACTAATTTCTTCAGATAGACTATGTTATAGAACGTCGAGTGGTTATCGTCTACGTGCTAGTGTATAGGTGTTAGGTAAATCATATAGAATCTAACGGCTGAGAGCTTCGTTAATGTTCAGGATTTGAGGTTTATTTTAGACAGGAAAAGCTGATAATTGAAATAGCCAATAATAGCCTTTTACTTTTTCAGTTTTTTGAAACACGGAACTACTTTTTTTTTGGCCCATATTCGAATTCAATACTTTACCAAACATATAATTTTCGTATCACATATATGAATCCTATTTGTCCTTTTTTAAAGCATGTACAAGTTTTTTAAAAAACATGTGTATAGTTCACTTTCATCTACAAGATTTATAAATTTAATAATTACGTAATATAAGTGTTAATACTAATCTATGTTTAGATTCAGTTTTTCATGTTTGTAACAAATGTTCTCATACTAATAAATCGATAAAACAGAATCGAAACCGACCAAAAGAGTAAAGACAGACTATATGTACGTACACACCCTTAATTGCAAACTATAGACATTGATATTTACATATAAGCCCTCAAAGTATTTTCTTTTCTTAACGTAGGCCACGAATAACGCAAACATACAAAACACACACACAAATTTGTAAACTTTAAAAATCAATTAATCTTATAGTTAACATGGAAGTCCGAATCATTCATTGTTCAACTTTTGATGGTTTTTGTTGAACTTGTATACGCATTAAATAGTGCTTGCACCGCTCATGGAACAAGTGCACAAACTATGGAAAGGAGACAGAAAATCAACTTTATGTTCAAAAAGATAGAACACTTTAGGTATGTATGGGCCGTAGTCTGGTAGACAATTAACTTTCCGATAGATAGATAGCATGAACTGTGTTCATTCACATGTCGGAACTCGGACGGTAGAGGAGATATGAGATAAGACAATCATTCATTTTTTAGGGTTAGAAGTAGACAAAATCTGACATACTTTTAACATATCTCTCACATGATGAGACATTCTATTCAAGATTCCCATTCGAGAAAGAGGTGTACGTCGTGCTAATGTGTAACAATTTGGTTTTGTTTCATTCTTTTATCACTTTTCCAATTCTGTTTAGACTACAATTGTTCTTTTTAAATATTTTTTTATGTTTATATTTGCTTCTTGTCTTCATATTTATGTTTCTGTAACATGTAATCGCAATCACAAATACAAAGTGTGTTTTTCTCATATACCGCACAAGTAGATTCTAATATCTAACCAACATCCAATCACAATTTTGAGTTAAATCAAAGAAGCCTCACATAAAAATGACAAAACCAAAGAAATAATAATCTCATAAAAAAGTATCGTATGTATAACGACAGTAATGGTACAGGTATCATTTGCTGGTATAATGAAAACAAATCAACACAATAATGTTGAACTAATTTGATGCATCAGGAATATCATAGTGGCGTATGAAACTAAAGTGTGTGTTGTTACCGCGCCTCTAAGGTGTATGGTCTTCTATGGAAAGTCCTGTTTTCTTGATTGATATAGTCCAGAGAAGATCGGAATCCGATTCGACTATGATTTTCTCTTCTTTAACCAAGTTTGATGTACTTATCAACCCACCAAATCTCATCTCAGTGTTGGCTTTAAGACGATTATAAAAAAAACAGATATAAACTACAGTTAGATCGATCTGATAATGATGATAATGATGATGATGATGATGATGATGCAAAATGTTACTTACCGAGATCCCATTTAAGCCCTGAGGTTGTGGTTTTAGCAGATGGAGTTCCAATGGGTATGAGTCCACAGTGAGGTCCTTCAAGAGAAGACTGAATATGTATTTCATGTCGATGACTCTTTGGAAGGAGTTGGATGAGGCAATCATCAGATAAAAGGACTATCCTTGTATCTGGATATCGATATAAGACATTGAGATTACCGGCTTCATGATCAAATCTTCCACCAAGTGCTCCAGTGGCAAGAATCTGGAGCTGACAGAAGAAACATAAAAAAATAAGGCGAAAATGTTGCAGAGAAACAAAGGCAGAGAGCATTCTTAATTAAAAAAAACATACTCTGGAAGTCTCTTGATTCAAAGTAGAGTCACGGATATACAAAATGCATTTATCAAGATCAGTGGTATCTTGATCTTGAGATTCATCTATAACCTTAGTTCCCTGGAGAGAAAAAAAAAAAAGTACAATCAAAAACAGAGAAAGCATGTTCGATCTAACAAAGACACCACACACACAATGATTCAAAAAATGTAAGAAGAAAATCACACAAAGAGCTTACCAAGTTAACATAAAAGTCGAGGACGTCACGCCGAATAGAATCCATATCTCCCTTGATAACATCCGGCTTATACCTAAAAACACAAGATTTTCCAGATTCAAGTTCTTCTTCATGAAACCTTTGTCTATGTAATATAACATCAAATCTATATATATCAAATCATAAAGATAAGAAGAAGGTGAATCTATGAACTCATACAAAACAATCTCCAGCTCAAATTTAGCCTAATTATTCCAAAAAACCATCACTAGGAAAAACAAATTGAATAATAATAATCTCCAAAATCCGAAGAAAGAGTATCAGATTTCAAGGAATGGGAGAGAGAGAGAGATAAATCTGAGACCTGTTTCGAATGGCCAAAGCGTCTTCATGAGGGAAGAAGAGAGGTAATTCGTCGTAGATGCGATTAGCGCCTCCATCAGCACAGAGACGAAGTTTTGCTGTTCTACACAGAAAATTCGAAACCAAATAAATAAACCTAAAACCCTAAAAAACACAGAGTCATAAATTCTGAAGAATAGAGCGAATCATCATCAGTACCATGTTCCCAGAGAAGAGGAGTGAATCGTGGTAAACTCTGGTTAAGAACAATGAGAGCGTATCTCGTCCCTGTAGTATCGTCGACGGGATTCAAAGGGAGGAGAAAGCTTGAAGAGTGAAGCATAACATCCATGGCTGACATCGGAGAGAAGAAGATGAAGAAGAAGGAATTGTTTCTGATAACCTTTTATTTTTGTTATGTATTCTTCATTGATTCATTCAATCACTCTGGTTGCTGTAAAAATAAATATACCTCACCGAAACGACCAAACGTTGACTTTTCAAACAAGGCCACGTCTCAATCTTATTAAACTAGCGTTTCGCGAAAACGTGACTTTTTCCAACCGCGAAAAGGTGTCTTTTATAAACTATAGTTCTTTTGTTGTTATTATTTTTTCAAGAAAACAGGAAGAGATATTTTGCTTGCAATTAAGAAAAAGAAAAAATAGAAATATTGCTATCTTCCAAGAGATCAATTCAATTTGTTACTCACCAAATCAAATTCGATAAGAAACCCTCAAGTCTCAAATAGAGGTTTCTCGCGTTGACTCATCCGCCAGCGAATCAGATGACGTCATCACTCCAAACGACGTCGTAACAATTTCCTTTAATTTTTCGTAACAAAACTCACGACTTCGCCGTAGCATCTTCAATTAGCAAGTGAGCTCTGGTTATCTCTTGGTTGATAATCTCGTGAGATCTAGGGTTCTCTGGTTCATTAAATTATTAGCAGCCATTATTATTGGTTAACTAGATCGAAACCCGCGCTGCGCCGCGGGATATATTTTTGATTTTTTAATTTAGTAGAAATAAAATTTGTAAAAATTAAATAAAGTTTTAGAATTCGATGTTTTACCTTTTTTTAGATTTTAGCATTTTTTGCATATCTTGTTCTCAAAACAATGAGGATCAATGTTTAGTAAAAAAAGTTTCATGAGAAAATATCACACTATCTTTGATCCCGACTCAGTTTTCTTATGTTTCTTGGTCATTTTCTCCTGCATTTGATCTTTGTTTGATTTTGATAAGTATTGTAAATAGTCATTGTGTGGTTATTTTTGTTTGATTTGAAATACATGTGTCTTTGTAGTATTTCTCTGTAAACGACGTTCTTTGATGTATTTGATAGTTGAAGCTTTTTATTTCTGTTTGTTGCTTCACTCCAAATTCGCCGTCCATTATTTTTGAGGTGACTTGTGATAAACCGACATAGAGTTGTATGTGACTGAAAATAGGCTTTGGTAGATAAAAGCCAACATTTTCCAAACTTTGCCTTTCACTCTTGTAGCACACTAACTGTTATATTGGGATTACTTTTCACACTAACTCTTAATCAAGATTACACAATAATGCATGAACTACTTAGGAACCATTATGTATATATCCCCTAATAGTATAAGGCGTGAGCCAAGTGTACTACAAAGATAATAGCTCTAGATTCAGTAAGCCTCAATTCGACACTTCCACATAGTAAGAATTATTTACTTGTAATCAAATGTTTTTTTTTTTACTCTAAGCCTCTCTTTTAGCATCGCTATGACCTGCAACATTCAAAATAACTGATATAGATCACAATCAAGTTTACTTGCATACTTTTCTTTGAAGAAAAGTCAATGGGAAGTCTATGTCTCTCTATTCATTAGAAAAAAACAAAACTTGTAACTTGTACGCACCAATCTTTAAGGATGATCTAAAGATACAAATTTATGTTAAACAAACTATCCGACCGTATGAAGAATAACCCCTAGCGAATGAAGAATATCCGACCGTATGCATCTTATGTCAAACTTATAGACTATACGAAAACAAATAATCAACTCTAGAAAGTATTTGCAGGAAACTTTAGCAGTTTATAAAGTAATCTAAAGAGAAACTGTTATAATTTAGCTAGAACATGTTATTAGATAACTACTTTAGCTCTACATGACTTTTGTCGCTAATTTCATCAGAAAGCCTCAAATTTCACATAAGTGATTTAAACCAATCAGAGTAATCTAGCCAAATATATATGACCTCAAATGAAAATCAAAACCTATACTTAGTCATATTCCTTGTCTGTGGATAACTATATTAGCTTAACCGACTTCCAACTAATTTCAAGAGAAAGCTTCAAATTTAATACAATGATTATATCAAATCTAGTAAAAAATATGCGACATCAAATGAACATCAAACCTAAACTTATTAGTCTTATTCTTGGATTACTTCAAGCTTCAAATCACACATAGTGATTGAACCAAATTAGAGTCATCTAGCTAAATATGCTTGATCTCCGATAAAAATAAAACCTTGGAAAACTTCTTTAACGTAAAAAAAATGAATTCAATAGCATATTTCATCTGATTTGAAACCAGAGTGATTGATTACAGATATCAAATTTCACATTAATTCAAAAACAAATTTCACATCAATTCCAAATACAATCAACAAACCTTTCACAATATTTAGCCAAACTAAACTTTTCGAGAGAGTGAATGGTTCACCTCGAGAATGGAGAAGACGAACTCAGAGCAGAGAAAGGGAAGATTCGAAGAGTTATCGATCGGGAAGGAGAGAAAGAAGAATTGGCGGTGGTGGTGGTAGCAGACATGTGAGTAGATCTCCGGCGAAACGCTCGGAGGTTCCATACGGTAATTCACCGGAACTCATGTTCGATTTCTTTGATTTCAATGAAGAGGAGATTTCTGCAAAGCAAAAGAGAGATAACGCACACCAAATGTTTACGAATATGCTTCAGAGAACAATTGAACGTTTTTTTTAAGAGAAAGAAAAAAGAAAATGACGTGGAATAGGGAGGAGTTATTATTGGCTGAGAAATCTGAGCTGTATTATTTGAAATGTTTTCATTGGTCGACGATTTTTATGAGGTGTCAAGCTCAGAATAGCTCAAAATGTTGAGGTGTCAGCCCTGGAGAGATCCTTAATGTTATTATTGTATTGATGACAAGCTTTGGGCATTGGTGGGCTATTTTCATTATGGACTCAAATTGAGTTATTTTTCGTTATACAGCACTTTTAATTTATGTTTATTGGGTCTAAAGCCCAACAACCACTACAGTTGGCTTATTGTAAATAGTAAGTACTTTTGCCACATTTAATTTAATGCAAAAGCAAATTTTCAACAAAAAAAAATCGTAACATTTCCTTTTCTTTTTGGTTATTTTGCATTTTATTTTTATTATTGATCGAGTGATTTCCTTTTTTTGATATAACATGTGTGTAAAAGAAATTTCCTTTTTTTCTGAAACAACGACCAAACACCTGTGTTTATAAATATAAGCATAATCTCTTATTAGTTCTTCCAGAGAAATCAAAATTATATCATGAGAGAGAACGTTCTAATAGAGCGATGAGAAATCAAAATTATATCTTTTCGTGTTCTTCTTCTGAATCTATGAATCTATTTGCGTTTTACTGAGTCGGTACGTCTGCTCCGAAACTATTTTGGTGTGAATCTTTTGCTTTTGATTAAGTGTGAGTTTCGTTGTTAGTTTAATCCGAGATTTTGATAGGGTTTGTTTTGTATTTTGTGAAACAGATGACTATTTACCGGCGATTTTTAATTTGAAGGATGAAGAAGATTCAGAACAAGAACGTCGTCGATCGGCGTTTGATTCCAGTGATGGTCTTTTGTTTCTATCACCGGAGAGCTAGGCAGCAACAAGGCTCAATCGTCGATTAGGTCACAGCCGAGTAACACCGTATCAATGAGCAAAACCATTCAACAGACATCGTTCAACATGTCTTCTGTGTCCGCTTCAATTTTGGCTCACTCTCTAGGCATAACTAGGGTTGATGCAGTTATGACTCAACAATAACACCAATCTCATAATCCTCTCTTTCTTGACCTGTAAGTAATCTCCAAAATTCTCTCTGCTTTTCTTTATTTTCTTCTGTTTCTAAGTTTATTATTTATCTCTCTCAACCAATATTAACTCCTTTCTTCGTTTTATTCAATTTCAGCCTATTGGAAGTTATCGCCTACTAGATTTGGGGACCAACACTATCATCAACACTACTAATTCTCTGTAAGTTATTTCTTCTATTATTCGTTCATTTTTTTATTATAATAAGATAGAAAATGTTTTTGTTTTAAAAATTAAACTAAGTATTTTTAACACTACTTTCTTTTATTTTATAAAATGTTTTTGTTTAAAAACAAAACTAAGTGTTAAATTTAAATTGCTTGAGAACAAGTTGGGCTTAGCATCCCGTCCTTTTGGTCCGTAAGTCTTGCGGTGTATAAGTTCAACAAGTTTTCACGTAATTAAAATTTAACACTTAGTTATGTTTTAAACGGTTTTCAAAAATAATGTTTTAAGTAAATATTTTTTAATTTACAAAATGTTTTTGTTTAAAAACAAAACTAAGTGTTGAATTTAAATTGCTTGAGAACAAGTTGGGCTTAGTATCCCGTCCTTTTGGTCCGTAAGTCTTGCGGTGTATAAGTTCAACAAGTTTTCACATAATTAAAATTTAACACTTAGTTATGTTTTAAACGGTTTTCAAAACTAATGTTTTAAGTAAATATTTTTTAATTTACAAAATGTTTTTGTTTAAAAACAAAACTAAGTGTTGAATTTAAATTGCTTGAGAACAAGTTGGGCTTAGCATCCCGTCCTTTTGGTCCGTAAGTCTTGCGGTGTATAAGTTCAACAAGTTTTCACGTAATTAAAATTTAACACTTAGTTATGTTTTAAACGGTTTTCAAAAATAATGTTTTAAGTAAATATTTTTTAATTTACAAAATGTTTTTGTTTAAAAACAAAACTAAGTGTTGAATTTAAATTGCTTGAGAACAAGTTGGGCTTAGCATCCCGTCCTTTTGGTCCGTAAGTCTTGCGGTGTATAAGTTCAACAAGTTTTCACATAATTAAAATTTAACACTTAGTTATGTTTTAAACGGTTTTCAAAACTAATGTTTTAAGTAAATATTTTTTAATTTACAAAATGTTTTTGTTTAAAAACAAAACTAAGTGTTGAATTTAAATTGCTTGAGAACAAGTTGGGCTTAGCATCCCGTCCTTTTGGTCCGTAAGTCTTGCGGTGTATAAGTTCAATAAGTTTTCACGTAATTAAAATTTATCACTTAGATATGTTTTAAACGGTTTTCGAAAATAATGTTTTAAGTAAATTTTTTTATTTTACAAAATGTTTTTGTTAAAAAACAAAACTTAACACTTAGTTAACTATTTCGATTTTTATATTTAACGCTTAATTTTTTAATTTTTTTTCAAAAAGTATGTTAAGTAAACCGTTTTGATATTTTAACTAAAGTTTTTTTAATCATAAAAGACTTAAAAGTATTACAAAATATTTATGTTAAAATAGAAATATATTCCGTGATAATGTCGAGTTGTGGACCGTTGGTTTCAGATTCCCTCTTTGTCTGTTTCTCTCTACCTATCAACCATTACCACTAAAGCAAACTTGTATAGTTGAAGACATTTTAACTAAGAGTAAAAAAATAATGAATCTCATCACAAAAACTAAGAAATTATATAAAATTAGGAGTACAAATATCTAAACTCTATATACATTACATATAGATAACATATTACATCAAGCATGTAAACAGATTGTACATCTGATGTTTATGAGTTTTTTTGGAGAAAGAAAGAAAAGAATTGAGGCAGCTCCGAACAAAACATTTTTAGACAATTCAAGAGGACTCTCTTCTCTCTCTATCTCTCTGTACAATATATAAATTAAAGAGAGATTTAAATATATATATTGATAAACTAAGAAAACACAACCTCTCTGTTTTCTCTTTACATGAAGTAGCTCAGTGATGTCTTCTTCCTCGAGCCTCCTTCTCCGTAGAGCTCGTTCCATTGCTGGAGCTCGTTCATGTTCGATGAATCAGACGACACACTCGCACATACCTTACAACAATAAAAAAACATTCCATTAACTTCCAAAACTAGACCAAATGGTGAAACTAATTTGTATGTTACAGTTTCTCAAACCTGATCATGTGCGGCCTTGAAATCATTCATGTTCAAGGGTCTAATGTCTCTACTGCTATATAACTGTGGCGTTGGTCGGTTTTCGGCTTGAGCCACACTTCTCTCCTGCGAGTCAACAATAGCATGGTTTCAAATACGGAAACCTCAAATCATAACCATTATTATGATTTTTAAAACAGAGCCAAACCTTCTTTTCTTTTTCCAGAATCTCTCGGATAGGAAGATGTGCCGCGGTCACGCAAAGATTCTGCAGACCAAACAATTGATTAGAAAGTGGATTTTTATAAAACAGATTTTCAGTTTGTGCTTTGGATGGAGGAAATTACAGACCTTTAAGTCACTCCCTGAGTACCCATCTGTCATATTTGCTATTGCTTCTAAATCTACGTCTTCTGCCATCTCTTCTTTCGCCAAAATCACACTCAAGATTTTCGATCTGTTTGCTGAATCCGGCAGATTAACCATCAACCTGCACAGAAGATCTACTCTTAAGCGAAGATGCCAAAGATACAGAAATCAGAGAATAGTTGACAGTTTATCATTACCTTCGGGGAAGCCGTCTAATTACTGCTTCGTCAAGGTCAAATGGTCTGTTGGTAGCAGCCAATACTAAAACTCTTTCTTTATCCTTTGTGCGTAAGCCATCCCAGTTTATCATGAATTCGTTCTTCATCTTACGCATAGCTTCATGTTCTCCTGGATTCTCACGTCTTCCGAGCATGCTATCAACCTACATAATTTTATTCCCGTTCAAAAGATATTCAGAAGGAAAAAGGAACTGTAATAAAAACAGGTATTCAAAGAAGCTTAAAGCGGAGGAGAGCTGTTCTTAACGTCTAACAACATACCTCATCAACAAAAATGACGCTTGGAGCTATCTTACTTGCTAAAGAGAAAACAGCTTTAACGTACTTCTCTCCCTCACCAAACCACTGCACGAAATCTACAAGTCAAGTCTAATCTCAAAGGAAACATTACAGAGTCAGGTAACCGTTTTAAGTAATCAATACCTTTGAAGTAATGCTGGACATTGATATATTGATAAAGTTTGCACCAGCCTCGGTCGCTACAGCCTTTGCCAGCATTGTCTTCCCCGTACCAGGCGGTCCAAACAACAGTATACCCTTTGTAGGCTGCATGAAAAAACCGGTTATATTTCAGTTTCCATAGAATATGGAATGAAATAGACATTTGAAAATAAATAAAAAGCAAGAAAGGTACCTTTGTAAGTTGACCTTTGCCAAACAATTCAGGTCTTTGAAGAGGAAGCATCACCAACTCCTTCAAGGTATCTTTCACATTTTCCAAAGCCCCAATATCACTGAAAGAAACACCGATATCACTTGGAGGAATGACGTCTGATAGGAGTTTTTTCTCGAATTCATTCTCAGTAACAACATCCTGAAAATAATATAGCATAGTAATTGTTAAAATCCAGAAGTTAATTGAGAGGTCGAAATAGCATAAGATTTCTATATATTACTTTCAGAGATTTCTTTGTGCTCTTGTTTTCGTTTTGAATCCCATGCAACAGCTCCAAGCCATATGTGATGCTGCAACACATGCCAAACGGTTATACGCAAGAAAATATCACACTCGGAATCTGCATGATCTATATTTCAGAATTTCTATTCGAAGAAGCTCACCTTTCTGCCGAGATGATAAGCTTGTCGTCCTTGACTGTAGGTTCTGCGCAGTTCATAAGATGGTGATTGAAAGCAAAGCCAACCACTTTCTCCACACCTATTAATCATACGGTTTTCGGTTAGACAAATAACCAGATGCTCAAGGAAGAAAGAAAGAAAGAAGGAAAAGTTGAAGATGCCCACTATCAAAAGGAAGGGTTTGGTCTTTGATGCACAAGGTTTCAAGGTCAGGGCAGACTAGATGGTTTTTGCTAAGGACCTGCCAAGAACCATTAACAAAGACATAAGGAAACACACAAAAAAAAGAAAAAGCAGGAATATTTATATAGACATAGGACTTCACTGAAAGATGCTCACCGCACGGATGCTGGTAATATTAGCTTGAGCCTTCAGGATCTCTGTATCACGTTCAAGTTTATCCTTCCAGTCCACCAGCAAAGCCTCATCCTGTTATGTTTTAAGAACAAACGAAAATGAAATAAAAAGAAACAAATGGTAAACAAGAAAAAAAATAGTTAAGGCTTAGACCTCAGGTAACTGGATGGTCACTTTGTTTGGAAATAGCCTAGTGATTTGTTTCACTGATTTAGGCATTTCTTTGTTCCTATCCTGCAGTCTACCACCAAAATTATCCTGCAGATGACATGAAAAGTCACTCCTCACACATTCAAGAGAGATAGGATATAATTAAATGTATATGGGTACATGCTGCATCGTCATTTACAAGTTACAAATTCAGGAAAAAAAAAAAATTTGCCTGAAATGGAAATTATTAAAGATTATCATACCGGAAATGCAAGATCCAGTAGTGCTGTCTGGTTGCTGCCAAACTTTGTGAACAAGAAACCTCCAGGGTGGGACTGAAAATGAGATATCAAACAATAAAAATTATCCATTTTGAGAAGAACTTAAGTCTATTAATACAGCTTACGCATACAAAAAGAGAGATTAAATAGAAATCCTACTTTTTCCTTTCGGCTGTCCAACTGGGTTTGCGAAGCTATGACAACAATATTTTCGGGTAAATTCTCAAGCTTGCTCTTCAAAGTTATATACACATCAGTGTTCCCCGACACAGATTTCTCAATGTCTTTGAGGAACAATATCAATGATCCTTTTTCACTTTCATTAAATGCCACCTATAATATCATTCAAAGAGATTTAAGGGTTTCTGTAGCTACGAGGACAAAGATTTAATATAGTCAACAAAAAGTGGTAAGAACTACCTCAAAGATTTCATTAATGGCAAGTTTATCAGCGTCGTCACTGGAAGAACTTTCTAACCGAAGAGAACTCGCTGCACACGAAGAATGTCATTACTACATTTACCTTTTAAACGCATATGTGTAGTAGATATTAGCACGAAAATTACCAGTGCAAAAAAAACCATGGTCTTCTTCGCATAGACCACCAAGATCATTGCCATCTGGTATCGACCTATCAAATCGAACCCCGATTTTTGAAGATCCATTGCCTTCAAATGCAAGGAGTACTTTTCCCTGAAAACCTGTTGCCGGTCCCCTAGAAAGAATAGTATGAATTTTTTTTTTGAGTTTTTCTAACAACAACCTACTTCAGATGAAAGCACCTCAAACAAAAGAAGAGAATAAAAACAAAAAACAATACCTAGCTGGAGCTTGGAGAGAAGCAAGAGAAGCAAGAGAAGAAGTTGAAGGGCCTAGAAACCTTACTCGATCACCTAAGAATTACAGTAGTGTTTGTTCAGTAAAACAGAAAGCGGCACAACAACGAAACAAAAAAAAAACAAGACATAAGCAACCATACCTGCTTTAAAGGTATAACTTTTAGAGGTTGCAGTTGATACTTCTTGCCTCGGAACAGCCTGAGAGCTCAATGTTGATCCACCTGTCATATCAGCCTCAACACTTGAAATTGGTTTCTTATGCTGCAAAACAGCAGCTTGTGCAGCCTGTACAGCTCGTTTAGCAAGCACAGACAGTCTTTCACGCCTAGAACTTTCTTTGGTAGAATCTGCCTCCTTGGGTGTTGATCCCTGAAGCCATCCAGAAACAGTAGAGAATCAATGCTAGCAGTATTGTGTAAATCCCAATATCTTAACAGATTACCAGGACAAATAGAGCTTCTAAAGAATTTGGAACCAATAGTCACAGTGCCAATTTAATACCAATATGCTCACTATTTTAAGATAAGACCATAAAATATGTTACAAATATGCATCCAATCAAACGCTTAAAAACGAAAAAATGGAAGTTTACCCCAGGTAACAAGAGAGAGTCAACAATCATCAATTTGGCCCCAAATTTTTTCGCAAGCGCTTTTGCTAACATTTCCTGATATATCTCAGAACCTTCAAAATATTCCATATGAGAATTTTGTTAGGAAAATGGAAATGAGAAACAAAAGAATCAAAAACAATACTTGTCCAGAGTTTCCCATATACCAGATGGTCCAGAGAGCAAGATACGGGGACACGCTGTTGGCAAATCTGATGCATACTTCGCATACTCCCTTCCATACTTCATATGGGCATATGTTGATATCATCAAAACATCCTTAGTTGTGCCACTGTGAGAATTCAGAAAGTTGTTTATCAAACTTGGAACACCACAATACTGTACGTGTGTTTCATCTTGCCGTAGCAAAGTATAATAGAAATCTAATAGAAAATTATAAGCACGACTGACCTTAAGAAATATGGGAAGTTCTCAAAAGAAACTTCTATGTCCTGAGGTTTGAGTATTCCTCCTCGCAGACTATCCTTATGTGCTTGACGTCTAGTTAACACCGAAGCTGATGGACGTTCATATTCTTTCAGCATTTCCCTCACTTCTCTTCGTTCTTCCACCAGTATTTTGGAAATGCTACCCCTTAAATCAAATTCAGAAGGATCCCCAAGTAAACTCAAAATTGGTCTAATTTCATATCCAGAACCAGGAATATTTCCACCCTCAGCTTCTTGAAAAGGATCCATTCCATTTCCATCTGCATTCAGGTCATCGTTGGCAGCACAAGAGGTCGAAGCAACAGTTTTCTCCGTTGAAGCAATAGCAGCATGATCATTATGACTATCATCATCGTTCATGTCAACATCCAGAATACAATCATTGCAGCTAGAAGGTAGAACAGGAACCTCTGAATTTTGCTGAATTTTGACACTTTTAGCAGTAGGTGGTAGAAAAGGGACATCATGTAACTTTGATATAGACGCCAATAAAGATGAAGAGTCTCCTGCTCTTGTCTCAACATGAAGCCCTTTCAGAGGGGCACTCTGTGCTTCAAAAATGCTCAATGAAGAAGCTCTATCTGGAGTAGCTAGATTTTCATCTTTAAGAGGCTGAAATATCTGAACACTAGTCAAGGGAAAAATAGGATAACCAATGAATATAGATAATAAGAACCTCATAGACGATATATAATAGAAAAAAAAATATCATCCCTAATTACGGAATGTGGATAACTTTCCAGAGAACTTTTAAAAGGATACATAAGCATGTTTGCCAGGGGTGCTGAAGATAATTTCATCGCCACCTCGTAGATGAACACAAGTACTCCTTTGGTAAATCTTGCCATTGACCTGAACAAGTACTCCATTCCCTATTATCTCCAGTGATGCAACCGATGGACCTCCGTGCTGCAAAAAAACATTGTAAGTAAAAGGTTTTCTGTCCCGTAGGGTAGTAGAAGATCAATCAGATAGTGTCCATACCTCAGACTGCCTTAGTTCACATAAAACATTGGGCATAGAATGATCTCTGATACATAAATCACATCCTCTCCGTCCAACAGTAAACACAGAGCCTCTCATGACAAGATGAGGGTTCTGAAATTGCAAATAAGGACAGTCAGAAACCACAAAAGTAAGTAGAGTCACTGGAAGTTGAAACATCCCTAGATAGACTAGCCAGAAAACTCAGAAAACCGCAGCAAGCTTGAAGCAACCAATGGACTCCAGCTAAAACATGCAGCTGGAAAAGAAAAACTAAACTGCCATACATAAACCAAGAACGCTAATTCACAATTCTTACTTATCAGCTACTATTCCACCATTTACGAACATTTCAACAGCAATATTCCCAAACCGAAAGCCGCGATGTTTACTAAATTCCCGAATCGCAGCCAGCTAAAACCACTAGTAGGCTCAATTTGCTAAACGTAATGCGAAACATGCAAGCAACATATAGAGAAGTCACAGCAAATAAACACACCTGAGGATACTGAGAAAGCAGCTTGGCCCAAGGAGCCTTAGCAATCCGCTTCTTCGAGGATTTCGATTTCTCAGCTTCCACCACCACTTCATCTGAACAAGCTCAACACGAACAACCCAAAACATATGAGAAAATAGATAATTTTTATAATGAAGGACAACATGCAACATGCGAACCTGCAGGTGTAGGCGTCACCAAGCCTTCAACTTCTGGATTAGTGTCGGTCTCCATCGCCGGCACAACGGTGTTAGTAACTGGCCTTTCCGCATCATTACTCTGCGGATCAGAAGTTCTTAGTTCTTGCTCTCCAGATTCCGATCCAGGATCCGAAACCGGTCCTTGATTCTCAATCGGCACCTCACTCGCCGAAGAAGATGCTGCCGGTTCCGCCGCCGCCTAAACACCAAAGCAAACTCAAAATCAACACGAAATTCAAAATTCAAAAGAAACCCAGATTCAAATCCAGGAGACTAAGAATTGATTAAACTCCTTCCTAATCCTCTCTCAAAATCGAATTCAACAATTAAGCAGAGAAGAGAATAGAAGCAGCAACGTTGGTGTCGATATTAACCTTGGATCGTTTGGTAGGACGTGAGGATGAACTTGTTTCAGCTGAAAAACGCTTGGAAGCAGAAGAGCTACGTCTGGTCTCAACCATACTTATCGACTTCTTCTTCTTCTTCAACGCCGCCGCTTGATCCAAAGAAGAGACGCTTCCAGAGAGAAAAAAAAAAGAGAAGAGAGATTTTCACTGCAAAAATAAATAATTAATATTCAGAGAACTGCAACTTCTTCTTCCTCTTCTTCTTATAATAAAGTTCGTATCTGGACTTTTTTATTAATATTGTACATTTTCCGTTTTGTGTCATATTTCTAAAAAGGAAATTAACAATTCTTCATTTTTTTTTACTTTAAGAAAGTATTTTATTTTCACTCTCGTAGTATTAAAAACGACAAAAAATTAATTAATTACAAAATCAGCTCCACTTGAGCTTTTGACCGAAGAGATGAAGGAATTGAAGAAGTAGATTCTCTTCTTCACTTTATTTGTACAGATTCAAAACCAAAACATCCAACGGTCAATATTTAAATTTTGCCAAGTATATAAAAGGACCAGTTATATAGACCGGAAACATTAGAATATTCCTTGCAGGCTAGTTGTTATTGTGGCTGATATTATTTAGTATTAAGTTTATTTAATCGTTAATGTTTGGGTTTACATGTTGACAACTTGACATGCGTTTTATTGCATTTGAAGTAACATTCTTACAGCTAATTTATACGCATTTTATCTAACCATCTATGTCTTACTAGATTAAATTATCATGTTCTGGTCATCACAAATATGGTGTTGCAGATGAATTCAAACCGAAAAATAAGGTCAATTTCTGTGGTAATAATTATGGGGTAACTACCAAACTCGTTAGCAGTTAGGAACGAGCCGAGTGTTGTATTAAGCACGTGTTCACGTGTATCGATCCCGCCATTATATGAGCAGTAAGTCTACTGTGTAATTAGACAATTAATAGTGAAATGGATAATTGGTAAAAGCCCATTAGTGTAGTCTGCCTTTAAGACCCAGCCCATTAGGTTTAAATCCATCACATATTGAAAAAGGGTAAAAGAAAAAGACAAAACAATTAATGGTGAAATGGAAAATGTATAAGAAAATTTTGTGGCCAATCATTTTTGGGATAAGAATCAACAAAAGAAGAAGATGTTTTTATTTTTTATAAAAATAGAAACTCAATTCTGAATATCATTATCTTCTTTAGCTTTTTTTTAGATATTTGGGAATAGGATAGGGAGAAGATTAAAAAAGAAAAAAACCATCTTGACTCATGTTCTTTATTTTCTAGCGTAAGCAAACATGTTGCAAAACTTTGCCATAATTAATTATTTTTTAACAAACGAATACAAATAATCCATTATTATGGATCACGATAGAAAATTATGGATCTTCTACCTATATTATTGTTGTTCAAAAAAAAAAAAAACTTATTTGTACCTCTCCTTTTTCAACGATGGCACGGTTTAACTATAAAATTATAACATGAAAATGATTTATTAAATTGATGTTGTTATGGTCTTTACCGATAGTTCAACTATCTTGATTTAATTATTAAGATAATGGTCTCCTCATTAGTAACTTGGCCAATTTAACCTGAAAAACCGCGTTAGAACCATGTTGTCAAGCTGATCAGCGACATGTTTTATTGAGACAAACCTCTAGTGATTAGACAAGAACCAAAATGTTGGCTTGTTTTTAATTATGTATGCATGTTTCACTCTTTTCGTTATAAGTTCAGTATGTTTTATTTTGTACTGTTCCCTTTTAGGTTTCCAAGAGTCCATCCATAGTGGATTTCAAAATTAACCATCCGGTATGGTTCAATTCGACCAATATATATAAAATATTCATTTAAAACAAATTAATTCGCCAACATGTCCGTTCCCGTAAACGCGTAGAGAGTTGATAGTTGGTAAGGGTTAGGTTGAGAGTTGGTCACTTGTGTGTAACACAACTGGAGCACTTGAAACCGGTTATTCAATACGACTTTGAAAGCGGTTAAGGTACAAACCAAACCCGGTTTCATCAAACATAGGTTTCTTACACTTTAGTACTGTACAGAGAGTATTCAAAGATCCCTTAATTAAAACCAAACACTTCATGGATCAATAAGACCCTGATTATTCACATACAATATAACAAAGCAACCCGGTTTGATCAAAACATAGGTCTTTACTATTGTGCAGAGACATGATGAATATTTAATAAAAATAAAAACACTTGATGGATCAAAGAAAACATTAGTCAAGATCAAGAAGATATATATCTTTCTTTTTTTGTAATTCTAACTCCTGCATCGAGAAATTGCGCTGCAACCACGACTATAAGGATTAGCCTGAGCTCCGTTCTGACAATTGTAATAAGACGCACCTCTTCTTGAACAAGGCACACTGTTCCGTTTCAAAGACTGATAGCTTATGTATTTCGTGGTCGCCAATATTCTTCTACTGATCTCTGAGTCCATTTCTTCTTCCTCTGCCCCGATACACTCTGCTATTGAACCGTGGCAGCCTGAACCATTGTCTCCAGTCGTAGCCCATTCTAGACCATCGAGGTCGTTGGCGAAGCCGGCTTGGACCAGAGGTGAAGAGATGATGACGAAGACGAGAATCGTAAGACTTAACAGAGGAAAGGACTTGGCCATTTTTTTTTTGTCTTTCTTCTTTCTATCGTTTGATTATTATTGCTTAAGTTAATGTTTATATATACATGGTGAGTGCATGGACTCGATTTTTTAATTTCGTAGTGGTTGAAGTTGTTTTTTCTAGTTCTATTTTTGTGTTCTTATTAAAAATTTCAGTTTGTTTTTTTTCTTGAAAAATAAAGCATAGCATGACAATAACTTGTTAGTTCGAATACTAGTACCTATCATTTTTCTCTTGTTGTTTTCAAATTTTGAAAATTTAACGAGCTTTGATTTAGAATATTTAATTTCTGCAGTTACAATAGAATTGTTTGAACATTATATCTTCGATTTTTCTTTTATGTATCTCGATATTAACATAAATAAATTTAGATTTGACAATGAAATTTTAAAATGATATATGCAAATTAGTGATTATAAATTGGAGAATTGTTGGGAGTGGTTGAATATTTGTTAGAGCCGACACGAATTGAACCAAAACGATTTGGAATATTTGAGGGGTCAAGCCTTTTCTCATTATCCATTTGATTTTTTAAAATCAACACTATCATGTTTTATGATCTGAAAGCACTGAATTTAGATGACATTATCATAATTGACTTGTTCCTTAATCTTGGATATTTTAAGTTCCAAATTACTTTTCTTTAAGGTATTTGATTCATTTTATGGATTTTGATTATATTCTTCATTCACTATCTGAATTTTGATACTTTCATTTAGTAAACAATGCTCATTGGCATCGACCGAGATGGCGAGATCAATACTAGTCATTGTAAATTACGTTTGGTACCAACTTTTTAACTACTGAATAACAAATACTCAAAAATATATTATCATAGTTCACTTTTTAAATAAAAATCCATAATTTGAAACAACAAAAAGCTATGATTCATCTTCTCTTCCCAACGACTATGAAAAGAGTTGGGCCATCGTTATCCCAATAAAACTAAAAAAATAAAACCTAATCCTTCCTTAACTAAAATAATCGAGAATTATTACTTATTAGTATTAGACTACAACTTTCACATAAATCATGTTTTAAATATACAAGACTTCCAAAAAGCCAAATCCCAATTTTCTTTGTCTCATCGAATCACAAAACGCGTTCATATAACATCTTCAGAGCCATGGATCAGTCGTCTCATAAAAACATGATAATATTAATATATTTCATAGGAAACCAATATAAGCTAATCAGGTTCTTAGAAATCATAGAAGATGACAACAGTAACTCACTAAGACAAAAAAATTACAATTGCATTAACATTTTTTGGGAAAAAACACGGATATTAATAGAAATATTTACCTTTTAAAAATGCAAGTATCAATCTCATGGATTAGTGAACAACACAAACAAACAATACAGACCTTTTCTTCTCCTCTGAGCACTCTTCTAAGGTTTTATGAAGATACAATATGTAAGAAAGCTTCACAGTTTCATCTTTCTAACTTGCTGAGCACGTCATCCATCGTCGGCAACTCCTTCGATATCTCAGCCCAATCCGGCATCCCCTGAAAAACAGAGTTTTTATTTCTTACAATGCATAAAACCGCTTCAAAAACCAAGAAGTCGATATCAACCAATAACCAAAACTACTTTTCCATCAAACATGAGAAAGCAAGAGAGGAAAGGTGTCTAGATGGAACTTACTCTACCCGATCTGCGGACTCGACCATCTAACCGCAGTATAATGTACACGTCATCGCCCGGGTTAACTCCTTCAGATATCTGTTGATCTCTTATCCACCTGAAACAAACAAAACCAGAGACATTTTAAGACTCAAAAACAAAGTTTCAATCTTTCTTCTATCAAACTTTGATCAGCAATAAGATGATTAAAGTTTCAACCTTTCCCATTCACCAGGCGAAACAGTCTCAGCCTTGAACCTGATTTCACCTTTCAGCTTCGATTGGGCTACTACCGATTGAGCCCGTGTATCGAAATCTTCCTATCAAGTAAAGAAAAATCACTGCATTGCAAAATGAGAATGAAGGAGAATATTGTTTGTTTTGTTCCAAGACAGAATCTTCTCGTTACCCCAATTGAAGGAAGAGATGTAGCTGCCTTTGAAGAAGCTCCAAAACCTTTTTTCTCGATTTCCGGTGTTTTACGTTCACCCCATACCACAGGAACTAAGAGAACACCTCGTCTTAGGAGCTCGGTTCTGAACCTATCTGCTTTTTGCATCGCGAGTGTAACAGTCTCTTTTTTTCCAGCTAGAATAACCTAACGACAGTGTCAATCAATATTCAGAAACTCAAAGGCTAATTAACACTTGAGGCAGCAAAAAGTGGAACAAGAAACTCACGGGTCGAACTGTATCCCTTAGCTGCACAAGTTCAACAACACGGTTGGTTGACAGGCGTAGAGGCAACCGGGAGAGAGTTTCGTCTCGAGTTATTTGTACCATTTGTTCTTCCTCTTTCTTGTTTTCCCAAAGGAACAGTGAAACCAGAACAACAATACCTGCACATTGCTGTTCCGAAAGCTTACTTACATAGTAGAGAAAAAAATGGAATTTTAAATTCAAGTGGTGTCTATGACTCACCTCCAATGTTAATTGCAGCATTTCCCGTCGTTTCCAGAAGATCTGGAGCACCATCACCGCCTCTGATTGCCTGAATCAGTCTTGGTACGGTAAAGAATGTTGAGATACCCGCTGCTGCTGCAAATGCGAAATAAAAGAATTTTCTAAAGCCACGAAACGGTGCTCGTACTTCACTGATAAGTTTCAGATCTCTCCGGAAACTATCGCCAATATCTTCCCCGCCTAACCTAGCCTGAAACAATTGGAAGAAGTTTTCACCGATGAGAAAGTTTTTCTTGGGATAAGAAAAAGATATACAAAAGGAGAATACAAGACCTCTTCTTGCAGCTCCTTAAACTCGGGTAATGCGCGAAAGGATGCTAAATCAGGATCGTTAAGAATAGTGGCAAACTTCAGATTATAATCTCTTAACGCAATTCGCAAGCAATCAGCAGCCTTTTTTCCTTCGCCCCTACCTCAAGACGATAAACAATAGGGATGAAATGAAAGACAACATAATCTCATCAGGATCTTTCAAATCAGTAAATTATAAGACAGTTTCATCAGCACATGGTTCAAGGTTCTTACCGGTAAGCATGACAACATGCTTTGTTATAGTAAGCAGCTTGTGACTCAATAGGATTTGGATCCAAACTCAGCGCAGTTTCAAACTGAACAAGAGCATCTTTGACCTGAAAGAACCCAACATGACAAATCAACTAAATCAGTTCAAAGCAAAGACTCTTTTGCTAGCCCCGAGTGTCAACATTTAGAACTAGTACAAGCAATGCAGAGAATTGCTAATTTTGTTTTCCAAGTTTCAAACATAAACTCTCCATTACGATCAAGAAACTAGCAACCATCAGACAAAAAGTATCCCTTTTAAAGTTACAAGCATCAACTAGCGAGTGGCCAAAGTAACTAAATTTCATCGAATTAGGGTTTACCCATTATACAGAATCATACAAACGTCGCAATAGAAGACAGGAACAACCAAAAAGAGCAAGACATAGAAAACCCAAAACACGAATGAATCATATTCACCTACGACCACAAAACCATTCGAATCGAACTCTAGAACTCACCCGTCCTCTCTTAAAGAGATCAAGACCAGTATTGACGCACGACTCTGCCGTGAGATCATCCGTCGGAGAATTTGGAGACGGAGGCAACGACGACGGAGAAGAAGAAGAGGAAGCGAAAAAAAGGAGATGGGAATCCCAATTCCGGCAAGAGTGGAAAAGGGTAGCGTCTCCTGGTGGCAGCCATGGCCGTCGTTGCTTAACTCTCGAGTAAGGGTTCGAGACGCGGCAGAGGAAATGGCGGTTTAGCGACGGAGCTGTAGCCACAGCCATTCAATCTTCTTCTACGTTTCCGAAAAAAAAACCAAACTTTTTATCTTAAAAAAGCTTCCGTTTTCTTTCCTCTGTTTTATTTCGGAAATAATATTTAACTTCCAACTTCTTTGAATATTGTCTAGAAATTTATATTTGGTACAAATTAGACCCCAGAAAAAAAAAACATTGTTGACTTTGTCACACAAGGTTTGGAATCGATTAGGAAAACGAAGACGATTAGTGATTTGATGAGTAGCATAACTAAACTGTAGTTGGTATTGTAATATTTTAATAACTGAATGTGTTTCTGTCTAAATATGAAGTTTGATAGTCTAATTAAATTGCAAATTTAGTCCTTCAACAGTTTAAGAAGCATTAAAAGTCAACAGTCAATTTCTTCCTTACAATTAAAAAATTGAAGTCTCAAGTCAGCTTTCAAGAATTAGAATAATAAGTCAACTTTCAAGAATTAGATCAACACTACTTTAGGATAAACTTTAGGATAACAAATATATTTTTATTATATATCAAGACTCATTATTGAAGATTACATTCAAACCAAATAACTCAGAAGCAAAAAAACAGAGGAAACACACCAAAAAAAAAAACAGAGTTTATGAGAATTTGGCAATTAGGTCATCGCCACTTTTATTGTTTATGAGAATTGGGGCAATGAGGTCATCGCCACTTTATTCAATCTTCTGATTAACAGTTTTTGTTCGCTTAAAGAACCTTCTGAGCAGAAGGCCTAGAAGTAATATCAGCAACCCAAGCACTAACATGTGGACGCTCGTCGAAGAGTTTCTTAGTCGGAGTACCAAGCAAGTACTGAATCACAGGGATAGTGTGAAGATCGACCAAAGTGAAGTGGTCAGAAGCCAAATACTTAGACTCACCAAGCCTGTGTTCGTAAACATCAAGGACTTTGGCTAACTTAGCCTCTTCTTCTTCAACAACGGTTTTGTCTGTAGTCATACCATACAAAGGCTTGAAGACTTGCTCCCAAACAAGCTTTGAACCAACTGGGTCAAACTCATGTGATTCAATTTCAATGCCCATGGCTATGACCGCAATGGCCTTAGAGCCAAGGGAGACAAGTTGGTTTCCTTTGTCTGAGTAAAAATGAGCTATGTATTGAGTAATTGCTCTTGATTCTGTCAACAAAACATAAAAAGTTTAGTGTTTCTGCTTTCTTTAATTGAAATTATCACAAAAAAAAAGAATTTGAGAGATTTAAGTATGATGAGGCCTAAATTTAAGTGTTTTGCTGCTTACCGAAAAGCTTCAAGTCTCCATCTTCAAAGGCTGGAACTTTACCAAAAGGCTGGAAAGCAATATTCAAGATTTTTCAGATCAAGATTCAGAAACTAAATGAAACAATCTTTTGTCTTAACAAATATTATATGTACTCACGTTGCGAAAGGTGAAAGGCTCTTTCTTGTGTTCACCATCCTTGAGCTCGATATGAACGAATTCGAAGTCGAGATTCTTTTCGTGTAGAGCGATGAGAACTCTTCTCGTGGCTGTGGAAGCTGGGTGACCGAAAACTTTGATTCCTGCCATTAGTTAATGCTGTGTTTTTTTTTTCTCTTAAAAGTAATGTGGAGATTTATAAAAGTAGAGAGATCTTTGTGGTTGATGAAAAGAAATACACAAATGGGGAAGTGTATTTATACAACTATAATACAGAGTAACTTAGTGAATAAACAAAAACAAGAAAAAACCTCGGCGCCACCAATCTTGAATACTCTTTGTTATTTCAACGTCAAGCTGAGTAATGTATGATTCGTCGTTTCTATTGGTTCAAGACTTTGATATATCGTTAATAAAATTTATAAAACAATATAATCGGAGAAAATATCAACCATGACGCGATAACGACAACAAGAATAGTCTTTTATCTACTAGTCAAAGTTTGACCGACGTTGTTGAATCGACGTGGATCGTTGAGTCAAGGAGATGAGGCAATGTGAAGCTACAAGCCAAGAAGCTAGACTTTTTGAGTCGTTTTTCGTATATATCTAGAACCTTCTCTAGCTAGTAGCTTCGCCTTGGTTTCATTCACAACCTTATAGTCCGTCTTTAGACCGTACTTAGGCTTGATGGATTGCTCCCCGGTTAGTATTGATGCGAGTGGTTCGAACTCAGAAGTTTCGGTATCCATTCACATTGCTTGTGTTTGTGTCACCATGTTTTGTAGCTAATTTCGTCAATCGTAATTATGAGCCTCTTGATCTATGGACAGTCCCTATGTATTCAGATATAGCTCGAGATTATGAGGAAGACTAAGTACTATATCAAAATTTGCCCGAAATCAAATTCAAAAAGGTTTATTAGATCAATTAGTTGGAAGTGTACGTAAAGATCAAGAGGCTTAAAACGTACGATATAACAAACTTGAGTAACTAATCGTTAGGTAATAATCAACCCTCGTTATAACATGTTTTCTAAGTCAATGATTATGGCTAAATTAATCTATAAAATTGTTAAAATTACGTGAATTTCAGCAAAGAGTTTAGAGATTAGAAGACGGTCGCTTAAGTACAGAAAAGGCCAGTTAAATGGAAACCCTAGTTAAGACCTAAATTTCGTGAAACACAAGTCATCTAACTATAGGTGAAAGGTACATTGAGAGAACGTTAAACGCGGCTCACTCTCGAGGAAATGACGGTTTAGCGACGGAGCTATAGCCACCCACAGCCGTTCAATTTTGTTATACGCTTCCTTAGAAAACCATAACTTTTTATCTTAAAAACGCCTTCCTTTTTCCTCTGTTTTATTTGGGAAACTAATTAACTTCTAACTTCTTTGAATATTTATCTAGGAACTTTTTTTTGGTGACAGTTACGCCCAAAAATGATAAATGACATTGTTGAATTTGAAGCTTGCCATCATTAGAGAAGGTTTGGAATTGATTAGGAAAACGAAGAAGATTAGTGTGATTTATGAGTAGCAGAACTGATTTGGAGTTGGTGTTGTAATATTGTAATAAAAAAATGTGTTTTTGTCTGAATATGAAGCTTAAGATACTAACTAATTTGCTGATTAAGACCTTCAACCAATTAAGACGCATTTACAGTAAACAGCCAATTTATTTCTTACAATGGGAAAAGAAAAGAAAAGTCAACTTTCAAGACTTAGAAGAGTATAAGTCAACTTTCAAGAATGAGATATTGATATTGAGATGAACATTACTTGGCTAAACTTTAAGATAAAATATTTTATTGTATATCAAGACTCATTATAGAAGATTACATTCAAACCAATCACTCAGAAGCAAAAAACAGAGGAAACACACCAAAAAAAAAAACAGAGTTGATGAGAATTGGGCAATTAGGTCATCGCCACTCTTATTGTTTGTGAGAGAATTGAGGCAATTAGGTCATCGCCACTTTTATTCAAATCTTCTGATTCACTTAAAGAACCTTTTGAGCAGAAGGCCTAGAAGTGATGTCAGCAACCCAAGCACTGACATGTGTACGCTCGTCGAAGAGTTTCTTAGTTGGAGTTCCAAGTAAGTACTGAATCACAGGGATAGTGTGAAGATCGACCAAAGTGAAGTGATCAGCAGCCAAATACTTAGACTCACCAAGCCTGTGTTCGTAAACATCAAGGACTTTGGCTAACTTAGCCTCTTCTTCTTCAACAACGGTTTTGTCTGTGGTCATACCATACAAAGGCTTCAAGACTTGCTCCCAAACAAGCTTGGAACCAACTGGATCAAACTCATGCGATTCAATTTCAATGCCCATGGCTATGATCGCCATGTCCTTGCCAGTTGAGAGAAGGTTGTTTCCTTTGTCTGAGAATTCATGAGCTATGTATTGAGTGATTGCTCTTGACTCTGCCAAACAAAAAAAAACATTTGAGTGTTTCTGCTTTCTTTTATTGCAATTATCAAAAATCCAAATTTTGTAACTTGACATGTTACTATATATATATATATATGTATTTACCGAAAATCTTGAAGTCTCCATCTTCAAAGGCTGGAACTTTACCAAAGGGCTGCAAAACAATATTCAGGATTATTTAGACCAAGATTCAGTAACTAGATGAAAAAACAATCTTTTGTCTTGACCAATTTTAAATATGTACTCACGTTGCGGAGGATGTAAGGCTCTTTCTTGTGTTCACCATCTTTGAGCTCGACATGAACGAATTCAAAGTCGACATTTTTCTCGTATAGAGCGATGAGAACTCTTCTCGTGGCTGTGGAAGCTGGGTGACCGAAAACTTTGATTCCTCCCATTAGTTAACGCTGTTTTTTTTTTGTTCTTGAAGTAATGTGGTGATTTGTTGAAGTAGAGAGATCTTTGTTGTTGATGAAAAGAAATACACAAATGGGGAAGTGTATTTATACAACTAAAACAGAGTAACTTAGTGAATAAACAAAAAACAAACGGAGCCACCAATCTTGAATACTCTTTTTTTATTTTTATTTTTTGGATAAAATCTTGAATACTCTTTGGTTAGAAGATTTTTTTTTGATAAAGTGTTAGAAGATTATTTCAAAGTCAAGCTGAGTAATGTATGATTCGTCGTTTCTATTGGTTCAAGACTTAAATATAACGTCATATAAATTATAAAAACATTATAATCAGAGAAATATCAACCACCGCGTGATAACGACCACAAGAATAGTCTTTTATCTACTAGTCAAAGTCTGACCGACGTTGTTGGGTTCACTTGGATCGTTAGATGCTCAAGTTAGATCGTTGGATGCTGAAGAAATATTTCATTCGATACAACGAGAGATAATAAGAAACAAAATAATATCAAAAATAAAATAAAAATCGGTTTCACATTTTGAACAATATGGTACAATTACAAAGTTGGGGTCGATAAAGATCACATGTTGAAGCAACGATCCATGAATTACATACTAACCATAATTATGAAGGAATACATTACTAATTCATATAATATAATTTCTTATAGATTCCACAAAATAAAAAAATTCTTATAGAAACATACGAAGGGGTAAAAGATTTTTTTACGTTTACGACAAAAAAAAAGATTTTTTTACGTTTTTCACATTCACAAAAGTGCTCATTAATTACAAACCACTTTGACTTTACAGAGCATTTATGCTTGTGAAACGTACGGAAAATCATATGTTGAAGTAAGTATAAATTAGACTTCGGAATTTGCAATCATTATGACATAAAAGAGTGATACCAGTACGATCGATTTCAATTATGGACCAAAAGGGAGATGACTAATTCACTGAAATTTGCAAAAGTTTTGCCTTTTTATTCATAACATCAAACTCAAGAAAACAAATTATTTGCTCTCATTAATTCTTCTTCGTATGGTACCAAGCCTTCACATCACATGCCCTCTTCCAAGCGGGTCTAGCTATGATCTCAGCCACCCACCGGCGCACGCTTGGCCGGTTTTCAAACAATCTCTTTGTATGTGTGTCCATAAGGTATTGTATATTAGGAAGGTGATAAAGATCAGCCATTGTGAAGCTGTTACTAGCCAAGAAGCTAGACTTTTTGAGTCGTTCTTCGTATATATCTAGAACTTTCTCTAACTTCGCCTCCGTTTCATTCACAACCTTGTAGTCCGTCTTTAGCCCGTACATAGGCTTGATGGATTGCTCCCAGGTCAATATGGATGTGAGTGGATCAAACTCAAAAGATTCGATAGCCATCCACATTCTTTGTGTTCCCATTTTTTTGTAGCTTTTGTAATTCAGAAGTTGTGTGCCTCTTGATTTATGGACAGTCGCGATGTATTCAGATATAGCTCGAGATTCTGAAGAAAACAAATTATATCAAAATTCATTAGATCAATTAGTTTAAATGTAGGTTTAAACTCACCAGTCAACTTAAGATGCCCATCTAGGAACACTGGAACTTGACCAAATGGCTGCATCAATAATACAATAAACACATTGTTAAACTAAAACTAAGATGTAACTAAACATTTCATGAAGCAGATCTAACTAGCTAGAGGTGGAAATTAAAGTACATTGATAGAGAGAAAACGTGGCTTCTTCTGGTCACCGGCTTTCAAGTCGACGGTGATGGGATCGTAAGAGAGACCTTTCTCATGGAGAACGGCGAGGACACGCCTTGTGTTGGTGGAATAAGGGTACCCATAAATCTTGTAATCTGCACTTTTACATGTATTACGATGAAGTAGGAGATGAAAGAAACTCACTGTTCATTCTGGTAGAAATCAGCATTAGTATGATTACCATCTTTGTGAGCTAATTCTTGACTCTCGAACGTCTGGTTACAATGGTAGCAAGTTGTCGGTACATCGCTCGCGTTTACTCCCATCCCTACGACTCAATTATGAATATTCGAAACCATAATTCATAGTACAAGTAAGGAAAAGAAAAAAATCAAAATAATTACATTGGAGTGGTTCATAAGAAATCGCCATCATAACCACGAGAGCAAACGAAACCAATAATATGGAGGAACCCATTTTTTCGACTCTCTCTATACACTCAACACTCAGTTGTTTTTATATTTGGTGTTATATTGATTGCTTAATCATAGAGCATCAAAAAGATGTATTTATAATTAATAGGGTCAATCATAACCATAATAATTTACTTTATTTCCTTTTCAAATTTGTTTATTAATTAGTTGGATTTTTTGACATGACATTGTAGATTTCTTTCCTTTACAGTTTTTTTTTAGCTTATACAATTTAATAGCGAGAACAGTGTACTTATCTGACTTTTAGGTGCTATTCTCTTTAATTAGTTTAAATAATGATTATTTATTTATTTATTTACATCAAACACAAAGCATCTTATAAGATTCACCACGCAACAAACAACACACAAGCTTACGAACAAAGACCCAAACTCAACACACAAACACATTCTTCACACATAAAGTTTACTTCTGCTTTCATTTAGTTCCTTGGCTTATTAAACCAAGATTTCTCTTGATCACAGGCCATCTTCCAAGCCTCTCTACTCGTAATCTCCTCCACCCACTTACGCACTTTGGTTCGTTTTTCGAACAATATCTTTGTTGGAGTTCCCAAAAGGTATTGTATGTTTGGTAGGTGATGAAGATCAACCAAAGTAAAGCTATTACAAGCCAAGAATCTAGATTCTTCGAGTCGTTTCTCGTAGACGTTTAGAACTTTCTCTAGAATAGCCTCGTTCTCTTTGACGATTGTTTGGTCAGTCTCTAGACCGTAGATAGGCTTAATGACTTGTTCCCAAGTGAGTTTCGATGCGGGTGGATCAAACTGATGAGCTTCGATTTCCATCCACATTGTTAGAGTTGCCATTGTCTCGTGACTTCTAAGATTCAGAAGCTGTGTGCCTCTTGAGCTATGAACATATGCAATGTATTGCGTGATGGCTCGGGATTCTAGAAGGAAAAAAAATGATTAGATATAAGTATAACAATTGTTTATCAGGTTGTTGTTATTAGTGTGTAAGATTAAACTCACCATACAACTTAACATTTCCATCTTCAAAAACAGGGACTTGACCAAATGGCTACATCAATAACACACTGTTAAAACTCTAAATCCTTGGGTTACAAGTAACCAATCCCTAGATGAGTATCAAAACCTAACCATATATAACAAATGTATGTATATGTAGATGATTCGGCACAAAGTCAATCTATAATCTACAGGTGTGTAATCTCATCCTGAAATTACTAATCATTCGATTTTGCGATATCGTTACTTACGTTGAGAGAGAGGAAAGGTTCCCTTTTGTGTTCACCGGTTTGCAATTTGACGGTAATGGGCTCGTAAGAGAGTCCTTTCTCATGGAGAACAGCGAGGACACGCCTTGTGTTGGTGGAGAAAGGATCGCCATGAACCTTGTAACCTGCAACGAATTCACTGAAATCAAAATCTATCTTAATTCTTTTTGTTATAAACCTATATATATTAATTAATCGTACCGAGCTTTTTGACTTCTGCCGCACGTTTCCAGTTTGGCAATAACTTGAACACCATCTGTAAGCAGTCCATATATCCTATATAGATAGAATTGTTTAGTTTCTGCATGTATATATATATATAGCTCCTCCATAAACCTGATTATATATACTAAGTTATATGCTTTCTCTTTTGCAATACAAAAGCTGAGGAACATTTTGTTTTTTTCTTCACATCCACGTAAAGTGTCCACCTTTCTTGTGTATTGAGAGATGAATTGTTCCAATGATACAATATAAACTAAGGATCTACCGTTTTATTTCATTATTTATCCTTTTTGTTTCATTATTAAAGTGCTAATTAAGAAAAAAGACAAATACTAAACTTTTTTTAGCTTCGTGAGGTAATTATTATACTGTACTATGATTATGCTTTTATTTTGAGGTTTACCTAAGCACAAGACAGGAATCAAACCAATAAAGAGTTCATGTATACCGTACTAAAACGACTAGAACAATTGGTAAAGAACTGATTTACGCCTTTAATCAGTAGTAGTGATTAGTGAACCCAAAGAAGAAAACACGACAAATCCAAAAACATTTAAACTCTGATTACAAAATCTCACAACAGTTTCTGGTATTCTGCAGTTTCTTACAAATCACACAATTTTGGAAAATCATTATTTCTGTTCTACTATTTTGATCATAAAACAATGTTATCAATCATAGAGCTTTAATTATCGTTTATGTAAGCAGAGATAAAATCAGTTGCAAGTTTTTTTCTTTCACATATTGACATTTGTGTGAGTTACATTACAGACTTGAGAAATATGAAGACAAAATAATCACATCATTGGTTTTCTTCACTTCCAACTCCTTCCTGTTGAAAATTAAAAAGCTAATATCACAAAAGAGTTCAGTGACACATTGACATGGGATAAGAGTCTAAAGGGTGGAATCAAAACTGACCATGGTGCATATACTCGGATAAAGTTCCTTATTTCGATATCAACATCCGCACAAACTTTAGGACTAAAAATAATTGTTGTTTCTGTTTCTTTGGCCGCAAGAGCTTGTGTGTTCTTGAGTAATAGGGAGTCCTACAAAATCAAATGTGAATGACTAAATCAATGAGCTTATAATCTATTTGATAGATGATAGATCTTCAAAGGGTATAACTAAAGGAGCAGTTTTATTAGATGCGTCAGAGAGATGGAGAGAGAACCCCAGAAAGGTCAATGATGGAGCATTTGCAGACAACCAGCTTTCCCTCCAAGTGCCTTGATATGATTTCTACGTCAACATAGCTCGATGTATCTGAGTTGGGAAACGGGAAATGAGTAAACAGAGGTATGAACTAGATTTTGTTTATATGGGAGTTACAAAGCAGGGTTACCTGCTTGTTCGATTCCGCCTTGCAATTTCCTTGTGATTTCCATTTCTGTCTCTTTTTCTTGTTTCATGATCTGTTGTAGCTTGCCATACAGGCTAGAGCCACTGCAAATTGATGCAACAAAAAACAGGTTTTCATGTTAACTGATATGTGTGGTTTTAAGAGTGTGGTGCCTAAAATGTGTTGAAAGTTTGATTACCCAGATAATTTAGGTGAACCGAACAAGAGACCTTCCTTGCTCAAAGAGGAAGCTTTTATCGCTTCATCAAACCGGTCTCCAACAAATTGTTTCTTCTGGTTAGAAATGTTTGGCACTGAGCTTCGATAACTAGGCTATGTCACAGAACAATATCATTTGGATTTGATCGTAGACTGAGGAGAAGGAGATTTACCAAAATCACAAGAAAGGAAGAGAATCAAACCTCATCATCGCTTGATGATCCACTATCCATAGGTCCAGGAAGTTCATCATCAGTATCACTATCTTGGAAGTTAGATGAATTTCCCTTATGAGCAAATTTTCGACTTTTTGCTTCATGTCTGCGGTACTGGAGCAGAAAGGAGGCCAAACGAATGAAACAGAGATCTGAGAGCAAAGTACCAAATCAATTGCTAATCATTAATACCAGTTTAGAGCTTCTTTTTATCAGTCTAATCTTATCTCGAGGAATTTCTAGAAGCTTGTGTATCGCATCTTCAGTGCACCCATGCAGAACCTCTCTCGACTCAGCAACAGAAACACCCGGCCTGTTTTCTGATCTTTCATCTAAACTGTTGAGGCATTCAACAATTGGATCCTCTTCTATGGCCTGATCCTCCGCATCAGGCTCAAAGATTTCAGCCATGTCACTTATCTTGGATGACGCTTCTCCATGAGTATGTGAGTTAAATGAAAATTTTGGCCTCACATGATCTTTGACAACTGCATATACAATAAAAACCCAACTCAGAGATTTCAGAAGTTCATGCACACATGATCTGTTTCTTTGAGTTTTCATATGTGGTGCTCGTTCTTTAACTTCTACGGTAAAAAATACCAAGGAGAGTTTTGGATGAAACAGTACCTTTACTACCTCTCTTGGCTCTGAAGCCAGATAGATGGGATGATGCGACTGAAGCAATACCATTAAAATGGATTAGTGACTTGGTTTCTTTACTTATAGCAGACCAAGTTGCCACTTGTTCATCATGTTGAATCTGAAGGCAACAATAATCATCATTAAAAACGTAAGTACAGTGACTCAATGGGAGAATACTGTGACCAATTCGACAAAATAATATACAGCACTTATCAAGCTGCATGGGTGAAATGGACTTGAAGATTAGAAGGTAACCTCATCATCTGACCCGCTTTCCTGAGCAGATATGCATGCTAATCCTGTTCTTCTTGAAGAAGTAAAACAAGTCTCCTCAGGGGAATCAGGAACTTGGACGACATCCGATGATATCTTCCGTAGCTAAAAAGGAAATTCTCTCATCACCATGTGATTCCAATATTCCTCAGAACAAAAGAATTTTAAAACGAAAAAGACTCACAGTTGCTTCCAGAGTTACATCACCGGGATCCCTAGCATAATTTAGTTCACCACAACCTGAAAACAACACAGAAGCTCTTTGTGAAACCACTTTCCTTAAGATAGTCATAGAAAAGGCTTGACCACAAACTGGATATATATATACCTATGAGTTTTTCGAGCTTTGTTTGAAGTAGTAATCCTCCCTAAAATATTGAAGCCAACTATGGTCAAACCACAATAAATTTCCCTATAGCTCCTCAAAACTAATCAATTGGGCAAAATTAAAAGTTGCCATGTTCTTTCTCAAATCATATCAGAACAGTGTGCTTCATATATCGAATCGAAAGTTAGAGATTAAACATTACCTCTTCTTCCTTTGCATTCTCGCTTGGCCACAGATCATTTTGCTCCTCCTCCTCTTCCTCTACAAGACCAAACAACAGCTTGAGAGTCACTCGTTTGAAAATTTGAAAGACATTATAATACAAAAGTGAAATTTCAGATCACCAGATATGCTCTGATCGGAATCTGGATTCACCTGAAAATCCAACAAGAAAAAGGCAAATAAAAGTCCGTCCTGGAAGAAGAAATCGCAATAGCAAATAATTCTCAGGGATGTAGGACAGTCACCGGTAAGTTACTTCGCCGCCACATTAGCCGTCACCGTTCAAATCGATCTCGCCGGTGTTCGCCTTTGTACCGTCGTTGCCCCGTTAGTATGCTTTGGATATGAGCTCACTTTGTTTATTGGATTGGTAATTGGGCTTTTATAGGCCCAATTCAATCCCAATAATTTATCCCATATTTTAGAATTAATTTTATAAAATATATAATACAAAAGTAATCAATAAATGTATAACATTTATTATTTTCTTAATCTTAGTGAAAAACCTCAAAAAAACAATCTTTTTGATACAGAGGGAGTATGTATTTTATGTACAAACAAAAATTATATTATAAAATAAATAATAATCTAACTTTAAACAAAAATTTAAAATTTAAATTATATTTGTGTCCTTCAACTATAAAATTAATACTATGAATTTGAAAGTTTTGTTAGTTAATGTATGGATTTGCACAACAGTTACTTTGCTTTCAGTTCCTGGAGGAATTCTCACATGAGGAGGATTGGTGATGGAAAAGAAGTTGGAGAAGGTATTGTTGCTATGCTCAGCGGTGATGGAGGTTTTTATGAGGTTCTTTTAGATATGATAGACAAAGGATTCAAAGTTGTTATTTAAGCCAATTTTCGCCATTGGAGTTTTTGGTTCACCATGTTGCTGCAAATAGAAGTAGATAAGGATATATACCACTGTACTAAAGTCCCACGTGTCAAGACTCTCATATCATCATCATCAACGATATTTTTTCATTGTGTGACAAGACTCTCACCCTATACAAACCAGGGAGTCTAGAGCTTGGTGGATATGAAACTCCAGACACCATCAATAGCACTGGTTTGCATAAAGCAATACTTGTACGCACAAAATTTTCATCGGGGAATTTGATAACCGTTTTGATAGAGAGCCTTGTCAAATCACAAGTTGTCTAGTATATTCTTTGGAAGCTGAATTTTTTAATTAATATAAGTAATCAAACATCTATGAAGCTAAAATATTGAACTTACCTTTGCATTGCCACTGCAAGAGAACATTTGGATATAATGCATATGTCGGTGACTTTGGTCTGACTCCGCTTTCAATACGCACAAACATAATTCATTTACTGTGACATATATCAAGAAGATACATAACTAGATTTCAAAGATAAATTAGTTTACGACAAAGCACCTAATACTTTCTTTTTACATATTTTTTTTAAAAAAAGATTAATTAATTACATTAGCTTCTTATGCAAAAACAAACTGTCATAAGATCAATATTGAGACCTAAACACTCATACGTTAATTAGTAGTACACACCACAAAAAAAACTTGTCATAAAATCATATATATGAAAGGAGGCTATCTCTCTCCATATGGTCGCCACGTCAGCATTTTAGGCTCTTCTGGAGATGCCACATCAGCTTTCTTTCTATCCAATCAAAACATTTCATTAATATGAGTCAGCTTTTATTTTTTACACATCAGCTTCTAATTATAAATGTCAAATGGAGAAAACACAATAGCCCATGAGGGATGGCCCATATGAATTTGAAAATTTATTTCACAAGTTAATAATATATTTATTATTTAATTATATATATTATTTAATTTTACATATTGATTTTTACTAATACTAACTTATTTTGTTATTTTATGTTTTTTTCCATGAAATTATTTTATTGGTTTTATATACTCCAAAGTTTTTTTCGCTAATTTTTGTAATCTTAACTCAAAATATGAGTGGATAATAGTATAGTGGATTAGCTAATGGTTTGAGTAAGTTTTTCTCTTATTTTTTTGATCTATATATGACACTGAGGATGAAGAGTACGTAAGGTCATCAAATTTTGGAGGTTCTATAATCCCAACATTACCATCTATAAAATTGGTTTAGGAAAGATTGTTTACGGATTGTGTGAGTGATGCATTGTTGAGTATGTTGGTTGAAAATGTATTTTAATACTAAGAGTAGTTGTTCATTGTATGAGTAAATGATTAGATAATTAAAAATTACATTTATCAAAATATAACATCAAATAAATCAAAATAAAAAAAAACTGGAAAAAACCGCGGCGTAAAGCGGGTGATTAACTAGCAACAAGAACAATCAAAGTAATTTGTTATTAACAATTTTTAAAACAAACCGTGGGTATTCATCTAGTCAATATTGATACCCAAAAGAAAACAGCTATAAAGAAGTGGGAATTGAAACAGCAAATGGCGGTGCGATTCTGTCGAATATAGCTCACGGGCCCATTAGTTGTAATGGTAATACTTATATTTTTAACGGGCCCAATATGTTCCCAGCCTAGCATGTAAACTACTGATCTACGAGCCCACCAGCTCAGGGCGTAGTTCTAAAAATATGTTTTATTAAAGACCACCGAAGCTTACATGACACGCTCCACAGAAGATCCGCTGCACCTCTACTTTATCTGTAACAAAATATTACTAACCTGAAGATCGAACGGTCCATAATTGATAATATGGAAGTGCACCGTAGTCATTCACGCAGATGACTACTCCCAAATTTTAGCTCCAAAAGCTACGAGACTAGAGCGCGCAAATTTTAAATTTATTCATTTATTTCAATTATTTTCTTTACATCTTCTATCAAATAATATTCATCGTCATGTTCGAGAAGAAAGGAAGAACACTGTTGGCGAAGAGGAAAACCCTAGGAACGATCAAAACCAGAAGAACGAAGAAGATTCGGAAGATGGAAGGAACATTGGAGCGACACTCTCTGCTTCAATTCGGTCAATTGTCGAAGCTTTCTTTTGATAATCGTCCGTCGTCGAATGTTGCTTCATCGGCGTTTCAGGGTCTTCTGGATTCGGACTCGTCGGAGCTCCGGAATCAGTTGGGTTCCGTTGATTCAGATACCAATTGCGGAGAGAAGGACTTTATTCTTAGCCAAGACTTCTTCTGGTAAATCTTCGTTAACTTGGCATTTCTTAGCTGTGTATATCTAATTCGAGATCTATCGTTATCTTCTAGGTAATAGTATAATTTTGGGCTTGGTTAGTATTGCGATTTAAAGATCGGACTTTAGATTTGTGAAGGTTTCCCTTATATTCACTTTTTAAAAATCTAGCCTTTTGAAATCTCTGAGAAAGCTTAATTTATAGAGATTTATGTAATTATGTTTAGCTAAAAGATGCTTGTGAGATATTGATGAATGGCCTGTGATTCGTGAAATCTCAGCTATTAACTTCTGATTTATTTTCCAGCACACCTGACTATATAACCCCGGACAATCAGAACTTGATGAACGGCTTAGATATCAGCAAGGTAAATTGTTAATTTTTTTTATGTCAGATCTTTGTTTCACCAATGTCTCAAATTTAAAGTTCTTCTCTTTTTTTTTTTTTTTTTGTAGGATCATTCTCCTTGTCCTAGGTCTCCTGTTAAACTAAACACAGTTAAAAGCAAAAGATGTCGTCAGGGTAAGCTTTCTTTGTCTAGCATGAGTAGTCATTATCTTTTCACAGAGTTTGAAGTTAACCTTTTCTTGTCATTGACATATTGCCTGGACTGGACAGTGTGTTCTTTGCCTAAGTTTTTGATTACTCAGATAAAATTGTGTGTTTAATGCAGAGAGTTTCACATTAAATCATTCAAATTCTACCTGGTCTTCAAAACATAGAGTAGATGAACAAGAGAATGATGATATTGACACTGATGAGGTCATGGGGGATAAACTCCAAGCTAATCAAACAGAGAGGACTGGATATGTTTCACAGGCTGCAGTTGCTCTGCGGTGTCGGGCTATGCCACCCCCTTGCCTCAAGAATCCGTATGTGATGAATCAGTCTGAGACTGCTACTGACCCTTTCGGACATCAGAGATCAAAATGTGCAAGTAAGTTTGTTTTCCCTATAATTCTTACTCAAGAATTTCCTGAAAGGCTTTAGAAATCAATAAGGCTTGGCTTCTTCAGTAAAAATGTACTAAATATACTGTTATGCAGGTTTTCTCCCTGCAAGTACAAGTGGGGATGGCTTGTCAAGATATCTCACGGACTTTCATGAAATTCAGGTAAGCGAAAGTGGTCTTTTAGCTTGGAATTGTGATCATGACGGAATTATGTTGCTTCTTCTTACGTAATTTGGTTTTGGTTTCTCCAGCAAATTGGTGCTGGACATTTCAGTCGTGTATTTAAGGTGTTGAAGAGAATTGATGGTTGCCTATATGCTGTGAAACACAGCACAAGGAAGTTGTATCTAGATTCAGAGAGGTATAATTTTCTCTAGTTTCTTAGTAAGCGAAAGACACATATCTGCTGAAAAAATAGTTCATCTTGTTTGGATCGTTTTTGTTCAAGTAATCACAGCTGAGTTTTTGCAGACGTAAAGCTATGATGGAAGTGCAAGCTCTTGCTGCTCTTGGTCAGTACAGTCCCTTGTTTTGCCTTCTTGTCCTGAATCTACTCTGTTATAACCTGCTTGCAAGCTAAGCTCAGTGTAGCCTTAAACCGTTTTTATCTTATTTTGTTCGTAGGGTTTCATGAAAATGTAGTAGGATACTACTCCTCGTGGTTTGAAAATGAGCAATTATACATTCAACTGGAACTCTGCGATCACAGCTTGTCAGCTTTGCCCAAGAAATCTTCTCTTAAGGTCTCAGAAAGAGAGATCTTGGTGATTATGCATCAGGTAAACACTTAACTTTCATATAAAATCAAGTATAGAGAGTTTCTTGATTCTTTGAATTCTTATATACATATCATTGGACTGTGTGTGTGTCTCTTACAGATAGCTAAGGCGTTGCAGTTTGTGCATGAGAAAGGAATAGCTCATTTAGATGTAAAACCCGACAATATTTACATCAAGAACGGTGTTTGCAAGCTCGGTGACTTTGGTTGTGCCACACGATTGGACAGAAGTTTACCAGTAGAAGAAGGAGATGCACGTTACATGCCTCAAGAAATTCTCAATGAAGACTACGACCACCTTGATAAAGTCGATATCTTCTCTTTAGGTGTCACGGTTTACGAGTTGATTAAGGGATCTCCTCTTACAGAATCAAGAAACCAGTCTCTCAATATCAAAGAAGGCAAACTTCCTCTCCTTCCTGGCCATTCGTTACAGTTACAGCAACTGCTTAAGGTACGTTATTTGCATTCTTACCTGTGTGTTTTCATGGTGGTCCGAGCATCGGAACATAGCATTTAAGACAGAAATGCTAACATGTTTCTTGGAACAGACAATGATGGATCGTGATCCTATGCGTCGGCCTTCTGCTATAGAATTACTGGACCATCCCATGTTTGATAGGATTCGAGGTTGATTCATAGAAGAGTCTCTCAGATGTCGAGAACTAAATTTTGTAAATTATGGTACCAATGATGAGAGGGTATTGGTCCATGGCCATGCACTAGTTTTTTTGTGGAAAACTATTGGCATGAAAAGGTACCATGATCTTGGTTTCGGTACAAAAGGTCCGGTTAACCAACCAAAACTGAATTGAAAAGGTTGTTGGTTCTGTTGTAATTTTATGGCTTTTGTATATTTGTGGAACTGAGATTGGGAATTGTAATTTTCATGTTTCACTATATATCTCAAATGCCATATGATTTTTATCTGAGTTGAATTTGTTTGTAGAGTCTAATGGAGTAATAGGTCACATAATGGTAGAAAGAATGATTAAAAGCAAAATAAAATGGTGAAATCATCACGGTAGTCTTAAAACTTGTATAGTTGATGATGTTCAGAAGTCTAATGATTTTTACAATAGCTCTAAAGATTTGTTTTTCGTCAATTACGGTTCAATTTCTTGAAAAGGCAGTGTACATTAAGGAGCTGTTTAGTTCATTGCTTCATCACATTTAGTAAAAAAATAAAAAAAAGAAGTTTCCAGATGCTTTTGTTATTATAATTTAAAGTATTATTTTATTCAAAAAATTAAAGTATTAATCTTCCTAATTCCCAAAATAGTGAAATATAATTTATTATGATATACTTTTCCTTAAATTTCATAATTTCATAATGTTATATTAATAATTATAAAAAATCTATAAAACCTTTTTATCATTATCACAAGAGAAAAAAACTCAACACATATATAATTCCAAATCAATACACCACAGAAATAGAAGAAACACATTTGTAAAGGTACATAATATTAAATTTTCTGTCTAATAATAATAATTATAGTTTCCAGATTTCCTTAAAAATGTTACTAATTGGTAAGTGTTTCTTTTACTTTGACCAAAAAAAAAGGAAAAAAAAACAAGTGTATATACCTTCTATATATTTTTTTAAAAGAAAAAATAAATAGTTAAACTTCACCGCCTTCCCAACTCTATATATACCTTCCGTTTCTCGTTAGGCTTTAGTCGCGAACTTCTAGATTCTGAGAGCTCTCCCAAATCCCTGTGAAATCGGATTCGATACTCTTCGGAATCTTCTGGTACGTGACGAAATTAGGGTTTAAGATCGTACAATTTCTCTTCACATGTCTCGATTTCGTACTCTTCTTTAGTCTTTCGCTTGATTTCTTCTGTTTCTGTCACTGTTCCGCGTTTATCTACTCGATTTTGAACGAGTTAGGGCTACGTCGCGTTTCTATACTCGATTTTGAACGAGTTAGGGTTACGTCGGCTTCTCTTTGCTTTGTTGATTCTGCGAATTCTTGATTTGCTTTCATAGATTGTTGTGTTGCGCTCGAATCGTTTATTCAAATTCGTTGTGTTCTTTCTCTCTTTGTGATTCATCGCCGTGGATGCGAAAGTATCGATAACCTCTTAAGAACTGAATTCTGTTGTAGTTATCTTGATTTCTCATGTAATATTATTTTATTGCAGAATCTTGTTCAAGGTCGCTTGAAAAGAGTCATCTCATAATGTCGAAGCCTTTAATTGTGTTGGAGGAAGGATGGCCCTTCATGGAGGCTGGTGTTACAAAGCTACAAAGGATTCTGGAAGAATTGCCTGAGCCAGCATTTGAGTCGGTTCAATATATGAATCTGTACACGTATGTCTTCTTATAATGATGTTTCTTGTTTTTACTACAGTTCCATATGGATGCTAACCACAGTGGATTCTTATGTGATTCACAGGACTATCTACAATATGTGTGTCCAGAAACCTCCTGATGATTACTCACATCAGCTTTATGATAAGTATCGTGGAGTAATTGATGATTACAATAAACAAACAGTGAGTACCATGTTTTCGTTTGGGCTTGATTCTTGAACATTGTGCTGTATATTCTTGAGCAAACAGTCAAATGTTTTTATATGTGATTAGGTGTTGCCGGCTATAAGGAAGAAGCATGGTGAATATATGCTGAGAGAGCTTGTTAAGAGATGGGCTAACCATAAAGTTCTTGTTAGATGGTTATCCCGCTTCTTCGACTATCTTGGCCGTTACTTTATTCCTCGGAATAATCATCCAACACTGAATAATGCTGGCTTGATATCCTTCCGCGACCTGGTTTGTCATGCGTTCCTGTAACTCTTGATTTTTTACTGCCGCAAAGTATTTTCTAACTGTCCATGCAATTATTTACTTCAGGTTTATCAAGAGATACAGTCCCATGCCAAAGACGCTGTACTAGCACTTGTAAGTATCTGTGATTAAACGAATTGAGTAGCTCTGGTTTGGTTATTCTGGTTTCTATCTAACACAATTTGTATTGCCAGATTCATAAAGAACGTGAGGGTGAACAGATTGATAGATCACTATTGAAAAACGTAATAGATGTCTATTGTGGGAATGGAATGGGAGAGATGGTAAGATACGAAGAGGATTTTGAAAGCTTCTTGCTTCAAGATTCTGCATCTTACTATTCTCGCAAGGCCTCAAGTTGGAGCCAGGAGGATTCTTGTCCTGATTACATGCGAAAGGCTGAGGAGTGCCTAAAACTGGAGAAGGAGAGAGTCACTAACTACCTTCATTCAACCACTGAGCCGAAATTACTTGAGGTTAGCTATGATATAATTTGTACGCTGCTAGCGGAAATATATAATTGTTTGGAATAATCATATTTTGACCGAGGGAATGTTTTAGCGTTTAATCTTAAGAGTTGTGCTTATTTCTGACAGCATTTTGAGCTGGTTACAACCATATGTAAACACTCATTGTTTGTTTGTTTTTGGATGCAGAAAGTACAAAATGAATTGTTGGTAGTGGTTGCAAAACAGCTTATAGAAAATGAGCACTCAGGGTGCCGTGCATTGTTAAGAGATGACAAGGTAGGCGACTTTTGTTGGTTTATTTAATTCTTAAACAAATTTCATCTAAAATTCACTCTTTGAACTGAGCATTGGGATATACTTTCAGATGGATGATCTCTCCAGGATGTACAGGCTTTATCATCCAATCAGTCAAGGGTTGGATCCTGTTGCAGACTTATTCAAGCAGGTTTTTATTTTGTTCCCTTCATTTTGCATTACAAATAACGGATACTGGTACCTCACTTTTCTGTTTGTATCCAAATCATTTTTCTAATTGCTAAATGACATTGTGTATACAGCATGTTACTGCAGAGGGAAATGCCCTTATCAAACAAGCCGCCGACGCAGCTACTAATCAGGTTTATATTCTAGCCTGAGAACTCTGTGGAGTCAAAAATTAGATGTGAGTCTACTCCCTTTGTGATTGCTGAGAATTTTTTGTTCCCCAGGATGCAAGTGCTGGTGGCGTACAGGACCAGGTGCTTGTCAGAAAAGAGATTGAGCTACACGATAAATACATGGTCTATGTCGATGAGTGTTTTCAGAAACACAGCCTCTTCCATAAGGTCTGAGTGTGTTCACATTTCTATCTTCTTGCACAATATTTTATTTAATGACCATAGTTTCTTTGAATGTAATGCAGGCATTAAAAGAGGCATTTGAAGTCTTCTGTAACAAAACAGTGGCTGGAGCGTCGAGTGCAGAAATACTTGCAACCTATTGTGATAATATCCTCAAGACAAGAGGTGGAAGTGAGAAGCTTAGTGAGGAAGCTACTGAAATTACGCTTGAGAAAGTAGTTTTCTCTTTTCTTCATACTGCTAATGCGTTCAATGTCACTTATCCTTTTGATGCTGATTTTAATTTTATTATTACAGGTGGTTAAGTTGCTTGTTTATATAAGCGACAAGGATCTTTTCGCCGAGTTTTACAGGTACATATCTCTTCCTCAAATATTTGTTTTTTTCTGAACTTTGTTCCTTACACCAATGCTTTGTTAACAAGCTCTATTCTTTTCTAAATATGGTTGTTTTCAGGAAGAAACAAGCCCGTCGGCTCTTATTTGATCGCAGCGGTAATGACGAGCACGAAAGAAGTATACTTACAAAGTTAAAAGAACTACTCGGTGGGCAGTTTACTTCTAAGATGGAGGGCATGGTTAGTCACATGAGTTTAAATTTCTTAAAAAAAAGGCTTGTTTAGTAGTAACTAAGGTTACTGATGCTTTCTTTTGTACATATAATTTGTTTCATATAGGTGACGGATATAACATTGGCAAAAGAACAGCAAACCAACTTCGCTGATTATCTATCAGCTAGCATGACCACAAAGCTGGGGATTGATTTGACTGTCACTGTTCTTACTACTGGTTTCTGGCCAAGTTACAAAACATCTGACCTCAATCTACCCACTGAAATGGTAACTCTTTAATTATAGGTCTTGAAACAGAAAAGAAGAAGATTTTCTCAGCTCCAATTTTCTTTTTGTTTCAGGTCAACTGTGTTGAAGCTTTTAAAACCTTTTATGGAACAATAACCAAACACAGGAGACTTTCATGGATTTATTCTCTGGGAACTTGTCACATTTCTGGAAAATTCGATAAAAAAACAATGGAGTTAGTCGTTTCCACCTACCAGGTATCTATTTGTTTCTGGTTTGTTTTCACTTAGTGATATATGATTTTTTATATGTACATGGATTACTTGAATACATATACTTTTTCTGTCAGGCTGCCGTGCTTTTGCTCTTCAACAATGCAGAGAGATTGAGCTACACTGAGATGTTGGAGCAGCTAAACCTCAGCCATGAAGATCTTGTCAGGCTGCTTCATTCACTGTCATGCGGGAAGTACAAGATTCTTATAAAGGAACCAATGTCGAGAAGCATCTCTAAAACGGATACGTTTGAATTCAACTCCAAGTTCACCGATAAGATGAGGAGAATTAGGGTAATTTTATATGATGAGGAGAGCATTGTGTTAGTTTCATGTAGCCCGGATCAAAAAGACTAATGATGTTTTTTTCTTAAACAGGTGCCTCTGCCTCCAATGGATGAGAGGAAGAAAGTTGTTGAAGATGTTGATAAAGATAGACGCTATGCAATAGATGCAGCTCTTGTTCGGATCATGAAGAGCAGAAAAGTGTTGGGGCATCAACAGTTAGTCTCTGAATGTGTTGAGCATCTTAGCAAAATGTTCAAGGTAAGGGAATATACAAAAAAAAAAAAAACTCATATTAGACACAGAATTAAGGAAATATTTACATAATGGCTTTTGTTTTCTTTGCAGCCTGATATAAAGATGATAAAGAAACGGATTGAGGACTTGATCAGCAGAGATTATTTGGAGAGGGATAGCGAAAATCCCAACACTTTCAAGTATGTGGCTTAGTCAAAAAGGCTGTTATCGGTTTTGTAAATGACTTGCATTCTTTTGTCGGACCATTGGATGGATTGGTGATTGAAAAAGACAAATTGTCTTTTACCTTCGTTTTTCAGAATTATTCTTCCTAAAGCTCTCTCTCTCTTTTATATATATATATTATACAATTACAGTAATTATACACACACATCACAAGATGGTAACTTGAATCTTTTAATCTTGAGCAAGTCTCACAAATCAAGGTCCTAACACTATACACTTGAGCTGTGAAGAGAACAAACAAGTTTATATATATAGGCCTTCTTTGTCTTCAATTTTCCAAGGTCGCTTTCCTTTCTTCTCCCGTAGTATATGACATGTGGGGAGTATTGCGTTTTTGATATTAGAGTGAGATCATATATTATTCATAATCACCGGTTTATGGATTCCATTGCAAGCCTCACCACATGCAACAGTTTCTCCATGTCCTGAAAACTCAAGTCAAGAGCCCTTTTGATGCATGTTATACCATCATTACTGTATCTGGTTTCATACGATTTTCCCTTTGCAGCTGCTAATGCAATCTGCGCTTTTCTTGACGCTTCCATAGCAAAGCTTACGTTTTGCGACTGCAACACCAATAAACAAAACATATTCAACTTTCACGTGAGGGAAATACTTGATATATGATGCAAGATTGTGTTACGCAAAATTTGATGATATTACACACAGAATACTGTTTTTGATGATGATTGTCTATGATGATGGTAATCAAATGATGCTATGTTTGTAGATGGTTCCTATTCATGTTGCTCAAGTAAGCTATTATCTCACTACTTCACTAAAAACCTGTTGATATTTCCATAGACGATTTATTTAGTCCTCTAAACCCAGCCTAACTGGAGCAGCTACAATGTTTTGTAAACATATACTAAAGTACAATTTTTTTTACGCCACCTCATCAAATCACACAAGTAACATAATTGAACTTACAAATGCCAAAAGCTGTGAAAGAGAGGAATTGTTTCCTGAAGAGATAACATGGTTTCCAGTTACGTTAGGGGATGATCTCACTGTGTTGGACATAGCAAACTTTTCCGCAGCCAATGAGTGGTTTGAATTTTCACCATCAGAAGCAAAGGAAGGAGATTCACCTGTTTAAAATCCAAACACGATTGAAAGATAATTCATCATAATCATGCTCACAGGGAACAACATCTTTATTCTTTAATACAATCTTGTATCTGTCTTAATCTACTAAAAGAAGTTTTCTTTTTCTAACAAAACAACAATCAAGCCGCCCATCTACTTGAAAATTTGTTCTGCGAAACTTGTTTTTCAACCACTAAATGCAGCCCGAGTGATTAGTGGATTTTCCTCATATGGTTTACATATAGTCCATTTTTTGTAGATACGGTAAGTACAAGTACTGTGATGTTCTTCAGATAACTTTAGAATACTGGCCATCCAAGAATTGTCCAAATTTTGATAAATTTGCCCACCAACAGAAAAATTTAGAATATAGTTTCTTTCTTATAACAGATAATACCTGAAGGAATCACTTGCAAAGCTGCTTGCAAATCATATCTGCATCTTCTTATGTTACCATGGGAGGTATAAGTTATCCTTAGATAAGCTACTTCCATACATTTATAAGCCAGAGCAGCAGCCCCCATATCTTTATTTTTCTCGTATTCATGAGCACAGAACCTGTTACATAAACAGTATAAAACTCATAACATCAGGACAGGGTTCACTAGAACATCTTAACATGCTAGAAATATCTATAGGCCACAATGCAGCAGCTGAGCTAAAATGAGAGGGCAACATGAACAAGTACCATCACAGTGAAAGGCTCCCTCTAAATAGTAAATTGGGGGACTTAATTGGGTTGACTATCAGAAGAATGCAGCTATCTCACTCCCATGAGGTGCACAACAAATCGAGTAGAAGAAAGTTACAAATTTAGATCATGTTGAATGCCAAACTTACTCGCAAAGTTTTGCTGTGCTGCCGTAAATATCCTTGGATCTGGCAATGGTCTTATGTGTAGCATTATCAATGCCAGATGACTCCAAAAGGGAGGCACCATGAAGAAACTTAAGAGCTGCCTGAAAGTAAACACCTGTGCTCTCGTGATTGGACACAGCATTCTGCAAAAGGTTACTGTCAATGTTAAGCCAAGGGAGAGACAACATACGTAACCACTGCAACATTTTCCATTAAAATGCCAAACCTTAAGACGATCAGCCATGTGTTTCAAGTCTGTAGCCTCTTTGATTGAGTTGGAGGCAGTCTGACTCGTGGATTCCTTTTTCAAAGGGCTTAAGCCAACATGATCCTTATGCATACTTCCATTTTGCTTTTGGTTTCGCGAACCTTCATTGTGGGTCACACTGTGATTATCATTCCGCAGTCTCGGTTTCTTTGTATTTGATATCTCAGTGCCGTGACCCAAGACTTCAACTTGATCTGTGCCAGCTGAGTTATTCTTTAATTTCTCAGTGGTCACTTCCAATGGGTTGCTTTTCCCACGAGAAGTGTTTGCTGTATCAGGTTTCTGTCGAGAAGAAAAATGACTACCACTTCTATCTAGCTTAGTATTAGGATCTTGATATTCCCTTGAGTCTTTTTTATTACTCTCCAAAGACACTTTTCTAGCAGGTCTTTTCTTGCTCCTGCTTTCTTTTCTTTTTACTTTAACAGCAGTGCCAAGATCTTGCACGTCATTCACCAGACCCCAGTTATTCTCTTTCGAAGGTGCAGATGACCCCTCTTCCCTACTCTTTTGCTTAGAGTCACCCTCTATGCAATTTTCACCAGGATATCTCCCTGGATTCTTTGGTTTAAAGTTTTCAATTGAACAATCTTCACCGTATGCTCTTTCTCTATCCTTGGAATTTTCTGCAGCCTTCTTTGTTGTCCCTGGTCTATCGATAGTGCTATAAGCCTCACCATCTCGGCATCTTTTTGACGTATCACCAGCATTAGAATCAGCATCATGGTATTCATCCCTCTCTGAAATTCTTCCTGATTTAAGCTCACCTGAGTCTAACACTCTCAAGGCCAAAGGGGTAACTGATTCAACTAGTGAACCTTTGACTTCGCGGACATTATTTTTGATAATTTCAGAGCCCAAATCCTTACACAAACTCCGAGAGGACGCTGTAAAAGGTAGATCGGAAGCACAATCTCTACCATTTTCTTGACTAACCCTTCTTTCCTTATCACAGCTTTCACTACTAAAAGGCAACTCTTTTTCATCACAACTTGAACCTTTAAGCCTCTTACTTTTTCTAACGTTCTCTCCACTTGACTCTATTACTGCAGCTTCTCTAAGTCTCATACAATCTCCACTTTCTTCATTTTCCTTCAGTTTCCTCTTTCTGTCATCACGTTCGCCATGCGAGGAAGCCTTAGCAAAATCCTTGACATTTTCGGCTGAGTCTTGAGTAATCATAGTTTTGTTAGTATCTAAAACGTCCAGAATTTGGTTGGATTTGTTGGATCCAGTTTGATCTACAGTGGAAAATCGTGATTTTCCAGTCTTTGGTTTCTTAGAAACCCCAGAAAGTTCCCTTTCAGATTCCATTCCCATATTCTCCATTCCTCCTACATGCGTATTCATCAAGCACATCAGATAATTTGAACACAAAGGAAATATTATAAGGAAATTCAATATCTTTCACAAATAATACCTTCAAGAGAATGCTTATTTTTCACTTCCCGTCTAACAATCTGCTTAGTGGTGTGCCTATCTTCATTCAAGTCACTCGGCTTAATAAGGTGTTTCAAATCAGGTTCACATACCAAATTTAGATGGTCACAAGCCTCCTTATCATTTTTAACACTGTTGAAACTCTCCTCCAATGCATTTTCTTCTGAAAGCTTTTCTTTCTCAGCTTTAAGTACCGGACTACTTTGTTTTTCTTCTTTTGATTCGTTCGAATCACCAAAGAATCCCTTATACATGTGTTCGGATTCTTTAATATCTTCCTGCAATTTATCTGGTACATTCTTCTTAACTATATTTACAGCCGCGTCCTTGCTTCTCAGACTATTCATGGAAACAATGGAGCTTGAACTTTTTTGTGACTTCTGTGCTTTAGGCAGTTTTGACTTTAAAATTTGCTCTTCATTCCTTGTCTCACTCTGGCTACCCTTAACCACAGAAGAACAATCTACATGTTCAATACTTGGAGCTTTCTCCCTCTTGGAATTACTTTCCAATGAGTTTAGAGGTTCACCTTTTATCAGGTACATGTCTTTTCTTACGTTAATACTTTCAGTTTCCTTAACACTTCGATCTGAAAATGCCACTACATTATCTTCTAGTTCCGGCTTTGAACCCATCAAAGATGCATCTTTGTTCGTTCCTCTTGATATAACCTCCACATTAGAATCTGATACTTTATCAATCTCTTTTGCTGGGTGGATATATGACGGTGATAGACAGGATAAAAGTGGAAGCTTCATAGTCTTGGAAACAAGCTCCTCGCAGGACTCTTTGTCAGCCTCTTTTTCAGTATTGGATACAGTATGATTTCTGTCACGCTTGTTTGACGGTGGCCTATACTTTACCCTATCCCTTAACTTTTCCTTCTTCCCAGTGGAAAACTTACCAGCACGCTTTTGTGAATCAGAAACAACCAAATCATCGGGTGTACTTTTTGAGTCCGACTTGTTTGCAGAACCATATCCAGCATCTTTCAAAATCTTTTGTTTCGATCCCAACTGAATAAGATCATCAGAGAGAGGTGATAACAGCTGATCTTTATGCAAAGGGAATGACACCATAGCCTACAAACACAAAGGAGTATGTCAAACTCATATTCATCATTGTCCAATCTTTAAGGAGAAGGAAGAAACAGAAAAAGAAAAGAAAATCACCATAAGAATTTTAGTCGGTGAATCACAAATCCCATTTAGGCCTTCTGAGAGGCAATTCACCCGCGATGCTGATGGTAGCATATTGAGGCCTTCGTTAGTATATGTAGAAACGGTTTTCAGTGACGAGAGGTCACTTGAACCAACTTTTATACGAAGTCTGAGAGTCTTATGATTTGATGGAGCAGAAGAAGAAATTTTTGTGTCAGGTTTTTGTTTGCTATCAGGTGTCCCTATATTACTTGATTTGACGAACTTTTTTAATTTGACCAAAACATCAGAAGCAGGAGGTTTCGAAGCGGATCCGGATATTGATAGTTCAGGTACAAGTGATGAAGCTAAGCAATTAGATCGACCCCCCTATAAACAGAAAATTGACATTCAATATAAAAGCTAAAATTCAAGCTCTAATCGAAGTTTGAGCTGTTTAGTGATCTGTACCAATTGGTTTTGCTGAACTTCTGGTGGAGTCTTAGGACGTGAACAAACAGGAGATCTCTGATACATAGACAAAAAGGAACCATAGCCACCAAACTTTGCACCTATAATAAAACATTGAAGTCAATAAATGAGATGCCTCAAAGGTAAACATAAGAAAGCAACAAACTTACCCAAATTTTCAGCTGAAACTCCACCTTCAAAATCTTTCTGAAAATGTCCCAAGACGTTTTCAAGTTTCTCATCCTTAAAAAAAAGGGATTCTATCTAAGTAGTAGTAGTAGTAGTAGAAGAGAGGAAAACATATATTGAGGTCAGAAGAAGCTTACGATATAAGAGAGAGCAACATCTGGGTCAACGCAAGAAACATAAGAATGTGTGCTTTCTTCCTCAAAGTCACAATCTTGCATGATTTCGTCACCTAATCCACCAAACCCTAACCCTAATTCGCTTCTAGCATCGCTACTACTCACCAAAATCATCTAAAACCCAAACCTATAATATAACATATCAATCGAAGAAGCTAAAATCTTCCAATTTCCTCAGAAAAACCCAGATCGATTGAGAGAATAATAAAAACTTCTAAAAACCCATTTACATAATAAGACTTGAACAAATCAATCAGCTGAATTCGTTGGAAATGCTCAGAACCGGATTCAGAATCCAGAAAGCGAATAACGACCAGATTTGGGAGAGCTCACGTGAAGAAGTTTGAAGAGAGAAGCTAAAAAGAAAAACTTGAAGATCGAAACGAAGGAGGAGATTCCTCACGTTGCAAATTCAAAATTCCGTTTTTTGATTCCTCATTCCCTTGTCTCTGTTTTCTCGAACCAAAAAAAAAAAAAAGAATTTTACTCAACAAAAATAATTTCCTAAAAACAAGGGAAAAAAACTCAAATTTTGATTTCGGACCAGCTCGCCCAAACAAAGCAAATCCCACGTGACTGTGATGTCATAGTGGTCAAGTACTCTTGTAAGTAAATTAGGATTTGTCTTCTTTTTTTTGCTATTATAATCTCCTTAATTATAACAAATTGTAATGTTTTTATTACTCTAATTTAAAAAACTTTCGCCATTTGGATTCTAAGCTTCAGGTAATCAAATGGAATTTAGTCACTTTTGTGGAGTTACATAGAGTTAAACATAACTCTATAAGTGGAATGACTAACCAATTAAAATAATTGTTAGCAAAAGTAATTCAATAGATAAATTTATGAAAAAATCTGGATTATTTTGGCTCTATAATATTAAAAAAAAATGTCGACAGAATGGGACCTTTCATGTGTAAATTTTAAAAATGTTTTTAAATCATGGATTTTGTATGATAGAATGAAACATGAGCGAGTATAATCCCTTATATATTTAAGATAATGGCTTGATAAGAACAACTTGCTGTCTCTGGATCAACATATGAACCTTGTTGTGATCATCCCATTCTTATGAATCGTTGTGGAAATTTTAAAGAAACCCTTTCCATTGAAATATCTGCTTCACCCAATCAAAGGTAAGAATTACTTGTGCATACCCAATCAAAGGTTATTCAAACCAAGAAACTTTTTGATTCCTATTTTAATTTTACTATGGATTGACTAACCAAATCAGCACAGAACTGTTTCAAGAAAATATTCTGGAAAAAAAAAAATGAAATGTCTCCATTATATGCTAATTTCTTGTTTGGGGTTGAAATGCAATTACTGAGAGGTTTAGCTGGAACGGCCTTGAAATTGATCTCGAAGCATCTCATACTTCTTAAGCTCAGTTATGGAGAGTGATGGCGAGAGCTGATCCATTGCCTACAAAGAAGACAAGTGAGTGAGTTAGTATTATTTTACATATGAAAATGGCAACTCTTTTTGATGGAGGAAATAGGTTTTTTACCTTTATAAAATCCACATACTCTACAACGACTGAATCCGGATCATCTTCTGGAGGAATATCCCCTGAATCTGATTTTGAGACCTGCATTTGCCAAGTAGGCAGATACAACACGATTTCAATAAAAGCTTTTCCAGAGACTTATATATAATAGTCTTAAAGTGTCAACCCTCTCTCTCTCTCTCTCTCTCACCTTTCGCTTAGCTGCCTGAAACCAAGCATCAGCACACAAGGCATACATATCAGCGCCGGTGAATGTAGAGGGACACTTCTTTGCTACTGAATAAAGAGATACATCTTCGCTTAACTTAAATTTCCGAGTTAGTGCTTTAAGGACCCTGTCAAAAACAAGAATTACGAAGCTTATAATTTTTTTTGTCACTGGACAAAAATTCTGCTTTTGCTTGTTTAAATGCCTAACCTTTCCCTGTAAGATGCATCAGCGTTGACTCCAACATACAGGAGTTTGTCGAATCTGCCAGGCCGTAAAAGAGCTGGATCAATCAAGTCAGGTCTGTTGCTTGCTCCTATAATAAACAGATCCTGGGAAGAGTCGCTGAGTCCATCAATCTCTGCAAGCATCTGAGAGACCACTCGATCCATGACTCCTCCAGAATCACCAGAAGCACCTCGAGCTGGAGCAAGAGAATCAAGCTCATCAAAGAAGATCACACAAGGTCGCGCTGACCTTGCCTGCAATTGAAGAAAACACGTTAGTTTAAGACTCAGAACCAAATATTCAATAGGCTTCTCCTAGGGAAGAAGACATATAACTTACCTTTTCAAATATATCTCGAACATTTTTCTCTGACTCTCCAATATACATGTTTATTAATTCCGGACCCTTTACACTGAGGAAATTTAAGGAGCACTCTGTCGCCACAGCTTTTGCCAGTAAAGTCTGTAAATGTAATTCAAAAACTCAAAAATATAAACTGCCAAAAACAGACTATTAAGAGACACTAAAAGTGCTTATGTACTTACTTTCCCTGTTCCTGGAGGGCCATAGAGAAGTACACCAGAACGTTTACGCAATCCGGACGAAAATAAATCTTTATGCAGGAGAGGTAATTGAACTGTGTCCAATATCGATGTCTTCACATCCTCAAGCCCACCAACATCATCCCATTTCACATTTGGAACCTAAGAATACAAATAAACCTTTTAAGTTATGTGCATCTCCAGTCACAAAAATATGCAAACTTGTCTCATAAATAGACAAACAAACGAGAAAACACCACAGCAAAAAAACTGTGAATGTTACCTTAGGAGCACCAAGGGCTGATGCATTTCTCTTCTTTGATCGATCTAAAGCTTTGGTAAAGTCTTCATTAGCTGTTAATGCATCACTACTGTTACCTAATTGGCTTGCCTGGTGTACATCAACTCCATGAAGATCATCTGACAGAGAGTTAACTTTCTTGGTCTCGGACTCTTGACTGATGTATAAGTTGGCACCAGCATCAGCTACAAGAGCACGCAAGTCCCGAGGAAGGAAGCCAGAAGTCTGTCCCACCAATCCCTTCATAAATTCATCTGAGCTGGTCTACAATGTGAAAATATTTATCCATCAAGCCTGAAGTTGTTAACTTTAGTTTGAAAATGGAAGAATAAATGGATCTGGTATCTCTTAGATTTCAATGAGAGGTAATTTAATTTAGCAAACTATATCATAAAACAAATACTTCAAGTTTTGGAGCATTGTACTCACATACATTAAGGAATTGAGAGACGCCTTGGAGGGACTGAGTCAGCATTTCAGATCTCTGTTCGTCATTCAAAGAACCCATACGTATTTCATGGCTAAAGCAACGCCTAATTGTTGGAGAGATACCCTCAGTACTTTCAGCAGATGCGATTAATAGCACTTGATGTCCCCTAAACTTCCCAACTTCATTTTCAGACTGCATTAGCACATATACAGATAAGGCATCATGGAAAAGGATTTCTAATATCAATAATTTCTCTTTTCTTTACTAATTACAGCACAGACAAATCTTATCAAGGGAGAAAAGATGCTTTATAGGGTACGAGGTCTAAAACCATTATGAGTTGTTTGAGAGCTTAGCTAAAATGGATTATGCGACAAAATTTTGGTAAACTGAAAAGTGAACTTAAGTGAAATTGTCCAACACGCAATGGAGAACCAAGGACAGAAATGAAAATCTTACGAAATTGCTATTCGATTTTTCTTCCGTGGAACTGTTTTCACCATTAGAAACTGGCTCAGTGAGTTCCCTAATCACGGATGCAATCTCAGAGGACACACCAACTCGATCACCCAGTGAACCATCCTGAGAACCCAGATTTTTAAAAACATCGAAATGGCGAAGCAGAAGTATCGTTGGTGAATACCTGTGACAATGAAACCAAATGAAAACAAGGCATTAACCAAGCTGTGGATAAAAATACGTTTCCAGAAAGAAGAGGTCATTTACTCAATGCAGTGCATAATGAATACCTGAAAGAAAAGAAAAATACAAGACTATATCGTTTTACCTTCGTGCCATATTAAAAGTCTGGGCCAAAGCAGTAGATGTTTTCCTCTCAGATGATGCTAATAAACTGTGGCAGCTATATTCAACTACATGGAGCCCCAACCTTCTAGCAACATAGTTAACAACAGTTCTCTTCCCACACCCTTAAACAAGCATTAGATACAAAAAGCTAATTAGCACGTGGTTCAGTTAAATGCATAAAGCATAATAAGGTCGATTTATGGCTTCTCCCAAATTACCACAATTGTAACACAGAAACATAGTCTCTTACTAGTCTTTCCTTAACATTGTTTCCAGAAAAAGTTTAACACTTAAAAACAGATATGAAAGTAAAGAATTTTCTTGATTAAACAGAAGTAAATGTACCTGGCAGACCATGCAGTAAAACAGCAACCCTGAGTTTTGAGGCGAGTGCTGATGGGCAGAGAGGTGGTGAAAGCACTGATGCCAAAATATTTACTGTCTCCTCCTGCAAGGGCATAGGAACCTTTGATCTATACACCAGCAAATCTGGTGGAAGACCAGAAGAGACAGTTCCTCCAAGGACAAGGGCGGTTTGGGAGTGATTGACTCGAAGAAACCTCTCATTAGAAGGTTCCATCGCGATAACCTGAGCAGAGGAAGTAAATTTTCAGTAAGTTCTGGCCAAAATGAGTCTTTTTCTGGCAAAAAAGAAAACCAATATTACCTTAAAATATATAAAGTCATCGCTTTCGGAGCACAACCTTTGACTACATGGAATACAAATGCTTGAACCACAATTCCAGTCGATGTAAATGCGAAATATATCGCCTCTTGACAGCTGTCTATCAGTTCCAAAATACTTATGTAATGCGGAATCTATTAAACCTTGTCGCTCTTCAGCTTCAAATGACGAATTGACTTTCAGGGTTTGAATGGTACCACACTCTGGGATTTTAACAAAAGAAACTCTCAGATGTGATGCATAGCCTGGAACATCAGACACAGGTTCCAAATCCAAACCAATCTTCAACCCATCTGCCGCAGATTTTCCGATAAATTCCTCGTCAAACTTAGCTTCAAAATACTTCTCCAAGACCCCGTTCCCTCGGTGGACGAGAGATTTCAGGCAAGATATATGCAAGCTAAGATTAAAAGCTAACATTGGGGACAAGTAAGCAACCTCTTGATCTAATAACTGCTGGGCCATTAAATCATAAGTGGGAAATACAAGCATCGTTTGAAGAGAGTCCGAAACGGGGACTTGAGTGACAGATGCATCTTCCAGCGTCGACTTGGGAGGATCAAGTACAACAACTTGCGCAACCCGTTGAATGCCTACTTCAATGTTCTTGATAACAACCTTGCATTTTTAAAACTCAACATCAAAAGCTACAACAAGTTTGTACATAACAGAATGCTAAACAAAGCAGCATATAATAATTTTGTGAAAGGAGAAACTGAACTTCTTAATCGACTGATTCCAACAACATCAGACGCAAGCAGAGTCTATTGTAATCTTAAAAGTGTCTTAACTTAAAAATCCCAAAAGCTCGAGTTTTTTTCTTCCAATATCCCTTCACAAGATAAGGAGGACTTACCAAAGAACCAGAGTTGATAGATAGTCTCTTGAGCAATTGAGTGGAGAGTCCAACCAATGCAGAGTCATCTAAAGAATCCAACTTTGCATCGGAAACATTTTCTCCGTCCCTCCGCCACCGGAGAATTCCCGCAGACAAACTAACGGTCCCTCGTAACAAGTCGGATCCGCCCAAAACAATCCCGTCGTGATTCAGAACTCGGTCACCATCGGCAGAGCTGGTTTGTAACGAATTGAGCACTGAACGGAGTGTGCTTCTGGTGGATGATAGAACCAAAGGATTCCGTCTCTCCACCATTGCAACGGAATCAAATCGAATTCCCTAATTAAGCAAAGGTAGAAAAGAGAAGAAAACCCTAATTTTCCATTACAAGCTTCAAGTTCCGCTCAAGTTATTCAAAGACGATGATACTCACAGTACGCGGACCGATGAAGAGGATCAGAATGATACTGGGAAGAAGATGACGGACCCACTTCAGGAAAAAAATATTAAATTTTATTACAATTTGTTTTTAGTTTTTACTATTTGTTCCTAATCAAAGTTTTACTAGAATCTGGTTAGTAAACAATACCAGTAAATTATTGGTCAACAACATAAGTATCTAATTAATCATAATTACCATAAATAAATAAATTATAGGTTTCGAGGGGCTCGAGAATTTTCGATCAGCCTAACATCATTACATAAACAGCCTTAAAGCTAAATATAAATCTCAATCGGTGTAATCACTACAGCTTTCTATTTCTTTATTTTATTTTCCTAACCAAAGCAAAGGAAAGGTCCTAATTTTGTTTGGACCACACACTAACAATTACATTTTTCATAACTAAAGCATGGAGTGATCTTAAAGCTTGGTCTCACCAAAATTATTCACATGACACTAAATAATATATTCCTTATGTCTTGTTTATATTTAGAAAGCTTTGCATTACAAATATATTCCATAGAAATCTAGTAGACAAAGGAGTATGTAGAAAATTTAAGTTAATGATCGTCTTAAACTTTTGTTAAATTAAAACGAAACTGGACAAACAAGAGAGTGGAGATAATCATGATAGAAGAAACCTTACTTAGCCCATAATAATGGATGGAAAATGCCTCAAAGGATACTAGCAACTTAATGTAGGTACATGCATGTATTGTTATTCCTTGAGTTAATTTTATCTGTGATAATAATGATCTCAGCTTTACACGTAATTAGCAGATTAATTAACCAAAACCCTTTTCTCTACCTTTTTACATCCCATTAACTACGTACATTCACTGCCATTACAACCGCAAGAGCTCTTCTTCTTCTTCTTTTCTGTGTGAATAGAGAGAGAAAGAAGAGAGAGATGGGACTTGTTACAGTCGGAGAATTGAAGCCAGCTTTCACAGGAAAGAGAGGGTTTCGTCTGAATTCAAGCATCAGACATGCCTCTGAATGGTAATATATATATATACTCTGTTTTAAAAACCAGTTTTGTAACTATTATTACCAAAATAACAACACTATTTAGTAAAAATGGTTCTTCTTTTTCTGCATTCACATCTTTGTTTCTTCAACGCACATTAGATGATAAAACTGTCAGAAAACGAATAAAAGATTTGTCCTTTCTGATGAAATTTTAGCAATCTTGTATGTGATGTGAATCTGTAGCCACAAGTCATTTATTGTTAAAGTCTTACTGTTCATCGAAACCAATAATTTCTCCATCTTATTTTGTATCTATGTGGAACATATCCGTACATTAACACTTCATCTGGTTCTAGTTCTGTCTTCATTTGAAAAAGTTTGATGTTGACATAACCTTTTACATGTCCCCTGTGAATCTTAAAATGTCTTCAAAACCAGGAAATATATACACTACTTTTGGCGATAAATCCACTGTTTCGTTATCCTAAAATCTTAGCGTCGGATTCATGGAATACAGAAGCAGTTCTTATATGATCATCAAATTCAAGTCCACACAGATCCGTTGACTCATAATTCAGAAATCCTTTTTTTTTATAGAAAATCTCAGAATCTTGATGGGTTTTCTTATCTGTTTTCGCAGGCCGATATCCGATGTCTCTAGTGATCTTACGGTTCAAGTTGGATCTTCGAGTTTCTGTCTTCATAAGGTAAAAGCAAACACAAGAACATTAAAACAGAGTATCCTCTGTTCTTGAGTTGTATTGAAGTTTTCTTGTTGTTTCGATTTCTCAGTTTCCTCTTGTGTCTCGGAGTGGAAAGATCCGAAAGCTTCTCGCGGATCCGAAAATCTCGAATATTTGTCTCTCGAATGCTCCTGGAGGATCTGAGGCTTTTGAGCTCGCAGCTAAGTTCTGTTATGGAATCAACATTGAAATCAACCTTCTTAATATAGCTAAGCTCCGTTGTGCCTCTCATTATCTAGAGATGACTGAGGATTTCTCAGAGGAGAATCTCGCTTCCAAAACAGAACATTTCTTGAAAGAGACAATCTTTCCGAGTATTTTGAATTCCATCATCGTTCTACATCACTGCGAAACCTTAATCCCAGTCTCTGAAGATCTCAACTTGGTTAATCGATTAATCATAGCTATTGCCAACAATGCCTGCAAAGAACAGCTAACATCGGGTCTTTTAAAGCTCGATTATTCGTTTTCGGGCACAAATATTGAACCAGAAACTCCATTAGACTGGTGGGGGAAGTCACTAGCTGTTCTGAACCTCGATTTCTTCCAGAGAGTTGTCTCTGCGGTTAAGTCTAAAGGGTTGATACAAGACGTGATCAGCAAGATTCTGATAAGTTACACGAATAAGTCTCTTCAAGGGCTCATTGTTCGCGACCCAAAGCTGGAGAAAGAAAGGGTTCTTGATTCGGAATGTAAGAAGAAACAGCGATTGATTGTGGAAACAATTGTGAGGTTACTTCCTACACAAGGAAGAAGAAGCTCTGTTCCAATGGCGTTTCTTTCAAGTCTTCTCAAAATGGTCATTGCAACATCGTCATCTGCTTCTTCAGGATCATGTAGATCGGATCTAGAACGAAGAATCGGTCTGCAATTAGACCAAGCCATCCTCGAAGATGTATTGATTCCGATAAATCTCAACGGAACCAACAACACGATGTACGACATTGATTCAATCTTGAGAATCTTCTCTATATTCTTGAACCTCGATGAAGATGACGAAGAAGAAGAACATCATCATCGTCAATTTAGAGATGAAACAGAGATGATCTACGATTTTGACAGCCCCGGGTCTCCAAAACAGAGCTCGATCTTGAAAGTATCAAAGCTAATGGATAACTATCTAGCTGAGATAGCTATGGATCCGAATCTCACAACCTCAAAGTTCATAGCTTTAGCAGAACTCTTACCAGATCATGCTCGTATCATCAGTGATGGACTCTATCGAGCCGTTGACATTTACCTCAAAGTAAGAAAATCCTCAATCTCAAATTCTAGAAACTGTCAAAACTCATATTAAGTTTTTTCTTTTTGACAGGTTCATCCAAATATAAAGGATTCAGAGCGTTATCGTCTTACAAAAACGATAGACTCACAGAAACTATCACAAGAAGCTTGTAGCCACGCAGCTCAAAACGAGAGATTACCTGTGCAAATGGCCGTACAAGTGCTGTACTTTGAACAGATCAGACTCAGAAACGCAATGAGCAGTAGCATTGGTCCTACTCAGTTTCTATTCAACAGTAACTGTCATCAATTTCCTCAACGGTCAGGAAGTGGAGCAGGTAATTTATAAGCAAACATATGCAAACCTCTTCTAGTAACACCATCTCATGTTGTCTGAAACACTTTTTGTTTGTTTGCTTTGCTTGGATCACAAGGAAGTGGAGCGATATCTCCTAGAGATAACTATGCGTCGGTGAGGAGGGAAAACAGAGAGCTAAAGCTTGAGGTTGCGAGGATGAGGATGAGATTAACGGATCTAGAAAAAGATCACATCTCGATTAAACAAGAACTCGTGAAGTCTAATCCAGGGACTAAGCTTTTCAAGTCATTTGCTAAAAAGATAAGCAAACTCAATTCTCTTTTCAGTTTCAGTAGTCTTAAACCTTCCTTGAGTGGCAAGGCAAGTTCTGAGAGCCGTTTCTTGTTTCAGAGAAAAAGACGACACTCTGTTTCTTGATTTTTAAAGAAAGCATATATAGTGAATGGGTTTTTATCGTTGGGGAGTTTCATTTGTGATTGCGTGTGCATGTATAGCTTTCTATAGTTGTGTTTGTGAATTGTGAAATGTGAGCGATGGTGTTTTGTCCGGTCTTTACTAGAGACTTGTATAAAAATTTGCATGTTACGCGAGAGCATTGCATACTCTGGAACTCTAATACGACACCGTTTTATTTTGGCGTCCTATCGACACCGTTTACATTGTCGTTTTCATACGACGCCGTTTTTAACACTTACAATTTTTTCTTTGTTTTTTTTTTTTTTTTTTTTTTTTCCTGTTAATCATATGCATTCAGCCTTTCAGGTCCCTAAACCCTAGTTTCTTTTCTTCCTTTTTAAGCTTTAATTTGTTTCAGAATTCTCAATATATATATATATCAGAATTTGCGGCATATAGATGAATCATTGCACAATATTAATGTCAATTTGCACTAAACCTCGATAAGATTACAGTATTAAAAGAAATAAATGAACAATTCACTAAAATGAAACTATACTATCTCTTCACCCATTTTGTTTTTGTAAGTAAATCCTAAGGTAAAACCTAAAACCATAGTTTCTTGTTAACTTGAAATCGCAATTGATGAAGAAGACTCAGTTTGCTTCTACCAGTCCATGATTTCTAATTTTGTATGACATGAATATCTTGAGATACTATACATATGAAATGAAACACAACTTCTTGAATATTTCTTGTTTCTTCTTGAATATTTAGTGCCAACGTTTATATTAGAAAATTTATTCAACCAAATAAGTCAATAATCACATGGTACAATATAAAATTCTTGCACATATATATAGTTGATAACTTATAGGAAAACACAAGGCATAAATAATCATAATATATAAATAAATATATATCACTTTAACGTCCTCGGGTAAATTAAATACATATTATGCAGATACGACTTTATTCCTAAACATTTGCGATTGCATTCAAAACACAAAAGCGAAATTGTATCAAATTGCTTTTAATTTCTTCTTCTTCTTCTTGTACTTAATATATATATGCTTCAAACACTAATACTAAAAGATATATAGTTATATATGTATATCTAAATAAAAACATTACGTGTTTGCTTCATATCCATAAGTCTTAAATCCATATGGCTCCAGCTCTTCGGAGCAACGAGGCTAGTTGGTTCCTGACTTGAAGAGACATAAGTTGATTTGCACCACCTACGAGCTCTTGCCCTATAAAGACAGCTGGCACCGTCGGTTTGCACCCAAGCTCGACCAGTGCTCGTTCGATCTCTGATCCATTAGACATTTCGTCTAGCTCATACACCGTTGGATTCGCACCGTAACCAGATATGAGCGACTTGATCGTGTGACTCATACAGCACGAGGTCTTGCTGAATATCACCACTGGCTTGTCTTCTAACAAATTTGATATCTTCTCCATTGTATTGGTATTGTCTGAATTAATTGTGTGTGTGTATTAGTGTAGGTTACTTTCTGTGTATTGGTGTAAGTAATGGGGAAATTTTGTTTGAGTCTGGGTTCTAGGAAAATCTTTGGTATTTATAGAGGAATTTTGTTTCGGAAAAATTATTGACAGCCCCTTTTATTTTACATGATTTGCTTGTTAAACCCTATATTGTTTTCAATTAATGCTTTATACTTTTGATTTTGTTCAAACCTCCATATGAAATCAAATTAAAAAGATAACCGTTTTTGTTTTGTCAACCGATAACAATCAATTACAATACTTGAGTTGATTAATTTGGAGATTTGGTTTTCTAATCAGTACATTAAATAACATTGGGGATTTCAATATATATATATTTTTTTTTTTGAATAACCGCGGGTCTCCCAAAGGCTTCCTAGGCCCAAAGACTAATCCCGCGAGTCTGGCAATTCCCCTATGTAAACCTGCCAGTGGCCGTGCCTCGAACCCTGGTGGCGGAAGTCACAGCTGTGACCCCTTTACCACTAGGCCACAAGGCCCGGTTAGATTTCAATATTTATCTTTCGATTTTTGGGACTATTTTGCAAAATAGATCATTGAAATGGCCGCGTGGGGAAAAAAAAAATCGCTAGATTATTGAAATGACAGAGCGAGAGAAAAGTTGAAGAACATTGGAGAGCCTATCAGAAAGAGAACCACAATCTACAAAGATTCTAAGCTCGTTTCCCATTTTTCAATAAATTCATTTTAATTATTAGAAGAATTTTTTTCAATATACGTACACTATGATGACAATATATACCACGAAAGAGCCGCCATTGTCGTTTAGGCCGTACAAGCAGGAGACGATCACGAGGAAGATGCTCCCCTTTGTACGTTCGGATTATTCCACCGACAAGAAAAGAGAACCAATCTATATACTCTCCCAACAATCTCAATCTATATTAATATTTAGCATGTAATTATGCGACTTAACTGATGATATAGAAACTTAAATTTGATTGATTTAGTACTCGAATAAAACCGTGATCGTGAAACTCTGTCCCCCAAAATGTACTCTAGAAACACAACGTTAAGGGCAATTAGGATAGAGATCATACTTGTAGTTGTAGGCTTTGTAGCACACATTCTTTAGTGATCCTGACGCTTTCAATGCGAGTTTGAAACATTAGGCTCTAATCAATAAAGAAGTTCATGTTATTATTGCCTTTATTTAATTTGTTTTATTTTAAAAAATTTATATATGTGAGAAGTAGTCAATTCCGTATTCATTCACGTGTTTTTTAATTCAGTTCAAACGTAAATTAACTAATTCACAACTTCATTGTTCCACTTTGTTATCAATCACAACATATATATTCTTAATGAGTATTACAAAAGGAAAATGATTCATATATGTACTTGCAGCTTCAAGTTGATCTATTTTAAAGATTCTATCTTTCACATGTATCTCCCATATGAACTTTGCCCTGAAAATGGTTTGGTTCATAACTTCATATCTGTACTTTGCCCTAAAACTGGTTTGGTTCATAACTTCATATATGTACTTCTCAAGCTTTTAGACTTTATTTCGAACGATCATCCAACGTACGATGACTTAGGACTTCGAATCTAGAAATTATACTTAAATATTAGGAGAGTTACGAAATAGTAACAAAAAACATCACCTTAACAGATCTGTCATTGGCCTAGATGATACATATAAAGATGATTCAATTTTTTTTTGGGTTGATAAAAGGTAAATTGCATTTACAATAAACAAATGTGTAGGAAGGAATGCGAATGCACTATTTTTTTTTCACGAGACAAAAGAACAAAAATCAATGAAATTGGGAAACCTGAAAACTGTCCAAACGAGATATAGTGAGGAGGAACGTGTCGTCGGTAGAAGAAGGTCTCGTTCGATCCATACTATCGAGAACATATTCGACATGAAGAAGAGATTACAATTGGACCCAACTTGCTTTTGTGTTCCGGAAATTTATTTCTATTTTTCTTTATCTAAATTTTCAAATAATGTATCAAATAATATCCAAAGAAATTATGCGTATATGCGGGGAAAATGAAAAAGCAGTACTGGTAAGCTGTTTAATATTCCAATAAGGCAATAACATGATAGGCCACGTATCTCTCTCAAATAAATGAGTTTACACATTTATTCATATTTGAATTCGATGCTTTTGCATGGATGAATAATAATCTTCTTTTTTTCCCCTAGTTCATTCGTATATATATTTCAAGATCCTTGTGGTATATAAAGTAAATTGGCTCCATGGAAATTCGAAAGGCCGCTTATTCACATGAGGTCACACATGAATTGATTTAACTAGCCGTTTATGTTTTTTTCGTGGGGGTAAATGAGTTTTATGGATGAAGCTCTATCTTAATCCATAAATGATCAACACGTACATCAATTATATGTTATAACACGATTTTTAGATAAATCAGTCATTAATAAACCATGATGAAAATTCTCTTGCAGGTAAATTAGTATTAAAAATTGCAAGACAAACATTACTTAACAAACAATGCAGTTAGCTAGTTTTGTAGTAAGAAAACATGATGTTAACATCTCTCATGCACATCTATAGAAATAGAATTTTTGATTTATGTATAGATTCGACGAGTTAGTACCTATTTGGCCTTTTGTCGCGTATATAACTGTGATTGATGTATGATAGTAAAGTGTCCATCTATATTAATTTCCTAGTGAACTGTAGTTACTGTAGTTAAAGCTGTAAATTTAGAGGTATCTTAAATTTAAATTCAACTGCGTACTCCAATTTACCGGACCATTAATTAAACCAATCGAACTGGCCAGATTCTGGCCCAGTGGGCTGCTGGTTAGTTTTTGGTGAAATTCAACGCCCAGAAGCGAAGGAGCATGACACGTGGCAATTAAATAAAATATATTATTTTATTATTATCCTGCAATGCCAAACTCTTCTTCCTCAAGAACAAAAGGCACCGCTTCGGAAAAAAAAATCAGACTTCTGATTCGGAACTGTTGTGATTATATAGCTTCGCAAATTTTCAATTTTTACTGCTTTTTGAGTGATAATTTCAGATTTTTTTTATCTGTGCATCCATCAATGGAGGTTTCTTCTTTCTCCACTGTACCCAGATACTGTAACTCTCGCTCCTCTGTTCCAGGTTTCTCTTCTGTTGACAATTCTCACTTTTTTCTTATCGGATTTTTGATTAAGAGCTTGCTACCGATATTAATTAATCTCACCTTTTTCTCGATTAATATTGCAGAGTCGTCCCGTTTCAGAGGATTCAAAGTTCACTTATTGGACCAATCTCTTGTTCCTCTTCATTTGAGCATTCGAAAAAGAAAGACCACCCCTCGTTTTTTGGTGGGTTTCGAAAGTGAACAATTTTAGACTCATATTGACTCTCTTGTGTTTCGCTTACTCTTCTGTGTCAACTGGAATTATTCGACGCTTGCAGATTTCTTGCAGTCAGAAGAAAGATGTCACTGTTGTTGATGGAAGGTAAAATCCCACTACTACTGTGTAATTATCAATCTCCTACCCATCTCAGCAGCTTGCAGATATCTAGTCATTGTATAGAATCTTATAGTTTATGGTCAACAAGTTACTCTTTTGTAAGATGATTAGACTGATCCGGGCCGATTCTAGACCCGTCTTTTCTCGATCCAAACTTATACTTAGGACTCAGGAGGCCTTTTTCTTTTATGAGTTGTTTAGATTAGATTCTTGTTCTGTATTCGTAAGACTCAAGAAACGGATGAATGATACGTATCTATTGTTTCCTGTTAATTACATGTGTGTTTTTGTTTACTTTTCTTCTCATTGCTTCTACCAAAGTATTGACACACAATTTTTTTTTCTTGGAAGTTGTATGGATGAGATATATGATAAGTTGGCGGAACGTCTTGTCCCCACTGCAGCAGCAATGTTTAGCCCCAATCTTAAGTAAGTTTGCTACTCTTGGAAACCCTCTATAAATGGTGTTCCAGATGTTTTGTTAGCTGCCCGAGCATTTTGATAACTCTTTAATAACTATGTGTGTTGACTCGTGTAGACGTTTGGTCGGTTTGGCTGGTCCTCCTGGTGCCGGAAAAAGCACATTAGCAAATGAAGTTGTGCGTCGTGTAAATAAGCTATGGCCTCAGAAAGCTTCTTCTTTTGATGCTGAGGTTAAGCCGCCGGATGTTGCTATAGTACTTCCCATGGATGGGTTCCATTTGTATCGTTCGCAACTCGATGCTATGGAGGTTGGGCTCATAATACTTTGCTGAGTTATGTTTCGCTCTTTCTGTCTCTTGCTCCTTGTTTTTAAAGAGACTTTTGTTCTTTCACTCTAGGATCCCAAAGAAGCCCATGCCAGAAGAGGGGGTGAGATCTGTTAGAATTATCTTATACATGAGATTTTGAGAAATGTTCAAAATTGGTTTGACCCTTCTATCCATTAATCAGCTCCTTGGACTTTTGATCCTGCGCTACTACTTAACTGTTTAAAGAAGCTGAAAAACGAGGTAAAGAGGTGGTTACAAGATCTTGTTGACCTTAGGATCTTGGAGTAAGGAGACTTACATTAGACTCTGATTAGTTTTCAAGCTTTCCAGGGCTCAGTTTATGTGCCATCATTCGATCATGGAGTTGGGGATCCAGTTGAAGATGATATCTTTGTTAGCCTCCAGTAAGTAGTCAGTAGCTTCCTTTTTGTCAAATCCAAATCTAGTATCATATGAAATGGTTTTGTTTGCATATTCCCGAGACAATTAGTTACTTTGTGTCCTCTTCTTACAGGCATAAAGTGGTAATTGTAGAAGGAAACTACATCTTGTTAGAAGAAGGGTCTTGGAAAGACATCTCAGATATGTTTGATGAGAAATGGTAAGACTAATCAAAAGTGTTTTTTTCCTTTTCTCCCTCACTCGTGTGTTTGAGTTCGATTTTACCAATTAATGTCTTCCATCTTCAATTCAAGGTTCATCGATGTGAATCTCGATACAGCAATGCAACGTGTTGAAAACCGGCATATCTCAACTGGTATGTACAATTTCTTCTTTCCATTCTTAAAGAATTGCAATGACCTCAGAGAATCTCGCTTTAGTTTAATACCTTATCCTTCTATGCGAATTACAGGTAAACCACCGGATGTTGCTAAATGGCGGGTAAAAGCTCTGGCTCTACTCTACTTAATATTCAGTTACATGGTTTCAATGGTTTGTTCAAGGTATCTAGCTGCTTCTTTTTTTTCAAATTTGGATGGCAGGTGGATTATAACGATCGACCCAACGCAGAGCTGATAATAAAGTCAAAGACAAACGCTGATTTACTGATCAGATCTATCAACATTTGAATCTACTCTCTTGGGGGATATTGCATAAAAACAGAGTAAGATGAATAACGAAGACACAATCTTGCGCTTTAAGGGAAGATTGTCTTTTCCTTGTAATGGAAACTTCCAATAAGCAATTTTGTTTGCAGTAAACTGTGTATGCTAATGTTCTCTGCATACTCACGGATTTTGTTCAGACATTTGTGTTTTGTTTTATATACTTCTTGTAGATATATCAATATGACAAGTATTTGACACAGCTGGAAGTACCTAATTATAAATTGATCGGTCCAGCTCCCAACTATATATCATTTTGAATAGTTTTATGATCTATCCAAATTAGTGCAAGAGAAAAATATAAAGAGGAAAGAACATAATATAATAATAACATTTTCTTTTTCCTTTTTTTACATAATTCATCAATACGATCCAACACCTTTCATTACTATTACTACAGCTAGCTTTACTACCCTCAAAGCCCTTCGTCCTGAAAATCACACTAAAGTCTTTGAACCAAAAAGATTTACTTTCATCAAAATGATAGAATATTAGCCAAGCAAGCAAGCGAGGGCTTTTTCCTTCTTTTGACAAATCCCATTTTTACTTCTTACTGCACAAATCCTACTTAGATTCCATCTCCAATGCCTTTTTACTTACCTTTCATCAGTCACAAAAGTCTAGTAGTGGGAAACAGAGCAAAATGTCAATCTTCAGCTGGGGACCGTTGGATGCTGTCGATAAAATAGAATCTAGGGTGGAGGATTCATCTCTGGTTTGACGATTGAAGAAGATGTGTCTGGTGGCTGAGAATGGTAAATCGCCATTGCCAATGAGATCGGCATTATGCAAAGAGCCTTTGATTGCAAAAGCTGCATCGCTGCTCCAACGTTTTCTTCCATCAGCTTAGCCACTTGCCGCTCTGTCCCATCGTTTGACCATTTCTCCCACACGGCCTGCGTTTCATCCTGAAGAAAGTTTTTACACCAAAAGTCAGTGAAAAAAACCCATCAACAAAAGTTCTGTTCTTTTAATTAAGTCTCTCTCTAGTCTAACCTCAATTGATGATGACAATGGCATTTCAGTGACTAGTGGTGCGACAGCACCGGCTCCACCAAGACGGCTCATGCTCAAGACCTGCCATAGTTGACCAGAGATAAAGCTTATGAAGGAAAAATAATATCAAAGCCCATCATTGCATAATATTCTTCAATGTTCTCATTAGCTTTATTACCATAGTCCTCAATTGTGATGATTCTCCCTGGGAGGGAAGCAATAAAAAGTGAAAGAGACTAATGCCAAAAACACACACAATCATGTGCTCTTTGATTACACTTGATTACCAGATTAAACAATTATAATCTTTTATTAAGATTGAAATTTTGGTTGAAGAGAGTAGGTGGTGGTGGGGACCAAGGATTTATAACACCAAATCCTTCTGGGTATTTTAAATAATCTCTTAACAAACTTCTCATGATAACATTTTCAAAAACCAGAAAATAGAAAACTGAAAAATGATGGGTTTTTACCTTAACTTGGAGCCTGAGAAACTTAACATAATCCACAATCTCATCGATCATAGCAGCCCTATCTGTCTGCAAAAGGAAAGCAAAAGAAACAGATGTGAATACCGTAGTTTCTATATGCCAATCCAATCACAAAGCTTTTCTCTCATTGACAACTCCTGTTTTCTGACTGGTTTTGAGATCTCTTTCAAGCTCTATTTGCGACATGAGAACAGTAGCTGAAGCTCCATAAAAAAGATACCAACCTTGTTAACGGTAGGTACAAGTTCCTGCAACGCCCTGATCCGTTCTGCTATTCTTTCTCTACGGAGCTGTTGCAAAACAAAAACATTCAGGTTAAGTCTTAGTAAGTAAGAACTAACAGAACTTTCTCAACCAAAAATAGGAAAAGAGACCAGAAGATAATAAAGTGTATCAAACATCTTACCCTCTCAGCGATGCTATGTGGATCGGTGGCTTGACCTCGCCTAGCCCTAACTCTAGGTCGAATTGTAGAATGTTGATGCGGCATTGGTGGAGCTGGCTGTGACATTGGCTGCCCATGGAAAACCTTCCAAGAAAAACACAAAACAATGCCGCAGTAACGTTAAGAAAAAGCTTAAAACCCACTTCTCTCACAAGAACCGTCGCCATTAGAGCAGTTAAAGCAAAAATTTCAACTTCATCCACATGAGAAAAGAAACTAAAGAGCAGATTTTCGGAAAATCTAATTTGGACATAAAGAACACTCTTTTATACTAAAGTTGCCTGCAAAGCTAATTTTAGTGTTATGACTTAAAAAAAACATCAAACTCCTGAACTTGGGATTCTTCAAAAACAAGCGAATATCAACGAAATCTCAACAATCTGAGCCAAAAACTCCCGGTAACTATCAAATTTAGACCTAATCCCGGCAAAATTCTAGCTTTCATAAAAGGGTTTTCTCAAAAACGTCAACTTTTTTAAACCCTAAAGATTTTAATTTCACTTTTTGTTTTCTCGAGAACCACAAACACAAAAAAAAAAGATAAAACAAAAACAGAAGATTTAAAGAGAAACTTACAGGTTTCATACGATTATCAAGAACATCATCTTGGAAACGTTTACCAGTTCCATGAACACCATCAGGTTTAAGAAAGCCATGACCTTTCCCTTGATCAAGACTTAATCCCAACGGAAACATCTGATTATGAAAACCTACAGGTCCACCTCCTCCAATGGCACTCATATGATTATGATTCCCTTCGTCGCCTGAACCAAGCTGAAGCATCATCGGAGGTGGACCCACACCGCTTAATCCTCCGCCAATTCCAGACAGACCAGAACCAGAAGACGCAGAGAAGTTGGAAAGCCCGAGGATCTGCTCAAAGAAATCGTCGGTAGGAGATGGATCGGAGATTGTATCATGTGGGTTGTTGTTGTTATTAGCCATGGAAACGAGTAAAGGTTTGAAATTTTCGACTCAATAGAGTTGGGTGAGTTTAAAGGTAGCGAGTTACAGAGAGGTCGAAGAACAAGTTTCCATGCGAATCTTTTGTGGAGTTGTGTTAGGTGAAGGAGAATGATGATGCTTAAGCTAATGAGGACGAAGAGACACAGACGAGAAAGGATATGACAAAAAGACTCACTTTATGCTCTCTCTCTCTCTCTTTTATTTTTTATTTTTGATAAAAGGACCTTACTTTATCGATTATTTCGTTTTTGCCCTTGTTCTTATTTACCTTCCAGAAACTTGAAGTGGGCTTTATTTTGTTTTTAAGTGGGCTTTTTGTTTTGACTTTCTTTAATTTATTCACATCAAATTAAGAAAAGGTCTTTTACCAAACTCTTTTTAGTAGAATGTTAATAACCAATATAAAGTTTTTTTAATTATATTTATATATTATAAATGATAATGGGAAATTCTCCGCATTGTCGGGGTCGTCATCATCTCGTTAGTGGTAGAAAATAAGAGAGTTTTTTAATTTTCTGTGTTTTTGTCGTTTTTCCGAAATCTAGCACTCATGGAGTAAAGTTTCTACTATCCAATAGAAAAATGACACGTGTAAAATTTTGCCATATGGTCTCACCACTTGTTCATCCTAGTGCTGAACCGTTGTCCAACTCGTTATCCATTTTGAAAACACAAAACAAGAGTTTATATTTTGGGAGAATTGGAAAAAAATATAATCACGAGTTAAAATATGTCAGCAAAAATGGGCTGGATCAATTTTGTTTTGTTAAGTTCCATAAACTCAATCATGGGCTTCCATAAGAAAATTGCAAGAATTTTTTTTTCCTCTTTAATAAATTCTCTTCCCTCTTTCCATTAATGGCAAATTCACACTAAATTTCAGTTGACCCGTCAAATAATAAGTAAAAAAAAGCCACGTGGCTGTACTTCTGACCGGCCAAAGTCTCCAATAACCTCGGCGACTTGGATGGTGAAAAATCGACGAACAACAAAGAAACTACATTGACGAAACAAACAAACAAAAACACAGAAGAAGGACCAAACAAAACTAAACTAAAAAAGAAACAGAGGAGAAAAAAGGAAACGACGAGGAAAAACAAAAACAAAATAAAACAACCCCTCGTTCTTCCCTTTTCTCTCTTCAGATCTTTGTCTTTTTTTCTTTTACATATTCTTTTTTCTTTAATACATTTTAACTAATTAAAATCACAATAATAATGGGTTCGAGTAAATTTAAACGAGCCATAGGAGCCGTAAAGGACCAAACCAGCGTCGGTCTAGCCAAAGTCAACGGTCGAAGCGCTTCTTTATCAGAACTTGACGTAGCCATCGTCAAAGCGACTCGTCACGAAGAGTTTCCAGCAGAAGAGAAATACATAAGAGAGATTCTTAGCCTAACTTCTTACTCACGCAGTTACATCAACGCTTGCGTTAACACGCTTTCGAGACGTCTTAACAAAACCAAATGCTGGACCGTTGCTCTCAAAACCTTGATTTTGATCCAACGCCTCTTAGGAGAAGGAGATCAAGCCTACGAGCAAGAGATCTTCTTCGCCACTCGCCGTGGGACCAGGCTTCTCAATATGTCTGATTTTAGGGATGTTTCGAGGTCGAATTCTTGGGACTACTCTGCGTTTGTCAGGACTTACGCGTTGTACCTTGACGAAAGGCTTGATTTCAGGTAAGAGTGCTCGTGCTTGATCCAGGTTTCGGTTAGGGCTTTTCGGGTTCAAGTTAATTATGTGATTTGAATGATATCTAAGATGCGGTTTTGGTTTTGTTCATTTCGATTTTCGAGGATGCAAGCGAGACATGGGAAACGTGGAGTTTACTGCGTTGGAGGAGAAGCTGAAGAAGAAGAACAAGATCAAGCCACTGCTGATCTCTCCACGGCTATCGTGGTCAGGTCACAACCGATCGCCGAGATGAAAACAGAGCAGATTTTCATCAGAATCCAACATTTGCAGCAACTTCTTGACCGTTTCTTGGCTTGTCGTCCAACAGGTATAACTTGCTTCTCACGGTTCTTTTCTCTCTGTGATTTGTTTCTTGGATAAAAAGTTATATGTGAAAATATATGTGAAAAAACATCTTCAACAGGTAATGCGAGGAACAACAGAGTTGTGATTGTGGCTCTGTATCCGATAGTGAAGGAAAGTTTTCAGATATATTACGATGTAACAGAGATAATGGGGATTTTGATTGATCGATTCATGGAGTTAGATATTCCTGATTCGATCAAGGTCTACGACATTTTCTGTCGGGTCTCGAAACAATTCGAAGAGCTCGATCAGTTCTACTCTTGGTGTAAGAACATGGGGATTGCACGGTCTTCTGAGTATCCAGAGATAGAGAAGATCACACAGAAGAAGCTTGATCTCATGGATGAGTTTATAAGAGACAAATCTGCTCTAGAACAGACCAAGCAATCAAAATCTGTTAACTCTGAAGCCGATGAAGAAGATGATGATGCAAGAACAGCGGAAGTAAATGAAGAGCAAGAAGACATGAATGCAATCAAGGCCTTACCTGAACCTCCACCAAAAGAAGAAGAAGACGAAAAACCTGAGGAAGAAGGAGAGGAAGAAGTGATCATAGAGAAGAAACAAGAAGAAATGGGTGATTTACTGGATCTTGGGAATACAAACGGCGGTGAAGCAGCACAAGCTGGAGATAGCTTAGCATTGGCTTTATTTGACGGGCCATACGCGAGCGGTTCTGGTTCAGAGTCTGGTCCAGGATGGGAAGCGTTTAAGGATGATTCGGCGGATTGGGAAACAGCTTTGGTGCAAACAGCTACAAACTTGTCGGGACAAAAGTCAGAACTCGGAGGAGGCTTTGATATGTTGTTGCTTAACGGAATGTATCAGCACGGCGCTGTAAACGCTGCTGTGAAAACATCGACGGCTTATGGAGCCAGCGGAAGCGCGAGCAGTATGGCATTTGGTTCTGCAGGAAGACCAGCAGGTTTTAAAGAAACATGACTTTTCTCTGTTTTATACTTTCTAATAACTTTGCTCTGTTTTTAGTTCCCTATAAGTCTATAACTTTTGCTCTGTTTCCTTTTGCATTCTGATGATTTGACATGAGTATTCTATTGATTACAGCAACTATGCTGGCACTTCCAGCACCAGCAACGGCTAATGGAAACAGCGGAAACAATAACAGCCCGGTTCCCATGGATCCATTTGCAGCGTCATTGGAGGTTGCGCCGCCAGCATATGTGCAGATGAATGATATGGAAAAGAAACAGAGGATGTTGATGGAAGAACAGATGATGTGGGATCAATACTCTAGAGAAGGAAGACAAGGACACATGAATCTAAGGCAAAACCAAAACCAACCTTACTCTTACACACCTCAATATTGATTGTGCGCCATAGAAGAAGCTCTCCTTGAGTTGTGTCAGCTTTTTGGTTTTGTCTACCAATCAGTTTGGTCTTATAGATCTACTAATCTTTTTGCAAATTTTTTAATTTTTTTTTGTTCTTGGGTCAAATATTCATTGGGGCATTTGTGAGGTTTGCTTCTGTAATTGTAATCTCTGGTATAACTTTAAAAGAAAAACTTAAATATGTTTTGATATCACAATTATATCTAATCTCTCTAGTACTAGCTCTAATGCTTCACACCATAGCTTTTGTTTGATTTGCCTGCAAAAACAGAGAATAGTCATTGATAAAGATTCTCAAATTTCTTGTTTAAGAAGTTGTCTTGTCAAATTCGACATTAAAGGATCGCAAAAGGTTTTCATTCTTACAGAATTCAAAGCATGGTTGTTTCATAGCAGGATCATCTTCGATCGCTGGAGGCTCCCGACCAAACATCATCTTACAGCTAAGATCATTAAAATCTGCAATACAAATGTTAATTAGAAAAAATGAAAATGATTGCTTGTGTCTTAAGTCAAATCGTTGACTTCTTAGAAAGAATGATCACACATCATTATTCAGCTTGAAGACTTAATGGGTCTACTTGTACTTAATGGTGTCCTTAGTGGTGAATCAATGGGACCCCTAAAGATCACATTAATCCTCCACAAGTTGAGAAGTGCAGGCTACTATGTTCACCATATATTATTAAGTTTGATATCAACTGTATTATCTATGCCCAAATCTTCCTGTTTCAGTGATTGCAATTATAAAGTAAAAAGCAAATGAGATTCAGGTACCGGGCTCCATGTAGATAGGCATTCCAAGTGAGTTTTTGATGAAGATTTGGGATGGAATCTTACAAATATGAGTGCACATACCAACACAATTTGACTGCTCAAGAAACCTACAAATTAACAACAGTCAAGGACATGATATAAGTTACTGATCTCAACAGTGAAAATTAGCGGTTGGTGGTTGCTGTAATGTAATGATTGTTTGTGGAAGAATGCTTTTGATTTATGTCTGAAGTTTAGTGATCAAATGGGACCAAATAGAGAGAATACACTTAACCTGCACTTCTCTATGTACACAACACTCTTCTCTTTTCTTCCATTAACCTCAGTCTCCCTCACCTTGGCAATAAAGTTCCCGCATTAAAACCCATGAAAATGTTGAGATAATTTTAACTCAAAAAGACAAAAAAAAATTAGGGTCTTTTACCTCTGAAGGTCCAACAAGCCAAGCGAAAGATATTGTCGTGAATAGAGCGAAGAGCTCCCTCGAGAGTTTTGTAGGTGGAAATGCCATTTTGATCTGTAAATTCAGCAATAAATGTTAAAAATGTTCATATTTTGGTGCTACTTGATCTAATTAATCCATAAAAACTTACCAAGGAGCTTATCACTGTCGGTAACGCTCTGTCCAAAGAGCTAAGAACAAACTCATGTTGTTGCTTGGTGTCAAAGTTACGCGCAACCCTTGTTGCCGTGTCCACTAACCTATCATAATCGGTACTCTTACTGCTACTACTAATCCCTGAAGAAAAAATTCTCAGATTTCTTCCTCAAAAAGTATTATCTTTTTAACGCACTAAACAAGCAAAGATCAAAGAATAGATGTGAGATAGATACGAACCTGCTGCGTCTTGAAGATTCTTTGATAAATAATTGATTGCAATTTTCGAGAAAAAGCTGTCCTCAATACTGGCATTCTTAGTATTCGATGGCTCAATTCTTGCGGTCTCTTTTGCAGCCTTGAGTTCACCGGAGTAGACAGGCTTGGAGCTGAGAGTCGGGGAAATGCTTGAGCGTCTATCTAAGCCACTTCGAGTATCGTTGAATCGAGTTGTGAAAGTGAGGATCTTGGTCTGAGAAAGTGATAGCTTAGTGTTCATCTTCTGGTCTTTGTAGAAGAAGAGCTTTTGGCAGAAATTTGGTTCTCTGTTTTATTTTTCTAAGGCCAGAAATTGACGTCTCCAAAGTATATATATATGGCCTTGAATGCCTGTATCTTTTTTTGTCTCTATCTTTTATTAAAAAGATTTCTTTCTCTTTTTATTAAAAAGACAAAAAAAAAAAGTCCTTTCTTTTCTTTTTTTCCGGTAAAGACAGAGTCCTTTCTAAGAAAGTTAAAACGAGAAAACAATGAAGAATTTAGAAAATTCTCATTTTTCTATCTTTTGGAAGATATTGTTTAAACCTCGAGTGGCACATCATATTTTTCTCTCTCTTTCAATTTATGACTTGTAGATCTTTTCAAAAGGCTGAATGGTTAAAGTGTTTGAAATGGTATTTAATCTTCTTTTTTTTCGGTAAAAATCTGCAAAAAAGTTATTATCATGCATATCAATTTGAATTAGTTATAAAAATCATTATTATTTAAAGAAACATAAATATAAATATCACATATATTTTCGACAAAAAAAAAATCACATATATAATATAAATAAACACATAGTTTTGTGTGAATTTACTCTAATAAATTAATATGCATTTTGAAAAAATCTTCTTTAATGCATTTGACAGCACAAAATTAATCTCGTTGACTTACGAGTCGTATTTCTTTTCTTCTCTGTGGTATGTGGTCTTGTTTTTTTTTTTTGTCACTGTTTATTATAAACCTTCAAACGAAGGAAGAGAAACGAGACTGCAACAAAGCCGGCGGAAAGAGTTAATTCCCCGGAGTTTTGGCCGGCGGAAGACAAGTATTCCCCGGAACTAAAGTAGAAACGAAAATTACAACAGTAGAAGCCAATTAAAGGCATAAAACCACAATCGAAACAAACGAAACCTAAAAATTTAACCCCTAATTAAATCCATTGAGAAGCATCTGACAACACAATTACTTCTTTGCCGCGAACTGAATTTTGTTGATGTAGATGAAAATCACCACAACCACCGGAAAATTCAGAACTACTCGTCCTCACTTGGTAATTAAAAGACTTATGAAATTGAACCATCTACTTGCAAACCCAGCTTGATGGGGCTTCATTGATGAAGCTTTGGAACCATCAAATACCTGCTGACATCGGAAGTAGACCTTTCAGATCTTGACCCAGATCTGGTCGTGAATTCTTGTTGGAGGAAGCTGAAGGAGCCGCCTAACCGAATCATCACCCATCTCAGAGATGAGAGACTAGGATCAATCGGTTGAAGGCCTAGGGAAGAGAAGTTATATGAAGGAGCTGAAGACGCATGAGAGCTAGGGTTAAAATTGATTTCGAGAGTCGGTGGCTTAGGCACATCATTGACCACCACGAGGACTGGCGCGAGACCTTCGCAGATCTACATCACCACTTCACAAAAACCAAAATAAAAAAGAAGAAAAAAGCTAGACGAGACACCGGAGACTGACGGTGAAGCCCTAGACATAAGCCAGCCAACCACCGTTGTAGAAACCGACGGATGCTGGACACGAGCCGACCATCACCGTAAAGAGAAACGGACGATGTCAGAACAAAAGCCGGCCAAACATCGCCGGAAGGAAAACCGGACATCTCTGCTGAGAAAGCTAGAAGATTTCGGGCGGATAGCCGGCCAACGGACACTGAAGAAGCCGCCGTTACCGGAAAAAGAAACTCCGAAGACTTCCTCTCTGAAAGATAGAGGTGAGAGAAGAGAGCGAAGTCTTCGACGCCTAGTCTCTCATTACCATGGTTCTAAATTGGTTAACTTTTGTATGTGGTCTTGTTTACTTGTTGATTTACTAAATATATCAAGCTTTTGGATAACAAATATTGATAGTATATGAGAAGAAAAAAATCCAACGAACAAAAAAATTCCCTGGCCAGACTTTGGTCTGCTTCTTCCTATGTGGTCCTGTCCTTAAGTTCCATGGCCAGCTCTCTCTCTCTCTCTCTCTCTCTCTCGCACTCAAGAACCAAAAAATTATCATTGACATTGAAGCAAAACATGAGGAATACAAAAGGTTACAAACTATAAAAATAATGCAAGAATTGCATCTGAGAAAATACAGATACAGATGGGGCTGTAAATGCTAATTTGCACAGCTTCTGCTATTTTCAATGAGTTTTCAAGAAATTTTAAGTAAGAATACAAAAAAAGGCCGCAAAAATACCATACTGTACACAGTACACACACTTTCCTTAAAAGCTTGTAATCTTCCCATCTATTTACACAAATTCTCAAACCAAACCTCTTCTCCTTCTCCTTCTCAAACCCGAAAACTCACCAGCACAACAGAGTTGAGAGTGGCTCGCTATGCTCTCTTTCTGAGCTAACACTGTTCAGACTTTGGTCTGCTTCCTCCTATGTGGTCCTGTCCTTAAGTTCCCTGGCCAGCTCTTTCGATTCTAGTCAAAGAAACCAAAAGGGGATTTACTGGTCTCTGCTTTGGATTCTAAACCGATGAAGCCTGTTTTAGTGAAGCCTGTTTTAATGAAGCCTGTTTTAATGAAGCTTGTTTCAATGAAGCTCTTAATGTCTCATCTGGTACTGTCCATGAAAGCAACTGTCCAGCTGAATCACCGCTTAGTAACTGCTTCAGGTCGCTCGTGAGATGGAGGGCGGTGACTGGTTGCTTATGGAATTTCAACACCTTGTGTAGAATCAACTTGTATTCTGGCACTTGATCACCCAAATTCAGCCCTCCTGTTCTGTTGCTACTACTTGTTTTGCTCTCAGCACTCACCGGATCAGTACAATGTATCATCCGCCATACTTTAACTGCTCCACTCTGATGACCAGTTACATACCAGCTTGTTTCAAGCCAGTCGGAAGATGTTGAGCCTGTTACTGATAATACCGAATCAGATGGTAACTGCGATGTGTTAGCCACAGCAAGGCAATCGCCATTGATGCTCCAAACCGCAAGGACAGTTCCAGCAGCAGTTACAATTTCCCCAGTAAGGTCGTTTATGTAGATTGCTGAAATGGGAACTGGGAAGTCAGGAAGCTGCCTCACAAAACTCAATGAACTGAGATCCCATATGATGACTGTACAGTCGTCTGACCCGCTTGCAATCATCATGTATGGTTGGCTTACACGTAGACATGTGACTTTAGCTGTGTGAGCACATAGGGCTTTCTCTAACCGTAATCGCCGTGAACCACGGGGACCATCCTTGCTTACTCTCCACACGCACACTAAACCATCCTCTGCTCCAGTGACCACAATGCGCCCATCGTGACTAACACCAGCACACTGGACCTGGTTGCTTTCATGGAGATTTTCATGGGTTGATAGCAGTTTGTCCTGATCATAGCTCATAAATCTCAAGCTCCTGTCTGGGAATCCCCATGTTATGTATTTGGTATAGCCTCTAGGTTTCAGGAAACAGTTGGCTCCGGCAACAAGAACCTTGTCGTGGAATGTAATGATCTGGCTTATAGAAGATGGGTATTTACGTGTTTCATGAGGAACTAGATGCATCGAGTGTTTCAGAGGGTGGAGAGGAATTTTTCTGTCTGTTCTTCTTTTGACATGAGCTTTCGGGAATAGTTGCTTAGGAGTTTGCCCAAAATGATTAATCTGCGCTAGTATGGAAGCTTTCATTGCGGGGTCGGTAACTGCATCAATATCAACATTCCCCTCGTATGTGTAATGATAGAAAACATTCACAGCTTCTTCTGCAGCCTGAGAATAAACATTCCAGAAAAGGAAAAGGAAGTAAATAACATAACAATACTTTGATACCTGCATTCTACTTGACTAGCGGCAAAGGGAAAAAATATTGTGTAATGTACCTTTCCTCTCTGTTTGTACCCAAAGATGAGATCTATCCAATGATGCAAATTCTCTGAGACATAATCTGACTCCAACGCTTCTCTGTGTTTGAGGATGAACTCACGAACACTACCTCTAGCCCATGGAGGTAAAAAGACATCACCAACCTGAAATTATGCAGGAAATATAAGTATATCAAGTCAACATGAAAGGAAAGTGGTAAATTCAAACACCACTAAAAGACCTTTAACTGGCACAAACCTTCTCTCCTGATTGTTTTTCACCCAAATCAAGGCTGAATCTATTTTCCAAGAACTCGGGCATGTAGAAGAATTCAGGAATTAGTTCTTTAACGTCTGAAGTATTTCCCTTTCCTGCTGCACTTAGCCAAGTATCTTTAATACTATTGAAGAGTCTATCAGCATGATCAAACTGACCGCCCTGGAGCTTCTGATTTTCAGCACTGAATGGTGGGAGGCGAATAAGGTAGAACAGAACAATTCCAGCACTTGAATAGTGAGAACCATAATGAAATTTTGGAACCTCGGGATCATCCCAGCTCTCATATCTGAAATCGAGCAGGAAAAAAAGAATGCATGATAAGCAAAGATTAGATAAAACTATGATATCATGAAACAGTAGCAAATTAACAAGAAAAAACTGATGTATGACGAAGACCACAAGGGAAACAGGCACTATACAAAGTTTAAATGCACATCACAAACCGTTTTCTAAATTCTTCTTCTCCTTCAGGTGTCTGGCAACCCATTGGTTTGTGAAGCTTTCGGAATGTTTTTGGATCTGAAAAATCAAGACTCTCGCTATCATAATCTGCTAGAACCCATGGAAATACAGGATACTGCGTGAGATCACTGTATCCACGTCCTGCTAAGGTATTGAGATGCATTAGGTATTGGAAATTGCTGATTTCTCCATTTTGCCATCTTTTCGAGAAAGACTTCGCCATTAATTTGAAAAGCCTGCCTCCCTCGTTACTTTCCTGTTTAGCTGATCCTGATATGGTTGTGTCGAGCCTAGGAAAAAAAATAAAAAAGAATAAATTACACTTTCGCAGATCAATGAAGACAGAAAATCTCATCTATAATAACTCCACATGAGTACTACGGCCAAGAAACAGAAGACCATTCAAGGATGCTAGTAAACAAACTAATGAAGAATAGAAACCTTAAACACTAGTCAAAGTAAGCTTTAAAAAGAGACCCACCCATGCTAACTCATGTGAGTAGATTGACAGATTTATTCATTTTACTAGAGAAAAATAAATGCCTATAAAATCTAAAAAAACAAACAAACGTATTGTGTTCAATCCAGTAGAGAGGAAAAAAAGAAATGAGATGAAAAGAACGATGGTACCGTACATGCTGTTCCTTGGAAGATTCATGGCAACCAGATTTTTGAAAACTTCTTCCCTCTCTTTCTTGTGGAACACGAGGAGATCATTACATCCATCCATGCTAAATATCTCAATAGCAACTGGACGCAGCTGGTAATCACGTTTCAAAATTTCATGAACATTATTAAGCTTCCACATACGCCAAGGATGTGGCAAGTTACCAGTCATGCACATTTTTTCTTTTCCCCAAGCACCACCACCATATGCCCATGCTCTTCCCCCTACTGCTCCTGTTTTCACTGTTGTAGTCCCTGATGTGCTAGACTTGGAATGGAAATCCGAGCTTCCAGAGACATCTTTTTTTACACCCAACGCTTGATCAATAACGGATAACTCATCTTCGCATTCCTTCTCACAAATACACCCATCTTCGTCAATGTAAAAGTTTTCTATCACATACAGACAGAATTCCCCTATTAAGAAGATTCCATCATGCTTGTCGAGATCAACAACTCTCTCACAGTTGTATCTGAACCTGATCTTTTCAAGATGCTCCAGATAAGGTCTAATCAAATACTCACCATCATCATTCAGTTCCTTCTCTGATTTTTCCTCTGGGCCATTAGTTTCATCCATTTTAGCAGAGGAGGAATGTCTTGGAGAGCCAGTCTCAGATTTCAAATGTGTGTTGTCTGTTATGGGCACAGAAGCTGTACTAGATTTTCCACCAAAATCAAGAGCAGAATGAAGACTTGCTTCGTTTGTACTACTAGCTCTATCATCATTCCATCCATTTCTGGCGGAAGCGACATCTTTAAAATCATCAGACTCTTTCAAAAACGACTCATCATAGAGTTCACTGAGTAGGAAAGCAGGCTCGGAATCTGTGTCAGAAATACCTGGTCCATCTTCATTTTTGACTTTGGGAAGCTCAATTTCTCCAAGTTCCAACTTTCCATCAAGAACATTCTGGATGCTATCAATTTTTAGCTTACATCGTTCAAGCTTTTTGCGCATTCTGTATGGACCTTCAATCGGACAGAGCTGCCATTCAGGATCTTCAGTCCCTTTGGATTTACGCATTGGGAATATCCCACGCTCATGCACAAGCTGCTGGAGATGAGTTTGCCACTCACTCTCAGCATGAAGTATCCAACCATATTTGTTTTGCCGAACTACTCTAAGCTCAGTAGACATGGCATCACGCAATACTTCTAGCGCATATCTTCGTTCATTCAACTGATCCCAATGTTTTAGGTCTAACTTTGACATATCTCGTGTTTTTCTCCCCATCTCTCTCTTCCGTCGACCTTCCATGCCTTTTATCCTGACACCGGGAAATTTTGCCGAGCCAGCTATGTACTGTACCCACATAATTGCAGCACATTGCTCCAGTACTTTGTTAATAATCTTATCAGAGCTTTCAAGCCACTTAAAGAATTCTGGTAGATTTCCAGTCAACAACTTATCAAAACCCCCGTGTAGAACATCAAAGTTTTGTCCTTGGTTTGGTTTAGTGACGAGCAAATCCTCAAGGGCAGATCTTCTGTGTACTAGCAAATATTTGACAATATCAAGTGACATGTTTTGCACACTCTTTCTCTGGTCAAGGAGCAGGGAGATTAAATTCACACACAAACAGCAATTCAAATCAGTATCAAGGTTGCTTGGGCAGAATATAATTCTCCTGTTTGCGACCAACAACTGCAAAACTGTTGAGATGTCAATCCCAGATTCATCAGTAGCTGGATTCGGAGATGGCCTCTTCTTAGATTCAACAAGCAAACCCAGTTGGGATAGTAGATCCTCCTCTCCGATAGTTATCAAAAATGATGGCAGGAAACAATATAATACCATTCTATTTGTGTTTTTCAAGATTGAGTGCACATAAGCATCAAGTTGTCGCGTTGCTCTTCCAAGCGATAAAAGACCTTTCCCTGAAGGAGTGACTTCTTCAACCCTACCATCTTTGTTAGCTAATTGGAGCATTGATAACAAGAACTCTAGAGCCCTAAGAACACCAGTGGGTTGAGAAAATGCACCCATATAAACACGATCCACTATCATCCAGCAAAATGCATCCAAATTCACTGACCATTTGGCCTTGTCCAGTTTTTTCTCGACCTCTTCATCATCACGCAAGAGACGCCTTTCAAGATAGTTCATGACCCTGCTAAGGCATAAACCTTGAAAGACCAGCACACTTTCAGGATCAACATAGAAAGGAATCATTTCCATTATGCTTTCCAGAATCGGTACTGCTTTAATCTGTTCAGTCACTAAGTCAGCAAGTGCCTCTGCCATAAAATCTAACACGGCACTCGCTCCAGCAGAACAAGGCCCGCCACCATACCCAGTTTCATCTGTTTCAAGGAGAAGTTTTGGGCTAACTGTGAAGAATGCATTGGCAGCCGAAGATCCTTGGGAGCCTGACTTTCGCTCTGAAGATGCATCAACTTCATTAACAGAGACATACGATTCAAGGGAAGGAGAACCACCGAAGGTAGAACTGTTAGATTCGTTATAGTTAGAGCCTAGCCAGGATGCAAGTGCAACAACCGGAGATGGTGATGGAGTGAATGAGACTTTGAGACTTGATTTTTCAGATAAAAGGGGAGACTCGATCATAGGGAAAGATGCAGAGCTCTGAGAATCTGTTGCCTGAACTTGAAGTGGATTACCTTTAAAATCTTGAAAGTCCCTTTCACTGGAAGCTGAAGGGCCGACATGATGATCATCTTGTTTCTTAACATCTTCAACATCTTGTAATGATTTACTTGAGTCCTGTGTTGGTGGTGTAAGAATGTTCTCCATCTTATCATTAACCACATAATTTGCAGGTAAAGACATGTCTTCGGAACTAAGACTGACCTGCCCTTGAGGGAAGCTTCCAGCACTGATGGAGGTTTTAGTGGACTGATCCTGATCATGAGGCAAGCTTCCTTGTGAGCCGCTATCGTCGACATCATTTATATGCTTCTCTTCCGCCTTCACAGAGAGCTGTTTCGCCATCTTCACAGCATAGGCAGCCCTACAGCACAAAATAGCCTTTAGGCGCAAGTTATGCAAATAAACAACTTGCAGGTCACACTAAATCCAACATCATGAAAATATCCTGGTTTTATCTAAGACCCTTTGACATTGAACACGACATGATAACTAAAACAAACTACTGTTCACATAGTCTATGCAACGAAAGATAAAATCTATGCAGAAAAATATATATTTGTTTTCAAGAACCTAAAAAATCATCAATATTTACTAGGTGGTGAAAACATATATCAGTAGGTCTGTAATGCCAACCTGACACATGAGAAGTAAAGATCAGCACAATTTTCAACAAATTCTGCACGTCTGCAAGCAGTAGAAAATTGAGGGCACATCTTTGCAAGGTCAACCATGAAACGGAGAACAGACGTCGCAGCAGCAGGAGCTGATGCTTCGCCACCCATCAAACGTGCCGCATATGTTTTGTGCATCAAAGCTTCCCCTTGAAGCTCCCCAGTCATTTCTGCCCCCTCTATAAGCTCTGCGACAAGACTAGCACTCACCTGAGAAAGATTTCCAGACTGGTGGGCGAGCATTGATTGCATGATCAACCTGTCATAAGTAGATTTAGCCATTGCCACCACTGAATCCAACAGATCTATGAACTTTAACTCCACATGGCTTCCATCATTTGGCACTAGAGCATGAAAGTCTAACATTCGAACCTCCGGTAGTCTTGGATAAACAGGTTTCCCAAAGATCAAGCAGAACAATATGTAATATATGTCTGGGGAATCATAAAAGTTTTGAAGTACCCGCATCAGCCCCTGATAACCTCCACTTGTTCGAAATTTAAGGGAAAAGTTAGGAGAAGAAGCAAGACAGACACCGAGAAGGGTCATGATCCACCTCATACTAGTAGGATGCACAGCTTCATCGAGGAAGTATGTTATTAATTTTGACGAGACTATCTTATGCCACAGCTCTAGAAGTTCCTCTGCTTTAATGGTTACCTGAAGATCAATGAGCATTTCCAAAAGCATATTTCTCACAATTACATGCTTTCCCATCGACTCGCGCAATAATGAGCTTCGTGACTTCACTTCAGGTGGATTAAATGTCATAATCACAAACCTAACGACATTTTCAAGCTCAGAAGTCAGGAATCCGTCTTCTAAGATGCATCCAAGCAGAACGACTAATTTTTCTAGGACCGGAACTTCCACATCACCTCTCTGAAGTGTCACTAACAAATGTTCCACCAGATTGATTCTGCGCAGAATTGTAAGATTGTGATTCCTGTACCAATGCATTGAAACCAAATTTTCCAGGAAACCAAGTAAAGCAATCTGGATGGAAACAGGGGATGTTACCCAAAGGGTCCAGTCCAGAAGGACATGTTCAACCATATCCGCGTTGGATAAGACAATGCAGTTTGAAGTTTCAGCAGGGATATCTGTTTCTAGCTCAGAGAGATGGCTAAATGAATCCTTGGGAACAGAAAAGTCATCCATATCCCCATGAGACCCAACTGAGGAACTATCGTACCGGAACCTCGAAAGACTAAGATCCTCGTAGCTGTTTTCAAATATAGTCTCCGTAGGTGGCATACTAATATTACTCTGACCATTCTCCAACTTTTTTGGCTCTGAAAACAAAGCTTCGCATGCTGCAATTTGAAAAAATATCTCCAAAGACTGCATATCAAACAGGGTCATTTTGGGACGCAAAAACAGAGCTAGTAAATGATATCCCCTGATGGTTTGCATATCCTTCACATTTTGAGGGTTTTGATGAAGCGCACATGCAAGCAATGAAAGAGCCATATGTAGCATATCTCTAGATTCGGCAGCCTCAACAAGCGCGAGTACAACAGTCATTCCTCCCACAGGTCGGATAGTATCACCAATCACACTTTGTCTGCAGATAGATACATTTCCCACCAGACGCCCAAAACGTGGTATTCCTGAACCATTTGAAAAAGAAGAATGAATCAAATTATGAAATCGATTCAGATGAATATGTACAAAATGAAGAAGAGTTTTTAAGACTACTATATACCTCCAATTGGAGAAGCAGCAGCAGACAATGGGTCAACCAGATTGAGGAGGGAAAAATTTCCAGACGCACGGATGAACTCCGAGCATGTTCCATCAAATGCAAAAATAAGTTTCTTGCCAGGTAACTGAAAGGCAAGATTTCCCAACCTCTCAAGATCCCAGACAATTCCACTGCCATCTGCCTTGGACTCTCCTTGTCTATTGCTTCCATCAAACTTTTGTCCATTCGACGATGAATTCATGTCAGTGTCTAATGAGTCCAGGATAGCCATGCTGCCCCCACCACAAGCCTGATTAGGCACAAAGCGTAAGAGGTCTGCATCCTGGAAAAGACCTTTGTACCCCCTACCAAGAATGTACATGAAACCAATGCAACCTGATGTGAGCACCTCCTCAAAAAGATAACATGAGCGTGTTTTCCATGTCAGATCGCTAATTCTGGCACAAGTAGCCGGAGTTCCAACTGTTACTTGCAAAGATTTTCCAACAGGCGAAGGAGAGTACCCCAATTTTCCCGTGTGCCTTAGTTTTCCATCAAGATAGACATATGCAACACTAGCTTGGAAGAGTCCGGCAAGAGCATTCGGTTTACTATGAACAACAGCAAGGTGATGCCACCTGCCCTCCTCAATCTCCAATCCAGAAAACGACAAAGAATGTGAATTGCTAGTGGCAAGGGTCAGAATACCATCCTCCTGAAAGTAAAGTTCTGCATAGAATGGACTTTCATTGCTTACAGCACCAACAGAAAACATCCGGAAAATGTTCTGTTCGTGTTGTTGCGCACTTGTAATGCGCGTCTTTGATGAACCGCCAACTTTGGAGGCTTCTGATTCTTTTCCTTGGGTAGTTAAAAAATTACGAAACTGGAACCAACAAACAAATGAATAACCAGCAGCAGGAGGCCAAGATCTTTCTCCCAGGGACACCTGAACAGAAGCATGCCCAGTTTTGCTCATATCCAATTCTACAAAAGGAGCCAGAGATAGATGTTCCAAGGCTGTGTCTTCCATGAGAATTAGTTTTTCCATCATGCCAACTATTGCATGACCTGAATTCATAATCCTCATTTGCAAAACATATCTAAACAGCATTCGGAGCTCAGATGGGGACAATCTACACACACAAAAAAACTATATACTAAGAAAACAGATAGTAAAATGAAAGCAGTAACGTTGGAAATCTATTTTAAATTTTTAGTAATAATGCAGGACATTCTTTACCTGTACGCTCCAAGAATTTCCACAATCTTCAAAGCATAAGAAAGAAATGGAGATGAACCCGCAAGAAAGGGGTAAATGATCTCCAACAAGAGTTCCACGCAACCTGTTCAATTACAATTCATGACGAGATAGAGATGGGTTGAGAGAGAAAAACGAAAAACCAAAAGCGATAGGGATCATAAAATTGATTGAAGAATGGACTGGTCTTACCAATTGATGTGAGGTTTTCCTGATTGAATGGACTGGCACGTGCAAGACTTTCCAGAAGTTTCAAAAATTCTAGCTGCATTTTTGGACTAAAAAGCAACAATGAACGGATCAGAACTCTGACAGCACCTGCATTGTAAATTCTCTCCTTGTCAGGATTGAACTGGCCCGATGGGGTTGTTACAATAAAAGTTGCGTTTTCACTTTCTGGTATAGTAGCAAGGGCCGTTGACTCTGATGTTAAAAATGGGGGAAGCACCACTTCAAGTGCAAGTTCTAACAACAGCTGTATAACCTGCCTTTCCAACTCAACACACAGCAATCCAGACTCAGCCAAAAGCTCATAAAATGTCTGAGACGTTATAACAGCATGCAGTTTCATCCTATTAACAGCATTCTCACAGACTGCAGCTGTCATAAGGCGAAATAGATATTTAAACAATTTGATGTAAACCGTCAAATCAGACTCATCCATGTGCTCTCTATTCCCTTGAAAAGTATGAAGGGTCGTCAATAAAAGAGAGAAACCAGTGGCTTCGCCGAAGACTCTTTGGGCAGAGCCATTAACACCAACAATACGCCATAGAGCACCCATTGTATCACATTTGGCATCATCATGAAGCTTGTATTGATGGCCAGAAATACCAGTGACCATTCCACTCTTCAACAAATCGACAACAGCTCCTAATTCGTCATGATGGACCTAGTTGGAGAGTAATTGCAAGAAAAGTAAATTAAGGATGTTTGCCAATTATGCAAAATAAATACCTATGATGGCATCGATGTAATCAAACACATCAAATTGCAGTAAAAATGACAGTGGAGTAGTTGATCCAAGAAAAAGAAGATACCTGTTTAGTGTCTTCTGTGATTAGACATGATAAGATCCTCAAAACGCCAGTTCGATGGGCATCAGATATCAAGAAAGGAAGAATAATCGCCACGCCATTGGCCGCACGAAAAGATGACTGATTAGCCTCAGCTTTCTTTAACAAAGAGATCAAACAATCCCAACCAACAGTAATAGTGTTGTCAACTTCAAATACAGGTAACTTTCCTGACCCAGATTCCATCAACTTTGGTGATGAAATAATGGCATCTTTAGTATCTAAGTGCTTTTTGAAGCTACCTGAGCTAGGCTTCCGATCTGAATGATTAGAGACCCCACTATACTGATCTGGACCGATAAGAAGCTTGTGCTGCTTCAAATCATCCTGTAAGACTTCCAAAACACCAACTTCACGTAGGACTTTCTTATATTGTTGATCAAAAGATATGAGCTTCACAAAGAAAGAAAGTATGGTGTGCTTCAACTGAGATGTAATTGGCTGTTGCAATAAGCAACAAAGTGACAACAATTCTTGCTCTGGAACACAATTCACAACTGTAACAGCATACTCAAGAATTTTGAGAATTATATCTTGCAGCGAGGAAGGAAAACCAGCCATATTGAGGACAAGCAATGGAACGGTTCTTAATTCCTGACACAATCTATAGTTTTCCACGTGGCTCGAGAATATCTTGAACATTCTATTCAATACTTCTGCCTGAAGATCCTTATTCTCTGCCTTCAGGAAGATATCTTGCAGCATTTGGACAGCTTCCAGGTCTTTAACTTTACCACTTCCCTGTTCCCATGTCTCATCATATATACTGTCAACAGATGAAGTTCGACTTCTGCTATGCCCAGTTGGCTTCATTTGGGATGAACGTGAGGCCCTCCCTACAGATGGCTCAGCTGGACCAGTCTGAGCCAGGGTGACGAGGACATCAAGCAATCTTGACAACGATGGAGCAAAGTTTTGTGAAGAAAAATCAGCATTTTCCCTACTGTTCGTATTTTCTCCATCAGGAAACACTTCAGAGCCATCTGAACCACTATCCTGATTAATAGATGAACGACTGGACACAAAAGTCGGATTTTTTGGCAAGGAAGACAGAATCAGGGCAAACTGAACAAGAAAGTGGTAACCGTGTGCATTACGTATGTCCTCCCTGAGCCTAACACCACCAGCCTCTACAGAGTCAAATTTGAAAAAGATTAGTAGCCAGCCATAATCAGAGCAGCTTTAGCTTACATGTCCATATATGTAATGTGACTACTGAATGTTCTACTCTCACGCAGCAATTTACCAGGTCTGTACGATAGTTCCACACATTCAAGTAACAAGTCCACAATGCCCATAGTGTAGGCTGAGTCACCACAACTCGGATCAAAATCTTTGACAGCCATCAAGAGCACCTTTATCTGCACAAGAACTCAAAAAATTAAGAATTTATTTTTAATGCCTTATTGCACTTGTCACTTTGTACCACTATACTTCTGATGAAACTAAAATATAAGCAAACATTTAATTATAATTTGCTTTTATCCTGAAATCAACATAAGTTTCCTGATAACCAAGTTCTTTACCACAGAAATCTCACATAGTTCAACATTAGCAACAAAGAATAAACTATACCCAGGGTCCTCTTAAAAGTATGCATGAGAATCAATATACTACACTCAGGTAGTCTGCATAATTCACTGGCGTACCAGATGGTGCTTGCGTATGTATCTTGCTGTGCTCCCATTGTCATTGATTAGTAGAAGTCCAAGGATCTGAAAGAGACACGAAAGGGTGTCAAATGAAACTATAAGCATCAGATTATTCAATCCAGTTTAATTGTCCATCTAGAAAGCCGTTCACGGAAGTTTTCCATTTCATAGCACGATGTTCTAAAATAGATGTGTGAAAAATACCTGCATTGCATGTCTGTGAAGCTGTATGTTATGGAGGGGAACTAGACCTTCTTTATACTGAGAAAAAACTGTAACGGAGCCATTGGCAACCATATTGAAAAGCGACTCAAGAGAGTCATCTTCAATCAAACTCTGAGCAGCAGAAGGATTGCTTGCTAATGCTTTCATGATATGGACAACACTACCCTCCACCTACAAAGTATTTGTGTATTTATTAAACTGATAAAGCATTTGTGTAGTATAAACTTGGTTGTCAATATTAAGCTCAAAACAATGACGAATAACATATCTAATCGTATAATGATTTGGAAAAAAAAAAATTGAAACAGAACCTCAAGTCGTCTAGTTTGGAGAACCCTGTATCCAGCATCTTTTTCTGCTGATACCTCTTCTAAATCAGCAGTTATTTTACTTCTGCTTAGTTCATCATATGCTAGAAGTGCACTGAGAACGTGTATTAGACAACAGAATATCCCAGAATCCAGTAGTGATTGTTTGTCGATAGGCTGAAAAGAACACATAAGAGGCAACACAATATATAAGGCATAAAACCATGAAAGAGTAAGCATCCTGGACAATGAGAAATTGGGCTTTGCAAGATGTTATGGAGTGGCTAAATTAAAAGACACAGGAAAAAGTCGAAAAGGTACCCCAGATACAAGTACTTCAACAGCAGTTAAGAGGTTTGCACCAGGACTAAATCCCTCCTGTAGGAAGAAATCATGGATTAAATATAGAGAAGAGAGGGTGACATGTCAAGATGCACACTCAGAAAGAAAAGGCAAACCTTGGTGACATCTGAAAAGAACCTTAATACTTTCTCTACATCCAGTGACCTTGTCTTGCTGCCGATCTTCAACTTTTCAATATCTGTCACAAATGCTCTCCCAATGACAAAAGAGAATATATGTGTTTCTACTAACCTGCAATTAAAATAAATTTCTCAATATTGGTAATTATACCATATCTGACCTACAAGCATAGAATATGAGGTAAGGAAGATGACTAGCTAGACAGGGGAAGAAGACACTCGGAAACAACAAACCCCAATTCAACGTATATCCAACCAAAAAGGGAAAAAGGGTTAGGAACAGCTTACATAGTAACTAACTGATCTACATTAGCGTGCCGCTTCACTAATCTACAAAATATATCCACGGTCAGATTCAAGGCGGCCTCCTTCTCCTGCATTAATATGAACGATTAGCACTCATAAAATGGTAGTCTTTTGTAAGCCTATCCAGTATAGAAAATACAAGAAGAGATATTGTTCCAAGAATAAAGGTAAGACGTTCCAAAAAATAACTAACGTGTGTACAAAAGTATGGATTATCAAAGTAAGTACCTTTTCAGAGCTTGATGAACGGAACTCTTCCCATAATCTCTTGAAGTCCAGCTCCAACTCATGGTAATCTCTGCTTTCAAGAGGAGTAAAGAGAAGAGAGGATCAACAGTTGTTTAAAAGCAACAGCGATCAGTCAAAAAAATTACAGAATCCAATTGAAAAGTGTTGCAGCTGACAGCTTCTAAGACTATATTTTTGTTTCAATTAAGTAGCAGCAGCCTTTGACTCTCATTTATCAATCTTCCACAGCATCCTATCACAAAAATCTAGCACCACAAATGTTGCAATAAAGCATTCTAAAAGAATGCTTAGTAGATGTCGATCACTTATAAAGCAATCTAAAAGAGAAACAATCAAAACTATGGTCCCAAAACAAACATAAAAGCAAAGGTATAACTAGCAACAATGCGCAACATCGGAAACCACAAGCAGATCAAGCAAAAGAAGAAGAGAAAAGAAGAAAACCTTGAAGGAGATAAGTTGAAGTGATGAAGAGGAGAGGAGTCGTAAGTAAAAGGAGGAGAGGAAGAAGACGGCTGAGCAGTTAGGTCAACGGCAAAGGGGTCGGCGTCAGAGGATTGAGCTAATCCAACCTTCTCCTTGATGTCCTTAAGCAATGTTGCCCATTTCATCGTTGTCCTTTTCGATCCCAGAAACTTTCATCCGATGACGACGACGACCTCACCAGACCAGACCAGACCCTGACTCGGTCTTCAAACACGACCCTCCCAGATCCGAGTCGTCGATCAGATATAAAATCAACCCTAAAATGCGATCAACCCAAAACTCCCATTCCTTCACCAGAAGGAAACAAAACACACACACAATCCTTAAATTGAGGAATTCAAATTAAAGAAAGAACCCAAAAAAGAAAAAAGAGTCTTTTTTTAGATCAAATTGATTGAGCTGATACAATGTGACGAATTAGGGTTTCGTAGGAAGAAGAAAGATCTAAGATCCAAAATTTTAAAATCGTGAACCCCTTACCCTCCCAAAACACTTCAAAAAATCCCTTTTTTCTTCCACGAGAACGAGCAAAATCCAGTTTTGACAAAAAGGGAAGAAAAGGAGCTTAGCGGAAAAACGCGATTTTGTTTTTGTTTTTATTTCTTAATTTAATTTTAAATTAAACAGATTTAAATCAAATCTCCTTCTCTCTTTTTTTCTTCCTTGTTTCTTTTTTCTTTGTTCTGGTGTTGTTGTTGACGGCGTCTCTCTCCGCGCCTTGTTTCTCGCTCAAGTCGTCTCACTTTCTCTCTCTAAAACACATACTGTTTGTTTCTCCTTCCTTATTATTTCCAGTTTTATTACTTTATTAACCCTTGAAGTTTTGTTTTTATACTATTTTATACCCACTATAATATATTCATTACTATTTTGACCCCAAAATTAGTCTTGCATTACAAACCCCACAACCAAAACAATGGCGCAGACAAGGTATACGGTATATAAAATTATAAACTAGGGACACTTGAAAACCTTTGACATTTCGTTCGTGAAAGTAACAAAGGTTGACTAGTTCTTCTTCTATCATTTTATATAATTGTTTGAGTTAGTTTATATACAAATGGTCAAATAAGGATGTTTTAGAGATACATATTGGGATATTTTGTTTGTTTTATTTTTAATAAAATAAATTAAACCAACTCCATATGGATAGGAATAAAAAAACATTACTACTTTTGGATTTCTACAATAAGTCTCATACTTAAAAACTAAAAGTTAATTTTCTTAGTTTTAACTTTTTAGCCTATACATAGTATATTTACTTCATGCCAAAATAATAACTAATTTTATTTAACATACAGTTTAGGTTCTTTTTGTAATACCAGAGGCAACACAACATAAGAAGAATTTGTAAACCATATTTGTCAAAAGTTATTATCTAGTAGTGGGGACAATATCAACAGAAAATAGAAAATTAACGGCAATATGGATCTGGATGAAGATTTAAAAACAAACGAGACCTAAATTATAATTATTAAGAAAAACAAGGGCCAATGAGAGGTCAAACACCAACATAGTTTCTAGGTTCACGTCTACAATCGCAAGTAGAGCCCACGGGACGAGAATGCCACGTGTTCGTATAGGTTTGCTGAACGATTGCGAGAGACGTGATCCCCTCTTTGGAAACTTTAAACACTTTTAGGACCAAAACTTTAAACACTTTTAAAAATAATATTGAAAAAAAAAAATCTATATATGAATTTCTTAAGAAAATATAACGTATGTCATTGTGAGCAAATTGTGGGGTTAGATAGATAAAATCAAAATGCAGAGGTCACTCATATATATTAAACAAACAATAAAACTTAGTAGTGGTGGTAAATAGTCATCAACCAAAATTAGAAAATTTGGTGACAAAGAGACCATATATTTTCATAAAAATAAAAGATAGAACTTGGTCCAAATTATGCTTCGAAAAACAAATTTCCAACAATTATTGTAGTATTTCATTTGTCTTATTCCTGTCACATCTAAACACCAAAATTTGTATGTGACGATTATAATCATTTTCGAGGACAGGAAAAAAAAACAATAGCCGACAAAGTTACGGTCGGAAATTTTATATTTAATTACCTCACTTGCATAGTTGCATAAATCCTTCAGAGTTAGGACTAAATTCCAATATTAATTAGTGACAATGGACCTTTAAAGGGTAAAAGTCTGAACCATGTTCTGTTTTTGTGAAAGCCCACTTTTGAGTAATTCTCTCACAAATTAGGCCCACATAAGCCCAATATGTAATGAGACAATAACACAAGTTAGATGAACTAGAAATGTGTCATCAACACCTCAAAGGCTCAACAAACATATGATTTTTTTTGCATTTATTGAGATACTTCTTCAAACATTATTGCACTAATTTTTCATAAATATGCACATTTCATTGAAGTTATAGTAAATATTAATTTCTTTTATATTAATTTATTATCTTAAAAATGTTTAATACTTATCGCATTATAATTAATATTAGATATATTTAAACATGTGTCACACTAATGTCAAACGCATCTACATAGATTAAATTTATTTGTTACATATGTTAAGATATTTAATATCACACACCTCAAACATTATTACACTAACAGTAGTTTACCCATAATGACAAAAAAAAAAAAAAGGAAAGGAAAAAAAAAGTATAAATACGGAGAGAGCTAAATTTGTATGGTTAGAATCTTTAGGAAAAACTTGTCGCTGCAAATTCCAATACAACATAAAAGCAATGATGGAAGTTTATACTATTGTCGTGTTAGCCACCGTTAGTTTGGTTGTTATCGTTGGTACTGTATTTTGTTGTAGCCTCTGTCTCATGACGACGGAGGATAATTAAACTCGAATAGTCACTACCGGTTGCTTTCGTGATTTTCCAGCGGCTACGGCTATCTCCTCCGACGATCAAGGACTCAACGTGGTCGTCACAGCAATGATTGTCGTGGTCATGGCGAAGAATGCGCTGGGGAACGTGGAAGATGACCATTCTGCTTAGATTATGATGCTATAACTGAATTAGTTCCTTAATAATTTGTTTATACACCTATTGGACTTTCTAATTGCTAAAAAGTGATGATGGTCCTCAGATTTTTATAAAATACACTTTCTTTCAAGGAAAAAATCAATAGCAATTAAAACAAGATATAAATTTGTTTTTTAAAACACACTTTTTCTTGAAACACGTCTAAATAATAAATATATAACAAAATACATTAAAATTGCACTTTTTAGCATATCTTAAGATTTTAAATCACACACCTCAAACATTATTGCACTAAATAACCCAAAACTAAATAAAAATGAAAGGAAAAAAAATATATATATATATAGAGAAGGTAAATTTTTATGGTAAATAAATCCTTTTTAACAAGTTCTCTCAACACAACGTAGAAGCAATAATGGAGGATTTTGTTACTGAGATCTTGACAGTCCTCTTTATTTCGATTTTTATCGGTGGTACGATATGTTGTTGCATCTGTCTACATGAGAACGAGAAGAAACAAACAGTCACTACTAGTATACTAGCAATGACGTGAGAAGAAGTATGGCTTAGTGATTTTTCCAGCAGCGGCTATCTCCTCCGGGGATCACTGCGGTCATAACGACGGTCATCACGGTTGTCATCACGGCGGTGGTTGTGGTGGACATGGCGGAGGATGTGATGGAGGATGCGGAGGATAACAATTCTGCTTAGATTATGATGCTATAGTTTAGGTCCGTAAATAAAATCTAAATTATAGTTATTTATTCTACTATGATTTTAATTATAACTGGTTATTGCGCTCTACAAAAGATTACATACCTAACTCTTCCATATATTTCACGATTCTTCTATGAGAAAGAAAGGAATTCTTGAGTATCCATGAAAAAACTTGTCGAGCCGGTTTAGTTTAGGTCCTTTGGAGTCATCTAGAGACATTTCGAGCCGGTTTACTTTACAGATTACGGTTAACAACAACTTAACGTATTCATCTTCACACGCCACGTGTCAAAACCTGGTGCCTTCAAGAACGTTCTACTTTACTCAACTGCTTTTATAACTTGAAAAATCCTAATTTTCTCTCCACCCTCAAATCTCAAACTTTCTCGCATTTTCTCGGGAAAATCGTAACAAACAAACAAAAAATTCTCAGCCGGCGAAATCAAATTCCGGTAGTAGTTAATTCATCGATCGTCACCTTCTCCTACTCTCAAGATTCGAACATTCCCGCGTTTTTTTTTTTCCATTCGTTGATCAGAATCCATTGTTTTCAGAGAGTTTCGATTACAGTTTTACAGAATGTATAAGTGGAATCTTCCTTACCGGAAAGATGACGTGGAGACTGGCGGTGGTAGCGGTGAGAGATCTCTGTATCCGACTATGCTTGAGAGCCCCGAACTCCGATGGGGTTTCATCAGAAAGGTATATTCCATAATCGCATTCCAGCTTTTAGCAACCATCGCCGTCGCCGCCACGGTGGTATTCGTTCGTCCCATTGCCGTGTTCTTCGCTACCACTAGTGCCGGTCTTGCTCTCTGGATTGTCTTAATCATCACGCCTCTTATAGGTAACCAATGATCAAATTTGTTAAATTCATCATTCGATGGTTATGTGATTAGGGTTTTGGTTGAATCTGTTATTTTTTTGTTATTGCAGTAATGTGTCCTTTGTACTATTACCACCAGAAACATCCGGTGAATTACCTGCTTTTAGGGATTTTCACGGTGGCTTTAGCTTTTGCCGTTGGATTAACATGTGCTTTCACCAGTGGTAAGACTTTCCTTGTGAAATAAGTTCTCTTTATTCGTTTCTTGCCTCTCAAGGGACTTATTAATTACTTGACATCACACGCTTAAGATTTATTTTAAATTATCCTGTAAGATCTCCAACACATTTGAGCTGGTTTTGACTTTCCTCGTACTCAATAACAACTGGTTCATTGATAGGTTAATGTTCCATGGTTGCTGCATAGAAACATGGATTTGTGTTTAATCCACCTTTAGAAACCATAGATTTTTGGGATTATAAAGTTATTCATTAGAATTTGGAACTTTGTTGTTGGAACAGGGAAAGTGATTCTTGAGGCAGCGATTTTAACAACAGTAGTGGTGCTTTCCTTAACCTTCTACACCTTTTGGGCAGCAAAGAAAGGATATGACTTCAATTTCCTCGGTCCATTCTTGTTTGGTGCTCTCATCGTTCTCATGGTCTTTGCCCTTATTCAGGTAAACACAGTGTCTTGTCCCTTACAATTGGTTGTTTTGGTTTAACATTCTAAATTTTTGTTGAAAACTGAGCCTCATCGTGGGTTTTTGGGTTGTGTTTGGTTTTTTGCAGATTTTCTTCCCGCTGGGTCGGATCTCAGTGATGATCTATGGATGTTTGGCTGCGATAATATTCTGCGGGTACATAGTTTACGATACAGACAATCTCATCAAACGTTACAGTTACGATGAGTACATATGGGCAGCAGTTTCGCTCTACTTAGATATTATCAACCTCTTCTTGGCTCTCCTTACCATTTTCAGAGCTGCCGAATGAAGCTTCTTTACTCCTTTTAAGTCTCGACCAGTGTTATTATCATGTCCTTAAAATGTGTATATCTCTAATATTGTTTGTTAACAAAACTCATTTTCTTTATAGTATTCTCATTTACAAAACATAACCTGGCATTGTAACTTTTAAAGTAATCGAGTAGTATTAATTGAAACTTGCGCTTGGAGACTAGATTCTGTTGTTTAAACACACCAGTAAATTATTTAGCAAAAGTGTGTTTCTCTTTTATATCAAACTTCATTAACAGATATTAGCAAAAGTGTGTTTCTCTTTCATATCAAACTTCAATTCGTTTCCATTCACATGAACATTATTTAGCTTACTTGCAACAACAGTTCTAACTATCAAGGAGATGGAGGCGGTTGCACGCACCCACAAAACGCAAACCGCTTTTTTATCCTCTTTCGTCGCTCACCTCTCACTCCGCTATATATATAATCCCGAAGAAGAATCCTCGTTTTGCTATCCGATATCTTTGCTTTTGCTCGATCCTCTCTATCTCCTTCCAATTTTAGTAACAGAAACTGTAATCTCTGTATCTCCAACTGTAACCTACCAATCTTCTCTGATCCTCTTCTCGCCTGTTCTGATATCCTCCTCCTTCTGCTACTCTCATTCTCATCAAGATCCATCGACGATTTGCTTCCATCTGATCTCTCAAATCCGTTTTGGACTTTCGTCACCAGTTTCCTGTTGATGCTTAATAGTTTCTCTAATGCTTCTTCAGCTTCATTGATCTGTCCCTTGATCGTCTCGTACTCGTTTTCTTTTCCTTTCTCGTCTTTCTCCTCTGTCTCCACTTTGCTTTTCAAATCTTCAACGGCGACATGAAGATTTGCGAGCTTCTGTAAATCTGAATCAAGTCTCTCGAGAACTTTCCTCTTGTTTGCATCTTTGTTTGGATCCGTGAATCTATCGGAGATCTCTAGTTTGTCCACAACCAATGACTCTTCAGACAAGGACTTCCCTTTCGGAGGGTTTTGTGACTTCACCTCTAAACTGTGACCATCTTCTATCTTCAAAATGTCTCTTGTACTTATCCCATATGATGAGCAATCAGAAACCTGATCAAGTACGATATCTTTTGTGATCATCTCGGTTTCCTCGGAGTAGATTTCATGGTTCTGTTTCCGCAGGCTTCCACTTCTCCTTCTGCTTCTTCGGGCAGAGGAAGTTTTTAGTTCTTCAATTGCAAGCTTTTTGGTTACTGCCTCCTCAATAGCTTTGATTCTCAAACGCAATTCTTGTATCTCTAAGATGCCATCGTTGTTATCCACCAATGAAGCAGTGTCCTGGTAAGAGAATACCCACAAAAGATTTGTCATATCCAACAAGAAAAACTTGAAATTAACAAAGCAACAGATGCAACATTGGTTCAACAGAAAAATGTCAGATCAAGGGTAAATCTGTCTAAAACTTCATTACGACCAACTAAAAAGAATTTGATTATTAGAAGCAGAGTTTGCTAAGATAACTTACTGTGGCTGGCTCATTCTCAAATTCGTGAGGCATGGCATGTTTTTCCAGAGATTGTATGCTTTCCTTCAACAAGAAAATAGCTTGGGCGTATTTGCACATAAGATCGTTTTGTCCTTTGTTCGCATCCTCTAAGTTGTTCACTCTTCCTTTAAGCTGCTCAATCTCCCTGTCTTTTAATGCGCTTCTGCTTTCAAGGTTCTTACAGGCTTCGGCCAGCTCATGGGTCAACCCTTCAAGCAATATTTCATGAACAGCCGAAATCTGCAACTCTCCAAACAATGTAGCAGATTGAGACTCCCATAGTTCAATCTCATTCCTTTCTGTAAAAAGCTCCTGGTTCAGATTTTCCTTCTCCACTTTGATTTCTTCGAGTTCCATGAGTAAGTTCATCAAGTCAGCTTCCAATTTCAGATTAGCTTCATTCAAATGACTATTCTTCTTGACCTGCTCATCGTAATCTCCACGGAGTCTCAAGACCTGCTTATCCTTATCCTCTTCTATCGCTTTAGCTTCCTTGTATCTACATTCTAAACCCTCCACTGCCTTAGATAATTCATATTTTTCATTTTGCATGATGGAGATCATTAGCATTGCTTCTAAAAGCTCTTTCTCCTTCTGATCCAACTGATCCTTCACATTAGCTATTTCATGTTCCAAATGAACATTGGCTGATTTGGCAGAGAGTAGTTCGGCATTCGATTTCTCTAGCACACCTTGAAGCTGAAAGTTCGCAATGTCTGCAGATTTTAACTTATCACCAACCTCCCTTACCTCTTCCTCAAGCTTACACTTGACAATACTGAGTCTGTCTAGATCCTCGTTTAGTTTCATTGCTCCTGAAAGTTTTTCCAAGACGACATCCTCCAATAGAATGATGAGATTGCTTTGATATATAGTCTCCGACAAAAGCAAAGAGATATCCTCTTCTAGTTTACATTTCTCCTCCTCCAACTGCAATGTCGACTTTGTCAAGTATGCTTTCTCATCCAACGTTTTGTAATTATCTCCCTGCAAAATGGTGTAGTCATCTCGTAACTGCAACACCTGCCTGTGCAAATCCTCAATTTCCACCATCAAAACTTTTTCTCTGTTGACTCCTTGATTAACTTTTGTGGTCAATTCTCCGTTCACGAAGATAAGTTTCTGGGTCTCATCCCGCGAAAACGAGAGCTGCTGACACTGAGATTCAAGTTCTTCCTCAAGGATTTTCTTCTCTGTTTCGATACCTACAGCTTCTGATTTAAGTTGCCGAAGAAATTCAATAAGGACGAGGTTCTCAATGGCAGAGTGCTGGCTTTCATCCCGAATCCTCAAAAGCATAGTTTGCATGTCATCAAGTCTATTCAATATATCATGCATATTTTTCTGGTCTCGCGAGTTCTCATCACCGGAACCTATACCTGGAATTATATCAAGCTTCTTCAATACCTGGTAGATCCCCGTTCTCAGTATTTTAATGCAGTTAATCGAGGAGTCAATCTGCACTTGTTTCCCAATATTTTCCTCTTTCAGTTCAGAAACTAGCTTCTCTAACAGTTTAGAAGCCTCTTTGATATTCTGATTCTCAGCAATCAAAGAGGAACTCTTCTCAAGCCAGTCCTGCAAACATTTCTGCAGAACAATAATCTCAATGTGAGCATCATGAGCTCGATCCAGTTCCACTTGATATTCTCTCTCCCGGCATTGATTTTCATCTTGAAGGTGATGGATCGTTGATTCCATGCCATTCATCCGACTCTCAGAAAATTGCACAAAACTAGCATACTCACAGTCCTTGGCATTTAAAGACACTCCCAACTCTTCAATTTTCTGAAGAGAAGACTCCCTCTCGGTCGCTAATTCCAAAACTTTCACTTTTACTTCTGCATGTTCTTTCTCCAGATCTTCAATTCTTTTTCTCATTGTATCAATATGAGAGAGTAAGCTTTCTCTTTCACTAGTTAAAGTGGACTTGTCATCATTCAGCAGGTGGCATGATTCTTCTAGGCTTTTCAATTTCGACTTGAGTTCTTCGAGTTCTGCATTGGCATTAAAAAGAGAATTCTCCAGTACCATGTTTTCCTCAGAGAGTTTCTTGCTGTTTTCTGTAGCACTCTGCAGACGGGAAATCAACATGTCCTTCTCAGAATGAAGGCCTGATTTCTCTTCTGCAAGTGACATAGAAGCTTCCTGCAATGTTTTCAGCTTTCCTCTGATTGTTTCCAGCTCAGCATTCAAATCTGATATGGAGTTCTCCAGAAGAAGGTTTTTCTGAACAAGCTTGTCCATCATTTCTAATTTCTCAAGCAGGGCCGTCTTTTCAATACTCTCTCTTTCCTTGACTTCCTTTAGCTTTGAGTTCTCCTCCTGTAACTCCTTGACAGAAGACCCAAAGCCTTCTGGATGTAAACCAACCAACTCCACCTGTTCTACCATGGACTGGTGTTTCTTCCCTATCTGACTTAATTCCTCTTTAAGACAGTATATTTCTTGCTGCAAAGCATTTCTTTGGTCCACTCTCAGTTCAACTTCTGCTTCAAGTTTCTGTATTGTCTCTCGTAATTTTGAGACCTCCTCCTGCAAACTTTTAATTGATGCAGCCGAGGAGAGATTAAGCTCATTGAGGCTTTTGCTCTGGTCTTTGGCTTCCTGAACTTCCTCCTGTAAACCATTGTTACGAGCTTCCATATCTTTCAGGATTTGAGACCTGTTTTGCAGTTCCAATGCCAAAGTGCTTAGCTCCTCCTGAGACTGAGAGTGTAATTGTTGTAGGGTTTGAAAGGCTGTCTCAGCTTCCATAAAACGCAAGTGTTCTTCTTGTACACAAGTCCACAATCTTCCCATCTCTTTCTGTTTCTCCGTGAGCTCATGACTTTGATTCCCCAGTTTCTCCAATAGACCATCCAGCTCAGAGTGAAGATTTTGATTTGATCTCTCAAGCACAACACATTTTTCCTCTGCAAATTTTAGCTTAGCAACTCCATCCTCTATTTCACGGCTGAGCCTTTGCGTTTCTTCTTGAGCATGAAACAGCTTGAGCTTTAAATCTGCAATTGTGTCCAGACACTGTTGGTATTGGAGTTCGTAAGCTTCGTTTTCTTCAATTAATTTGGAAACCTTTTGCTTCAAGCTTTCAACTTCACCCTCAGCATTTTCTGCCCGCTGATTGGTTAACCTTGAATCTTCCTCAGCCTTGTGCAACCTCTCTTCCAGGTTAGATATGGTTTTCAAGCATTGTTGATATTGAACAAGAGCAGCTTCCTTGTCAGTTTCGGATCTAACAAGGCTTTGCTTCAGTGATAGAACTTCAGCTTCGGCTCTGCTGGCTCGCTCATCTACTTCTCCAGCCTCCTTCTGGGCTAGAGAAATGCGATCCTCCAAATCAGCTATGTTTTTCAGACATTGCTGATACTGAAGAAAGCTGGACCCCTTTTCAACCTCTACTTTGCTGAGGGATTCTCTGAGCGTTTCGACCTCAGCTTCGGCTCTTGTGGCTCGTTCAATAAACCCCCTAGAGTCCTCTTGTGCACGAGATACCTCAGACTCTAAATTAGACAGTTTCTCCAAATTCTGATCAAACTGAGCTAAGCTAGCTTCCTTTTCAGCCTGCACTTTAGAGAGAGCATCTTTTAAAGCCACAATTTCAGCCTCAGCTTTGCTTGCGCGTTCAGATTCTGAAAGAACCTTAGCATTTCTTTCTTTTCCATCAACATCATTGAAATTCAGTCCTTTCCTTGCCTTTGCAGTTTTAAAACCTTTCCCATTACTCACAGACTGAGGGTCTTCCATGAAGGCTATATTGCGCTTAACGGTACTCAAATGAGAGGAAGAAATCCCCAAAGCACCTTTTCGTAAATCATCGGGGTAAACTGGAGCTCGGATAGGTGGATAAGTCTCAGGCGTTTGTGGATCAAAATCATCGGTGGAAGGAGCAAGAGGTGACTCCTCACCAAACATCATGGGGTCTTGGTTTGGGAAGGCTTCTGCCATAGTCTGCTGAGCATGACGAATGACACCGGTGGCATGATCGTATCTTTCAGCCAATGCACGATATGCTCGATAAAACTCCTCAACCAGTTTCATAAGCTCAGGCCGCTTTTTGTAATACATTTCTGCTCGCCTAGCAAAAGAGTCTGCATCTTCTTCAATAACCTTGATCATTTGCTTGACTTTACTATCCATATCTGTCAACAAAAATAGAAACATGTAAGTAGATCGCATACAAAGTTCTCCGCATGACACAAAACTGAACTAAAGTCAAAGAAATTTGTGGCTTCCACATCACGATGAAAATGACCATTCCCTTGGGAGATACAAGGGACGTTAAAACAAGAAAGTCACATACCTGTAAGATTCTCCTGAAGCCATTTCGAGTTCTTGGGACTAATGTGACTATCCCACCACCAAGAATAGCGTTTAGAGTTACCATTCACAACAGCAGTCATTTTGCTAGGTATTAGAACACTCCGGAACCAGAATGTGCAAATTCAAAAGTCTCTCTCTCTCTCAATGCCAAGTACACCAAATTCTTCTGTAAAAATTCCTAAACTTTGGAAGAAGAAAATAGCAAGGGTTAAGCTTCCATAATAATGAACAAGTTGATCAGTCACATAAAAGACAAATACAGAAGAAAACAATAGAAACGAATAGAAACGAATTACCAAGTCAATGGAGGCCAAATTCGAGACAAAAATAATTAACTGGCCAAAACAATCGGTAGTAAGTAACCTGGTCAAGCAAAAGATGAAAAATTGGATCAGCATAAAGACAGATACTTTAGACGATCACATCCAAAATCCCAGAGAAACCACATGATGGAGCAGGAATCAGAGATTTTTGTACACTACTTAGCCGAAACTGAAATTAGCTACATCAGAAGTTGATCTACCAAGCGAATCTAACACTACTGAAACTGAAATCAGGTCTGAAACCAAAGATCGCGAGGATTACCGGAACAAAAATAATTCTTCTAAAAATTCTAGAGATCAGCTTCCGCTTTCACTTCTACTTCTTCTTCTCATCTCATCTTCTTCATCTAGATCTCTCTCCAGGCGTTTCTGCTCTGATTCCTACTTTTTACGTTGTGAAGAAGAATTGTTTAGGTATCATTGGTGGACTTAGAGACAAGCTTTGAAATGACGATATTACCCTCCAGTACAGTTCTTAAAAATGTTTTGTTTCATTATTTAATTCACTGTTGCGTGACTTTGCCTCCTTGGGATCGCCTTCGCTGCCAATTTAAAAAAAAAAACACTTATGCAACTTTCATGTCCAAAAGAAAATTATTTTTATCGATCTACAATTAAATACAGTATGCCATCTTCTGTGATTTTTAGATTTTATTTTATTTCTTATTTGTCCTTTGGCCATGGAAAAAAAAAAAGAGATTCGATCTGAATCTGATACTTCACATTCTCCCATGAATTTTCCTTTATATCAATTCTGCAGTTCATTTTTAAAAAAAAATTATATATTTAAATTTTCTTTAAGAATGCATTTTTTTTTTGTTTCAAAGTAAGATGCACTGCCGTTATACCAATATAAACATCCGCTGATTTTTTCTTTTCTTATGTGAATGATAGATCAAACCCGTCTGGCCAAAATGATTTTTATAATTTTAATTTTAATTTTAATTTGATTATTTGGAATAAGATACTATTTCTTTCAGTATTAAATAAGAAATAATGATAAGGAGGCTGACAAGAGATAAGTGACAAAGACAGGATGTCTTGGACGGTGAGCTTTTGGTCCACTTTCGTCACCCTTTGTTATTTTCTCCACGTTGGCTTTTAGATTCGATCTATTGCTATTGCCGATCTTGCGTGTCAAACTTTTTTCAATCATCTAAAGTTGAGTCGGAGTTACGTTGTTCATGACTCCTTCTAATTCTATAAATATACGGTGACTAATGTTATTGTATATTGAATTAGTTTGAGTAATCCGATCGAATCATTATTTAAAAATTATTTCATTCAGCGCTTTTTAATTAATCAAGATTAAAAACGATAAAGTCAAATTTAATTTACAAGAACTAATCAGGACTGAACACGTTGTTGGTGTTTGGTATGCGTTGCTTGTTTGACACAACTTATGTTCATTCTGTTTTTTTTTGTTACCCAACCAAACTCAAACGAAGATTCAAGAAACGGACAAATAAATTATCCACTAATTGGGAACAATTAGGGAGTCTGACTGACTTCTAAGCATCACAAACGGTTATATACTATTTTACATAAACGTTTCGAGTGAGTTAAAGATTCATTTATATATTGTAAACTAAATAATCAACAGCGTGACTTCAAATCAATATATTGTCTTCTTATAATTTTTATTAAAATATCCTTTATCCTCGTTCAGTTCGTTGCCAATATTGAATTAATTTAAAGGATTGTGTTTTTTTTTCTAAATTGTATTGTTTTTGTCGGTTATATAGACTAGAGGAAGTTGATGCAAAACAGAAATGAATAGAGAAGTCAACACTCAACAGCCACCTACCTAACAAAAACTTTAATATATTACTATATTAGTCCCAGCTCGATCGGTTTCATGCCACCAAAGATTATATACTACTATAATGATTTTTCAAAATCATTAATAACTATGTCCACATGTTTTTATTAGTCAAATTTGATTTATATTAAAATCTATATAGTAAGACCAAGTGAAATTTAAAATTACATCCTAACATAAATGCGATTTATATGGATGATTCAAAAGTATTTATATTTCAAAACTGAAAAAGGCCTTGTAGCTTTTAATCCTTCGTACAAATAGGCCCATTAATAAAAAAATGAAGCCCATAGGCCCAAACTTGTAAAATCAGGTAAAGACGCAACGCAAGCGGCACATCAGACGCATATCCATTCCGACCAAATATGATAAAGTGTGCCACGTCACTACTCATCGTCGATTAGTTTCTATTGTAAAGACAAAAATACCCTCGTTGTTTGGTTTTATCCCTTGTTCTAAAAATCGGCCGCCTAGCCGCTTAGGCGCTGATCGGAGGAGCACCGCGGCGATTTTGTCCAAATCGGTGAGAAAAATCGGAGATCCGATTTTTTGTCCGCCTGGACCGCCTAGGCGACCGCCTAGCCCGCCTAGACGGCGCCTAGCCCAATTTTTTTTTTTTTTTTTTTTTTTTTTACTTTTTTTTTTTCATCTAAAATTCAAAACGTCCTACTTATGTTCGTAATTTGTATAAAAATCATAAATTTGAAATTAAAATCTTGTTTTCATGTGTTTAATACAATTTTAAAAACAATATTATATAAATTTCTTAATTATAATGGATTAATATGTTTTTAAAATATTAAATAGCCCTAAAACTAATCCCCGATTAATCCCCGTGTAATCCCCGATTTTCTTCCTAGGCGCTAGGCGCACCCTCACCGCCCGACTAGCGCCTAGCGATTTTTTGAACACGGGTTTTATCTACAACTACAAACACAGCCGTGAGCCAACGTAGTTGCTGAGTCACACTTGTTTTTTGTCACTCGGAAAATTCGAAAATCGAGATCAAATGTCGATGATGACGGTGTGGGCACTTCGGCGGAATGTTCGCCGGAAAAATCACTCGATGCTCCTGAGATATATTTCCGGCTCCGCATCTTTTGGAGGAACCTCGATTAAGCCTAAGGATCGTTGTATTGAGAAGATTTTGGTGGCGAACAGAGGCGAGATTGCTTGCCGGATCATGAGAACGGCGAAGCGTTTAGGGATTCAGACCGTTGCGGTTTACAGTGATGCTGATAGAGATTCGCTCCATGTGAAATCTGCAGACGAAGCGGTACGGATTGGCCCGCCCTCGGCTAGGCTCAGTTACCTCAGCGGTGCGACTATCATGGAGGCCGCGTCTCGGACTGGTGCTCAGGTGTGAGTTTTGATTAGATTCCATGAAAAGTGACCTTTTTTTTAAAAAAGATAATCGTTATCTTGTAGCTGATGTTCTTCTTTGAATTATAACTAGGCAATACATCCTGGCTATGGGTTCTTGTCAGAAAGTTCAGACTTTGCCCAACTCTGTGAAGATTCGGGTCTAACATACATTGGACCTCCAGCATCTGCAATTAGAGACATGGGTGATAAAAGGTACCATTACAGGTTTTCTATTGCGCATTGCTTCTTTGCAAAAGCTGTTATTTGATTCTCTCTTGAATAACTTCTGAGGACGTGTCCCTCATGTGTATTTATTCAGTGCATCCAAGAGAATAATGGGAGCTGCTGGAGTTCCTCTCGTGCCTGGATATCATGGCCATGAGCAAGATATTGATCATATGAAGTCAGAAGCGGAAAAGATTGGATACCCTATAATAATCAAGCCAACACATGGAGGTGGCGGGAAGGTATGTTATGATATACGGCATTGATTTGTCCAATAGATGGCTTGTTGTAATAGTCAAAGTTTGATACCCTTTAAAAATTTATTGGTTTTGAAGCAAAGTAAGCTTTTGTTTTTAGGGAATGAGGATAGTGCAAAGTGAGAAGGAGTTTGCTGACTCGTTTTTAGGGGCTCAACGTGAAGCTGCTGCTTCTTTTGGCGTTAACACTATTCTTCTCGAGAAATACATCACTCGACCGAGGCATATCGAAGTCCAGGTAACGGGTCATGAAATTCCATATTCTGTTTCTTTTATGAGAGCCTGGTTATGGCGCATTGAAATCCAGTTATTGTGTATAGAAGGAAGACAGATATTATTTCTTTGGTTTGAAACCTTAACTTCTATTTCTTTTCTGGCGTATTCATTGAGTAACCATTTCTGGCTTTTCTCTTTTTCTAGCATTTTAACTAATTTTGCTTCGGTGTTTCCACTGCTTTTAGATATTTGGTGACAAACATGGAAATGTTCTTCATCTATACGAAAGGGATTGCAGTGTGCAAAGAAGACACCAAAAGATTATCGAAGAAGCTCCTGCGGTAATGACCGTATTTCTTTCTATTATTAATTCGTATCTTTTCTACCGTAAATGGATGTGGGTCTGATTGACACTCTGCTGGTGCAGCCTAATATATCTGAAAAGTTCCGCGCAAACTTAGGCCAAGCTGCTGTCTCTGCGGCACGGGTATCCCTTTAAATCATGCTTTCATCTTGTACAGATTTAATGGTTTTTAGTGAAAAATCTTAGTCGAAAATGTTTCATTACCATGTTCTGTATATTGCATTTATTCATAGAAGATTGTATGACCCATCTCTATTTTATGTTCTGCACTACTAATATTTGATCATGAGTTATATGATCGAAGTTTACCATTGTTAATTTGAGTTCAATTTGATGTGTAGTCTTTTGAAACCTCTTCTTGCTAGGCTATCTTTCACTTCAACTTCCACACGAAGCGCTTATATTCTCTTACCTTCTGATATTTAAAGGCAGTTGGATATTACAATGCTGGGACGGTGGAATTTATAGTTGACACTGAGTCTGATCAATTTTATTTTATGGAAATGAACACCCGTCTACAGGTGCTTCTTTGATCTATATGTTTATTAAAGTTAACTCAATAAACATCTGGCTATCCAAAGGAACACTGATGATCCTTCTTAGGTCGAACATCCTGTAACCGAGATGATTGTTGGTCAAGATCTTGTGGAATGGCAAATTCGGGTTGCCAATGGGGAACCTCTCCCCATAAGCCAATCCGAGGTGCCAATGTCAGGTATCACTCTTCCTCCTTAATATAAATGGAAAATAGTGGTTTGGTTTACTCTCGTTCGTTATTCCGTGTTGAATCCATGAGATGTTACTTGTGGCAGAAAAAAATCTGAAGAACATTCTTTTGATAGTTTATCTCTTAATTTGCAGCTGTGAATTCTTTATTTTGACCCACATATTTATCTTCTTGGCAGGTCATGCCTTTGAGGCCAGGATATATGCTGAAAATGTTCCAAAAGGATTTCTTCCTGCAACTGGGGTCCTCAATCATTATCGCCCTGTTGCTGTCTCACCATCAGGTGAAGTACAAAATTGTGTATTCAAGTGTTTTTTTTTCCATCTTATGGAAAGTTTTTTTTCTCTCTCTTAGATATCTGACCCTGTTTTTGTCATGTTGTTAACCTCTTTCATGTTGGAATTTTTCTATAATAGTTCGGGTTGAAACTGGAGTTGAACAAGGAGACACAGTTAGCATGCACTATGATCCTATGATTGCAAAGCTTGTTGTCTGGGGAGGTAATCGTGGCGAAGCTTTAGTGAAACTGAAGGATTGCTTGTCTAACTTTCAGGTAGATTCCCTGAGAACCTGTAACAACGTTTTGGAGCTCTCTGCAATTTTAATTATACCTCAGCATAACTATAAATCGTCAGGGCCTTATGGTTCCATTTTGAACTTCTTAAGAAACCTTTTCGAGTTTCTCGCTCATCGCTTCTTAGTTAGCACAATAGTTCAGTAATTACATGGTATCTGTTGACAGGTAGCAGGTGTTCCTACAAACATAAATTTCCTTCAAAAACTTGCTAGTCATAAGGAGTTTGCAGTGGGCAATGTAGAAACTCATTTTATTGAGCACCATAAAAGTGATCTATTTGCTGACGAAAGCAATCCAGCTGCAACAGAAGTGGCATACAAGGCAGTCAAGCATAGTGCAGCATTGGTGGCTGCTTGTATCTCCACAATCGAGCATTCTGCTTGGAATGAAAGTAGTCATGGTCAGTTCACATGAGTCTAGTCTCTTCTTTACAAGTTAATGATTCCCGAGTATGCCTTAATTCATATGCGTAAACTCATCCAGGGAAACTTCCATCGATATGGTATTCTCATCCTCCTTTTAGGGTCCATCATGAAGCCAAACAAACCATTGAGATAGAGTGGAATAATGAATGCGAGGGAGCTGGCTCTAACCTTATATCACTCGGTGTAATGTATCAACCAGATGGAAGCTATCTCATTCAGGTTTTTAACTCACTTTTAGATTCGTTTTAAAAGGATAAAAATGAACCCTATTACTGCATTATATACATACTTCATTTATGAGTCTTATAATTGGAAATTTGGAATTCTGATGTTTTGACAACATTCCACGAGACAGGAAGGCAATGATTCTCCAAGTTTAGAAGTCAGAGTAACTCGAGAAGGAAATTGCGATTTTAGAGTTGAAGCGGCTGGATTGAGCATGAATGTTAGTCTAGCCACGTACTTGAAGGTAAATTATTAGCATCATGTTCAAGCAACTCTTCACAGCTTTATCTCATGGTCTTTCTGCCTCTCTCGTAATTGCTACTTATGATGTGTTTTTGGTAACAGGATGGTTATAAGCATATCCATATATGGCACGGTTCAGAACACCATCAATTCAAGCAGAAGGTAGGAATCGAATTCTCTGAAGATGAAGAAGGTGTCCAACACAGAACCAGCTCCGAAACATCATCACACCCTCCAGGAACCATTGTGGCCCCCATGGCTGGTTTGGTAGTCAAGGTCCTTGTTGAAAACGAAGCCAAAGTAGATCAAGGTCAACCTGTATTAGTCCTAGAGGCAATGAAGATGGAGGTTAGTATACAAACCTCTTCATATACCATAAACATAAGAAACAGTTAAGTAATTATCGTTTTATTCTCCTTCTCCATGGTGGTTCAGCACGTTGTGAAAGCACCATCCTCTGGAAGCATACAGGACCTCAAAGTTAAAGCAGGCCAACAGGTTTCAGATGGCAGTGCTCTATTCAGAATCAAAGGTTAGTGGTAATTTAGTACCAGGCTTTCTTTTTCCTTTATACATTCATATTATCCTTTGAGAATTTCAACCAACTCCACCAGTTTCACAATCTTTGCAGGATAAATAACACGATTTGCGATTGAATAAACCCATGCTCTGGCTTACCCGAAACCTCAACTAATAAGCATTTGGGTGTGTATATAAACAGAAATCTTACAAAAGATAAATAAATCCAAAGCTTTATCAATGTTTGTGCTGCCTCTATATAGATCTTATTGATTACATTAATAATCAAGTTAGTCCGAGCCATTTCTTGAATACTAAACCTGCTTCTCTCTTCTTGAGCTGAGATTCACTTTGAACTTTTGGAGCTTTGCCTTTATAAGCAGTCTTGTGATACTTCAAGAAGAGCATCCGATACTTGTACTTATCAACAAACATATTCTTTTTCTCCATCATCTCCACAACTTCATTAGCCCGTGAGAAAAATCCGCCTCTAACAAACGTGTAGAGCACCGCATCGAGCAACTCTTGATCAAACCTCATCGATGAAGTAGCTGCGGCTATGGACTTCATTTCTCCCCATAGCTCAGTGACCTCTGTGTATTTACTCCCTATAGCTGCATATCCTGTGACCATAGAATGAAAAGTTTGAGCATTCGGTGAATGCCCAAGACTTCTCATCCTCTTCAATGCCTTCTCTGCATCTTGCATCAAACCTTTCTTGCTAAAGAAATGGATCACATTGTTCCAATCATGAACACCAGCATCCAAACTCTCCCCTTCTCTGATTTCTCTCAAGAGTTTCGACATAAGTCCCGCCTCTGCGTTTCCTTCACATCCCTTTAAGAGCTTCTCGAACTGCTGATTTCCACCTCTCGGTATCTTCGCCTCTTTCATTTCCTTGAACACATTGAGAGCTCCATGAGTATCATTCTGAATCACTTGAGACTGGATTAAAGCTTCATAACAGCTAGAGTCTAATTGAATCCCTGCCTTTTGAGCATCTCTAAGGAGTGATGTCACTTCTCTAGTTTGGTTTGTTTTGCAGTAAGCTTTGAGGAGCGAAGAATAAACCGAAGAACCGGTTCTTACCCCAGCCATACGCATCTCGTCGAGTAGATCATGCGCCTGATCTAACATTCCTAGAGAAATACAAGCGTTGATAACATTCACCAGCATCGAGTTATCACTAGAAACAGGGGAGTCTTCATGTTCTGCCTTTAACAGAAACTCTGCTAATTCCTTCATCTTTCCACTCTCCAGGAATGCCTTTGCTAATTTCACAAAAATCTCTTCCGTCGGCTGCAGAACACCGCGTTCCGAGGTAATCAATTTGACTTGTACATGCAACTTAGCCAACAATGCACCAAGAACAACCTTTGCCTCAGCTTCAAGATTCAAAAACTTCCTGTCTCTACAGAACTCATCATAGGGAATCATATTGTGAATAGAAACCACTCGAGTTTCGGGATTATTGTGTTCTTTAATCTCTGATCCCTTTTCAGATGCTTTTTTGGTATTGAATCTATCATCATTTGTAGTATTAAATCCAAGAATGGCGGCTCCAAGTGAGTTCCTTGCTACCTTTCCTCTTCTTAGCATTTCCAGAACCATTTTCGAAGCAGATTCAAGATCACCGAATTTTAAGTGACACATAAGCAAGCAGTTATAGAATTGCCAAAACTGAGAATCATTCAAGTTGCAAGCTTCATCTATATGCCTTTGAAGCTTCTTCAGTTCCTCTCTCCGCCCATTTCTTTCGTATATATGAGCCATTATTACTAACAAGTTAGCATCAACTTTAACACCGATCTTCGGTATCATATCAAGAAGCTGTTCAGCTTTTCGTGTTGTCCCAAACAACAAACAACCCGCCAAAGCAATGTTCAACACCTGAGTATTAGGCTTCATCGCAAGCAAAGGTGTGTTGCTCTTCTTCCGTGGATCAACTCTGTTATTATGAAACAAGTAACCAATCTCAAGAACCAACTCAGCAGAAAGATAACTTCCTGATCCCGCAAGAGACATATGCGCCAAAACTGCAGACCAAGCACTCACGTGAGGATACTCTTCTGTCTCAACTAGCTTCCTCAAGATCGTTGATGCAGGAACAGCCATACCTGACTTGGCGAGAGCCAAGGATAGATATAAAAGAGGTTCTTTCTCCAGCAAATTCTGTTTACTCTCCTCATAGGCTTGTTCCACTAAACTGTAACCCTTTTGTAGCCAATTGGAATCAAGACTCTCAGCAAAACAAACCAAAACATTGTTAACAACAGATTTTCGCGGAAACCCTTCCATTTGCATATGTTGTTCAAACAATCTCCAAGCTTCATCACATCTATGTTCATCAACTGCAATTTGAATTTCTTCATTGAGTTTAGCAGGATCCCTGGCTTGAAGCAATATAGATCCAGAAATGCTTGAAAATGCATCTGTTCTATGGATAGACCATACATCGAATCTTTTACTAGTACGAAGCTTAGATAACACACTGAGGTTTCTCGCATTAGACAGAACATCTTTACCCGCCAAACCATGTTGTAAAGAAGCTTGAGATTGAGTACCTGTAACTTCAATGGCGTCGAGGAGAACTCCACGAAACAAAGAACTCAAACGGCACTGGTGAAGTGAAACAGCCCGAAGCTTCGTTTTCCTCCATGAAAACATCTCTATTATCTGAAAGATCTTGTTTTTCTTCGTCAATTCGTTAATACCAAGTTTAAAGCTCCTCGACTGTTATGAGTATTTTATGAAAACTGTCTCCAAGTTTCATTCAGACATTTCGTCGAACACTTGGTGCGTGTACTGAACCAGCAAGCATTGAGCACTAACGGGAGATTAGGACAAAAAGACAAAAGCTTTCTTGAGCAGACGGTGTGTCTTTCACCATTGATGATGACAGGTGCGAAGAACCCACGAAACCTTAATCATACTAATCACTACAGCCAGAAGAAAACTTGTAATTTTGGATTAGTCGAAAAATATGAAGTGTTGACAAAAAGAGAAAAAAAAAAAAAAAAGTGAATAACTAATATTCTAAAGGAATTTGTCAAATCGAGTATAACTATATCATACGGTGTTATTAAATGGTCTATCAAAAATCTAATTGTTAGTTAGAAGTTAGAACCAAACCATATGCTTATTTATTACATTTGGCTCAACTTATAACATTTCATAAGTTTAAGCTTTTACTAATCTTGGGTTGGTAAAACACGCATAAACACAAGTTAATCCAAAAAGCAATGCATAATTTCAGATTTATCAATAGGGTTGGTTTCATTAAATTCTATAACATTTTTGGTTTACCAATACACAACTCTTAACACAAGAAGCAATGCATAGATTCAGGCTTATCCATAACTCTTAACAAAGCCCCCTCAAACATTTCTATAAGTATATCACCCTCATGACTACTGATCATATCCCAAAGTTTACACGTATTTTCGAAAAACCCCAAATGATTCTTGCAATGTTAGCCCTTGTAATAGCCACCGTTCTATACGGTGGAGCCACCACGGTCCAAGCTGGATGCAGTGACACTCTGACCAGCCTTTCCCCTTGCCTTAATTACCTCAACGGTGGCTCAACGTCACCTTCTTCGAATTGTTGTAGTCAATTTTCCACGGTGGTTCAATCGTCACCTGAATGTTTGTGCTATGTGGTTAATAGCAATGAAAGCTCATTTTCAGGGTTCAAATTTAACCGGACTTTGGCTCTCAATCTCCCTACCGCTTGCAATGTTCAAACTCCATCACCTAGCCAGTGTAACAGTAAGAAACTTAATAATTCTAACATTATACACTTCAAAATATAGATGTTTGTTGATCCAAAAATATTTTGGTTTATAACAATTTTTCCAATAATATTCATATCGTACTGAAAATATTATGGTATATATAGCCAGTAGAAACGTACCAACCACGTCGCCGGCGAATACTCCTGTAGGTTCACCTCAAAGTGCTCCTTCACCATCAGGTACCACGTCTCCGGCGAATACACCGTCAGGTTCACGTGATAGTTATTCACCACAAATATCTCAATTCATTTCATATTATTTTCTTTTCTTAAGAATTGTGATTTTTTTTGTTTAATCGGTGAAACTTGGAAACAGGATCGAAGAAGTTCGCATGGAGTAATGAAAGCTCGTCCAACAGCAATGTGATCATCTTGTCTTTCGTATCCATAGCTCTGGTCCTCGCTACAATATGAATCTCAATCTTCTTTTTATTTTTACTTTTACCAATTTATGTCTCCATGTAATATTGTAGTGCTTCCTCAATGTATTTGAAATTCATAAAATTCATATTCATGTCTTTCCTACTTCGTTATTAAAAGCAGGAAAAATAGTCCAATGGGCCCTTAAGCTTTCGATTTCCGGCCCAACTTAGACTTAACGCATATGGTTGAAAGCCAGTCTTACGCGCATCTAAAGCGAGTACCACACACGCTCGATTTCTTAACTGTAATGAGAAAACGATTAGACTAACATCCAAACAATCCAAATATAAAATCGATTTGTTGTTTGTGGCGGCTTTTTTCTCACGAACTGCTTTAAACCCTAAAACTCCAACCTTTTTTTGCTCTCTGTGTAACAACAATGGAGGAAGAATCTCACATCGAAGAAGTAGAAATCCAAAACAAACTCGAAGTTGCTCCTGCATTGATTTCCGTTCATCCATCTCAGAAATCTGTCGCTGTAGCTGTCGGGTCGGATCTTCGTGTATTCGATCTTATGTAAGTTCATTGTCTCCTTCATAATCGAATTCGAACATGTTTCTTCATAGATTGTGTTTGTTTTGAAACAATAATGGGGTTTAGACTTGCTTTTGACTTGGGTTCAGACCTCGGAACCCAGAAACTTCTCTCCGTGTGGCTTTGTGAAATTTAACAAGTTTTTGACGAATTTTGTTCTGCTGCTTTAAAGCTAGTTCAATTGAATTTTAATCACCTATGCAAAAGTGTTAAACTTGGAATAGATGAGTGTTTAGTTTATATATCTAGTGATAGTTAACCGATTGCTTTAAATGTTTAATCGACAGAGAAAATTGCCCAGTTAGTTTGGTGGATGAATCTGATGGGCCTTCCCGTAAGGAATCCATTAGAGCTATTCGTTATGGTGCAAGTGGAAAGCTTTTTGTGTCTGCAGGCGATGACAAGCTCGTTAAGATTTGGTCTGCAGATTCTTGGCGCTGTCTTAACACAGTGTAAGTTAGTAACTACATATCGTAAGCATTGCTATCATTATTAATTGGTGTTCCATTTTTAGTGTTAGTTTTCACGCATTGTGTTTCTAGCATTGCAATTCTCTGTTTTTCCAAAACAGACTCTATGCTTATCTCAGGTTTCATAAGCTTATAACATCATAATCATGGCAGATGTTCTGAGAAGAGAGTTAGCGCAGTTGCTATAAGTAGCGATGATTCACATGTTTGCTATGCGGACAAGTTTGGTGTTGTATGGGTGATCGAGCTGGATGGGATCAATGAGGGTAAAACTTTACCTAGTAAGAAGGGTGCGCTGCTGCTTTCCCATTATTGTAGTATTATTACTAGCCTGGTAAGATAAAGTTTTGTTTAAACGCATTTCTTCTATGTTGTCTCGTTCTTGGTGCATTATGAAAAAGCTGAAGATTTAACTTACTATGTCACTCATTCTGATTTGTTCTTGTTCATAGGAGTTTTCCCCAGATGGTAGATATATTCTTAGTGCTGATCGGGACTTTAAGATAAGGGTAAGCTAGTCTAATTCACTAATGTACAATGTCATGCTTCTCTTGTTCGGTTACTCCTATAGTGATTATGTTTGCCATCACAGGTGACTGTTTTTCCCAAGAAGCCTCTAGAAGGGGCTCATGAAATACAGAGTTTTTGTCTTGGACATTCAGAGTAAGTTAGAGTTTAAAGCAACATGTAATCTCATCCCAAATATTCTGTTTGCATCCTAAATATTTGGTTTCTAGGACATTTATCAGAGTGTTGTTTACAAAATGAAAGATTGTAAACAAAGATGAGTATTGAACAGTTCCATTAACATTGTCTTAAACCTTAATAGGTTCATCACCTGCACAGCATTTGTCAGCACTCCAGAGCTTACTCAGGGATACCTCATGTCTGGAAGTGGAGATTCAACTGTAAGTGATCTTAAAGTATACATATCCAGTTCTTACGACCAGTGTGTGATGCTTGACTCCTTACTAATGTTGTTCATATTCAGGTTCGACTGTGGGATATTACATCTGGGTCTCTACTTGACACATGTGAAGTTAGTACGGTGGTAAAAATTTCGATCCTTATTAATTTTTACATTCATCTACTAATTTATCCTTATATATCTGGTTGTGTATCTTTTTAGCGTAAGTGATTTCTGTTTGTGCGTATTGAAGGCAGGGGATTTAGAGTCTAATGAAAGTGAGTCGCCGACCCAAGTCACAGTTACCGACATATGCGCTATCCCGAATTCTTCTCTTGCAGCAGTAGCAATTCAAAGGCAAGTCCAATATTTTAGCCCGCATACGTTTCGTTTAAATCAGATTTTTGATTACCTCTATTAAGTTAATGCAGCTTTCAAGGAATATTCTTGTTAAGCTGTGATTTGACAGCACATACTCTCTCTATCACAAAGGTATGAATACTGTTAGCAAATCCAGTAAAATCAACAAAACTATAATTTAACCGGGTAAATAATCTTGTAGGTGATAAAAATCCCTGGAGAAAGTTTCATTCCTACAAGTATATCTGTAAGTGCATCTTCAAAATTACTATGGATGGTATCAGGAGCCTCAAACCTACCTGGTTCAAACCATCCTGGTTTTTCAAGGGTTCGGGTCATCTCGTGCCTTGAGACCGAATCATCTTCAACCCTTGAAGACGATAAGATTCCAGGAGGGGCCAAACTGTTGGAGCAGTTGCAAGGTAAAGTTCCAATAGAAGAGAGTGTAATGAGTGCTGCGGCAGAAGCTGTGAGAGCGGCAATGTCCAGCCTTTTGATGAAGAAGCAATACTCTGAAGAGAAGAGAGAGTTCAGAAAAAGAACCAGAAATGATAAGAAAACCACACAATGATTGCATTTTGCCAAATCGTTTTTTTTTTTTGGCTTATTTAGCTTCTGTTTTTCAGACTCTCTCGTTGTATCGTGATCATTATGTTACCGTTATCTATGTTACTATTTCAAAAATGTTATTTATTTATATACACAAAGTAAAGGCCTTTATTTATTTAATCACAGTTAAACTAGTTTCTTATAATTAAATTTTAACGTGTATATTTTTGGTCGATCCATGTCATCAACATGCGGAAAGACAAGTGTGAAGTTAAACATCCACGTGTCAAACAGACATCTGACTAATAGGATCCTTCTTTCGAGATCCAAAATCCCATTTACTCGAAAATAGTAATAACAAACCAGAGAAGCTCCCTAGAAGAAGCCTCGAATAAAAAAAAACACAAAACACACAATTAACAAAGCAATGGCACAGCATCAGCATTCTCCTCAAAGGCCAAGAGATCAGGAAAACACACGGCCACATGATCAATACGGCGACGTGTCCAGCGTCTACGGTGATGACGTGGCTAGAAAGCAAGGCGTTAGTTTCTCTCAATCTGATCCAACGGTTGCGACGATGGGATCCGTAGACACGGTTACGATTGGGGAGGCTTTGGAGGCTACAGCTTTGTCGCTAGGAGATAAGCCTGTCGATCGTAAAGACGCAGCTGCGATTCAAGCCGCCGAAACTAGAGCCACCGGTGAGTGTAAAGGTCGACCCGGTGGTCTTGCAGTAGCGGCTCAGGCGGCTGCTGCTACTAATGAACAGACAGTGTCGGGGGAAGAAAAAGTGACTATAGCAGACATTCTCACGGTAATGACATTTTTATATGGCTAATATATTACGAATTTACGATATATGATGGATTTTTTGTATTTAGTCGTTATACGATTGTCTTTGCTATGAATCACTTTATATGATTAAAACATTGATTTTGGGTAAAAATTCCGAAAATCTTGACATTTTTGTTTTGTTTTTCTTAAGTGTTTCATTCTAAAAGTCTAAATTGGTGCATTCGGATTGTTGGATTGTGTAGGATGCGGCAGAGAAGCTTCCCGGAGACAAGGTGGTGACATGTGAAGATGCCGAAGCGGTTGTTGGAGCTGAACTTGGAAGCAGTTCAGAGATGAAGACTACTCCTGGTGGTGTGGCAGATTCCATGTCGGCAGGGGCAAGGCTCAATCAACAAATCTAGCCAAGTTTCTTGGGACATTAATGAAGTTGTACATGAAGGAATATAAGAGAAGTGTTTCATCTATCAAGTGTCCTTTATGATGTTTGAAGAAATTTTCAAATTAACCCATATATTCCTAGCTGCAAGAATTTTAAATTTGTATACCCTATTTGTGGTCGTCCCAAGTAATGCTCTTTTTGCTTTCTCAAACTAGAGAATTTCACTTACCATGATATGGTATCACTCGATCGACAAAACCAAAACAAAGCTGAGTGAGAAGTTCAAAGAGTTGTTATAACATACACAAGATTTTACATATAGTGACTTTTAAATATATATTTTTTGTCTAGCATTATTATGTAAAATACGAAATCAAACCTTACAAATCATAAGATTGTTTTCCAGTGAATTTAACCTCAATGGGACTAACATTTTTACCGATGGATCTCATGTTTAGTCCAACACCTTCTCTTCCTGGATTTGCTTTCTCTGGATAAACTCCATCTTTCGGGTGAAGATATTGAACCTCTCCGTTAGGGAACACTCTGTAAAACTGGTAGGTGATCTTGTACTTTGACCTCAACCTCGTACCTAAAGCCAAACACTGTTCTTTCCTCGCTAGTTTCAATAGATTTGGTCCTTCTCTCATTATCGCAGCTCCCCCTGTCGGCATCTCAAAGATTTGTTCTTTCGGTGAGTTCCATGTGATGACGTAGAATTCTTCTACTTGTGCTTTACGGAGGAGACCTCCTGTGCTTCCGGCGAAGATTGGTGATGGTGTGTTTGGGTCTAGCTGCGGCGGAGTGAATCCAACCGGAGCTTCTTCTTTCACGGCTGGGGCAGCAGAGGAGGACTCTGTTTTCTCTGCGCGGATGGCGGTTTTGGTGAAGGACAGAGACTTGGGACGGTGGCTTGTTGAGAAGAGGTGGAGTTTCTTGACGGCGGAAGCAGTGGTTGTTATGGCAGGGCTGAAGATTCCGGCGGCTTGAGTTGCCATAATCTCTTTTGTTTGCTTTCTCTAAATCTTTCTTTGTGAAGTAAAATTTATAGAGATGAAATGGCTTAATAGAATCTGACAACAAGAGGGTTGATGAGAATCGAACATTTTTGGATAAGGTGATCATATTATTTGGGCCAATAGGGTTCCAAGATTCGATTCTCCTCTTACCCTTACCAGATCATTAAGCGATGTCGTTTTGTGAGTTTTGTTTGTTTCCTACATGCCACATAACTGACATAAGACTAGACAATCAGGTCAACGTTTTAAATAAACGATATTGCAGAGTCAACGTTTTGATACAACAAAACACAAAGCAGAAAACACAGTGAGACTAGCTTTCGCTCTGAGATGGCATGAGCCTGAGTCTCTCCTCTGAGACCCGTTCACGATCACCACCAAAGAATCTCTCTTCAGCGAGCAATGACTGTAAGTCGCTTCCGTTGGCTAAGCTGTTAAACTCAACAGCTTTAGAAGGCATAGTTGGATAACGTCTTTGACAGAAAGTCATCAGTCTTTTAACTGACTGAAGATACTTGCGCGTGGTTTCATCGTTCATGATGTGCGCAACACTGTTGGTGTAAATCTTCTCTCGAGCTGAACGTTCGTGAATACCAACCATAGTCACTCCAATGGGCCAGGGCGCGTTCCCGATAGCTAGTTTGATGTAGTGGTCCATTGCAGCGAGGTAGTCTCGCTTTATGCAGTAGTTAACCATCACCATTAAAGCTTGACGAATGTCAGCTGGTAAACCCTGCAATTTGTAAGCCATAACCAGAAAGATCAAGTTCACGAAACCTCATAAATTTCAGTGTGAAAAGTATATATTATTAACACTTATAAGGCAGAAAGAGATAAACTTTATTTGCACCTAACATTCAAGCCTATATTTCTTCATCTAAAGGAAGATAACTAACAGAGGAAAGGTGCATACAGATTCCAACTTGCTATTCTACGTTCTCATTGTCAACCTAGCATTAGAGCTTATTGAAAAACTCGTCCTTGTCACCATGTAATCAAAAGTACACAAACTAATGGAACCTAAACACTGTACATTGGTCTTCCTACCCAAACTAAGCTTAATAAACATAGTTCTCTAAGCTTATTAGCTAGAACTGAGATAGTCTATCTCCAATTTCATAAACAGAGATAAATTCCCTAACAATTTTCTAGCCAAACAATGATTTACGCCTAAATAACGATCGAAAGCAAGAATCTTTACCTTCTTCCTGCATAAGTTGAAGAGAGGAACAAGATACCTAGCACACTGCTTAAAAGTGGCTACCATCTGTTTCCCTTTGGCAGTTCTCCTCTCAGTGTTCTCCATTGCATCAAGCTCCTGCTTCCATTCAATCAACAGCTTCTTGTAAAACACAAGGATCTTATCCTCATCGCATAGATCCTCAAAGTTAGCTTTCAAACGCTTCATATCTTTATCAGCATCAACATCACTCGATTCACCACCACTAAGTTCATCTTCCCTCGTTTCACCTCTATCACCTTCGTCTCTTCCTCTCTCATCTCTACTCTTCCTCTTCCTATCTCCCATGATACCACTCTTCTGCCTCTTCTTAAGCTCTGCGATGTCACGCAAGAAATCATTCGTCTGTCCTTCCGTCATATCGCTATCAACCTCGAACAATCCTTCCTTCAAAACGTACTTGAGTCGATCGAGCCGCGATTGATCATCTTCTCCGAAGAGAGTCATCGGCTGCTTAAGGAATCTCAAACGACGAATCACTTCCTGCCTCGGGAGAATTAGGTTTTCGTCGGTTAGGGATTTTGAATCGGCGATAGCAGCAGCGTCCGATGCGGAGGATTTGGAAGACGCAGATGCAGATGCGTTAGAAGAACCAGGAGCAGAACCGGATAATTTTCCATCTCCACCGGAAGCGGCTCTCCGCTGAGCCTTAAGCTCGTGCTCGCGTCGTTCTTCTTCTCGAAGCTTCTGGATTTTCTTCTGCTCGATCTCAGACCGCTTGAAGAACTTCTTACCACCAGATTCCTCAGCTAGACTCTTCCGTTTCTTCAGAATCTCTTCTCTGAGCAGATCCATCGGAAAGGTTTCTTCAATCGCCGCCGAGGAGATTTGATTCTGTCTGAGATTGTCGCGACGACGGAAGATTACAATGATATTTGCCTATCTTAAAACATGACGTCATCATGGTCTTAGGCCCAAATATAAATGGGCTTTATTAAATTTCTAATTGGCCCATGTATATTGCTTTGTTGTTGTTTCCTCTTTCGAAGGGGATTTGAGAAAAGAAGAGATGACGACGATACGTAGATTCAGCTGCAACGACCTTCTCCGATTCACTTCCGTGAATCTGGACCACCTCACTGAAACAGTAATCTCCTGTTTCTTCTTCGTATTCTCTGTTTTTTTTTCTGATTATTGCTTTGTTTTGGCGATTTTTGTTGATTTTTTGTTCAAATTTTGGTTTTGTGAAACAGTTCAATATGTCTTTCTACATGACCTATTTAGCGAGATGGCCTGACTATTTTCATGTAGCTGAAGGTCCCGGCAATCGTGTCATGGGTTATAGTAAGTAATCTCTTCGTTTTGATTTCTTTATGTCTTCGTTCGTGGAGATTATGTTTAATTTTAGGTTTAAAACTTAGATGATAAAGTGTTAGTGGAAAAGCCACTATTGATTTTATTTGGTTGGTTATCAGATGGAGATAGCTTGAATGTTGTTCAAACCAGGAAGAGTGACTGTTTGATGTATAAGTGTTTAAACAAATTTCTCAGCTATCTCAGTTGTTTTGTGGCATTCAGCTAAATTTTGAAAAAGGGAATCTTTTATATGTTTGTATTATTAGTTCTAGCCTGTGTAGTTAGCGGTTTTAGAAATCCTGATATGGGGTAGAAGATGCATAGCAACCATGGCTTAAGATTGTTGGTGCTAACTTCTAAATGTCCATAGAATGAGTTAATGAGTTATATCAAGGCTCAACTTTTATTCTTTTTTTCAGTGTTGGTAAGTATAGTTATTTTATCCCTTATTTGATTGGTTCGAAATGTGATTTATTCTAGGCTTCGTCTTTCTTTATTTTCTTGAAGAACCATATATGCTTCGTTATTGATCTGAATCTTTGACGTTCCGTTCTTGTGGTGCCCTATTACTTGACTGGTTCAAGCCGTTTGGCTTTGTTTGGAAGATGTAAATTTAATTGTGGGAGAGAGATTTCACGAATTTAAACCTGTTTTTCTCCCTTTTCGTGGTATAGTTTGGAAAGAGACCCTGCAAGTATAGTGAATCCATTAAAAGGGCTGAGAGTAAAACTAAGCTTATGGATATCAACTCATGTGAAAATTAAGCAGTTTTTTCTGAAAATGTACTTTTGTATAGCTGAAATGTTATGGTTGATATTCTTGAGAATCCACGTAAGTGGCTTATCTTGGTGTTCCTGAATGATCATCTGTTATACAAAAATCTGGGAACTAGAGCTGTATGATAAAACTTCTTGTTATGATTATCATTTTAAAAGCATGTGTCTAACTAATTTCTATATGGTTTCAGTTATGGGTAAAGTTGAAGGACAGGGTGAATCTTGGCATGGTCATGTGACAGCCGTCACTGTCTCTCCAGAATATCGCAGGCAGCAACTCGCAAAGAAACTGATGAACCTTCTGGAAGATATCAGTGACAAGATGTAAGACTTAACAGAAACAAAGCATCTCCAGTTTTTTTTTTCTCTTTGATATGGATAGTTACGATTAAATAAAGATGGAAGCTTTAATATATTGATATTGGCTTTCAAGTGGACCGTTTATATTTTTGAAAACCGATATTTAGATAGGTTCAAAGGAAGAAAATCTTGAATTGCTTCTCATTGATTTTATATTCTCTGGTACTTTCTGGTCTTCTAATGATTATTATACTTGTGGTTATTGATTGCAGTGATAAAGCCTACTTTGTGGATCTTTTTGTAAGAGCTTCCAACACACCAGCCATCAAGATGTATGAAAAGGTAATATATTAGGATTATGAAATTGATTAGAAGCCTCATAATCTTGATGACATTGTAAGAAAAAGGACTTCTTCTCAATGGCCATTTGGATGAAACAAACCGTCTCTATTTCATTTTTTGGCAGCTTGGCTACATAATCTATAGGCGGGTTTTACGCTATTATTCAGGGGAGGAAGATGGATTAGGTGAGGCTTTGATTCACTTCTTTTTATCAATGATTCGCCCTTACATTTTATTTTGTTTAAGCTTTATATCGTTTGATCTCAAAAACAGATATGAGGAAGGCATTATCAAGAGATGTAGAGAAAAAGTCTGTGATTCCTCTCAAGAGACCTATCACACCTGATGAATTAGAGTATGATTAAGACACAACTGTTATTTGCATTTAAAATTACTCCAAGATCTTTTAGATGATGTTTCTATTCCTGTGGTTTTGTATCTGAATTATTATTACTGCTTTTCTTCCACAATTTTTTTTTTTTAATTTTCCAGAATTGTCTTCTTTATTAAAAGCAAACTTTCTTACAAAAAACCTCAAAGAACAGAGGATACAAAGCTCAAATCGGTTATACTAATTCGGCATCAGAGACAACTGGAAATTACATGCTATGATTATGAAAATTTCAAATTTCTAACAACTTCCCTCATTGATGTTTTTCGAAGACTTGAAAAACTGAAATTGCCAAGGAATTTTTTAAATCTAATTTTCAAATCTGGTTATCCTCATTTAGTAATTTAGTAATAGATAAACTTCGACAATGATGCAAAATGCTTCCTGAAATTGGCATGACAGCAACATACTCTCTGGATGTCACTAGAGAGTTCGGTTAATTCGCCAAAGGCAACTGGAACCGAACATTTATTGATGACCCAAGCAACCGATATAGCAGCCACAGCCTCCTTCCGCATAGGATGTTTTCTTTTCTTCGACCGATAAAACACACCACCTCTACGCCGAGCTCCCAAAGGTGGATAACTAGAACCTCTTCTTCGAACTCGACGTTGACCTCTACCACCATCTTCATCACCGCTATCTCCACTATCTCCCCCCTCATCGCTACCTCCGTTATCTCCATTATCTTCACCCCCCTCATCTTCATTCTCAACTACAATCTCATGGTTAATTTCAATCTCATTCAGCGAGTCTATATCAATCTTTCCGTGCCAATTAAGTACAGTAAGTCCAAATTCTCACCCACATCAAAATTAGATTTATGAATGAGAACAGTCTTGAAGCGTTGCTGAGCAATGCGCATTATGTCTGCGAAATCTGCATCGTGACTGAACAGAACCAATACACCGTAAGTTGTCTGGTTTGAACGCGAGCCTCCATCCATGAATTTATGTGCTCCATTATCCTGTCATCAGCCAGTTGTTTAGGCACCCCTGTCTCGTCATAAGTTTGCAGCACGAACTCAACTCTAAATTCGACTAGAGGATCATCAAGAGCAAGTTGCATTGTGGAGCTAATCCTCCGCCTACTTCTATTTGCAGCAACAGGGTGAACCAGAACCTCTAATGGCGAAAATTGGCTTAACTACTGGAGAATTAATAATAAAATACATAAAAAGCTCAAAATTAATAAAATAGCTAAAAATTGATAAACATTCAAGAACAAAGAATTTATTAAAGTAGAAAAAAGCTCAAAAGATTTAAGTGATGTTTTGAAACAAAATAAAAGACATTAATCAACTTCTTAAATTTAGAATTTATAATTTTTATTTTATCATATGATTTATTTATTAACATTGAAAATAAAATAAAATAATTAAAAAAGTTGGGCTTACAATTTTTTTTGGACTTTAACACTAAAAAATTGAAGTCATACGCCTTTTAAGTTATAAAATCTTATGTGGGTCTAATCATACTCCGAATATCCGTTATCCTTCCCAAATTTTAAGACTATTCGTATCCGTATCTGGGAAATCCGTCATTTTAACATTCGTATTCATATCTGTTTTGCCGGATATCCGTTTCTTCGGATCAAAAACCGGATACGGATAAAGATATTCGCGGACAACAGATATAAAACTCAGGACTACTACAAAATACAAACATAAATTTAATGAAACTAACCGTCTCTCTTTTTTTTTTTTTGTGGCAGCTTGGCTACATAATCTATAGGCAGGTTTTACGCTATTATTTAGGGGAGGAAGATGGATTAGGCGAGGCTTTGATTCACTTCTTTTTATCTATGATTCGTGCTTATTTTTTTTCTTTTGTTTAAAGCTTAAATCGTTTGATCTCAAAAAAACAGATATGAGGAAGGCATTATCAAGAGATGTAGACAAAAAGTCGGTGATTTCCTCTCAAGAGACCTATCATACCTGATGAATTAAAGTATGATTAAGACCCTAACTTGGTCACTTCACAACTGTTATTTGCATTATTAAATTTACTCCAAAATATTTTATTCCTGTGGTTTGGTATTTGAATTATTATATTCTTATTTTCGTCCACACAAATTTATAATTACTTTTGATCAAACTTTTAATTAGTTAAAATAAATTATTGTTTTGAAAAATAGCTAATCGCGCCGTCCGTTGGATAGCTTTGGGATGGGCCAAGCGGATATTCAAGAGATAAGAAAACTAATCAGAAATCTCTCTCTCTCTCTCTCTCTCTCTCTCTCCATGAGAACTCTAATCTCTCACCGGCAATGTGTGACGTCACCGTTTCTTATCTCCGCCGCATCTCCACCGTTTCCTGGCCGGTGCTTTCAGTTATCCTCCTTTACTCCTCCACGTCATAGGCGTCTTTCCTCTCTCTCGATCAGAAACGTTTCGGATGAATCCCCCGCCGATCAGACTTCTTCTTCTTCTTCTTCTAGGCCGCGAACTCTTTATCCTGGTGGTTACAAGCGTCCCGAACTCGCCGTTCCCGGTCTACTTCTCCGGCTAGACGCGGATGAGGTTATGAGTGGAAATCGTGAAGAGACTGTCGATTTGGTCGACCGTGCTTTAGCTAAATCGGTTCAAATCGTCGTGATTGATGGCGGAGCTACCGCTGGTAAGCTCTATGAGGTGGCTTGTTTGCTGAAATCGCTTGTCAAGGGTCGTGCTTACCTCTTGATCGCCGAACGCGTTGATATCGCCTCCGCCGTTGGTGCTAGTGGCGTTGCTCTCTCCGACGAAGGTAAATCCAATTTCATTCAATTTTAGCATTTAATTTCTCATAGAGTGAGTATTGTCTCTCAATGCTATGTACAGGTCTTCCGGCGATAGTGGCGAGAAACACATTGATGGGATCCAATCCCGACTCGGTAGTTCTTCCATTGGTAGCTAGGATTGTGAAGGATGTTGATTCTGCTCTAAGTGCCTCTAGCTCTGAGGGTGCTGATTTCCTTATACTTGGAGCTGGTGAAGATAAACAAGTTGGTTTCTTGGTGGAAGCTTTGTTGAAGAGCGTGAAAATACCTATATTTGTGACTTGCAGAAGCAATGGAGAAGCTAAAGAAGAATTGCAGTTACTGAAATCAGGTGCTTCTGGTTTTGTTATTTCGTTGAAAGATCTGCGTTCTTCTAGGGATGTAGCTCTTCGCCAGTGTCTTGATGGTGCTCATGTTGTAAATCATGAGACACAAAATAAGAATGAAAGCATTCTTAACGATACATCATTCGTTGAAGTTAGTGACCTGCCGGAGAAAAACAATTCTGCTGGGTTCATAAAATTAGAGGACAAACAGAAACTAATAATAGAAATGGAGAAATCAGTGTTGAAAGAGACGATTGAAATCATCCAGAAGGCGGCTCCACTGGTGATTTTTATTTCAAACATTTGGTAGTTGAAGTCAAATTTTTTGAAATGGTTCTAAAGTAGGTTTTCTGTGGTTATAATATGGTTTAATTTACTTCTTCGACTATTTTTCAATAACAGATGGAGGAGGTCTCCCTTCTAATTGATGCTGTTTCTCGGATTGATGAGCCGTTTCTGATGGTTATAGTGGTAATTCTGCACTCAACTCCGTCAAATTGTGATTCCAGGAATTTGCATTGGTATTAGCTCTATATTCATTAGAAACATTTTTAGTTACACGCTTTTGCCAGCACTAGATAGCTTGAGATAGAGCTCTGCTAAACAATGGGCATGCTTCTAGTCACTTCTTTAGTGCTTCTCATTATCTTCTTTAGTTATGATGTTTCGCTTCTTCTTTTGTTCTGTCTATGCTTCTCTTCTTATTTTGCTTATGGATCTGGTTATAGGGGAACTGCATTTTTCTTAACTGTGCCATCTGCTTGTGGTCATATTATTCGCTTTCTTGTGACCTGTGAGTATGCCGTTCTTCTAGCTATTTGGTGGTTAGAAGAGTCAAAAAAATTATCATGTTTCGTGTAAATTTTTTGAAGCTTTGCATGTGATTATTAGAGGATTCCAACTAGTTTTCTATCTACTTCTGCTTTGGGTATTTTTAAACTTAGAAAATGTTATAAGCGGGACAAGTAGCTTCTATGATTCTAAATAGTTTTTGTATGGATAATTGATTGGAATCCATAATTTGCTTGTACTAGGGTGAATTTAACTCTGGAAAATCAACGGTTATCAATGCACTTCTTGGGAAGAGATACCTGAAAGAGGGGGTAGTCCCCACTACCAATGAAATCACTTTTCTGTGCTACTCTGACTTGGAATCCGAAGAGCAACAACGTTGCCAAACGCATCCAGATGGCCAATATGTATGCTATCTTTCTGCACCAATACTCAAGGATGTGAGTCATTCAAAATTCTACCATCGCAGTCCTGAAATTTTTTCTAATTATTTGGAGGAATTGATTTGGGTTGTTCTCTTTTCAAACAGATTAATATTGTTGACACACCTGGGACCAATGTGATCCTTCAAAGGCAACAGCGTCTTACAGAAGAATTTGTTCCACGTGCAGATTTGCTTGTTTTCGTTCTTTCTGCTGACCGCCCTTTAACTGAAAGCGAGGTAGAAGTTACCGTTTTGCTTGGCATGTTAGTTGTTGTTGTTTTTGCTCAATATGTATCTGCCTAAGTAGCTTGCTAAATTTATTTTTTCACGAAAGTAGTTAGTTAAGTCATGTATAGACCATCAAGACCTTGTGTAGGGAAGGGGAAGTTGTCACTAGGTTGAATGCATGTATCAAGGTTTTCTTGATTATGAATTTAAATTAGACTAATTATTATTTCAAGTAATGAGTGTTATAGCTATTGCTGGAACCAGTATGTCCTTTTGGTCCATATTTTGGTAAAGCTTAGGCCAAGACATTGAGAGGTGAGTTGTTATTGGTACAGCAAAACTGATTTTGCGTCCGTGGCAAATTGTATGTAAATGATCATCTATGAAAGTACTAACTTTATTAATATTTGGTTTTTATTTTGAAAAATCGGAAGAATTTTCAAAATTAGGAACATGGTTCTCAGTGTCATCATACCCATGTCATTTTTATCTCTACCTCTTCAGCTTCCTGCTTTCTTGAATGTACTGTAGGCTGATTTACATCTCCTTGTGTTTGTCAGGTTGCGTTTCTCCGGTACACACAGCAGTGGAAGAAGAAATTTGTGTTTATTCTGAATAAATCTGATATCTACCGTGATGCCCGTGAGGTTTATCAGAAATAAGATTTATGTTCTTTCCTTGATAGTCTCTGTAATTACTGGATTTTTCTTGACTAAAGATTAATTTTACTTCTGCAGCTTGAAGAAGCGATTTCATTTGTTAAGGAGAATACACGGAAGTTGCTTAATACAGAAAATGTGATAGTGTATCCGGTGTCCGCACGGTCTGCTCTTGAGGCGAAGCTTTCAACAGCTTCTTTGGTTGGCAGAGATGATCTTGAGGTCTCAGATCCTGGTTCTAATTGGAGAGTCCAGAGCTTCAATGAACTTGAGAAATTTCTTTATAGCTTCTTGGATAGCTCAACTGCTACCGGGATGGAGAGAATAAGGCTTAAATTGGAGACACCCATGGCGATTGCTGAGCGTCTCCTTGCTTCTGTGGAATCTCTTGTGAGACAAGATTGCCTAGCTGCTAGTGAAGACTTGGCTTCAGCAGACAAGATTATCAATCGAACTAAAGAATACGCGCTTAAGATGGAATATGAGAGCATTTCTTGGAGAAGGCAGGCTCTCTCATTGGTATAAATTCTATTAGATATATCTTGTTGAATCACGTAGGAGGAAATTGGATTGTTCTAACTTGGCTTTTTTGTGTTTTGTACTCTGGCTTTTATTGCAGATTGATAATGCCAGATTACAAGTTGTTGATCTAATAGGAACTACCCTGCGACTATCAAGCCTTGATCTTGCGGTCTCTTACATGTTCAAAGGGGAAAACTCGGCCTCAGTAGCAGCTACATCCAAAGTTCAAGGTGAAATACTCGCTCCAGCACTCACAAATGCTAAAGTAAGTGTGATGCTTCATTCTTTTAGTATTGTCCTAACTGTGGACATGTTGGTCATATATTTGAGGTCTGAGATATAGTCTCTATTCATGCAAAAGTTAAATATTGTCTAACAATGTCTTGTTGTGACCTGATTGATGCTGGTTACTGGTTTCTAATCCTAGGGAATTGACTTTACATTTCACTGGTTTGCAGGAGTTGCTTGGAAAATATGCTGAATGGCTACAATCAAATACTGCCCGTGAAGGGAGTCTGTCCCTGAAATCATTCGAAAACAAATGGCCAACATATGTCAATTCAAAAACTCAATTGGGCATAGAAACATATGATTTACTCCGGAAAACTGATAAATTCAGCTTGAAAACAATACAGAATTTGAGTGCCGGAACCACATCAAAACGATTGGAACAAGATATTCGAGAAGTGGTGAGTTTCAAGTATTAAATACTTTTATTCTAACTAGAGTTCAGTCGATTAAAGTGTCTTGATCTTCATCATTGTTTAATTGTGTCATCTGTTCAATCCGAACCTAAGATCTGACGGAGATGTTAATTCAGTACTGTATTTTCCCATATACTTCGTCTGGTTATTCAAGAATCAATCTAAAGTGACACTTTTGACATAATTGAGTTTTGCTTGCCTTTTCTAGTTCGTTGTGACAGTTGGTGGGCTTGGAGCTGCGGGACTATCTGCATCACTTCTAACCTCAGTGCTACCCACCACATTGGAAGATCTTCTTGCTCTTGGCCTTTGCTCCGCTGGAGGGTAATGATACTTCTCTGCATTTCCCGTCTTTCCCATTGTCTCAGTACTCCACTTCTTATATCACATCACCTAATGTATCATTTTTCTCGCAACTAAAGGCATGTTATGATTTTTAAGACATACTGGCTGTATATATAACATAATCTTTGTGGCAGGTATGTGGCTATAGCAAACTTCCCTTATCGAAGACAAGCTATAATTGGCAAGGTGAATAAAGTGGCTGATGCGTTGGCTCAACAACTAGAAGATTCTATGCGAAAAGATCTTTCAGATGCGACTAATAATCTAGTAAATTTTGTGAATATCGTTGCCAAGCCTTATCGAGAAGAAGCTCAGCTAAGACTTGATCGTCTTTTAGGAATCCAGAAAGAACTATCAGATATTAGAAGTAAATTACAGTTGCTACAAGTTGATATTGATAACCTTCATGTATCACGAGATGAGATGAGACTTTAGCTGTTCCAACACAATGTCGGGGTTTCCCTTCTTGACATTGTTCAGTGGGGGGCAAGTGTATGTACTTTGTCATAATGAATAAGACCTGCCAGTTCCGACTTGAAATGGACTCACTGATGGTTTGAAAGAATCAAACAACAGCATTATGGGCATGAAATTCTGGTATAATGTTTTCTTACTTCTTTTTTCAGATTGCTTATGATACAAATCACAAGATGAATGTAGCTCAGGAGAATCGTGGAGGAAATATACTTCTGTTATTTGACCTGCACATGTACGGATGTACCTCACATCACAGGTTAGTATGTTAGTTGACTCATTTTTTCTATCATTGAGATTTTTATATTCTTCTGGAGTTCATGAATAGCTTCATATGCTATTGATTCTCCGCATAGAGCATCTGAAATTTGTTGTCAATGTACTAATCTTTTGACTTTAACGACTTAGATATGGAAAAAAAATCCTAGTATAGGTTTCCGTGAAGAGTAATTCTCAGCATATGCTAGCTATGATTTGAAAAGATAAAAGCGCAAAAAATTTCTTTTCTAGGTTAGGATTGGTTCGAGAAGTTTTAAAATCCAGAATTGGTAGGATAAACCTTGGTTAATGCTTGATGCTGGAAATTAATTAGAATTAACGTAGACTAACATTGTGTAAAGCTTGTTCATAGGTTCCTCGTTAGTTTTCTAATCAAGGTCATAGCTTTAAGCTGATGACATGTATGCTTGATAACCAAACCTTTTATTTTATTAAAAACAAAAAGAGAATATTAAGTATGGTCAAAAGTTAGGGAAAGAGAAAATCCCCAGTTGACATGTTTTTGTGTAAACGTGAAACAGATTCCACCTTCCTTTGTTGCTAAAGATCAGAAAGAAACATAGACTTGCAAAGTAATATTAAAAATTTCGAAAACAAAAAGAAAATTTTGAAGGGATCTAGCTTTGGATTGTCCTTTTCAATTGGGGACCAGAAGTGGAATGATGATGCAGAGAAAGGCCACTTTTTTTGGTTCTTGTTTCAAGGTTTCTCTTGTTCTGATTGGTTTAGGCAAATCTAAAACCAAAAAGGGGAAAACACACGGAAACACAGCGATTGGCGAATACGAAATTCGGATGGTCAGGGCTCACTAGAGAGAGAGAAAATAAGGTACAGATTCTTGCTTATAGCTTTACTTACCAGTAAGTTATACTGCACACGTTTTTAACTGGTCTTTGTCGAGTTTTCATTACCAAAGAACTTTTGTTTTCGCAACACATGAAGTTTTGAAAAGTTTTCCTCACTTGAAATGGAAACTTCTTTTGCTACCCGTAGCTTTTTAGTGTACTGTTCCATTAACTGAATAATTGTAATAGACATCACTACTTATCATCTATGTTAGTATGAGACATGCTTATTGTCTATGTTCCTTAACTGACCCTACATTTATTACTTGTTTGAGAACCTATGGACTATAGAGGAGTCACTCTCTAACCCAAGCATTGATTCGCGCTCTGAAACACGTATTCCCATAAGTTTTCTATTACAAGGCATACATGTTTTTAAACATTCATTACAATTTGAGGTGTAGATTAATCATAAGAAGAAAGCTCGGTTCTTCGTATGTTGTACTTCCTTTTTCTTTGAATCTGGTTTCAATGTACCAACAAGTATTAGGAAACTGTCAATATGACATTGAGATGCTGCAGTATCAGAAACACAATCTCAAGGATTTGGACATGAAACTGATTTGGGGCCATTGGCCATTATACTATTGATTGGTAAGCATGTTACTGCTTTCGTTTGATTCTGCACTTACTCAAATCAATTTCGATACAGAAGCAAATACCTGGTAATTAATATCGCATATATGGTTATAGTTGTATTTTTTTATTCGTATCAAAGAAAAGGGGAAACTATATGTATATATATAGATATATTGATTTGTATTATTTATGGTTCATATCAGATTAGATCAGTTTTTCAAATCTTTGAAAAGCATCGATGAAGGAAAGTTGTTAGAACTTTACAATTTTCATAATCATAGCATGTAGTTTTCTTTCAGTTGTCTCTGATGCCGGATTCGTATAACCGGTTTGAGCCTTTGTTTCAAAAACAGTGGTTTTGTAAGATATTTTACTTTTAATAAAGAGACATTTCAGTTTGCATTACAGTTGCTGCAAGTTGGTTTGTCTTTGTGATTTTCTTTGCCTTCAATTATTATCAGTTTTGGAAACTTTCATCAATAAGGGCATTTGGGTCTTTCATTATTTTTCATTTTATTTGTCTTTTAACGGGAAAATTTGATGGATTACGGGTATCGCTAGATATATCCAGTATTAGATCTGGTCTGAACGGATAATTAATTTTTATCATCCGTATTTGGATATATTTTTTGGTCAACCAAATGAACTATCTTTTATAATTGGGTGTTTTAAATACGGATACAATGCTGGAAAGAACCGGTTAACTGAAAATATATATTTTGTATAAGAATACTAACGTACAAGTATGCAAAAACTGAAAAAAGCCTACCAATTCATTTGGACACAGTGATTTTACAAGATCAAGTTACAGCCACAGCTTGAGGAAGAAACCAAAAACAAAAATATCACTGAAGTGACTATAGGTTAGGTGACCTATTCGATAGGATACTTTTCACTAAATTTACGAATCGTTAGCAGAATTGCTTAACAAATTTGTTACAAATTAAAGCTGTAACATGCATGTATGTAGGTATCAAATAAAACAAATGTTTTTAAATGAACTGTAACGATGTCACTTGTGGTGAGAATTACCGGGGTTAATTTATGCTACCTTTATTTTAATCTAATCCTACTTCCTAAATAAAATAATGATGTATTTAACTTTTACTGAAGCAGTTTTTATATCTTTAGGCAATAAAATATCAGGAAAAATGAAAGCCATTTTCTCCATAGTGCTACCGCTCAATAGGTCGAATATGCGTTTAAGGGCTATTGAGGATGTTTAAAATGTCTAAATTCTATGTTTAAGTATCATCTTTCTGTTTTTTTTTCTTTCTTCTTTAAGCTTTCTGCTACGAAATTTTTAAATAGTTGTTGACACGACATAACAACAACACAAACTTATATTTTCATCCATCCTTCCATTTCCGACACTATTATATAAAATACTATGAACATATGGATATACGAATTACGATATTATTCTAGACAAAACATAAAGATTATACAAAACTATAAACTATAAAGCAAGAGTCATGGTTTAGTGGCGCGGTGAGGGATTTATCTATGAAATTTGACAAATGAAACCAGTTTATCAGTTACAATAATATGAAAATACTAAAACATATAATTTAGTGGTGTGTATTAATATGGTATAGTGTTATAATCTAGGTTTGAAGCGTAATTTGTGTAACCTGTAGACAATAACAATATTTATATATTTAATGTTTTTCACTAGAAAAAAAAAAACCACTAAAAACTGGATGGTCTGGTGCCAGTTAAAATGGTTCCATATGATTAAATATAGGGATTATAAGATTTTAGTATGTGTTCATGCAATAAAGGTGTAGAATAATTAAAAAAAACTTATAAAGAATCCAATGCCAAGTGGACTCGCCACTATAAATACTTGCTCACCCCTCCCTCTTCCCTTTCACATTCATTCCTCTCTTCTTAATTACCATCCAATCTCTCTGAAATTATTATACATTAGATCTCAATAACAATCACAAACCCTCATTAACATCCTTTGTTTTGCTCTGTTTTTCAAAGAACATATAAAAATGTCACTTGTTGTTTGTCAACCTCAAGATAACATCGTTCCGAAGAATCAAAGTTTCTATCAAAAAGATGACATGGGTGGGTTGAGTTTCCTGCAATCTATGTCCGACATCACTGCCATTGTCCAAACCAAAGAGGATAAAGCTTATGTTCACCCGATGGAGAAACGCTCTGTTTCTAAGCTCAATGAGAAAAGCTTAGAGATGTGCACTGAGAGTCTCGGAACCGAAACAGGAAGCGAGAGTGGTGACGAGTTGTCATTGCTTGCGTTTGAAGCAACCACAACTCCTAGGGTTCCTCCTCAACTGAAACCTCAAGAAGATACTAACTTGCCGGACAAGAAATCGCCGATGGTTCGCAACAACAGTTTCCCCCCGCCGATAAAGTTCGTTGAAGACTCAAAGTATAATCGTATGGTGAGATGGTTAGGAGAAGATGGTCGACTTGTAGTTCAAGCAATTAGGGCTTCGTCTCCGCCTAGTTGCTTTGTAGCTGAACGTGGTGAAGGAAGGCTTCGTCTCATGTTAACGTCGGAAAGTTCTCTTCTTAGTCACAGTCATGAGGAGGAGGAGGAAGAAGAAGAAACAGAGGAGGGCATCGATGAGGAAACTAGTGAGATCATGGAGGGTAAAAAGTTTAGCAGATTAAGCAGAAGATGCAAGGAGAATGGTCGTGAGCCTAAACCAATGCTTACTTGGAAGCAGCAGCAGTTTTGGGTCGCTACTTCAACTTAATTCGACTAATTAACGTGGGTTTTATTTTAGTTTATCTATATAATATGTCTATATGTTTTCTTGTCTTTTCTATTTGTAGTATGATTTCTTGAGGGGACTGGTAATGTATTTTATTTCTATTAAATGTAATGTTAAATGGGTCTAATAATATTATCATAATTATTGTTGTCAGATTTATAAATAATCATCATATATAACAACCAATAACTGAATAATAATGTATATTGGTACTATTTATCTTCTTTTTGTACGTTAAGGAAAAAAAAAATCCGAAAATGTCCTTTAGGAAGCTTCCTAGAATGATTTTCCCAAACACAACTCTTTTCAGTTTTTCCACTCTTCTCTTTGAATAAATTTCCGACTGATTATCATAATTATTTGACAAAATATATTTTGTAGTTAGAAAATTCCTGAGCGGTTCATTTCTTTCCAAAACCAGAAGTAGATCGATTTACAAACTAAAAAATGAGGTTTTACAAAATACTTGAAGAGACCAATTACCAATGTAATGAAGACAAGTAGACAACAACATCAATAGTAGTAGCAGGAATTTAATTAGGAACATCAATAGTACTAAAATTCATATATAATACTCTCTCTCTTTCACAAAGTTATTCTACAATTTTTCACATAAATTAAGAAAAATAAACAAATTTCATTTTTACTCTTTATTATTACACTAGATAATTCATTTTTCTAATTAATAAACTAAAATAACAAAGATAAAAAATAATAATTAGTCTTAAAAACTGCATTGAAAACAAAAAACGACACTCTTTGTGAAACGAAATTAAAACCTTAAAATGACACTCTTTGTAAAACGGAGGAAGTATATCAAAGATAATAATATCTTGGAGTATTTATTTAGGTCATCATATGATGATTTATATTTTAAATTACATTTTTTTTGAATCTTATAATGGTCTTAAGCTAAATACCAAATAAAAAATTCTGGTCAGTATGATACAAATCTAACAACCCAAAAATATCAAACTTAATAAAATGAACGAAAGTGAATGTCCGACTGCCCAGCTCTACTAGAAATTATTAAATATAGTTGAAATGACTAAAATGTTTTTTTTTTTGAAAAAATCATGTGGTATGTACAACGGCCACATGAACATTAGGAAAGATTTTTTTTTAAAAAAAAAAAAACATTAGGAAAGATTGTTCCCACACGCCCACATGACCATCACATGCAAAAAAATCTGCTCACTTCTCCTTTTAATTCCCACCATTTTTATTTATTTAAACTTTAAATTTGCCTTTTGCTCTCTCATTTAGATTCTGTTTCTAGATTTTCCTTGTACGAACTGTGCAGAGACTCTCTTACTTTCTTTTTGCGTTATCATACCAAAGTGCATGACCTCATTAATCATTTTACTTTTTATTTAAAATGTTAAAATTATAATATTTCGAACGGTATTGTTTACTTGTTGTCTCATTGGTCGATATACAGTAGATTAGATTTTGCTTACACAATAATCATAGAACCGGTAGGTATATATAATATCGCTCATGTAAAATTTGAAGTAATTTTTTGCGTGCATGCATCAACTGAAAATCGATATGCTTGTTGTTTTGCCAACATCAATCGTTCGTTTCTAGTTTTTGGTTATAGAATATTTGGTAAATGAAACATATAAAACATGAGCATTTTCACTATATATAGTCTCATATAATCATGGATAATTCTAAATCAATTCATGGTGGTTTAGTGGTTGAAATGTCTACCTTTAAAGAAAAAAAAAACATGGTTCTAGTATTTTCTTGTTTTGAGTCTAATTATGGTTGGCCATAATTGAAATGTTTCTAGGATATTCGGCTCTTTCATAAATTTTAGAGTAATTTGGAATTCCATCCAAATATATATCATCTTTCGAGAATCGGATGCCTTTTCATTAGAGTTTTTTTTTTTTTTGGTAAAAAGTGAAATTTTATACTATTTTAAAATTTTGACAGAAGTTACAGAGATTAGTAGAAACAGATTAGAGCACACTACGGAAAAATAAAAACAACATTATTAATCAAAATGTTTCGGATCGTTTATGAGTGAATATGGCTAAGTTGCGAAAAGAAACACCGATTCCGATATCCCGAAGCTCGGAAAATAAACGAATGTATATATGTATATTTTGTTCATTAGGATTTACTTGACCGGTTATAACGAGACTATATTTGAGTCAAGATCCAAAACTCTGGTGTTAAATGTTATAAACTCACAGAAACTGTTTCGAGGTGTATGTATTCTGCATATATTCCCCGACATGGACGAAGAAATTAGTCACAGTGTCCGTACATAATGAACATCCCAACATATAAATTTTGCAAAGTATATAAATGTCCACCAATGAGAATTAGACAACTTCTATGAGTAATGTCCAATCTAAAGTCCCAAAAGTGTGTAAATATATTAAAGTGTCCTTTGTTTCTCTGCAAACGAATATCGAGAGAGAGAGCTCAATTTCCATGGTTCTATGTGCTGCCACTTGATGCTTATTATTGACCACTATCTCATGCGGCACCCATTTCTGTGATATCTCAATCATTCTTTTTAATAATCAAACATATATATTTTATTTTATTTGCGCAGTTTCTATTTTGAGTTTTGATGACCTTCTTTTTGGTAAACTAATCTCTCTCTCTCTTTTTTTTTTTTTTTTTTTGGGGGCAAAATAACCTAATCTCTTAAACCAAAAAAATCACTAATTCATATTGGCAACAACTATATCAATTTTGGCAACAAAAATAAAGCCGGCCGGTACAATAATTTTGTATGGTTAAATATGTGCATTCATTATAGTTTTACTACGTTATAATGTCTCGACTAATATATGATGAAATTAGTCATCGCACACAACAAGATGTTGTAACAGTTTTAGTTATGTTTCCTTAATGGAATGAAACTAATTTCAGCGGAATCCGAAAATATAAAACATAAAAAAAAAATAGGGGTTTCAATGTTTCATACCAAGTAATCTTGGTGTTTTATCATTAGATAAATTTTCTATTTTTATTAGGTCTTTTAGTCTCAACTCTCAAGTGGGTGGGAGTGCATGTGTGTAATGACAAAATAACATAACTGTGGTCATGAAAATATTATTTGATAAAATAACACGATTTTACACGGGGTTTTATTTTTTTGGTCAAGATTTATACACGATGATTTCTATCAGATTGTAGAAACTGTTAAGCAGCTTTATGATAGAACCAGAAAATTGGGCCGAAACTGGATCCAATTATAATTAGTTCCCTCTATTCTCGGCCCAACACTCGCCACCGCTTAGGGGGGTACTTTGGTAATAAATCAACAAGTTTTAACTTTTGAATTAATAAAGTGTAGGGGTTGATTTGTTATTCTCAGTTCCTAGAGGGATTAATTTGTCATTTGTATCGGCTTTCACTTTTTTGGTGATTTTTTCCTCTAGAGCCATCTGTTTTCTTCTTCTTCGTCTTCTCTCACCCGCCTACTCACTTTTTTCAAATTTCTTCAGCAACACAAGCCAGTGGCGGATCTAGAGCTTTCGATTGAAGATGGAAATGGCGGAAGGGGAAGGAACTACAGAGGAGAACTACGACGTAGACATCGCGACCACCGCTTCTTCACTAGGCGGCTCCGGCATCTTCCATATCATCAATGACATAGTCGGTTTCGTCCTCTATATGCATCAACAGATCCCTTCGTATGTTATCTCTTCCTCTTTTCGTATCTCTACGCTTCGATTTATCCTAATTTGATGTTCGATCTGGTGGCGATGTATCTGTTTTGTGTGTTCTTGAATCTCTCCGTTAATTTTGTCTACTGTGTTCGATTTCCCGTGATTAATAGGTTTATTAGAAGAACTATAGATTGATGTTTATGAATTTTGTGTATTCTGGATCAATTAGTGTGAGTTTAGAGATTAATTCCTGGTAGGTGAAGGTGAGTTATGTTCAATTCTAGGGGAAATCGAAAAGCTCTACAACTACTTCCATTAGGTTTTAGAATTAAGTATGTTGTATCCACTATGAGTATTTTACTGAAACTTCAAATTTGCAGCTTTTGGTTTCGGCTACACAAAGCTCCTTTACCAATATGACTGTTGTTGGTTACTTACATCTGTGCAGGGTATTACAAGACATGAGCCTTGAATTTGATGGATTGCAAACTGAATTTATGGATTTGGTATGTTAGTTCTACTGACGCCATTTTCACTTTACGGTTTAAGGTCTTTTTTCACACTCTAAGAATCTTAGGTTGTAGGAGGCGAATCTTACACAACCTCAAGTGAAACCACTGGTTAGAAGAAAACTGGTGAGTAGAAAGAGAGAGGTGAAGAATGAGATTAAGAAACTGGAGAAATTGATGAAAACCATCACTAGTCTCCGAAGTGCGCTGCAGTTAATGGTCCGTGAAGCTCCTGGCATTCAGAAAGTTGTGTTGATTCTTGGTGGTAGTCCATTACGGCCTCAAAAAGCTTATGAGTTGTTATTCACACAACACAGTGATTCTCTTCTGGGCTACGAAGGTGACTTTGCTAAATCCAAAGCTGCAGAAGCACTTTCAAAAAAGGTTCTTTTCTTACCTCTGTGTTCATGTTGCTTGTGATTTGTTCCTTTTCCATTTTATCTGCTATAATAAGTAAGCAATGGTTGAGCCCCTTCACTCTTTTTGGCTCTATAGACTATCCGAGCACTGATCTCAGTGGGTGCTGGATCAACTTCCTACCCAGGTAACTTTTGCATAAAATCTTTAGCATTGTATGCCATTGCATAAACCGTTAATGATTATTTTCCCTTCTTCTGAGTTGCAGGTCCAATGAGGCTCTTCATATTGGTTCATGCTCCACCTACTTTGAATCTTCCCCAACATTTCCTTCCTAAACGTGACTTCAGATACAACAGAAAGGTACTCTACTAATTCTATTTCACACATCCATGTAGAAGATTCCAATTTCCGTCACCGGCAAACATCTTTTTATTATTGCAGTTTGTGCCTTCAAAATTGAGATTCAAGTGCAGAGCGCAAGACAATGCAACAAATTCTCCTCCCACAAATGATCTAATATGGTAGTTCTCTTATTCACAATTCTCCAGTTACACACTAAACAAGTTCTTGACAATGCCTTCTGTGTCATTGCAGGTTTCAATGTCGCCATGTTATAAAGGGATTAGCTTTCCATCAACCAGTTGAAGAATAAGACTAAAAAGTTTGTTTGTATCTCTCTGTTGTTGTAACTAAACCCTGTTGCAGATTTAAGATAAAACCAGCATTTTTTGTATCAAATCCAATCTTGAGAATACATTGTACTCTTTTACTGGTTTATTAGCACCTTACTAAACTTGCCATCGACATTTAAAGAAGAACAAAAACATGCCTATTAAAAAAACTCAGGAGTAAAGGGCTATTATTGATTCAATTATTAATTTTCTGTTAAAAATCTAATTTTCACAAGAAGTTATAAAGTTAGGGGGTCATACTCATAAAAATAAATAAATAGGGGTCAGAATGAAAAAGAAACAAAGCTTTAAGTTTTTATAAGAGTCCTCTTCTTCTTCCTTCACCTTTCAGTCGCAAACACAGACGCAAAATTTTCTTCTTCTACGTTTAAGCTGCTACCGATTTCTCTCTCAGTCGTTGATAACACAGCGAAGCTTCCCATTCTCACCGGTAAGTTTTCTCTCGTCATCTTCTTCGATTGATTTCAATTGTTCCTTCTTTCTCGTTGGCTGGGTTTATATACTCCAACTCGAATCGCTAGTTTTGCTGAAGTGAATTCGAGTTTTTGTAAGTTCTAAATTCTTCTACTTCCAATTTCGATTTCTAGGTCTTTAACGAGGAGGAGGAAGAAGATGATCTTCAAGATCGAAGACGTAACTGTCTACTTCCCTTATGACAACATATACCCAGAACAATACGAATACATGGTTGAATTGAAGCGAGCCCTAGACGCGAAGGGACATTGTCTTCTCGAGATGCCTACCGGAACTGGCAAAACCATTGCTCTTCTCTCCCTAATCACCAGCTATCGACTCTCTCGTCCTGATTCTCCGATCAAGCTTGTCTACTGTACTCGTACTGTCCACGAGATGGAGAAAACATTGGGTGAGCTTAAGCTACTACATGACTACCAAGTACGCCATCTCGGCACCCAGGCTAAGATCCTTGCCATTGGTCTTTCCTCTCGGAAGAATCTTTGCGTTAATACTAAGGTTTTAGCAGCCGAGAATCGTGATTCTGTTGATGCGGCCTGTAGGAAACGGACTGCTAGTTGGGTTAGGGCTTTGTCCACGGAGAATCCAAATGTAGAACTCTGTGACTACTTTGAGAACTATGAAAAGGCTGCTGACAATGCGTTGTTGCCTCCTGGTGTTTATACTTTAGAGGTAGGATTTATAAAGTTTAGGTTTTTCGCATTTGTTGCTTGATCAAGTTTATGTTTAAGTTGGAATGCTGTTTGATTTAGGACCTATTCCGAGGTTACTTGCACATTTTGGCTGATGGTATATGTGTGTTTGGATTTTAGGATCTAAGGGCGTTTGGTAAGAATCGTGGATGGTGCCCTTACTTTCTCGCGAGGCATATGGTTCAGTTTGCCAACGTTATTGTTTATAGCTACCAATACTTACTGGATCCTAAGGTCGCTGGAATTATATCAAAGGAGTTACAAAAGGAGTCAGTTGTAGTGTTTGATGAGGCCCATAATATCGATAACGTGTGTATTGAAGCACTCAGCGTCAGTGTGAGGAGGGTTACACTTGAAGGAGCTAATCGAAATCTTAATAAGATTAGGCAAGAAATTGATAGGTACGCTAATTTTTTCCTACATAGCTTATATTCTTAAGTTCGCTTGGACATGCCACTCTTAATACAACAATAAACATAGTGATAGGGTCTTTTTCTTTTTCAGTTGAATTTCCTGATTGTTCTTGAATGCCATCTGGGTGTCTGCTCACTCCAGTTGCTAATTGTTGGTTTTCTTTGGGAAGTTTAAGTTAATAAGAAAAGAATCTGGTTTTATGGCACTGCTTTTTCTCAAAGAACTGAAAGGGGAACAAAAAATTTACAAACGCTTTGTCATCATTATTAAAATTGTCCAACTGGTAGGAAGGTTCAAGGCTACTGATGCAGGAAGATTGCGAGCTGAATACAACCGGCTGGTTGAGGGTTTAGCACTGAGAGGGGACTTATCTGGTAAGTATGTGTTCAGGAAGGTGATCTGTGGTTTGATTGAAAGCACACAAAGTACTGGGCATATTTTCTAATTTTATGAACTTGACGCAACAATTTTTTTCTGCAGGAAGTGATCAATGGCTTGCAAACCCTGCACTGCCCCATGATATTCTAAAGGAGGCTGTCCCGGGGAATATCAGACGGGCTGAGCATTTTGTGCATGTTTTACGCCGATTACTTCAGTATTTGGGGGTACGGCTTGACACTGAGAACGTAGAGAAAGAAAGCCCTGTTAGCTTTGTATCGTCGCTGAATTCTCAGGCTGGCATTGAGCAGAAAACACTGAAGTTCTGTTATGACCGGCTCCAGTCTCTCATGCTAACCCTTGAAATTACAGATACAGATGAGTTTTTGCCTATCCAGACAGTGTGCGACTTTGCAACTCTTGTTGGGACATATGCCCGGGGATTTTCCATCATCATTGAGCCTTATGACGAGAGAATGCCCCATATTCCAGATCCTATATTGCAGGTAAATATGGTGTTGATCTACTTACTTTTGAGTATTGTCACTGGGGTTTTAAGATATTATGTCTCAAATGTAAATGCTACTGTTTGAATAATTGAGAAATGTATCTGAAACATATATCCTTTTGTATCTTAGTTGAGCTGTCATGATGCGTCACTGGCGATCAAACCGGTGTTTGATCGTTTCCAATCAGTCGTGATTACATCAGGCACGTTGAGCCCAATTGATCTTTATCCACGTCTTCTTAGTTTCACTCCTGTTGTTAGTCGAAGCTTTAAGATGTCAATGACACGAGACTGCATCTGCCCTATGGTTCTAACTCGGGGAAGGTATGTGGTTTATAAAACAAATCCTGAACACTTACCTTATATTTTAACTTTATATGTACTGACATTATTGGTTGTCTTCTTTTTCAGTGATCAGCTTCCTGTTAGCACCAAATTTGACATGAGAAGTGATCCTGGTGTTGTGAGGAATTACGGAAAGCTTTTGGTAGAGATGGTATCTATTGTTCCTGATGGAGTTGTCTGCTTCTTTGTTAGTTACTCATACATGGATGGCATTATTGCTACATGGAATGAAACTGGAATTCTGAAGGTAAGGTCTTCTTCTTGGCTTTACCATGCCAGTATTTTTTTCACAGTTTTGCATGAATTGGAATTTCTATGATACCTGAAAATATTTGTAGTGCTACAGGCATTAATGTATATGTGTTTACCGATATTACCAATGCTTGTAATGGTTGTAGGAAATAATGCAACAGAAGCTTGTTTTCATTGAAACACAAGATGTTGTAGAAACAACATTGGCACTGGATAATTATCGCAGGGCTTGCGATTGCGGAAGAGGTGCAGTTTTCTTCTCTGTGGCCAGGTAAACATTCTATTTGTGAATGGTAGATGGTTTGGGAATTCATGGCAAGAATTTTTTGGTTCTTCTCTCCTATTTTTGGTTGGTTAACTAAATATTAAAGAGGTTTCAGTATGAGTTTTCTTTTAGAAATTTGAAAGAAAGTGATCAAATTTTGTATTTAAACGGCAGGGGGAAAGTTGCTGAAGGTATCGATTTTGATCGTCATTATGGAAGACTGGTTGTAATGTACGGAGTACCATTCCAGTATACATTAAGCAAGTAAGTTCTATTCAAATGAATGTTTATCCTTTCAGTTTCCGGTTTTCTGTATTTATATTTTCATCGTACATGAGAGATGATAAGATGGAAACGGTGAAACTTTCAGGATATTACGAGCAAGATTGGAGTATTTGCATGATACATTTCAAATAAAAGAAGGCGATTTCCTAACTTTTGATGCCTTGGTAAGATTCTTATTTTATGATGATATTATATTTTGGTGTGCAACTCTTTTAGCTGTTTGTGAGTGTTGTTAACTCTTTTTTGGCTTTAAAACAGAGGCAAGCAGCTCAATGTGTAGGGCGAGTAATCCGGTCAAAGGCTGATTATGGGATGATGATATTTGCAGACAAAAGGTACAAGTTATGGGATGATGATATTTGCCTTTAAAGTTTCTCTCTCTGAGTTTGGTCATTTAGATTCTTGCTATTTACTAAATGTGATTCTCTCCATACTCTATCTAGTATATTAAGTATTTACGCAAGTATCTGGGATCACCTGGAGAACAGAATAATATTTCACAGTTCACACTGTTCCTTAGGAATGGGAAGAAATTCTTAGGACAGAACAGAGACACAGATATGCTTATGTTGGTTTAGAATGTCACATTACTTTGGTCTAACAATACACATTGCCATTGACGGTAAAACTTGCAGATATAGCCGTCATGATAAGCGGTCCAAACTACCTGGTTGGATACTTTCGCATCTGCGTGATGCACACTTGAATCTAAGCACTGACATGGCTATTCACATTGCTCGCGAGGTAAACCTAAATAATTCACTGCTTTTCTATAACTCTCAGTGAAACAAACAACAAGGCATAATAATGAATCAACAATTTTGTGGTGTGTTTTTTTTGCAGTTTCTTCGGAAAATGGCTCAACCGTATGATAAGGCGGGGACTATGGGAAGGAAAACTCTGTTGACACAAGAAGATTTGGAGAAGATGGCTGAGACCGGTGTGCAAGACATGGCTTATTAGTAAAACCAGTTTGTGTTTTTTTTTTTTGGTTTAGGTCTATCAAAAACTTTCATAGCAAAAACATTTCCTATAGGGCGCCATATTTGTTCCTTTTGTCGATGATTTTCAAGAATCGAATTGAAATTTAAAGCTCGTAAACGAAATTTTTCAACGGTCGAAAAACAAAGTTTCCTTTTTTCTAATGGGGGTATTTACGTAGTTTCTCTCTCACGGCCAAGTTTTCCTTTTTTTTAGGTTTCCATTCGAAGTTGACAATATTTGTTTATAAATATAATAACTCGAGAGTCAGAGATCCATTCGATAACTCTTTTCTCATATCAGAAAAACGTTCATTGTTTTCTCGATTTCTCTCTTCTCTTTCTTCTACCCAGATCAGTCGTGAATTTAATTCTATTCATGAAACAAACCAAAAAATCGATTTTCGTTTTTGGGGATGACGATCAGAAGCAAACGTAAAGGCTGTGTCGTAAAGAGATCAAACCAACTTGTGCCGACTACAACACTCTGTTCGATCAAAAGGTATTTTGCTTCCTTATCTGTTTATGTAATTTTTTTCTATATCTCGTTGGAATTTTTGACCAAATCAAATCATATATAAATACATAATTATTCTTCTAGTCGATCGCAAAACAGAGACTTCTCATGTTTCAAAGTAGTTTTCTTCTAATTAAATTTGAATTTAGGTCTTATATTAGTTCCCTCTAATCCTAATCATATATTTTTCTCAAAGTTTTTGATTTTTGTTCGAGATTCCTAATCTATTCTTTCTTCTTTGTACGTAGATATGTTGTCGCAACTTCGGAGCGTGAGAGAGACGGATTGCCCACACGAGTCACTGAAACTCTTTGGACACTACAAAGCCCACCAAAGAAAGAATTCCAGCCCATTACAAAGTTCGCATATCCTATAATCCTACTGTAGGATTCCTGCAGAGACAATACATCCCATTCGGCCAGGTCAATTTATACAAGGTACTAGGTCCGGACCCGCACGTACGTGCGGGTTTTTTTTTTATTTTGAAATATGTGTTGTATAACATATATTCAATACATAAAATAATGTAAAGTAATTTTTTTTTTTTGTTGTTTATTGTGTGAATTAGTTAATAGAATAGATAAATATTATTAGAAACTTAAAGTGAAGATTTTTTAAATGTGTGTGAAATCAAAATTGGTATGTTAGTTTATTTTTTTTATTGGTTTAAAAGTTTGGAAAGAAAGATTAGGAAGAATTTAGTAATTTGTGTTTGGTGAATGAATGGATATCTTTGTTTGGTTTTGTTGAATTATTTAGAAAGTTGTAAAATTGGTGTGTAATATTTGTAAGATTGAGTTTTGATTTTGATTTATATTGAATATTTTTATTTCTTAAACTATAAAATTATTTATTTGGTGAAACAAAATTATTGTTTGTAATTTGATGCAATGGTCATTAATGTAAACGATTATTTAAACTATAATGGCCCATGAATGGCCCATTAATGAACTACCATTTTATTTTTTTGGGCCGGCATTTTTAGAGATCCATTTACTAATAGAATTGTTTCGATCCTGAAGACATATGGATCTACGTAATAACAGATCCATGGTTTCGTTTTTATATTTTATTCAATATATTACTTGTGTTTTTTTTTTCCATTTTGGACAGATAAGATTCGAAGAAACATTCTTTGTCTTATCGTCTTCAAAGTAATCGAAACCCTACAAATCAGAAGTTTATTCGATTTTTTAATCAATGACAAAATTGTCGATAATCAACCTAGTACGTCTCCGTATATCAAATTTTCATATCAGATTCGGGAATTCTTCAAAAAGGTAAGGTTTTTAAAGATTCTTCTTCAATCAATCTATTTTAAAAATCTGTCGATTCATTTTATAATCATTGAAATTCTGTGTTTCAACAGAGTTCTTGGGCAATCACTGTGAATATACGAACTTGCATGAGTAAGTATTTTCAATTATATTTGTTGTTTAGATCCGAAATTGATTGTCTATAATTTTTGTGTTTAACCGGGTAACTCAATCTATCTACATAAATCTTCAAAGCGTTGGAGTTAATAGAGGTTAAAATTTGATTTTGTATAGATTTAGACAATAGATTTTGTTTCCTAAATTGATTTCAGATAATTAGAAATGTGATGATTTTGTCTAAGGAAGACGATTTACAAAGTTAAGTTTTCTATTACGGCTCTTACCTAAGAAACAGTGTTTATACATATATATATGGTGCTGATTATACAAAATTCAATGTTTACAAATAAGGCAAAATATTCGAGTTTTATTCTTTTAGAGAAGGCAAATTTGATGTCCTTTAGAAGCCATAACAGAATCTGGAAGCAATGTTAAAGGTTAATTAGTTGTTAAGTATTAAAATTTGGTTTAATCCATAATAATATTTAGCTATTGTCACTCTTTATGAATTAGTAGAATTGTTATTAAAACATTGTTTTGTCATCGTATGTTTTCAAAATTGATAAAATTTTCCTTTTTGTTTGCTCATTGTTTACAGTCCAAGCATCAGTTTGCAGTTGAAATATTCTGGATGAGGCAGATTTGATGTTTCCTTTGTAGCAATTCAACGCATAGAAGCTTCAGTAGAGGTTAGTGATTTCATAATTAAAGATCTCTCTTTAGTTCAACAAATAGTTTAGAGTATGTTATCTCTTTTTGAAATTGTAGACTTGTTATATAAAACATGAAGTTGTCAATTATTTTCTTAAATGTTTTTACTATATTAGAGTTTGACATGAATGTTAATTTCTGCTATTGGTTGATATTATTAGCAATGTAAATATTGCTTCTGTATCTTTACTATTAACAGAGTATTTAGACTCTGTTATTCATTTTGAATTAGTAGAATTGAAATACTTATTCATATTACTTAATATGCTGTAAATCTAACAGCTAACTTTTGAAAAACAAAGTTGCTGTTATAGGTAATAGATGTTTCAGAATTTGTTAAAACAGAGAGTTGAGAAAAGAACATAATAAGTTTGGTTCAAATAATCTCTTCAACTGAAAACTGATTTCAGTAACTCCAAATGTCTATTTCCATACCAGCTTATACATGTTCAAAGAAAAAAAAGAGTAATGATTATTATTGTATAACAGAAAACGATAATAATCATTTGTTATTGTTTCTTACCCCTTAGAAGAATTGTCTCTTGCAATGCTTAGTCTTATAGGTTCTGGAATACTTCCACTATTTCCCCTTTGAATTGAGTGTATTGAGTCCACGAATGCAAAATCTTAACTTGAATTCTCCATTGTGTTTTGATGGGCATGATGTCAGCAAGATCGGTGAATGGTATAATAGCTGCCATTTTGTTAGAGAGATCGTGAATAGAACAGGTAAAACAATGAAAAGGTGAGTTCAATAGAAAACTAAACCCTATATTTATAGTAATGAAAGTCGTCTATAATTCTTCTAGGGTTTAGAGAATTACGGGGGAAGAGGATAAAAATCTTTTAGAATATTTAAGGTATATGCTTGATATTATGCGAATTTTTGTATTGTGTTTATGAATTTTGGGGTTGAATTTCGAGATTAATGTTGATTTGAAAAGATTTTATCATTTAAAATATAAACTAACTAAGGAAATGTAATCTCGAAGAATTAGTTTTCAGTCGATATAGGGAATATGCGGGATTGAGATCCCAAAGATTTATCCGTGAACATTTTCATTAAAATTCGCATTTATAGTTTTAGTTGTTATGGAATGATTTTTGAAGATATTGAATCTAAAATGGATATTTCAATAATCGGATTTTGTTATTTGTGGTAAACAACAATAAATGGAATGGAATATAAATCAATAAGTTTTTTTTATTAACTGTAATATTAGGATTGGGTTGTTATAGAAATATAGGAGTAGAGAGATTATAATTCTCATAAATAGATTTGGTTGTTATGGTAATATTTAATAAATGTATTGACTGTGTTTATTATTTTCACACCATAACAGTATATCCGATTGGGCCTATTTGATCGGGCCTATTCTTCGTAAGCCCAATATAATCATTCATCAAACAAATCGGGCTGCTAATGATAAAGACCCGAGATCCGACTTCATGATCCAAGATCCGCGTCCCTTTTTCATAACGTTTGTCCATTTTACCCCTTGCCGAAATTCTTTATGTAGTCGTGGAATCAAAAAATTCTAATGGCAATCCTTTGTAATTATTTACACTTTATAAGGTTAGTTATTATCCAATGCTTCCCAATTAATAGTATAGATTACTTTCTTCATTCTTATTTTTGTTTTTGTTTCCTTTTATTTTTCTTTAAGATTAGTTTAAATAATGAATAAGTTTAAAAAGATTAACTGTTAATTAAAACAATTAAACTAATGATTTAAAAATAATAATTAATTAAAATTTTAAATAATACATTTAAACTTTAAGAAAATAATACTTTTAACAAAAATTTTGTTAATTTCACTATTACCTTTTTTTTAAATTAGTTTAAGTGTTAAATTTTAAAAATGTCGAAAACTAACCGCGCCTAGGCAACCTGTCCTTAGTTGGTCCGTAAGCTTTGGTGTTCGAAGTTCGGCATGTTTTCACGTAATATAGATTTAACACTTAAACTCATTTTTTAAAAATAATAGTGATTTTGACTAAAATTTAAAACAAATTTAAAACTTAAACTTTAAGAAAATAATATTTTTAACCAAAACCATGTTAATTTCACTTTTACTTTTTAAAAATTAGTTTAAGTGTTAACTTTTAAAAAACGTCGAAAACTAACCGCGCCTAGGCATCCTGTCCTTAGTTGGTCCGTAAGCTTTGGTGTTCGAAGTTCGGCATGTTTTCACGTGATATAGATTTAACACTTAAACTCATTTTTAGAAAATAATAGTGATTTTGACTAAAATTTAAAACAAATGAAAAACTTAAATTTTAAGAAAATAACGTGTTTTAAACTAAAACCATGTTAATTTCACTAAAAAAATTTGAAAAATTAGTTTAAGCGTTAAATTTTAAATACGTCAAAAACTAACCGCGCCTAGGCATCCTATCCTTAGTTGGTCCGTAAGCTTTGGTGTTCAAAGTTCGGCATGTTTTCACGTGATATAGATTTAACACTTAAACTCATTTTTAAAAATAATAGTGATTTTACTAAAATATAAAACAAATATAACACTTAAATTTTAAGAAAATAACGTGTTTTAAAACTAAAACCATGTTAATTTCACTAAAAGTTTTTTAAAAATTAGTTTAAGTGTTAAATTTTAAACACGTCGAAAACTAACCGCGCCTAGGCATCCTGTCCTTAGTTGGTCCGTAAGCTTTGGTGTTCGAACTTCGGCTTGTTTTCACGTGATATAGATTTAACACTTAAAACTCATTTTTTAAAAATAATAGATAGTTTGATTAAAATTTAAAACAAATTTAACACTTAAACTTTAAGAAAAAAATATTTTTAACTAAAACTATGTGGATTTCACTAAAACATTTTAAAAATTCTTTTAAATGTTAAATTTTAAACACGTTGAAAACTAAACGAGCATAGACATAATGTCATTAGTTGTCAAGATGCTTTCTCGTAATAAAAATTTAACACTTAGTTATGTTTTAATTGGTTTTAAAAAATAATGTTTTAACTAAATTGTTTTGATTTTTAACTATTTTTTGAATTTTTAAAAAAATATAACTAAAACATAACCAAGTGTTAAATTTAAATACGTCGAAAACTAACCGGACTTAACATCCCATCATTTGTTCTGTAAGTCTTGAGGTTTTTTAAAAAAATAAAACTAAATTTACAAAACGATGCAAAAACTAACCGGATTTTGGATCATGTCATTTAACTTTGTCATTTGATAGGTTTCACAAGTTCAATTTATTTTTGCATGAAAATGTCAATTTAACATTCAAAATTTTCAGTTTATTTTAAAAAAGTTATATTTTCTTTTCTCATAGATGTTAATTTAAATAAAACTAAATTTACAAAACGATGTAAAACTAAACGCATTTTAGATCTCGTCATTTAATCGTTAGGGATTTTCCAAATTCAATTTGTATAAAAATCATGTGAAAACTAACTGCATTTTACAAAAAAAAGAATATAAACTAGCCGGATTTTTTATTATAGCATTTGATCATTGTAGATGTTCACAAGTTATATAAACGTTATGTATATTTAGAGAGTGAAGCAAAAATAATCACCAATAAAAAAAAAAGAAGCTTGGGTGGTCAAACAAAAAATGGCGGAGAAGAAGAGAGTCAAGTACTTCATTGTTGATGCATTTGCTGAATCTGCCTTCAAAGGGAATCCAGCTGCTGTTTGCTTTCTAGACGACGATAACGAGAGAGACGACGCGTGGCTTCAGTCTCTTGCTGCAGAGTTCAACCTCTCCGAGACTTGTTTCCTCACTTCGATCATCGGAGACTTCCCTCGATTCCGTCTCCGTTGGTTCACTCCAGTCGCTGAGGTTAGCTCGCTAATGGCTGCTATATTTTTGAATTCGGAATTGTTCGGTTGACTTATTATCATTGACTTGATAGAGATCCAGATAACTTCTTGTACTCATTCACTGGCTCTAGTGAATCTCTCAGCTTTTTTATGTTTTGTGTGCAGGTGGATTTGTGTGGTCATGCAACTTTAGCATCTGCTCACGTTCTCTTCTCAACTGGTTTGATTGATTCAGAAACAGTTGAGTTCGACACATTATCAGGGACTCTAACAGCTAAACATCTCAAAATTGATGATGAAATCGAATTGGATTTCCCTGTTGTACCTACTTTTGAAGCCAACTACATTGATGATGATCTCTCTTTGTTCTCCAAAGCCTTGAATGGAGCTACCATTGTTGATGTTAAAGCCACAAAGAAGGACATCCTCGTAAATATATTTTTATCAACTACTGTCTCCATTTCTTTCTTGCTAAGGCGGCGCCATTGAACCAAATCTCTATTGTTTTCGATTGATTTGCAGGTTGTGCTTTCATCTTGGGAAGCTGTCATTGACTTGAAGCCAAGATTAGATGAGATATCGAAATGCCCTTGTGAAGGAATGATGGTGACTGCCTCTGCTTCTGCTGGGTCTACTTTTGATTTCTGTAGTCGCTACTTTGCCCCAAGATTCGGAATCAATGAGGTAATAATCATTTAGTCATTTTCACTGAAGAGCAAGTGTGATCAAACTGTGTGGCTCTTCAGGACCCTGTTACTGGAAGTGCGCATTGTGCCTTAGCACATTACTGGAGCCTCAAGATGAACAAGTGTGATTTCTTCGCCTACCAGGTTCTCTCTCTCCACAGATACACACACTTGAGATCAATTTTAAAATGATGAGTATTAAATAGTTCCTGAAGAAAGATTTGGTTATTATTGGAATGTGTTTAGGCTTCAAGCAGAGGGGGAACGTTGAAGGTGCACCTGGACAAAGAGAAGCAGAGGGTTCTGCTCAGAGGCAAAGCAGTCACTGTTATGGAAGGTTATGTCTTAGTTTGAATTTGGCTGGAAACTATAGTGGATGGCGCAATTAAGCGACATTTTCTGTAGAAGCGACATATGCTATAAGCTTGTCGACCAACAGTGTTGACAAAACCACCGATATCAGAAAGAAAACCGGCCAAAAAAAACGGAAAGAAAAGTGTCGTTTGCCGGAAAATTTTAACGAAATTGCAGCCTCTCTGTGTAATTTTTAACAAACTTTAATTATTAGTGAAATAGATATATTTTTAAACTGTCGGCCCATTAGAACAAAGCCCATTATCAACCCTATCATATATATATACGGACGACCTCAAATTGTTCTCCAACCGGGAAATTTCGAAACCCTGCCTGCTTATCTCTCTGGTAAATTTCTCGCTCTTCCTTAGAAAATATATCGGAAACGATTAATTGCAATCTCTCTGATGATGTTAGGTTTTCGTTCTAGTCTAGATTACTGCGAGATTTGCTTTCCTAGTTTCGAAATTTTGATCTCCGTTGTTTTTTAGAAGAAGAAGAGTGGTGTTGACTGAATGATGAAGAAGCCTACACGAAAGGAGGCTGCGGCTGCTATAAGGGTCGCTTGGGACATCAATAAGTGTCCGGTTCCAGATGGCTATGATCCTCGTATGGTCCGTCCGAGTATTAAACGGTTTTTGGAGAAGAAAGGCTACTATGGTCCTCTCACCGTCGTTGCCTTTGGCGATCTAGCCCACGCCTCTGAAAAATTCCTGAGAGAACTCTTTTCCAGCGGAATCCATCTTACCAACGTCACCCCCAAAGGTTAATATCGAGAGATATAGAAGTCTCCTGTCTTTAGTTTCTCTCAAATGAAAAGAACTGAACACAAACTTTTCTTATGGAAAATCAAAGTGGGCAGGTACACCGGCTGTCTTCATAAAATAACGTATATACTCTCTTTATCCCCCATAAAGATTCAACCTCCAGCTAATTTTATGGCCATAGCCGATCCGGATGACTGCTCTCGTTCACCTTATCATCTAAAAAGTGAAGGCTACAACCCTCTCAAACCATTTCTGTTTCCTCCTCTTGAAAGCTTAATTATGGAAGGTATGTGTGTGTGTTTGTCCTCTCTAATGAAATAACCAACAAATGAATCCCCTGTTGCTCAACTCTCTCTTTTTTTTTCCCACAGATTCAGTTTCTCTTGTGGCGTGTGAACCTGCCTCGTGGGATTGCTTAGTATGCGCCCGTGATCCTCCTGGCCTAATCTTTGAAAATTTGATCACACATCTATCTAGTGAAGAACATCATGAGCTGCTGGTCATCAATCATCCTTCCTAGCTTTCTAGTAATATATATATTTCTTACAACTAGTCACTTCCTTGTTTTGACCCCCATGTTCTTTTTGTTGTTTAAGTTGTCTAGGTGTACTTTGGACCCGGAAGCTGTTAAGTCGTCGTGTCCGACATTTGTCTATTGGGACATCAATTCGTGTCCGGTTCCCTCTGGCTTTGATGCTAGTCTGGTCGGCCCGTGCATCAAACATTTCTTGAAGAAACAAGGCTGCTATGGTCCTCTCACCATCACTGCCATTGGCGTACTAACAGACGTCACTAATGACATCCTGAGTCAAGTCTATCACAGTGGCATCAATCTTCAGAACGTCCCCTACGGTCCCTCAGGCGCTTATGAGGTCATTTTTGATCGTTCCAAGAGGTCTGGAAGTCTATGTAATTTAATGGTCATATCGGATGCCAGAATCTTCGCTGGTCACCCTCTCTCTCTACGAACAGAATTCAACTTTCTGAAGCCGTATCCATGTGATTCTCTTCTGATCTTTCTGGAAGGTGTGTCTTTGCCCTCTCTCTCAGTGTTGTTTAAATTGCCAGCCATCAAATCTGCTGTTAATCAACTAACTCTACTTTTCTTTTATTTTCCACAGACTCGGGGGCACTTGACGATGAGTATAGCTGCAGTGAAACGGCCGGCTTCTGCTTTTGTTCGTTATGCCAGGACCAGACTCCTCCTTTCCAAGCCTTTGAAAGTTTCACCACGCATCTCTCTGGTACATACCATCAACAGAAGGTAATCAAGTGTTTTTTTAGTCAAACTACCTACCCTCTTACCACAATTAGTTTAGTTTCCCTTTCTCACTTCTTCTAGTTTTGTTTTCAAGCAGTTGTCGGAGCTGTTACCGATAAGTCTTCAAGCTCGAATATGGAATGCACCAAAAGGTGACCGTCTTGAGGAAAACATAACATTGGTCTTTTGGGACATCAATACTTGTCCGGTTCCACCCGAATGTGATCCTCGTCAGGTCGCTCCGTTTATTAAACGGTTTTTGAGTAATAAAGGCTGCTCTGGTCCTCTCACCATCACTGCCATTGGCGTACTAACAGACTTCCCTATTGACATCCTTAGAGCACTCTATTCCAGTGGAATCGCTCTTATGAACATCCCCCCTGGTTATGATCTTCTCATCTTTGCGCCTTTTTCAGTAATTGATGTTTTCCTTGTTGAATAGAGGGTCTCAGGTCTTTTGTTTCTGTAACAGGTGCAAGGGTTTCGGTCAGCATGAATTGTCTTCTTGTTGAGTATACCCTTGAGAATCCACCTCCAGCTAATATATTGCTCATATCCGAAGCAGTATCCATTTTTCCTCAACTAGTGATCGGATCCAATGTTTTTAAGCTGGTCGAATGTGATTTTCGTGAAAGCCTTTTCTTGGCAGGTGTGTGTCCTCACTGACTACTGCCTACTTGGCTACAATACTGTGGTTAACGAGTGAATCTTCTTCCTTCTGGATTCAGGGGCACTTGAGGAGGATAGGTGCAGTGAAACGAGTGAATCCTCTTCCTTCTGGATTTGCATGGTATGCGATAGCGATCTTGTTGGCCAAGGCTTTGAAAATTTCACCACCCATGTTACTAGTAGGCGACATCAACGGGAGGTAATCAAGCATCCTAACCAAACCGGACTGACTTGTTTGGCTAATACATTTTGTTATTGCTCGCAACTAGTTTTGTTTTGCATAATTTTGACCACCCCCTGCAATTGTTTTATATGCAGTTGTTGGACTGGTTGCCGTCGGATGATCGGTTTCATTCCTTGGAGAATGATCTTGACCAAGGCAAGTTATAATATCTGATAATGTTGAGAATTCTAATCTTTGGATTCTGCGGTTTTTATTAATGAAACTTCAAAATGTTGTAGCGAAAGTGCAAGACTTGAAGATGAAGATGAAGATGAAGATGAAGATGAAGATGAAGATGAAGAGGAAGATGAGGAAGAAACATGAGTTACCGATGGAGATGGTCTAAAACCAAGTGTAACTAGTCGGTAACGTTTTAGTGTTACAAACTCATGAACTATTTAGTTACATTGGAAATGAAAGTTTCGCAATAATGAAACTTTGTATCTTGTGTTCAGTTTTGTTATAAACTTGCAACAACACTACAATGGTTATGAACTTATGATGTTTTTATAAATCGCAAGTGATTATAAACCATAATTAATGCTTTAAAGAGTTTTCAGTTTTCACAAACAAATAGTCACTCTCTGTGCAAGGAAACACACTCACAGAGGAAGGCAAATCAAAACCAAGAATCTCACTCGAGAAGCCAAGTCAAGCTATATCATATTCCAGTGAAGCTTCGGCATCTTTTAACCTAATACTTTAGGGGTTTTGACTAATGTGGATAATGCATAATACTTTTACAATTATCTTTAAAACGTTATTTACAATCTTTTGACCTAATACTTTAGGGGTTTTGACTTATGAGTTATATATATTAACAGACCAATTAAAAATGATTTGAGTGTTCCTGAAGAAAAGATTTGGGAATTATTGGAATGTGTTTGTTTGCTGTTTAGGCTTCAAGCAGAGGCTGAACCGTTGAAGGTTCATCTGGACAAAGAGAAGCAGAGGGTTCTGATCAGAGGCAAAACAATCACTGTAATGGAAGGTTGCGTCTTGTAGTGTGATTTGGCTATGAAAAATCAGTCTCTTGTAAACGATTAAACGAATAAAAATTTTCCATACGCCTAAATATTTGTATCCACAATAAAAACAGAGTAACGGATTATATCATGCTTGAAGGGTGATCAAAACATTACCTCTTTTGCCTTACTTTCTGCACAATGTCTTGGTTTCATTTTTCTTAAACACTTCTAAACGACAAAGTGTTATAAATCTAAATTTGCTGGTGATTAGATCACAAGAATTTGTTCTTTAGGAGACTCGCCTCACTACAACACACAATCCCTCTAGTGTCATAAGAAGAACAAAAACTTAGGATCATGAATGCTTAACGACCACCAACACGGCCGCGTCCACGACCCCTTCCACGGCCACGCCCACGAGCTGGTGTCTTCCCTGATACCGTTCATGCATAAGCAAAAAAGATGAATATAAGAATCAGCTTCGAGATCCAGAAGAATACAGATGCTTAAAACTTATCATGGTTTAAGAAAAATTGAAGCTGTGAAAGGATGTTTTTGATTACCAGCAGTTGGCTTTTTGGGTTTGATTCTTGGTGTGTCCTCAACCAACAAAGTCTCGAGATTTAAGCTATCAGGAAGAATATAATATCGAATGTTGTTTCCCCTAACACTTAAGTGGTCTAATGTAACTGGGTTTTTTCCCTTCAGAGTTAGTTTCACGGTCTTCAGATGAGTGTTCATACTGACATCTACACCTGCAATGAGTTATCATCAAGAGTAAATCCATCAATCAAAGCTAATTGCATTACAATTTAATCAACTAACCATGTCTAGAAAAATTGAATCACAACAACAACAACAACAACAACAACAACAGTGACCAATTTCGAAGTGTGACAAAACCCTACTTGTTGGTAAGCTCACCACGATTGAACAGGCTAGTTAAGAAGTGAGTATTATGGGAAGAAAATGCAAGAAGATATTGTTAATGCTTTAGTCTATTAGACTACATATAAACTGTTCTATGGACATTTCAGAAGTATACAGAGAGATAACAGAGAGTATTTTCAAGAGCCAAAGTCATGCCACTAAAGAAGCTACTTAAAACCAAAGTTTCAAGGCATGATAAAGAATGTAATATGTATCTGAATCGGTCAGTGCCACTCGGATTCTGTATATGAAACAGTGCAACATAAGCATTTTACATAGAAAATGAAATTAACTTAGAATTTTTAAGATACTAGTAAAAGAATCACACCACATGATTTGCGGATACATGAGTAACAATGTATTATACACAGCCATAGCTGATAAAATCAGGAGAAATAAAGGTTTTATTGTAGAAGAACCCAAAACGAGTATAAGAAAAATCGGAGATTTAGTAAAACCCTAAACGAGGAGGAAAAAGGAGCTGGGGGATATGAGAAAGACTTACCAGTAATAGTTCCATGAACAATGGTTCCGTTCTTAAGCTCAATTGAAACTGTCTCATTGTTCAATTGAAACTGTCTCATTATTCAATCTCATCATTCGGGGTCAAACCAACGAACGAACTCCAACAAGTCAACATTTTAAACACAATGAACAAAGAAACGAAACAAAAAAATAAAACTTAGAGAGAAACAATTTCGAAGTGGAGAACAAACAAATCACAAGAAGAAACAGAGAAGCTTACCTGACGAGCTTCATGGCGAGAGGAAGAAGAAGACGACCAGATGAATAGTTTTTTTTTTTTTCCTGCAAATTTCTCTAAATTGCCAATAATCTAACATCAAGGGACCTACATTTATATATGTTCTCATAAAAGCCCATTATTAACTCAAAACACAAAAATAACCCAAAGCGGAGAAATTGGATCAACACGGGCTTTCTATTTTCGTTCTGATAAATTAATGGCTTTACTTTTTTTGTATAATATCAAACCATAATGGGTCTTTATCATGAGCCTCTTATGTTGATGGGCTTCATTTATCAGATATTTAATTAACGCTCATAACTATATCATAATTGCAAAATTGTCCATGATTTCAAGAACGACCCACTTGTTTCTTCTATCTGAGACGCTTATCTTGAAAAGAAATAACCAAACGGATGTTGATTGTTTGACTGTTAAATAAAAGATAAAATAAAATATAATACTCCTTAATAGTCTATGTGATTACGATATAAACTAGTAACGTGTTTATTATATTCATCAGCATATCCATTCATTAATGTGACCCAATGTCACTGTTCTGATTAATGTATTTGTCGCTTTATTCATACTACTAGATCATCACCCGTACTAAAGTACGGGTTGAATTTTATTTATTACAAAATTTATATAATATATATATTAGAACTAAGTTTTAATATATTATAATACAAAGTAAAAAATATTAATTTTTTTTGTCAGTCCCTATATACAATATTAGAATAAATATAGATTTTTTTCTATAATACTCAATTATGGATAATTTTTTTTTTAAGATATGAAAACGGAAAATAATTTTATTTTTTAAAAAGTAATATTTTTTGAACAATGAGTTAATTTATGTTAACAACCACAAAATAGGATTGCATATATTTTAGTTAGAATTAAAATATCATAAATGAATAGCATATAAAACATAGATTATTTTGAATTAATTAAGAAATTAGCTATTATTTTGAATTAATTTAGAAAATTCTTTTTCAATTTATAATTCTTTGGTTGTTGAAATAGAGTTTTGTTTGAGCTAATCTAATTACAGAATTTGTTTGAGATTTATAATTACGGAATTTACCAATTATTTGCATAATCGAATATGTTATAAACATATATTTAGTATATAATAATACCAAAATCAACATGTGCGTGGAGTCTATATTTTTATTTTAGAATCTTAATATTTCATTTCAAAATATTACGTGCACAATCTATTATTCGTTAATTCTAAAATTGCTTGCGGAATCAAATTTTCAAATATTTAGAGGTGTCAAACCATATTTAAATGTTCTACACTATTTTTAAATATTCCAAATTAAAATCTTTAAATTTTTTTTGTAGTTTATAAATTTTGAATTTCAAAAAACAAATTATATGAAATTAAATATAACTATTCAAATAGTTATAAGGATCAAAACTCATTTCATCATATAATATATTATATTTAACCCGCTACCTATTATAAATATTTTTAAAAATAATCAAATTAGAGTATTTATAATTTTTAACTTTTTGAACTATTAAGTATTGATGATATTCTCCAAAAATATCAAGTAAAACTTATTTTAAATGTTGCAAATTAAAATATTTAATTTTTTATTGAAGTATATAAAATTATACATTTCAAAAAATAAATGTATGAAATCGAATATAAATATTCAAATTCTGACCCGTTGCTCAGTCGAAATTTTTGTTGAATTTATTTTTGTGTAAAAGAAATATATTACTCAAGTCTGAATTTTTGACCCGTTTAATTGTTTTCTCTATAGATTGAACAATTTATATGCGTTTTTAAAAATTCAAATCTTGGCATATGCAGAAAAAAAATTACTTTTTTTTATTATATAGATGATATGATGATTTATTTGTTTCATATAAATATAATCATATAAAGATGAGAGGTGAAGTTTAATGATTAATAACAAATTAATATGGTAAGTTAGATATCAAATCTTATATATTCATTTTGATTGGTCATTTAAAAAAAATTAATAACAGATTTTCGTTTTATAATTTAATTAAATTAATTAAATGACATAAATTAGTATTTTACTTGTTTATCCTTAAGAAATTGAATAAAATTTGTTATAAAAGAAGAAATTTGTAATGGCATTCTCATGTAATTTTTTATAAAAGAGAAGGTTAGTTAAGGGTTTCTTATAAAGTGTACTCCCCAAATAATAGTATAGGATAATACTAGCGCTTTATCTGTAAAGTCTCTTAAAAAATGTTAACTTTGTTCATTTATTATGAAAAATAATGCCCAAAAATTATAGATATCCTAATAGGTTTCTACTAGTATTTCAACATTATATTCTATAGTAGGTATTAGATTCGACATATATGAGAAACTTGAAAAACAAACATAACTTCTAATAAGCAATTTCATGTCTTTTCCGATATTTTATAAACTGGATGACTAATGTGAAATGATTTTGATACCGAATATAATAGCTTGTATTTAAATTGATATAGTATGCTGTCATGGCCTTATCTTATTCAAGAAGAGTGGTAAAACATAAAATTCAAACCGTGGAAGTTTCGATATTGATAAGAGATGATATTATTAAAGATTAAAGATTATCGTTAAAGAAAGAATCCCATGGACGTCTGTCAATTAAATATGTTAAATCGAGACTGACAAATTCTGAAATTGTGAAAATGGAAGCAATCGAGACGGAAAGAGGGAAAAGTCAAGAAAGGCACACACGCCCACCTGGCATTTATATCATTCACCCAACCTTTGCTTCTATGACCATCCCACGACCCACGGTGTTTCCTCCTCCTCTCTTTCGATTTTTTAATTTATTGGTCACGTATATACGAACGATTCATTCCTCACCCTACTATTGTTCTTAATCAACCCCAATCTATGCAATTACATATTGTTTAAGAATAATCAAAATCTAAATTTCCAAACATACATATTTTGAAAAAGACATGTGTTTTATTTCAAATACCGACAAAATATTGATCTAAAGTAGCAAAATTTATTTCATTTAAACAAAGACCAATCCTAAGTTGCCAACAACCGATGCCAAAAAAAGTACAGTAAAACACAGTAAAAAGAGTAAACAAAGACCGGTGCCAAAATAGTAAAACAGAGTAAACAAATGCATTTTTTTTTTGTCTAACCCAAAAAGAGAAAAAACTAGATTTGAATTGTGTCATTTTCACGTAATGAGAAGCAAAATCACGAAACCATATATCATTTGCATCTTAAAAGTCAAGAACGTCACACCATTATCCAAATATTCAAATTAGCCGACACACAAAAATCCCAAATTCGTCCCTATAAATACACTCACACACCAATCCTCTTCTTCAAACTCAAAATCATCATCATCTTCATACATATCTCTAACAATGGCGTCTTCTCCAATCATCTTCTCCGTTCTTCTTCTCCTCATCTTCTCACCCTCATCATCTGCTCAAACATCTTTCCGTCCCAAAGCTCTCCTTCTCCCAGTAACAAAAGACCAATCTACCCTCCAGTACACAACCGTCATCAACCAACGCACACCTCTCGTCCCTGCTTCCGTCGTCTTCGACCTCGGTGGTCGAGAACTCTGGGTCGACTGCGACAAAGACTACGTCTCCTCCACTTACCAATCTCCTCGCTGCAACTCCGCCGTGTGCTCACGCGCCGGCTCCAACAGCTGCGGCACATGCTTCTCTCCTCCGAGACCTGGCTGTAGTAACAATACTTGCGGCGGCATTCCAGATAACACCGTCACCGGAACCGCCACTTCCGGCGAATTTGCTTTAGACGTTGTGTCGATCCAGTCCACTAACGGATCTAATCCGGGTCGGGTCGTTAAAATCCCCAATTTGATCTTCGATTGTGGAGCAACGTTTCTTCTTAAAGGACTAGCTGCCGGAACCGTTGGTATGGCCGGAATGGGACGTCATAACATCGGCTTACCGTCGCAATTCGCCGCCGCGTTTAGCTTCAACCGGAAATTCGCCGTCTGTCTAACTTCCGGCAGAGGAGTCGCCTTCTTCGGTAACGGACCTTACGTTTTCCTCCCCGGAATCCAGATCTCAGGTCTCCAAACGACGCCGCTCCTCATCAATCCGGTGAGCACTGCTTCTGCGTTTCCACAAGGTGAGAAATCCTCAGAGTACTTCATCGGCGTGACGGCGATTAAAATCGTCGAGAAAACAGTTCCGATCAATCCAACGCTTTTGAAAATCAACGCAAGTACCGGATTCGGAGGAACCAAAATCAGCTCAGTGAATCCGTACACGGTGTTGGAGTCATCGATCTACAATGCTTTTACGTCGGAGTTCGTCAAACAAGCAGCGGGGAGGAACATCACGAGAGTAGCGTCGGTGAAACCGTTCAGCGCGTGTTTCAGCACGCAGAACGTCGGCGTCACGCGCCTGGGATACGCCGTGCCGGAGATTCAGCTTGTGCTTCATAGCAACGACGTCGTCTGGAGGATCTTTGGAGCTAACTCGATGGTGAGTGTCAGTGATGACATCATCTGTTTAGGTTTCGTTGACGGAGGAGTCAACGCGAGAACCTCTGTAGTGATCGGAGGGTTTCAGTTGGAGGATAATTTGATCGAATTTGATTTGGCGAGTAACAGATTTGGGTTTAGTTCCACGTTATTAGGCCGTCGCACTAACTGCGCCAACTTCAATTTCACTTCCACTACTTAATTAAATTATAGTTGATCATTTTCTTCAAAATAAATGTGTTCCAGTGGCTATTGAATTATGTTTGATGTGATTAATAAGGAGCCAATGGATTATTGGGCTTTGTAAGTGCTCAAAGGGCTTCGACAAGCTAATAACAAAAATATAACTTTAAAGAATCAAAATTCACAATAAGCACTAAATATTTTTTTTTTGTCTATTTCGTTCTTTAATCATAAAACCGTATAAATTGAGGATACAAATACAAGCTTACAAGAGGCCATATAGGGGTAAGTAGCAAAGGCCAAAGAGAGAGAGAGAGAGAGTCTTGAGATCTTTTTGCTGCATAAATAGCCCTTTAAATTGACGCTAATGCAGCTTTTTATTCATAAAAATTACACAGCTACAAAGGAGTGTATGTGATGTTACCAAGCTCCTTCCTTTGACATCCTAAGGAAATGCGCAAGGCTGATGCTTGGTTTCTCCCCTGAATCGCCACTCTTCTTCCATTTGATGCTTGTTGTCTTCATTGCTATCCTTCCTATCTGTTCTGTTGCAGTTGTTGATACCAAATTGTGGTACTGCTCCAAAGAAAAGAGATTCTTTTAGGTTGGTTCTCTCTATATCTTTATTTAACATCTTAGCAGAACATAGCTCAGGAGATGTCGGGGCTCATACCTCACAAACACCATGCAAAAGCAATCTATGGAATGGGTCTTGAACCTTGAGATCGAGAACATCTCCTTCACCACCTTCCTCGATAAATTGACTTATACAGTTCTGTGGAAATAATAAACAATTCTGGAGTCTAGGAGCAAAGGGTCTATATTTATTACATTTATGGCTTAAATTGTCATCTCTGAAGAATCTATACCTCATATCCCTCGATTAGTTCAGGTAAAAAGCTACGTCGAAGAGCATCTCTTGTCCTACAATCTATTCTTCTCCAAGCATTTAAGACAGCGGCTTTATCAACATCCACACTACCTTTCTGCCTTACAGATGACCGATTCAAGGAATCCATGATGTTGGCCTGAAAAAAAACACAATATTTAAGACCAAGTATGTCAAACAAATCACACCACTGATTCTACAAACAACTTATATTCAGAGCAATATAGTAACTTGTACTTCTTCTCTGACACACTACAGTCCCAAAAGGCCAAAAGAGAGGTTACTAACCTCCTTGTCAATATCTATGTTTCTGAATTTGTCCCATTCTCCAACATTAGTCAAAGAAAAGGCTGAGGGTGGGACATCATCACCTGTTGAGCATTCATAGAGTCAGTGAAACGATGAATGTGTTAACAAGGATAACAATAGCAAAAAGACGAAAGCATGGCAAAAACTCCAAGTGAAATTGAGATTATAGAGGAAGAGTAAACTTTGAATGGGATGTTATATTACCCCATGGTGGTGGAGCAAACAAGCCTCTGATTTCTTGGGCATCCAAACGAGGAACAAGTTCCATCAGAATACGATCATTTAACCATCTCCGAGATCGCCTATTACTAACCTGCATAAGCAAAAAAACTCATTAGCTACAAAGTATACCAACCTCAATTATTCATCTCAAGTATATCAACCTCATTGTCTTAAATAACCAACCTTTGGATGAAAAAATACAGGAAAATCACATCTCAAGTATTAATAAGAGAAACTAAAAAAAAAAAAAACTGACTACCAGAATGGAATGGAATGAAGAAAATCAAACAAGAGTGAAAAAGGCACTCACTTGTCCCGCCAGGCTCTCAAGGGCTTCAATTTTCTTCTCAAGCGAGAGGCCACGAGAAACACTAGTATCTCCTGCAAGTCAAACCCTAAGAAATTCATTCCCAGGAAACGAAAAAAAAACAATTCCTGTTATCAGAAACCCTAATTCCCCAGTACAGGAAATGAAACCAAACACGGGTCTATCAAAATTGAACTTCGAATTACCTCTTTGGGGATCAATAAGAAGGCTCTCGTCTTGCCGCATGACATTGGTAGCCGCCATGATTCAACAATTAAATGTGAGGAAATCCGCTGATTTGAACAGAAAACCGAGACAACGAGACTGTTCTCTTTCAAAGGAAGTCTCTTTCTTTCGCAAATGGATTCAACTTGTAATTGCGGTTACAGACGACGCAAGCACCACGAAAATGATCGGAGACGAAGGAAGGAAGCAACAATTTTGGGATTCGGAGATAAAATTGGCAGACGCAAACGTAAGGCCATGGAATATGCCGGAATATTGATATTTTAACCCGACCCGACCCCATTCAACCGGTCTGTTAAAGGACTCGAGTAAAATTAATTTCCGGTTAACTATTGTAGCCACCGGTTGGGCATTCTTACAAGTTACAAGTTACAAGTTACAAGATTTCAAAATAATCAAGTGAAGAACAAACGAATTAAACGGTGAAGTATGGAATTATGATGCTATACAAAACGTATCTAATATCTCCCTCGGTAAAAAAATTTGGTGAAATTTACAAACTCAAGAGGGTTTCTTCTGGTCTATATTATTCAAGTATTGGATGGGTCGATTCTGATAACGAGAGGCTCGTGTATATCAGGTGGTGGCTCTGCGATGGGGAGCACGGACGCGTCATCATTTTTCTTCCCATCTAAATCAGTACCATTCTCAGCCAATGCTTTGTCCAAGGATGATTTAGCCACTCTTGTTATGCATATTATCAGAATTACTGCACCCACCCAAAAACAGACGGGTCAAAACACAGACCACACGGTGTCATTCCACTGCTCACAACGAAGTGAAGCTAGCTAGATATATATATTTGGACATGATTGCAGAAGAGAATTACCAGCTAGAGCAACGCCAACCATCATAATTACCTGCATCCACAAGTGACAATGCAGAAGAAATGACAAATCAGACTTACAATGCAAAGGCACACATATACTTCAATCAAAGCTATAAAACCCCAACTAAATAAATGCAGATGCGAGATTATCGCAATGTTATTCCCTACATATAGGATGCTTCAGACTTGGTTAAGAAATCATCATCCTCAGGAATCAGGATATTTAAGCTAAAGTCTCAATATTATCCCAGAAATGTATATCATATTATTATGGAAAATAAGCAATTTTACATTATATTTTGGGATAGACACCAAGATGTTTCCAATAAACCTCATAAAATAAGACCTAATTTAAACTTCATTTTAGACAAGTTGTTATTTTTCTTTAACTACAAACTTCTAAACCTAGTGTTCTCAATATAAATGATGAGTAGTAATGCATTACAGCAGAAACACACAAGTATCTTCAGACGTCAGTCAAGCTGATCTACAATCATTTCCAATCTAGTAGTCAAGTGGAAGTAAATCAGCGAAAACTTACCCAACGAAATACTGACACCTCATGCCATCCATGTGTAATATCAGAAAGATCTTTCAGAGTTGTTCCAACATATACTAGCGCAAAAGTAATGGGCTGTTACATCAAAAAATTTCAGAAGATTAGTATCACTATTACGGATAATATTAGCAATCAGCACTTTCACATGCATGCTAACTTGAAACTATTTCTGTTGTTTTCTCAATTTCTCCCCCATTGGTGTCAATCCATGAGTTGTGTACATACAACACATGACCATTTGAATTAAACAAAACCACAAATACTAATCTCCAAGAATAGAGTAGTTGTTGGGTGTAAAAACAAAGATCAAAGCACTAGACTCTTCTTCTACCACTATCAAAGTATAAATTGCCAATATAGAAGCGAGATTAATATAAATATCAGTACCATCATTCCCAACCAAGTGGCCAGCATGTATTCCCCTAAGCGAACCGGGGTTACAGATAGGAGGTAATTCAACATATTGAAGGGCAGTATGGGGACAACGCGTAGCAGCAAGACTATCTGTAAAGGAAGAAAATATCAACATTTAGTTAGTAGTCAATCAATTAAATGTAGCCAGGAAATTGAGGTACTTTACCATACGCATAGTAGATATATGAAGAAAAACTAACTGTCAATTAATCGAGAGAGGGTTAATAGATTTTCATGCCTTGAAGCCAGATTTCTGAATTGCAACGGAAACAGCTTGAAACTTAGGGTAATGCTTTATTTTTGATGTGACATAAGATTTACCAATCTGCATGATACCAGAAAAACAAAAGATAAATCATTAGCAACAATGAGACAGCCAAGATGCCACACTTAGTTAAATTGCCTAGTTGTGAAGACACACAAAAACAGAAATCAGTACTTATCGTTCTACCAAGCAGATGGAACCATAACAAAGAGACATACCGTTCTACCAAGCAGAAATGCCGCTGTCGCACCTAATGTAGCTCCAAGAGAGTCGGCTACAAATCCTACTGGCAGGCCAAAAAGGTAACCACCACCTAGCTGCAGAGAGAAACAATCAAGACTATCAGAACAGGAATTAAAAGTCTAAGTATCCTATCTTGTAATGAAAATTTATGAACAAACAACTTAGAAAAGCACCCTAGATTACTACATAGTTATGAATCCACACCTACCGTGAGTACAGAAGCAGGAACTGCGACAATTGTGAGAGGAATATAAGCCAAAGCCCTGCAAATTTCAATGAGGTAAAAAAGGCTCATCACAAGATTATTTAAGGCAGCCAGAAAACAATGTCAGCAAAATAAACCAAAAAGTGGTAGAAACTAGAGTAGAACCAAAAAAAAGTAGCAAGCATGAGAAACTTACAATGCAAGTGGACCAAAAGGTCCAAGATCTTCCTTAATCCATAACAAGAAGTCCTTCAATTTCTGCAGAAAGGGATCATAACAATGATGATTCTAAATCATATATAAATTACCATTCGCCTGATCTAGGACAACTGCTCTAGTGATCTAGCGAGCTCTAGCAATACTCCGTTCTATCAATTTCTAAACTTAGAATATACAGAGACTATTGTTGCTACATTATCACTAAAGCTACCCGCAAAATGAGACTGAGGAGGGAGAGAGAAATTGCCTGTTCGACCGGGAGAAAAATGACGGCGGTGACGATAGCAACAAGAAGGAGCAACGAGATTGCGATTCGAAAAGTGGACGGAGTAAAGGACATGGCCGCCATATACAAGGATCTGAGACGACGACGCCACCAAGGCCTGGAATGGTCGTCTTCGGCACCGTCGTAGTCATATTGATCTCCATTTATACAAGCTCCTGGCTTAAGCCACGGCCTCGCCCTTAGGCCCTCCACTTTCGCCAGATTTGTCTACCCTCCCAAAACGAAAATCTGCCTCTTCTTCTCGCCGCGTTTCTCTTCACCCCGATTCCGGAGATATGCTTCAGACGCGTCGTCTCTCTGTCGTCTGAATTGGAAAGCGAAACATGCGATAACGAGAGAGAGATTTCAGAGGTGGATAGAGAGATTGCAGAGATGGAGAAGCTTGTGCTTCAATTCTTCGATTTCACTGTTCTTCGATCTTGAGATTCTTCTATTGCGTCTCGCTCGTTCCGGTTTCACTAGACAAATAAAAAAAAGTTTTTTCCGCGAAGTCTTTTTGGGCCATTATTAGGCTCATAGTTTGACCCCCAAAAGCCCAAAGAAAGTAAATCAAATGTTTACCAAGATATTTCCGACGAATTAAGGAACTTATACCAAGATATTTCCGATGAATTAGGGTTTAAATAGAATGGGTCGGTGTTAAAGATTTTTCTCAATCAATTAGATTTCACAACTTTTATGAGTCATGGGTTCACTGCAATAGATTGATTTTGTGCCATATTAATCAAGATGCATCAAACATGCTACGTTGTACATATGTTTTCCTTGGTAAATGTAACTATCTGATTTGAATAATGTAAGATTCTGGATTTTTCTTGACAACTTTTGTAATATTGAAATTTGATTTGCTACGTAATTTTCAAATAAAAGATTATTTCAATAAAATATAGAGGTGTCGAATATTTTGTTTGTGATACGAACACAATGAAATAAATCAAATCCTATGAATTAAGGGAATTTAAATACTGGTTTACACGAAAAACAACATTTAGGATTAAATTAGGATTCACGTTGACCATATGAAACCTTTAGTGTTACAATTTGCGTTGGGCAGGACAAAATGCTGTAGCTTTCCAAGATTTGATCCTTTGGTGTCTTACTGTCTCATAATGACAATTAAAATATAATTTTAAACTATGATAATATTATCCGAAGAGCACCGTTTTGTTTTGTTTTTTCTTTTTCTTTTGTCAATAACATTACCTTTGTAACTTGAAAATATTATTATTTACATATTTTGGGTAACGGTCCAAAAAGTACATTCGATCATCTCAAGAATAATGTGATGAGAGGTGAAAAGGTGCGTGTATCTTTCTCGGGCGTTAAAACCGGTGAAAGCTGAATAAACAAGACGATTATCTAAGCTCAGTAGTTAATTAATAATTGAACAGGTGAATTTAAAGAAAACGCAGGTAAAAAAAAAAAGAGAACGGAAAAAGAAAAGGAGGAAAATAAGGAAAAAACGCATGTTGGATGCTGACGTGTCAGGTGGTCCATGTATCCCCGTATCAAAGCCATTCATCGTCGTCTTCTTCCTTCCTAACAAAAAATAAAAACTTTCACATCACAGCACACTCTCTCTCTCTCTCTCTCTCTCTCTCTCTCTCTCTCTCTCTTTCTCTAGCTCCGTCGCTGTTTTAGTCTCTCTTCAAGCGACCAAATCGAAGCGCGGCAATGGTTGTTATGAGCACTTTGGCGTTGGTAAGAGCCGCTTACTCGCTCAACAGTTTCGTCTTTGAAGCCGAAGACATCCGATTCGGTTCTCCGTGGTGGTTCGTTGTCGTCGGTGTAGCGTGTTTCCTCGTACTCTTCGCCGGAATAATGTCGGGACTCACGCTCGGACTAATGTCCCTTGGTCTCGTTGAGCTAGAGATTCTCCAACAGAGTGGTTCCTCCGCCGAGAAAAAACAGGCCGGTACGGCTCTATTCGTGATCAGACTAGATTCGACTTTCGTTAGCTTGGTTCTTGATATTTATGTACAATTTGATGTGTTGTTAGGACAAAATTACATACATGACTTGCTCGATTCGTAATGGCTATAGAATTTCTTAAAAATTTGATTTTTAATTTCTTATTCTGTAATTTTGGTTATAACCTGAGTGATAGAGTCTCTATTATTACTCTTGACGGGGTTGTTTTTGGATATTGCAGCTGCAATCTTACCAGTGGTAAAGAAGCAGCATCAACTTCTTGTGACTCTACTTCTTTGCAATGCAGCTGCAATGGAGGTTAATTATTGATTTGTTACTGATTTACAACCATAAATTACTGTCTTTGTGCACCTCAGAATCAGTGAATTTTGTGCTTCGATCTTTTGTTTCAGGCTCTTCCTATATGCCTGGATAAGATTTTCCATCCTTTTGTGGCTGTTTTACTCTCAGTTACTTTTGTTCTTGCTTTTGGGGAGGTAACTTTCTTTACATATCTTCTTGGTATCAAATTGTGTTCTATTCAGTACTTTCCATTTACAACTGATAAAAGTGATGTTGTTGCAATTCTACCCAGATTATTCCGCAAGCTATATGCTCGAGATACGGACTTGCTGTTGGGGCAAACTTTCTGTGGCTGGTGCGCATTTTGATGATACTCTGCTATCCCATTGCTTACCCTATTGGAAAGGTAATGCTGTTGAAGACTACTCTTTGTTAGAGCACTAAATGTCATAAAACCTTTGTGATCGGTTTTTGTTTCACGAGTTGCTACAATAGTCAAAATAAGTTATGTTACAACCATGGAAGATTGGGAAATTTGTTGAAAAATCTAGCAATGATTTTAGGAGTGGTACTTGTTAGAGCTAACTGCATTGATTATATCATCAAGACAAGTTGATACATTTATTATGCCAGAGTGGTATCCAGCTGTAGATGTTTACTTTTATCAACGTTTTACATGCCTCAGGTTCTTGATGCTGTAATTGGGCATAATGACACACTATTTAGGCGAGCTCAGCTCAAAGCCCTTGTCTCAATTCACAGCCAGGAGGTAGTTTCTCTTTATGATCTAACCAGAATAGGAAAAAGGACAGATATTGCGCTGTAACCTTGTCTGATTTGTGAAGTAGTTAGTTAAGTTACTTGATTATCAAAAGTACTGTTGTTTCCAGCTCCCATTGACATGCTACTTCTCTCCAACATAGGCCGGTAAGGGGGGTGAACTGACACACGAGGAAACAATGATTATAAGCGGAGCCCTGGATTTGAGCCAGAAGGTATGTATTTGAATTAGCCTTGCATATCTGAAACCTCTGGATGTCATGCTGATGAATAAGTTATGCTGTGAATGAAATGATTTACTTATTATGCGCCATTGATCCGGATTTAAGCTCTTCAGCTCCATGAAGTTGCACAAGGATGACTTTACTTTGTCCATATACTTTGATTCTTTCGCCTTCCAGTTCAGAACAGACTTTACTTCAAGATTACTTCTAATGATCTAATTCATGTACTTTCATTTTCTGGAAGTTCAGACTGCTGAGGAGGCTATGACGCCAATTGAATCAACATTTTCGCTGGATGTAAATACAAAGTTAGACTGGTGAGTTAAGGTTAGAGTTGGCCTTTTTTAGACAATTTGCTTTTCTCTATCTGTCAAGTCTTTGAAAAGGAAGCTCTTCTCCTTGGTCTATCTGCTTAGTAATAATAACGCATGGTTTGAAATCATGAATTTTCACCTTCTAAATGCAGGGAAACAATTGGAAAAATACTGTCACGAGGTCATAGCCGAATCCCGGTCTACTTAGGGAATCCGAAAAATATCATTGGGCTTCTATTGGTACTCCTGTCAAACTTTTGCATTGCTTCAGTAAATCCTATTAGATTACTAATTTCTGTATCTGCTGGTATTATCTAGGTTAAGAGTCTTCTAACTGTACGAGCGGAGACAGAGGCACCTGTAAGTTCTGTTTCCATTAGGAAGATCCCAAGGTATATCTTGCTTCCCTGAGTATAAGTTGACCTACTCATATTATGTTTCTACATGATAATAAGTATAAGTTCCCATACATTGCCTTTCCAGGGTTCCATCAGACATGCCATTGTACGATATCCTCAATGAGTTTCAAAAGGGAAGCAGTCACATGGCTGCAGTTGTTAAAGTTAAAGACAGAGATAAAAAGAATAATATGCAGTTGCTGAGTAATGGCGAAACACCAAAAGAAAATATGAAGTTTTACGAGAGTAGTAATTTAACGGCTCCTTTGTTGAAGCATGAATCCCATGATGTTGTTGTTGATATTGATAAAGTCCCAAAGCATGTGAAAAATAGGGGAAGAAATTTCCAACAGAATGGTACAGTGACAAGAGACTTACCGCGTTTGTTGGATGATAACGAGGATGCAGAAGTGATTGGCATCATCACGTTAGAGGATGTCTTTGAAGAACTTCTACAAGTATGATCTTATGCTTCTCGTTTTTCCTTTTCTGATTTGATCCTCTGCGCGTGTTAATCGTTATCATGACTTCAAAAATCTCTCTTTTCCGCATATTTTTTTTATATACATTTCACTTAAGAAGCTTTCCTTTGGTGATTTACTGAAAATGCAGGCAGAAATCGTGGATGAAACTGATGTTTACATCGATGTACATAAAAGGTATTGTAGTTGGATCTATTACTTCTGAGTCACTTCTCTAATGCTTATCAAAGGTCCATTAAAAAGTAAAACTGCATCATATTTTGCCATTATTTCAGAGTACGGGTGGCGGCGGCAGCAGCAGCAGCAGTATCATCCATAACACGTGCTTCACCAGCGGTAAGCAAGCAACATTGGCTGATCAAATCTTTGGTATCCTTTATTGAATAAAAGTTGAAAACTTGTGGGTGATTAATGATTCTCTTGTGTGGTACAGGAGATTCAAAGCAAGGTAGGACAAACCGTGAAGAAGCTTGTTGGGAAAGAAGCACTAGGTACAAAGAATTACATAACAAAAATCACAGAGCCTCTTTTAGCAGAATCAGATAGATAGTAATTTAAGGTTTAAAGTTTAGTGTCACCTCTCTTAGAACTTACTTTGTTGTATGTTGTGTCTATATATAAAGTTGAAATAAAGAACAAAATAAGAAAAGCAAAGAGTTTTTTTTCATCCTAAACCAATAAAATGGTACATACCGGTTTGATCAGCTTGAACGATATGAAGTATGAGCACAAAAGTGCCAAGGACTCGAAATGTATTTCCATCAGTCTCCTTAATGTTCAAACGAGAGTTATCTATAGTTCATAGTCCCATGAGTAAGTGAATGGCATGTCGTTTAACTGTTTAAGCAATGCATATGGATGGGTCAATCTAATCTCTGGTCATATTTTACTTGTTGTGTGTTATTGGATTTTGATGATCTAAGTTCATTTTGAAATCCAAACAAAATCTTGTCTCGTGTTATACAATCAGACAGCCAGTTGTATATTAAGTCAATAATTTAAAATTGAATTTGTTTTTTTTTTGGTAACTAAAAGCTAAAATTTTGCTAATTACAAATACAAAGAGTTAAAAATCTGATTATGGAAATTTCTATGAGAACTAAAATGAGGTTGATCTATACATGGTAATTGGTAATTGTTAATCCCAAATAAAAACACAAAAGGGTAGACAGAAAAGGAAAAACACAGAGACCTCTCCGTCGTGTTTTCTCTCCCTCTCTTGAACTTAGGGGTGTCAAAATGGGTAACCCGACCCGACCCGACCCAAACCCATATGGGTTCGAGTGTTTAATGGACGGGTTTGACCCGACCCATATATTTATATGGGTTGAATTTACATACCCAAACCCATTATTGTATAAATCCATTGGCTTAATGGGTTATATGGGTACCCATATATATGTATAATAAAATATAATGTATAAATAATAAAAATCCAAAAAAATAATATAAAATTGTAAACCAACAAAAGTTTTTAAATAATAAATTAAAAAAATCTAGATATTAAAGCATCCTAAAATCTTAAAACCACAAATCCAAAGAACCATAAAACCAAATAAAAAAAGAAAAAATAGTCTTAATTTAAAGAACATTTGAATCTTCTTTAGATGCATCCGATTCTCCCGCATCGAATTCTTCGGCCTCATTCTTCATCTTCGGCTTCATTGTCTACAAACGAGTTGGAAAAAATATTAGAACCTTGGCTATAATAATAACAATAACAAAATATTGATATAGATGATAATATACCTTTTTCATCATCCGCATAACCAAATAACCAAGATCTAGTACTTCTATTTATAATAATAATACATGAAGAGAAAAGGAAAACCCTAGTCTTGAGTTTATATATTTTACATAATTAGCTGCAAGGAAAAAAGATATTATACATATATTTTACTTTTTACTTTTATTTTTAGGTAAAATGTAAACTTTAATAGTTATTTTAGATATTTTACATATATAGTTGTAAAGAAAAGAAGATATTTTACATATATTTATATAATTTTTACATAATATATTAATATAGATATATATATAAATTTTACTTTTTAGTTTTGGTTATGAAACCCATGGGTAACCCATGACCCTAATGGGTTTTACCCATTAAACCCATAACCCTAATAGGGTAACCCACTAAAACCCATTTATATATATGGGTAAAAAAATTATACCCAAACCCACTAAAATCATGGGCGGGTTCGGGTAACCCATGGGTATTAACCCATTTTGACACCCCTACTTGAACTTTCCGGTAAGCTTCGTCGATTTTCTTGTTGGACTAGTGATCGTATAAGTAGATAGTTTTGATTAACCTAGATATCTCCATTCTTGTAGAAACTTCACCTTGCTCAGTCGGGTTCTAATTGTTACTTCGAATTGAGTTGATTGCACTGCCGTATAAACCCTAATTTCGTGGTCCTTGGGGACTCTCACAGTTTCCGAACCCGTATTCTTGATTTTCTGAATTGCTTGAGTTCTCTCTTGTTGCTGATTTGTTTTGAAAGATGGATTTGGGAGGTCATTCTTCTCATCGATGGATCTGGGTTTTAAAATTGAGCTCGTAGTTTCTATGATTTGGAGCAAATATCATCTCCGTTAGTTACTTTTATACGCTCGGTGGCATTAGTGTGTTTAAGTTTTTCACAGCTAATCTCTGTTTTACTTATACGGTGATTGATCTGTTTTAAGTTTATTCTCTGTATCAATGCAGATTTTGTATCAAACACAAGCCTAATACTTGTTCGTTGACTGGTAATGTAAGTATTTGGGTGGTTAAGTCCATGGAAAAATCAGGCCCTGTGCAGAAAGCCGTTGTGCTCCAGCCATTTGTCAAGTAACTCTCTATACCACACAACTTTTTTTCTTTCTATTCAATCACAGACATAGCGAGACTTTTTGTCGAGAATCTTCATATATATGTTCAAATAGTGCCCTTATCAATTGTTTTTGCATTTTCTATGTTGCTTTTACTTTAATTTTTAGGCTGGTCAGGCTTGTCGCGAGGGCTTTCTATGATGATTATACTACGAAAAGCGATAATCAGCAGAAATCTGCAAGAAGTGACAACAGAGGGATTGCCGCTGTGGTGCTAGACGCCCTGGCGAGGTTTGTGTACATCTTTTCAATTTTTTAACCACAAGAGTCTCTTAGGTGAATATTGATAATATTTAAACTTGTCACAATAGTTTCCAGAAAACTTTTTGTAACTACTGCATTATGAGCTTTGTTGAGTAACTGGGGTTTAAGGACAATTTGAAACTTGATTATGGGCTGTTTAGGGTTGATATTTCTTAGATTGACTATTTAAACCTGCTGTGTTTTCACTGACTTTTATTTCTGTTATCTTTTGTTCTATGTCTGCTAGGCGGCAATGGGTTAGAGAAGAAGATTTGGCAAAAGATTTGCAGTTGCATGCCAAGCAACTTCGAAAAATAATAAGACTCTTTGAAGAAGAAAAGTTGATTATGCGTGACCACCGGAAAGAGGTCTGTGCAGAAACTTTGCTCTTTCAGATTGTTATATAGCAGTTATTGCGCAATATGCCTCTTTGTAAGCTTTCAACTCAACGACTCTTTTAGTCTTATGATATATAGCATATTGTCATAAATATATCTAGAGTATAACAATGATTGAAGAACATGAGTGTGAGGGAATGATAGATCGGGTACTCCAGGTTTTGCGTTCTTTGGTTGATGCTCATTCATTCCTCTAAGTTTATTTTTTTTTTCCTTTGTGAAACTTGCGGTTGTATTTTTTCACCACCTGTTCTACATTTTTTGGTTCAAATGTTTGCTTATCTCTAATTCTTTACCACTTCTTTACTTTGTTGCTTTATTGATTCTCAAATCTTTTCAATAGACTGCAAAGGGGGCAAAGATGTATAGTGCTGCAGTGGCTGCTACAACTGATGGCCGAGCAGAGGACAAAGTTAAGCTTCACACCCACTCGTATTGTTGTCTCGATTATGCACAGGCATGCCTCATGTCCCTAAATTATTTTGTTCAGTTTGCTGTTTTGCTTTTTTTTTTTATTTATTTTTTATTTATTTTTTTTATTTTATATATATATATATCATACTCTAGATATATTTATGACAATATGATATATATACTCTAGATATATTTATGACATATATATATATGTCATATACTCTAGATATATTTATGACAATATGATATATATATATATATATATATCATACTACCCTATACTTTGTTAAGTTGCACTTCTTCTTTATTACAGATATGTGATGTTGTTCGTTTTAGACTGCATCGGATGAAAAAAAGGCTCAAAGATGAGCTAGAAGATAAGAATACTGTTCAGGAGTATGGCTGTCCTAACTGCCAAAGAAAGTAAAGTCCATTACTCTTTATGTTCTTATAAAATCTTTACGTTTAGAAGTTGTATTATGTTCACTAAAGTTGAATAGATTTTCATTTCTGATTTAGATATAATGCGCTGGATGCTCTGAGATTAATTTCTATGGAAGACGATTCTTTTCATTGTGAAAATTGCAATAGTGAACTTGTTGTGGAATGTAACAAGCTAACTTCCGAAGAAGTTGTTGATGGAGATGATAATGCCAGGAGACGGCGGCGGGAAAAACTAAAAAATATGCTTCAGAAGTTGGAGGTATGTGTATACTGTTTTAGTGCCTCAATATTCTAGAAATTTTGATAAAGCCTCTGTGCATCGTTCGATATTTCCAAGATGATACCAGAATAATTTATGATCTGATTTAGTATTCCTGGAGATCGGATATTAAATGACCAATGTTTGAGATTGCAAATAAGAGTCTGTAGCTTTCATGGTTACTTTTGATAAGGAAATGTTATTTTTTTCTTTTTGCAACAGTCTCATGGCTTATATTCTCTATTGGGAATTGAGTATTGTTTCCCACTGAAATCCTCTTTTAACGTGTAACTTTTACTTTAGCCATGCTGATATAGTAGCTCATTCTCGACATCATCTCATACTTACTTTGAAGTTGACAGTTGCTTGATTCTGTTTTCTTGTATTCTGGCTGTAGTTATATAGTTTGTGCGTTGAGACAATTTGAGTATAAAATGCAGGTTCAAATGAAACCTCTGATGGATCAGTTAAATAGAGTAAAAGACCTACCAATTCCTGAATTTGGATCTTTTCTGGCATGGGAGGCTCGTGCAGCTATGGCTGCTCGCGCGAATGGTGATCTTAACCCTAATGATCCTTTGAGGTCACAGGGTGGGTATGGTTCAACACCAATGCCATTTCTCGGAGAGACAAAGGTGATCACTAGTTACACTTTTCAATGTATATAGGAGTTCAATGTATATGGAAGTTCAATGGTATTGTAATGAAAGTCCATTTGTTTCTCCAGTCAGTTCATGTTAAAGCTTTTTTCATTACGCATATACATCTGCAATAATTCTCTGCACTTTTCCTCTTTCATTGTGGTTAGTTGATTTCTTAAATCTTTCGTGGTTAGGTTGAGGTTAACCTTGGCGATGGAAACGAAGATGTTAAATCTAAAGGTGGAGATTCCAGTCTGAAAGTCTTGCCTCCATGGATGATCAAGGAAGGAATGAATCTGACCGAGGAACAAAGAGGAGAGATGAGACAGGAAGCAAAGGTTGATGGTGGCTCAAGAGGAGCAGCAAAACTTTCAGATGACAAGAAATCAGCCAGTGGAAATGGAGATGAGAAGGATTTGAAGGTATGCTTTTGGGGACAAATCCTTTGTATCTATTTAGACTCCCAAACAGTAGCATCTTCTGGATATGTTTCAAGAATCTTGATACAGTATTTTAATTTTGCTTCAGGATGAGTATCTCAAAGCTTACTACGCAGAACTTATGAAGCAGCAAGAGCTTGCTGCAAGACGAAATCAACAAGAATCCGCTGGCGAATCAGCTTCTGACATTCAGTTGGGTACTACATCCTCAGGTCGTCAGGTTAGTATGAAGGCCAAACGTGAAGAAGAAGATGAAGACGAAGATGAAGAAGATGTTGAATGGGAAGAAAAGGCTCCTGTTGCAGGTCAGTTTGAGTTTACATACTTCATTTCCATTTCGCTTACTAGTTGATCATATGAAACTTTGCACTAGTTAGTTTTGAACTTATAAGGAACCTTGTTTAGTTTTTCGAGTATACATTAAAATCGCAGAGCTTTAACTAGAAGATACTTTTTAAGACATGCTCATATTTAACAAGTTTAGATCACACAGGTCTGACATGGGTACATGATGCTCAATTTGGTAACTTAACATGTTATTCACTTGCAGCTAATGGAAACTACAAGGTGGACTTGAATGTGGAAGCAGAAGCTTCGGGTGGTGAAGAAGAAGAAGAGGAAGACGACATCGATTGGGAAGAAGGCTGATCATAGAATGAAGTGGTCGATTGTGAATTCTCATCTCATGTACACTATAATGACTTTTAGTATCTCATCAGCTACACCAAATTCCTCATATTGTACTTGTCGAAGCAGACGAAAGGTTAATATATCTGTGAAACAAAATGGTTTTGGACCAGAGTCCAATTTACAAGTGTTGTTGTTTTATAAGTCTGCCAGAGATATTTATGGCGATATTCGACATGCGGTGATAGTTTGTGTATTTTCAAATTTATCTCTCTTTTTTTTTTGTTAATAAATTCTTTAGATAAATCTGTTGAGAAACAGATTCACACACATAACGTTCAATTGTTTCATCCAGAAAAATATTGGAAAAGTCAATTAAATTATTTTTGTAAATAAAATAAACAACAAGCCAATCATAATTTAAGGTACTTTCCTTGCTCGACAAAATTCAATAAGCAATAATATTTGTCCATTGCCCATTGCCCATTGCCCATTGCCCATTGGTTGTTGCATGGACCTCTATAAATCTTAGCCGAGAAAAAAGTCAAGGTCTTGACCAAAATACCCTCGGATACGCTACAAAATTACGATACCACCTAGAGCACGACTTAGTCCTCAAGTCTTAACATAAGAGACGGAGAAAAAATATACTTCTTCCTCCTCTTCCTCCTCTTCCTCCTCTTCCTCCTCACAGCTCTCGCTTCTGATCTCTTACTTGCCTCAAAAATCGAATATTTGCTAAAGGTTTTGTTCTATTCTCTTCGTTTTTCTCTGGTAATTAAAAATTCGAGGAAATATAATTTGATTTTCCTGTGTGTATTTTTTTGATGATTTGTGATCGGTTCTAAAAATTATAGTTTGATCTTTTCATGATCCGTTGATGATTATGACGGCTAGGTTTATCTCTTTTTTTGTTTGTTGATTAGGTTTTGTAATCATGATCCGTCGTTGTACACAATTTTAGAAATTGGGTGATACTGAATTTGTACTTCTTGGATAATTGTTCTTTTGTCTTCTGCACTTGTATGAGTGTATCTCTCTCATCTATTTGCATAAACAATTTTAGGGTTATTTGATGTACGCAAGTAACTAACACGCCCATGAGCTTTAGGGTTTTCACAAGGGGCTTGTAATGTTTTCCTTTTTCTTTGGCTTTATTATAGTTATATGATAAAAATATTTGCAGACAAGTTCTTATATTTCAGTCTTCTTTGCATCAAAAATAACATTTTGCTTGTTTTCTGCAGAGTTTATTAACTTTCACTCATGGGTTTCGGTTCTGTTTATCGATCTCTAACGGAAATCTTTCCTCAGGTAAAAACTGATCTCTTATTAGATTTAATACAACTTTAGCAATGAAATCGTAACACTCAATTACTGGTGTGCCATTGGATATATTAGTTTGATCAAATGGTTTCACTTGACACCATTTTTTTATTTTGGCTGAATCATCTTTTGTTTTGTGTTTTCATATAGAATTCATGTCTTTTCTTGTCTTATTGAAACAACATTATATATATTATGTTCCACTGCAGATTGATGCACGAATTTTGAGGGCTGTTGCAATCGAACACCCCAAGGATGCTGATGAAGCTGCTGCTGTGGTTCTTTCAGAAATCATTCCTTCATTTTCCTCAAATTTGTCTCATAATCTTACTCAATCTTCAAACAAGTCATCTTCAAGTATTTCAGAGCGTGAAGGTACAACTTTATAGCCCATGAAAAATAACCATCTTGTGAGCTGTTTGTTTCTCTGGCTTGTACATTCACAGCTTGAGGTTCCTTATTTTTCTATTTTCAGAGAGCAAATGTTGATAAAATGCTTGTTTAATATGCAGTAGAACGTGGTTTGGAAGATGTTGTTTCTGGGTGCCGCCCTTTTCTTGGAGCTTCTGGTTCAAAGCCCAGCACTTCTTCTTCTTGTTCTTCCTCTTCTTCAGAAACTCTTCCCTTGGTTGTTGACCGTGACCACAATACCCGTGCTCTAAGTACTGATCTGGTCTCAAATATGAACGAGCTAACAAATTTGCAACCAAATGTTGGTCTTGATGTTTGCCATAAAGACCTTGAAAGTGAGGAAGTTCAATCTTTTTTGAAAAAGGCTCGTGGAAAAGAGCACGGAAACTATGATTTCTTTGGTAGGTGTTTTGATGTTACGAGCAATGCAAAACTTGGCTTGCATGTGCCAGAGGATGATATCGCCTCAGTTGTCTCTGCCATTTCCCTAGATAATATTAAATTGACTAGCGATTTTTGGGAAGATCTTTGTTTTGATATGACATGGAATCAAGCAGAAAATGCTGTATCGAAGCTGGTCGATTCAGCTCCTGGGGATACTACGACAACTACACAGCAGGGTTCATGTTTTGAAGTTGACTCTGGGAGTACAAATCGTGTGGACGAGACTTCAAATCATTCATTGGTCTCTGAAAATGGTGATACTGAAATAGGTGATGCTTTTAGCACATCAACCCATGTATGCAGCGTTGATCACCTTGAAGAGATTATTGAGGATGCCAAAAGTAACAAGGTATGACACATAATCTTAACATTCTTTAAGCCTGTAAAAATATTTTTCTTTCGTTTACGTACATTGAGTTGTATCCACTGGTGCTGAGGTCCGAAAAGCTGGACCCAGGGCTACAACTTCTAGTTACATATCTGCATTTTGGTAGATTTGAAGGAACCCATTATTCATGTATTTGTTTTGGTTGTGCAATGATGTAGAAAACCTTGTTTACTGAGATGGAAACGGTTACGAATTTAATGAGAGAAGTTGAACTTCAAGAGAAGGATGCAGAGAAGTCAAAGGAGGAAGCTTCTAGGGGAGGTTTAGATACTCTTCAAAAGGTCGAGGAGCTCAAGAAGATGCTGGAACATGCAAAGGAAGCAAATGACATGGTAACAACATTGTTACCTATAATGGGCCAATACATATTGTTAAAGGTGCTTGATTTTGTAATCAGAGCTAATTTACCTTGATGTTGCAGCATGCTGGAGAAGTATATGGAGAGAAGTCAATTTTGGCCACTGAAGTAAAAGAGCTTGAAAACCGGTTGGTCAACTTATCAGAAGAACGAAACAAATCTCTTGCTATCCTTGATGAGGCATGTTTCCATCTGCTGATTATAAAGATTTGTGTTTTTTTTCCCCTCTTAAAACGAAACTTAGATGACCAGTTGTCTGCCTCTGTTTCACACTGTACAGAGATTTATCTAATTGTGTTTCTTTGTAGATGCGAGGAAGTCTCGAAATAAGACTAGCGGCAGCACTTGAGATGAAAAAGACTGCTGAGCAAGAAAAGAAAAACAAAGAAGATTCTGCACTTAAGGCACTTGCTGAGCAAGAAGCCAACATGGAGAAAGTGGTCCAAGAATCAAAACTTCTACAGCAGGAGGCAGAGGAAAATTCCAAGGTACAATCACTGTTGCAAACACTAGCGATGAGTTTCCTCTAAACTCAAAATTCTTCTCAATCTCATATCTTTTTTTCTTCGTCTTCTCGGCCTGCAGCTTCGAGAGTTTCTTATGGATCGTGGTCAGATTGTTGATTCCTTACAGTAAGTCCAATTCTTGTCCTACTAACCGTACATTGGTCCATTTATTTAGAAAACCCATGAATCATTTAGCAATTTTTACTGCGGATATTCGTAATGATCTGCTATATTAAATGGATTTTTAACCTCTCTTGGTTCTTTGAGCAGAGGAGAAATTTCTGTGATCTGTCAAGATGTGAAGCTGTTGAAAGAGAAATTCGAAAACCGAGTGCCATTAACCAAATCAATCTCCTCAAGCCTCACTAGTTCATGCGGATCATCTATGAGAAGCTTGGGGCTCGAGAATCCTTCTGAGCGATTGAATGGAGTGCCTGAAACCTCAAGCAACAAGAACTTCCCAGAAGCAGCAGCTTCCTTCATGAACAAAGAGAAAGATGATTGTAGAGATCTTCTTGAAGATGGTTGGGACATCTTTGACAAGGAGACCGAACAAGTTGTTTGGTACTGAAGAATAAAGTTATTGTACATATAGGGTTCTTACATGCTGAAGAATAAATGGATTTGTTTCCTACTTTTATAGACCAGAACTTGGATCGGGGATTGCATGTGGTTCTAGCTTTATCTAACTTATGAGCTATATGGATTTTCTCAGTCTTCTGAAACTCAAACCAGATTATGTAGCTATGAATTTTCTCAGTCTATTCGTGGTTGTTTAACAAAGCCAATGTCTTTTTTGAAATAAAGAAAAAAGTTAGTAAAAGTTTATTCTAATCATCATAAGATCTACAAAAGATGATTCTCATAGTTCATCTTATTAGCCTAAACAAAACATCAACAATAACCATAAGGAGATAAAGATCGTAGATAACTGTTTTTATATACATCTACCCTAATCTTCCATTTCCCAAAATATAGATAGAGCTTAGATGTCATCTATAGTTTTGTTTTCTCTTATTACCATGGAGCCGAGACAGCTGTCTGAAACTCAAGCTCCTCATCTCTAATCTCTTGATCAATGGTTTCTGCACATGACTTCATTTCACCAATCCTTTTGTCAGCCGCTTCTTTCTTCTCTTTGGCAACCAATGCTTGTCTCTTCATCTCAAGAATTATGCGTTCAAACTCAGCCAATTCTTCTTCAAACCTCTGCCTTTCGATCGCTTTAGCTTCAATCTCCTTCTCAAGACATTTTCTTTCCTCTGCTTTCTTTGCTCGCTTATCTTGGAAAGACAACAATTTGTTGATCCGTGATTGTGGATCTGCAACGTCGAAACCGTGCTTCTCGAGCTCCGCAAAAGAACTACCAATGATACTTAGTTTGCTCGGGGAATCATCGAGCTGCAGATGTTTAACTTCCTCTAATAAACCATAGAAAGTCACCATCATACCAACAGCTGACCATTCGCGGATATCTTCTTTAGCCTTGAGCAACGGGCTGAAATGAGGAGTTTGTGGTACTGATTTGTACAACTCATCTGTTTCATATGTCTTCCAAAACGGCAACTTCTTTTCAAAAGGAGAAGCAAAACTATTCACCGCACTTGAGCTCTGATACGAGGATAGCTCAGTAGAGAATGGCTGATTATCAACATCATCATTGTTGCAGATAATTTTACCTGTATCACTTATCTCAGCCTCTGAACCATTACATGTCCCATCAGTTTCATTCAGGTCTTCTTCTCTTTTCCTTTTTCTGCTCCCATCTTTGCTATTCTCCTCCTCAGGCAACTTCTGTTGAGTTGAATCATTTCCCAAGCTATTCTGATTCCTCATCGGCTCAAGTGTCTTCTCAGGAGATTTCATTCCTTCAGCGTTTTGTTTCAACGGTGTTACAAATGAAACAGATTCATCTGCTATGGATGTCACTTTCGAGGTTATTACCGGAGGAATATTGTCATTCATCACAGCATCAGACCCCTTCTTTCCAGTGGCAGTAACAGTTTCAGCTGCAGAGAATGTCTCGTCATTTTCCTCAGGATTAAGAGATCTTCTTGTATGTTTTGTAGCCATTGGCCTAGCACCAGAAGAAGTGAACATTGGCTTCTGTTTGATGTCGTTGGAAGGACTTTCGTTTACGGGTTTTTGCTGTGGTCCGTTATGCCAAACCCCATCTTCCCACACCTTAAAAGGCCTAAGATCCGAGTGTTTCAATTCCAAGTCATCCTTTGTAGCCTCTAACCTAACCATGTACTGTTTCTCAGTGAGAACTCCCATCACCACCCCTTGACGCCAACTGGAACCATGAAACAACACCTCTACACAATCAAGCAAGTCATACTCTTCAACCGAAAAAGGAGGCGGTGTAGGCCTAACACAGCGTGAATCAACGGTTATTTTTGGTTTTGCCTCATCAACACTGCATCTCAAGTGTTTATTCCATGCCTTCACTATAAATTTCTTCACACCACTCTCCTCAATCTCCTTAACTATCATTGCAGTAACCCAGGAAACTTCAACTTTATCTATTACACAACTGACTTCAACTAATGTCCCGGGGCTAAACATGGACTTACTCAGTTCCCTAACTTCTGGTCGGACCCATTCCGAACCGGTCCAGTCAAGATGAGCTCGCAAATGCTTTGTGTCGAATTGAATAATGTCTGGTGGAAAATCGAAGTAAACCAAATAGCTCCCGTCCTCCATTTTCTTTATCACAACACCGGTCCACCATCCTTGTTTGTAATCAGCATCAACCACCGTTCCTTCCTCTAAAACGACGCCGTTGTATAGATTTTCCGGCGGGACTGGTCGTATAAACCCCTGTTCGACCGTTAGAGGAGACGCACCTTCTTCGTTGAGCAAGTTCATGTAGCGAACACGAAGCTTTTTGCTTTTCGAATTCGGATTCGTTGGGGTTTCTTCCAGTATTGCTCTGTACCAAGCGTTTCTAAACCCTTCTTCTTGAGAACAGATCTCTACTTCACAATCTTTGAAAATCGTTTGCTCCATTGACAGAAAAACAACCAATGTTTTGGCTCTGAAACAAAACCCTAAAAACAAAAATAGTAAAAACGCGCCCTTTCTTCTTTCTGCTTCTTCCACAGACACACACACACACCTTAAAACGGAACACTCCACTCTTAAACCCTGGAAGTGAAAACAGCTCAGCTCACTTCTGTCTTAAATTTTTGAAACTAAATTTTACTTTTGTCGTACAAATTATTGGGCTTGATGGGCTCGGCCCAGATAAGATCACTCCTCTTTCACTCCCAGACGCACCTTACGCGCGTGTCTATGTTGCAATCGCTAAAGACCGTTTTTGTAGGCGCGTGAGGTGAGTGTGAGAGTTCGTGAAGGAACAAGACAAAACCTTTCAGTTTCATCCAAAGTAAAAATCAAATCATAAACTCATGGACACTCACTCAATTCATCAGATGGGTAGTGTTCGATATCTCTGTTTCAATCATTGTGAAATTCTCCATTTTAAAGCTCAGTTTTTTTGCTTCAATGGCGCTGATGATGCTTATGCGACAGTAAGCTCGACTTTTTTTACGACGTTTGTCTCTTCTTTACACTTTCTTGTGTTCCTTATTTTTTCCTATTATTTCGTAGTATTTCGATTTATCCTGATCCTGAGACGTCTTGTTCTTGTTGATTCTATTTATCGGGATATAGTTTCGCTTGTGAAATTCATTGAGTGATTTGGTTTCTGTTTTCTTTAATTCAATCTTAATAAAAGCTTTGGGGTTTGATCTGTGTTCTTAACAGGGATATTCATCACCTGGATTGCTAAAGTTTTTGGTGCTTGGTCTAAACAATGGCTGCTTGGTCACCATCAGTTGGGATAGGATCTTGTTGTCTTAATAAGGGCATCACTAGAACATGGAAGTTTCCTTCTGCAAGGTTTTTTACTGGTAAGAATAAGATTAAACTTGGATCAGAGACACTGATATTTACAAGAAAACGTTTCATGGGGGATTTGGTTACAAGCGCGTTGCAAAGTTATCAGTTGAGTAAGATATGTGCTTCGAAGACTTCCATCGAGCTGAGAGAGGCATTGCCTACTAGAAGAGCTCAGGTTGATGACCTGAAGAAGGTAACATCATATTCATTCAGGACAAAATCTGGTGCTCTTGTTAAAGTTAAAGTTGAAAAGAAGAGAGAAAAGTACAGCATTATGGTTTATGTCTCATCTTTGGAACTAAGTGGTGATGACAAGAGTAGACTGGTGATGGTTTGGGGTGTCTACAGGTCTGATTCTTCCTGTTTCTTGCCTCTGGATTTTGAAAACTCTTCCCAAGACTCACAAACCCACACAACAGAAACTCCATTTGTGAAAAGCTCCTTGTCTGAGTTAATGCTAGGGCTAGAATTTGATGGGAAAGAATCTCCTTTCTACCTATCATTTCACCTGAAGATAGTGTCAGGAAGAGATCCGGATGGTCAAGAAATGCTGACACACAGGGACACTGACTTCTGTATCCCGGTTGGTTTTACTGCTGGTCATCCATTGCCGTTAGGCCTTTCTTCAGGGCCAGATGATGAATCTTGGAATTTTGCCTTCTTTTCAAGAAACTCAACGAACGTGGTTTTATGCTTGTATGATGATACCACAACCGATAAACCTGCTTTAGAGCTTGATCTCGATCCTTATGTCAACCGAACAGGTGATGTTTGGCATGCTTCAATTGACAATACATGGGATTTTGTGAGGTATGGCTACCGTTGCAAGGAGACAGCTCACTCGGAAGAAGATGTCGATGTAGAAGCTGAGCCAATTGTTTTGGATCCATATGCCACAGTCATTGGTAAATCTGTCTCTCAGAAGTTCCTTGGAAGTTTATTTAAGAACCCTTCCTTTGATTGGGGTGAAGATTTGTCTCCGAATATACCTCTGGAGAAACTTATTGTTTACCGGTTGAATGTGAAGGGTTTTACACAACACAAATCCAGCAAGTTGCCTAGTAACGCAGCAGGGACTTTTTCTGGTGTAGCTGAGAAAGTTAGCCATTTGAAAACCCTTGGAACCAACGCTGTTCTCTTGGAGCCAATATTTTCGTTCTCCGAGCAAAAAGGTCCTTATTTTCCATTTCATTTCTTTTCACCAATGGACACATATGGACCTTCCAATAGCCTTGAATCCGCAGTTAACTCAATGAAAGAGATGGTGAAGAAATTGCACAGTCAGGGAATAGAGGTACTCTTGGAAGTAGTTTTTACACATACCACTGATTCTGGAGCTCTTCATGGAATTGATGACAGTTGCTATTATTACAAGGGAAGGGCCAATGATCTAGATTCTAAAAGTTACTTGAACTGTAACTATCCTGTTGTTCAGCAGTTGATTTTGGAGAGCTTGCGTTATTGGGTTACCGAGTTTCATGTAGATGGATTTTGTTTCATAAATGCCTCGTCTCTCTTGAAAGGCGTTCACGGTGAACAGCTCTCTCGTCCTCCCTTGGTTGAAGCAATAACTTTTGATCCACTTCTTGCGGAAACCAAACTAATTGTTGATTGCTGGAATCCACTTGAAATGATGCCAAAAGAAGTACGGTTCCCGCATTGGAAGCGATGGGCAGAACTCAACACAAGATATTGTCGAAATGTACGAAATTTTCTGAGGGGAAGAGGTGTTCTTAGTGATCTGGCTACAAGAATTTGTGGAAGTGGTGACATATTTACTGATGGAAGAGGTCCGGCTTTCTCCTTCAACTACATTTCAAGAAACTCAGGACTCTCTCTTGTTGACTTAGTCAGTTTCAGTGGCCCTGAGCTAGCTTCAGAGCTAAGTTGGAATTGTGGGGAAGAAGGAGCAACGAATAAATCAGCTGTTCTTCAAAGAAGGCTAAAACAAATCCGAAACTTCTTGTTTATACAGTACATATCACTTGGAGTTCCAGTGCTTAACATGGGAGATGAATGTGGAATCTCGACAAAGGGCTCGCCTTTGTTGGAATCACGGAAACCTTTTGATTGGAACTTGCTAGCTTCAGCTTTCGGTACACAGATCACACAATTCATTTCCTTCATGACTTCAGTAAGAGCAAGAAGAAGTGATGTGTTTCAGAGGAGAAACTTTTTGAAACCTGAAAATATTGTTTGGTATGCAAATGACCAAACAACTCCAAAGTGGGAAGATCCTACTTCTAAGTTTTTGGCATTGGAGATCAAATCAGAGTCAGAGGAAGAGGAAACTGCATCACTGGTTGAGCCAACAGAGCCAAAGAGCAATGATCTGTTCATTGGATTCAATGCAAGTGATCATCCTGAGAGTGTAATTTTACCTTCACTTCCTGATGGAAGCAAATGGAGGCGATTGGTTGACACAGCTCTTCCTTTCCCAGGGTTTTTCTCTGTCGAAGGAGAGACCGTTGTTGTAGAAGAAGAACAGCTGCAGCAACTGGTTGTGTATGAGATGAAGCCGTACAGTTGTACCCTTTTTGAAACCATCAATGCTACTGCTTAGAACCAAAGTTATGATCTTTGTATATGTTATTGTGTTGTCATATTTCCAATAAGAATATTCAATTAAATCAATGACTTCCACAATATCTGATACATAACATCACTTGTGCCTTTTGCTTGTATCCAAAGCTTAATACTGTATCTCCTCAAATCAGTGATCATTATTCGTTCTGATACGAGGTGATGAAACCTGCCTTTTATGGATTCAAAAGAGTACGTTTATTGTATATATGGAAAGAAGATTTTCCTCAAGATTTAAGAGCATAAAGATATAATCTTTATTCATTTTGTGTAGATAGGATGAGATATGGATTGCTTAGGGTTTATAATCTTTAGCAATTACATAACCGATTCTATAAGTAAAACCCAAAAAATTTCTTCAAGTTTCTTTGAAAGCAGCAGGAACGTGATCTGAAAAATGAACGACGGTTGTTGCTCAAAGTGTCAGGTTAAAGCCACGAAGAAGAAGAACTCGAAGAAAATCGAAGGTGAGTTGTTTAACCTATCAGAAGATTTCTTACTTATCTTCACAAATCTTAATGTTTCTGCTTTCTGATGAACAGAGGAGTCTGGTGAAGAGGATGTGAAACAAAAACAGAAAGTTTCAGAGAATGAGAATCCGAAAACAGATTCCAATAAGGAAAAAGGATCACATGAAACTTCAGATCAGAAGGATAAGAAGAAGAAGAGCATCCTCACTTGGCAACGCTCAAGTACAAAGAAAGAGAAGGCTGTTGGTAAAAAAGAAAACTTGTTAAGCGAGAAAAATGATGTTAACCCGCCTTGCTACACCGCTAAATCGATGATGTACCATGGTGGACCCAATCCTTTGAACCGATGGCCCATATCCGCAGCCCCTAGAAGCCATTATCCCCCATTTTCGATGGGAGCGATGTATGGACCATATGGTGGTTGTGGACCTTGTGGTGGTCCAATTTATCCATACCAATCCATGCCTCGAGCCACAATGTTCAATGGTGTTCACATTTCACCATATCCGCCTATGGCTGCAGCATATCCTCCTATGGCTGCAGCTGGTCCTTTCCCCTATTGGCAAACCAGACCGTACATGGATACAAATCCTATGAAGCGTTACACTAGCTATGCAGACAATTACTCCTATTGCTTTATTTGAGTCTATATGTTTTTCCTCTCTTTGCTTCATCTAAGTAAGAAGAAACTAAATTAATGACAAGAGTTAAGTATCATTTTCCTATGCAGACAAGTACTCATATTGCTTTATATAAGTTCCTTCTTACTGAGTCTATATGTTTTTCCTCTGTTTGCTTCATCTAAGGAAGAGGAAACTAAAGTAATGACAAGAATGAAGGAGTTTCTGTGTTTTAAATAAACTTTTCATCGAATGAGGAAAAAAGTTAGATGATCCTTTGGTAAAGATAATGGAAACAAGATTCATGGCCATAACATAGGCTCTACATCAGGAAAACATTCATTATCAAGCCATTACACCAAATGAAAAGTATTTAAGTTTTGGAGATACAACGACTTTTCAGAATCAGCCACCCCTAGCTTCTCTTCTAGCGGCGTCGTGAAGCAAATCAACATCAACTCCGTCTTTAGGTAACTGCACGTACCTTACCACTGATCCTCTGATGAAACAGTTTCTCACTGAAAGCTACACAAGACAACACACAAATATGTAAGCTAAAAACATCATCGGGAAGATTCTAGCGAAATCTGTACAATTTGACAAGATTCTTAAAGTGTAACAAGATAAATAAGTACAGTGCCAAAGAAATACCAAAATAAATGCTAAAAGCATTGAAATTGGTTCTGCAAACATATTGCAAATCTATTGTAATTCTGAGTAAACTTGACAAATTGCAGTACACAAGCAGCAATCTCAATCAAATATGTCAATCAGAACCACTTATCACTTCAAATCATCCCTTTGCGATTGTAAATCTAATCAATATCACCTTAAAGCTTTTCAAGCTTGGAGTAAATGTAAGTGGGGAAAAAAAGAAAGAGTGATGGCTTAAACACATCTGCAAGAGCCAAGCATTAAGCTTTCGAATTCATCAGTTCATAAGTGATATTTTACAATACGAAACAACAAGAAACTAGCCAGTGAGATCAAGTCCAGTGGTTATCTATCTCAAGACAATGTCAAACCAGATAGATAAACCACTAAAGAACAATTCAAGCACACACAACAAAGATAAGATTGCCTAGGTGAACAAAAAAACCATCGGCTGCTCTTATAAACCCTAAATTCCCAAACTTAGAGAAATCGCTTTAAAGAAAGAAAATTTACCATGTGAGGGTATTTGTCCTGGTCAACAACCCTAGTGTTCTCAAGCTTGATATTCAGATACTGATCAACTGAGTGAAGAGTTCCTCTTATGGCTAAATCGTTCTTCAGCTCAACCGTCACTTCTTGTCCAACCAAATCCTTGAAGTAAGAGAAGAACAACTGCACAAGAGCACAAACACAATCAGAACCCATCACGAGAAACCCTAAATAATCATCGGAAACCAAAAACTCGAAATCTCCAAGAACCCTAGAACCATTGGCTAAAAGAAAACACACCCATCAATAATAACGAAGAAAGAAGAAAACTTTTTTAGGTCAAACAAAACAATTGCCAACACTCAAGTTCAGGGAAGACGAAGAAAGTATTCAAATTTACCATTTTTTTTTCTCTGCTGATTTCTTCCTCTGCTCGCAATTCAACAAAGAAGCTGAAAAAGCTTTGCGGGATTTGAGGACTTCTAGAACTTCTCTCTCTTGAGTAGAGTACCCTAATGATCTTTGGGTTAATTCCGAATATAAGAAACAAAAGCTATATTTATGTAATTATTCAAAAGATTGGGTCTGCTCTTGCTAATTCAAGTAATAAGGGCCTCAAATAGTAAATATTTAAAACATCATGTGTGTTTTGGTCACCAGCCAAAACAGAATAAAGAAAAGATTTACACAAATCTAATAATATCTGACGCATATATAGGTGAGATTGCTGACGATAAGCTTTTTCTTATTTGTTTCCATGGTTTTGTGACGAAGAAGAGAACAAAGAAGAAGTCAGGTTTTTCTCAATGGCTTCTCATAGCTATTCAACACTTGGGTTTAGTCTCCTTCAAGAGCTAGGAAGCAACGAAATCATCAAGGTTAGTTTTTTACTTTCTCTGTTTTAAAACACTTGGGTTTAGAATCTCTCGTTGAATTCTTGTCCTGGTTCTATCTGCTTCTTCTTCTCTTGTTTGGTTCTTATGTCTATTATTGATTCAGAAGAGCCGGGCTTATCTGGTGAATCCTGGAGGAAGAAAACATGACATATTACTAGAAAGCTCCTTTAACCTGAAACCACAACTCTTGGAGCTATTGAAACCTTTTTCTTCTTCGAGTAAGTCTAACCACTTTGTGGAGTTTGATTCAACCATGATGAAGCATAGGCTCATGGATGTTCATGGTATGTGACTTTGATCAATTTGCAGTTGAATTCACCAAATTGTAATCCTTTTTTTCTACTGACATGAAATGTGGTTTACAGAAACTGGACCAGACCCTCTGTGTTTAAGCTTGGGGATCACTGAGAGGTATGCAAAAAAACAGAAGGTGTTAGAGTTCCTTTTGTCTAGATCAGAAGAAGAACTCAAAGAAGGAGGATTCGATTTGTCTCTGCTATCTGAATTGATGGGTCTGGCGGCTTTGGGATCAAGTTCTCAGCTACCATTTGCGACCTCTTCTTATTTTTACTTGAATCAAGAATCTGCAAAGCCGCTTTTGGATCTCATGGTGGATGGTAACATTCTGTTCTCAAGTAGCAGAGCTGAATTGAATGATTTGGTCTCTACGGCAACTGAGTTTCATAGGTTAAGGAACTCAACAAGATGGAGAAAGCTCTCACGGCTTGTCCCTCAGTTTCAGCGGTAGTTAATTCTTCACTGCAACTTATATCCATACCTATGTTGCTCATCCTTTTGGGTTTAACATTAAGTTTTTGCTCTCTCTCATTTTACAGATTCGACAGTGAAGCACCAATAGACACTTTGCAGCTATCCGCGGTTAAGCCTGATGCAGTTAGACTTGCTTCTCTTAAGAGGTACTATCTAATATCATCAACTAGTTTTTTGTTCTTTTGATCTTTCCCGTTTCTTAAAGAACATTCCTTTCGATTTATGATAGTGCGGAGAAAACTAGGCTTAAGCCTTCACCAAAGAAACAAAATCCGAAGATAAGAGATAAGGAAAAGGACCTCTACGAAAGAAACCGTCTTCATGCATTTGAGAGCCTTATCTCTCTGATGATAGGCAATGAACAACATAGAAAAACCACAATGCTATCTCTAAAGAAATCACGTGGAGAACTCTTAGAGCTTTTGACTCAGTGTTCAATTGGCTTTGCTGGAACTGGTATGGCTGTGCTCTTCTTTCTGGTTTGTAATGTTGCTTCCAGGCAGGTACCCTTTTGCGCAAACAAATTCTTCGAAGGTGCACTGAGTTTGAGTTTGGTATTGCTCTCGTGGTCGATGAGTAGACTCAGGGAAGCCCTTGTTAATTTCAATAGGAAAACAATCAACGAAGAAGAAATCTCAAATAAAGTGGAAAGAAGAATCAAGGAAGTTTACTTCAGAGCTGCCACAGTTATTGCCATGGTTGCACTTAGGTTTGGTTGAATTGTTGAAATGCTGATGATTTGGAGTCAAGTTTCTAACTCCATTGATGGCTTGCTTAAAGGTTAATTTGTGAATGTTAGGTTGTTGATAAAGGGATTTTGTAGAGTTTTAAACTAACGCAAACCAAAGAAGTTGCAAAGCCAAAAAGATTTGGAGAAGCTTTTCTCTTAAAACACAAATCTCTCGGTTATTTGATATAACTTTCAAAAGTAGTAGAAATCTCATGAGAGATGAATCTTTAGATACTAGAGAACAAACTGAGAACAATTGTGTTTTTTTTGTTTGAAGAACTTTTGAATCTGCTATAGCGACTTAGCTCATCACTTTTGATACTACACCAGCTCCAACTGTTCTACCTCCTTCCCTTAGAGCAAATCTTTGACCTGTTAAAATCGCAAAATAGAAACAACTTGAATCACTCAAGAAACTTGAAGAAACTCGAACTTGGTGGGTTAATAAAGATATCGAAAGCCAGTGAATCTAACCGGTCTCAAGTGGGACAGGGAGGATTAGCTCGAAAACTGCAGTGACATTGTCACCGGGCATAACCATCTTCACATTTTCAGGTAATTCTACTTTTCCAGTGACATCAGCGGTCCTCAGATAAAACTGAGGCCTGTAGTTGGAGAAAAAAGCGGTATGACGTCCACCTTCATCCTTCGTGAGCACGTAAATCTCCGCTTCAAACTTCTTGGCAGTCTTGCAAGAACCAGGCTTAGCAATTACCTAAACAGCACAAAGTTACATTCAGTAAAGCTAGTTTTGCAATATTGGTCTTATCACTCTTCTACAACACAAAGATCTTGAGCTTACCATTCCACGCTGGATGTCTTCTCTCTTTAGCCCACGCAACAAAAGTCCTACATTATCACCAGCCTAACATATTTGAAAATTATATCAATCTCACATGCCTATAGAGTTTCTGTGAAAAAGATCTATCCAGATTGCCTTTACCTGTCCATTATCCAAAATTTTCTTGAACATCTCAACACCAGTTACCGTGGATTTCAGTGGAAGTCCCTGGAAATTATATCTTGCAATGAGACTTAAGACAATTTTCAAGAACAATGCTTAATTGTAATAGCGGCAGTACTAACTCACCGTACTTAACCCTAATATCTCAACTTCTTCACCTACTTTAATGGTTCCCTGTTCAATACGGCCGGTTGCAACAGTTCCACGACCCTTCATAGAAAAAGAAATCGGTTATAATTTTTCAAAAAACATTTGAGTAATGAAATTTAAAAAAAAAACACAAGGATGTATATTGCTATACCTGAATCGAGAAAACATCTTCAATTGGCATGAGGAAAGGTTTATCGAGCACGCGAACTGGGTCAGGTATATATTCATCTACAGCTTCCATTAGCTTCAATATGGCTTTCCGTCCAATTTCTTCGTTTGTACCCTGCAATGCAGACAGAGCAGATCCTCGAATGATGGGAATATCATCCCCAGGAAACTTGTAGAAGCTGAGAAGTTCTGGTAAACAAAACAGTTGATGTAAGAAAGCTTGTACTTCATAAGGAATAATTCTGAATTTGTAATTCCAAGACATAAGAATTTTATACAAACCACGCAGTTCCATCTCTACAAGCTCCAACAACTCTGGGTCATCAACAGCATCAACTTTATTCAGGAAGCATACAAGCGATGGAACGCCGACCTATGGGACATGAAAATCGTGGATTGTAGCCAATAGTTTTAAGTCATTCAAGTATCTTAAATTGTTTAATCAGATTGTAACAGAGCAAACCTGACGTGCAAGCAGAATATGCTCCTTAGTTTGAGGCATTGGTCCATCTGGTGCGGAAACCACAAGAATTCCACCATCCATTTGTGCAGCTCCAGTAATCATATTCTGAAAATTAGCAACTGAAGGTATGAGATTCGAGTTTTTAAATCGATTAATGTATGGCAAGATCATGATTAGATAATATCTTACTTTAACATAATCAGCGTGTCCAGGACAATCCACATGAGCATAGTGACGCTTCGCCGTCTCGTACTCCACATGAGCCTACAGAAGCAAGTAGTGTCCAGAGTAAAAACCACTTAAGTTTTAATCAACAAAGGAAAGATAAGAGAGCCAGATAACTGCAGACCGTTGCAATAGTAATTCCTCTCTTTTTCTCTTCAGGAGCTTTATCAATTTCATCAAACGCAACAGCCTTAGCTTTACCTTCTTCAGCCAACACCTGTAAACAAATCGAAACACTGTTTTTGAATTCTATGGCTCGTCATGTGTTTTGCAGTAATTACAATTCAAGATCCCACCTTTGTGATCGCAGCAGTTAAAGTGGTCTTCCCATGATCAACGTGTCCAATTGTTCCAACATTTACATGAGGTTTTCTGCAAAAATAAACAGAATTTGAAGTGATAAGCAAATTAGGAAACCATTTTTTCTCTGATCACTCTTTCACCACAGAAGCAGAGTAGTACTAAGTTACTAACTCAAATCAATTCCAAGCAAACTAAGATTTCAAATAACCCAGAAGAAGCGAGAGATCAGAAGAGTGTATAAACTCACGTTCGGGTGAAAGTAGCCATCGATCTCCACCACGAGGTCGCATAATTTGAAGAACAACGATCATCACCTCCGAAGAAATGTGAGATCGAGGGGATGGAACCTCCGCATCGTAGATAGATCTGAGAAGAAAATGGAACAAGGCGTTTCGAGGTAGAGTTTCGAAGAGCAACGGAAGCCATTTGGGTCGGAGCCACACAAAGAGAAAGATGGAAACTTTTTGCTTCTCGCCTTGAAATGGTGATTGGGGTTTAAGAGAGGGTTAATTACTCCACCCGAGGGTTTCTCTTCAATCCATCCGGATCCTTTTTTATCCGACCTGTAAGCCCATTAGACCACTAATGGGCCTCAGTTATCACCAAAATATATATTCTGGTTCTTCACAATGGACAGAAATTGCGTTCAATTTTGAAACAATCAAAGATCCGAATTCGCAGGGTCAGTTCAGTTGATTGAAATACTCAAAAGAATTAGAGAGAACATCCATGTATCGAGCAACTTATTAGATTCTGTCTTGGCAGATATCATTGATCACTTTCAATAGATTTGGAACTATATTGACCTAATTTTGATATCAAAATAAAATGTAGAAACATATTTTCAAATCAATGTAAAATAGAAACGTTGTAGAGAAAAACAACTGAAGAATGGAGAAAACTTATAGAAACAAGTAAAAGGAGAGATATAAAAAAGAGCACACCACTTTAAACACTAACATTAAGCTTTGGATGATGATTCTTCTTCTTCTTCATCTTCAATGTCCCAACTTAAATCTTCATCGTCTTCTGCAGCACTCAGACGCTTACGCAGCTCAGCTCTGTTTGGACTACCACCAGACCGACTCGTTTCCTTACCATCGATGCTACTCATATCCTCAATCTCATCCCATCCCAAATCCTCTTCAGATGGTTGTTGAGTTGATGAAGCAGCCACATCTGGTTTAGTTGATTCTTGGGATGGAGCAGCTTCGTCAGATTTGGGTTTAACCGAATCTTGGATTGGAGCCTCATCAGACGCAGGAGGAGCAGCATCAACAACTGGTTTTGCTTCTGGAACTTCCTCATCATCAGATTCCTTCTTTCCCTCAGAATCTGTATCTGTCTTCAAACCAACATTGCTCACTTCAGTCACTGAATCTGCACTTTTCACTTCCTCTTGTGTGCTCACTTTAGCCACTGAATCTGCACTTGTCACTTCATCATCTTTCACAGTTTCACTCACATCTCCACTACCCATACCATCATTCCCTTCAAGTTTCAATCTTGAAACTTCTTTGGTAGCTTCAACAACTTTCTCGCTGCTCTCCTCTTCATCATCAATATCCCAGCTCAATTCTTCTTCATCATCCAGAGAGATTGCTCGTTTCACAAGATTAGCCCTTAAATCCTCAGCTTGCTTGAGCTTATGAACCTTGTAGAAATACCTAAACCAGAAAGTCTCATGATCAACCATACTCGGAACAACCCTTTTATACACTCCTTTCATATCTCCATTCTCCTCAAAAAATTTCTCCATCTCCTCAGCTTTATCATCCAGAGAAAACCCAGATTCCCACTTTTTGTAATCATCAGAATCCTCAGACTCTTCACAGTAAGTGTTTAGATCGCCTTGAACAACACGAATCTGAGCATCGAAACGACTATAGGGTTTCGAACTGAAGCTATCACGACGACCAAAACTCTGACTACTATTGTTATCTGAAGAATCAGATTCATTACCAGCGGCTAAAATCGCTTCCTTACCTTGAGCAATGATCTCAGCCGTACCTTTTAGCACCGTGTTCCCAAGCTCATCAATCGCATGTCCCACAGTACCAAGCGATCCCTGAGCCACTTCGATCTCCTTCTTCAAACCTGTACCAAATTCTTCGAGATCTCGTCGGTAGGTTTCAATCACGGATTCGGATCTGGTGGCTATAGTTTTCATCAGACCACCGAAGCTCCATCCACCGTCGTCGTTAGGTTCAGATTGCTCTGGATGTTCTTTCTCTTCGCTGTGTTTCGGTGAATCGGATTCGGATTCGGTTCCTGAAGGATCTAGGTCGTCCGAGAAGACGGATTTGAAGAAATTCATAGCGTAAAGCTCAGATCTTACCAATTGATACTCTCAGATAATTTGTTTGATCCGTGGAAGAATGAATTTGAAGAGTGAAGGATTCGAATTAGCGTCAGAAATAGGAAGATCACAAAAGACTTGAAGCTTGTCGCTGGAGAGACGTCTAATTTCTTTTTCTTTTTTTAATGAAGATAAATATTTTATTTGGCGTCAATTAGATAAATGGGCCACAAGTTTTATAAATGGGCCATAAGTTGGATCTGTCAGTCCAACAAATAACCCAAAACCCTAGAAATTAATTCGTTCAAGGGAACCAACGTCGAGGTTTTTGCTCTTCTTCTCTCCCAAACTCCGATTTTGCATCGCCATTGTTGTGTTACTGGAGCTAAATTGAGAGAAAGAGAGAGAGAGTGTGTGATGGTGATGAGAAAGCTGCAGTTACCGTTGAGCCAGACGCAGAAGGTTAGATTTGAGAGAGCAATCGAGCGGCTTCAATCACTGTCGTCGACGGCGAACTCTGATGCTTCTGTTATCGTCACCGACTCTATTCCTGTCAACCATGACGATGCCTTCCTCAAGTAATTTCATCTCATTCTCATTTCTGGATTTAAATTTTTGTCAAACTGCTTTTTCACGATTGGTTTTTTGATTGAAGGGGACACGGAACTTCCGAGGTCGATGGTGAGTTACTGGCAACGGTCTGTGGAGTAGTGGAGCGTGTTGATAAGCTTGTCTATGTACGCACCTTGCGAGCCAGGTCTGTGATTGATCTTCGAATTTGTTTAGTTTCCCCAGGAAATGTGAATGATTTTGACTCTCTACTCTGAGATTTAAGTAGAACTGATGGTTTTGACGATCTACGTTTTAGGTACAAGCCTGAGGTTGGTGATATTGTTGTAGGCCGTGTCATTGAGGTAGATTTTTGAATTGGTGTTTTGGATTTTGATATTGGATTGAGAGATTAACATAAGGGTTTCAATCACATTGGACATTTGCTTAATTGATCTTTTACTTATTCAGGTTGCTCAAAAACGTTGGAGAGTGGAGCTCAACTTTACTCAGGATGGAGTACTGATGCTTTCTTCCATGAACATGCCTGATGGTATTCAGGTACAGTTTGATTCTTGGTATTTTGCCATTTGGATGATTTCTGGCTTACCTTGTTTGGCTTCCACATTGTATGTTGGCTTCAATGATATAGAAGTTTCTTGTTGTTGGCAGAGGCGAAGAACGTCTGTGGATGAACTCAATATGCGGAATATCTTTGTAGAGCACGATGTCGTATGTGTAAGTCCTGTGATTAATAATGTTCCAATCTTTACATATCTTCTTCATCTTTGAACACATAAGTCAAACTGACCAAAAAGGTTCCCTCTTTGATTTGTTCAAACTCTTAGGCTGAAGTACGCAACTTTCAGCATGATGGTAGCTTGCAGTTACAAGCCAGAAGCCAGAAGTATGGCAAGGTTGGTTTTGATCTGGTCACATGCTCATGTAGTTTATACCTTTTGCTAGTCTCTTCCTCTGAACATTGATTAGTTCATGAATCGCTACAGCTTGAGAAGGGACAGCTTCTGAAGGTCGATCCTTACTTGGTTAAGAGAAGCAAACATCACTTTCATTACGTAGAAAATCTTGGGATTGATTTGATTATTGGCTGCAATGGTTTCATATGGGTTGGAGAACATGTCGAAGTGAGAGATCCTATGGCGATAGATGATCAGAAAGATGAGGAGATGATCTCATCCTCCTCCACAGTAAAAGAGCAAAGCCATATTCCAGTCGAGACTCGACAAACCGTATGCAGAGTCGGGAATGCGATACGCGTGTTGTCTAATCTAGGCTTCACCGTGACTCTAGAAGTAATCATAGAGACTGTTAACCTCAGTAACTCAAAGAATATTGACATACACGACATGCTTGGATCAGAGTTTCACGTTGTGGTCGCAGAGAATGAAGCTGAAAGAAGACGCACGAAGAGGAAAAAGTGAAACCATCCCGTTTTTGTCACCGATTCAACAGAGACTTGTAACGTGTATTAGATCATGTGGGCTTGTTTCTCGAATTTGAGTACTTAAATACATTAGATTATGATTAATCAAGTTATGTCCTGTGGAGACAGCTTTCTTCTTTCATTCATCAATCAATCTGTATCGATTTTTGTAGCTAAAGTTCGTTTTGACAAGGATCTAATCTGCAGATGCAGAAACAAAATAACCAAAAGATTCGCTGCCCTTTTTGGGTCGGAGACGAATATTTGTGAATTGACTAAAGTACCCTCATGAGAATCCAAGTAATACAGCAATTACCAAACCTCTTCTTCTTTATTCACGAAACAGTGTTTTACGGCCAATTTCTCCGGCTCTCTTCTTCCCTTTCAGTCTCTCTCGCTCTCTCCACACTCTCAAAACTTAATTCGTCTTCGATCTCCCACTCTCTATTTCTCGCTACCGATCTTATTTCCCGCTGTTTTTTTCCGGCGCCGTTCTTCTTAAGCCCTTATCGTCTTCGTTGAAGGTCAGTTTACGGCCTTTTTTAATCCATTTTGGTAAACTCGTGATTATTTTTGGGTTGAATGATCGTGCGATTATTTGGATTTATTTTATTTCGATTCGGTGACGGTTCTGAATTGCATGACGATTAAGCACTCAATCAGGATGTAGTACGCTTTAGATTTGAGGAATCTCTATAAGTTTACTCGCAAAAAAAAATGTTTTTTTTGGCGTGTTTCTGGGATTGCATTACTTGGGCGATTGAATCACGTTTAACTAGGAGATGAAATCATCTTTGTTACTTTAATAGATTTTGCATATGAACAATTTCGTATCTATGTTATTATACGTTTTTTTTTCTGTGTGTTTAACTTAAATGTTTATGTGTAATGGGTGAAAAAGGTGATGAGTATGGTTCAGAAGCAAGAAGAAATGAATAGTTGTGGTGTCAATGTTGACAAAGTAGAAGCCTTTACAGTGTCACCACAGGAAAAAGGAAGGAAAAACAAGAGAAAGTTAGCTGATCCTTCTCAACCAAACGCTGCTTCCCTCACTGAATTCCCTCCATATGAGTTACCCTCGTTGAAACCTCAGAACCATTTGAGCGGAAATGGGTTGGTTGGGGAAGTTTCTAATCAGCTGCAACTTGAAGAGTCTGAATCTGTCGAATGGGATGACCCATTTGCCTGTCAACTTGAAGAATTGTTGTCATCAAATTTGCTCACGCTCTTCCTTAATGCAATGAAGGAGCTTATTGACCTTGGCTACACCGATGACGAAGTTCTGAAAGCTATTTCAGGCAGTAGGCTCTACTGTGGAGGCAATAATCTTATGTCAAACATTGTCAATAACACCTTGAGTGTTCTCAAGGTTGGAAACGAAGGTGCTGGTTCAAGAGACTATGTGTTTGAGGATTTACAACAGCTTGTTTCGTATACGTTGGTAGAAATGGTAAGTCTTGTTAAGGAGGTTAGGCCGTCCCTATCAACAGTTGAAGCTATGTGGAGGCTTTTGATGTGCGACTTGAATGTCTTGCAAGCCTTTGAAGTTGAAGGCGATGGATTGGTGAGTTCGAGTAAATCATCTGATTCCGAATCTCTTGGTGCTGAATCTAATCCTCCAAACTCTAGTGACCCAGATAACCCAAAGCCTCCACAGTCCAATCCTCAAAGCAATCGGAATGAGCCACTCAAGTTTGGAAACTTCCCAAATACACCCAACTCCAAAAAAACTCAGTCTAGTGAAACAACACCAGGAAAAGAAGTATGCTCAGGTAGCACTGTTTCTTGTCAAGGCATGAGAAGTACATCGTTTACTCTAGTCTCTGATGAAAAATTGGTATCTTGTCGAAAAGGCCGTACTAAAAAAGAGATAGCTATGCTTCGGCAAAAATCATGTGTGGAAAAAATTAGGACTTACAGCAAAGGCAGTGGATATAAGGCGGCAAAGTTTGCATCAGTTGGCAGCTTCCTTTTAGAGAAAAGAGTCAAATCATCTTCTGAATTTGTGGCAAGAAATTCTTCATCGAAGATAACAGCAGAGATTGGAGTGAAAGTTTCATTAGCTGAGGATAGCGGCTGTTTTGTAAGAAAGAACAGTAAGTTGGATTCACCTGTGGTAATGGTAGATGCAAAGGGCTATATAACTGCCTTACCTGCTAGGTCGGTAAAATCTGCTTCAAAAAAAAAGTCTGGTTCTGAGTCTGTAACTCTGATACCATCAGCTTCAGAAAAGAAGTCTGATTCTTCGGTACCATCAGCTTCAGAAAAGAAGTCTGATTCTTCAGTACCATCAGCTTCAGAAAAGAAGTCTGGTTCTAAGTCTGAAGAAAAGGCATCTGTGTCTGCAAAGCTAGCACCAGATTACTATGCTGGGATCCCATATGATGCAGCTCTGGGTATATATGTTCCCCGTGATAAGAAAGATGAATTGATTCTAAAGCTAGTTCCCCGAGTGAATGATCTGCAGAATGAAATGCAGGTCTGGACTGACTGGGCTAATCAGAAAGTAAAAGAAGCAACTGGTAGACTACTGAAGGACCAACCAGAGCTTAAGGCTACTAAGGAAAGAGCGAGAAGAGGCAGAACAGTATAAAAAAGAGAAGCAGTTATTGGAAGAAAACACTAGGAAAAGGCTGTCTGAGATGGATTTTGCGTTGAAGAATGCGACCAGCCAGTTGGAAAAAGCTCACAATACTGCTCGCAGGCTCGAGCTGGAACAATCTTTACTGAAGAAAGAGATGGAAGCTGCTAAGATAAAAGCTGTTGAGTCTGCTGAGAGCTGTAGAGAAGCAAAAGAGAGAGGGCAAAGATCATTGAAGGATACTCACTCGTGGGAAGGGCAAAAAATTCTGTTGCAGGAAGAGCTCAAGGGTCAAAGGGACAAGGTGGCAGTGCTACAGAAAGAAGTTACCTAAAGCAAAAAATCGCCAGAATCAAATTGAGGTTAGCCACTTTTGTAGACATATGTTAGGTCTTCTTGTCTTATGATGTGTATCGTTAGCTACCTGCACTTCACCATATGTCTCATCTGCTAACGTCCCTTCCTTTCATATTCGTATTTCTGGTAACGATTTCATTCTTTTGGCTACATATATATCGCCTTGTACAGTGCTATATCTAAGGAATGCTAGAAATTAAAGGAAAAAAAAATGTCAGTATCAAGTGTAGTTTAGTCTACTGCATCCTTCTGGTTTAAAGTAGCTTTAGTAATGAAGTGTAGTATCAAGAGTTTTGTTGATTGCAATTGATGTTTCTTATCTATCTAGGTTTGATCGATGTTGTAAGTTTGAGAAAGGGTTGTTTTTAGTTACAGGAGTTGATGAAGATATCTAACGAAAATTCCTCTGCAGGCTGCTTTGAAGCAAGAAAGAACAGCCAAAGGGAAACTCAGTGCTCAGGCATCATTGATAAAGAAAGAAACAAAGGAACTTGAAGCACTTGGAAAAGTGGAAGAAGAGCGGATCAAAGGGAAAGCAGAAACCGACGTGAAATATTACAAAGATAACATCAAGAGACTTGAGAGAGAGATCTCAGAGCTGAAACTTAAATCAGACTACTCGAGAATTGTGGCATTGAAGAAAGGGAGCAGTGCAGTCAAAGGCCACAAAAAGAGAGAATCTTGGTATGACCAAAGTGAAAAGAGAAAGAGAATGTGTGATGTGCTTGTCTGAAGAGATGAGTGTGATATTCTTGCCTTGTGCTCACCAAGTTCTTTGCATTAAATGCAACCAGCTTCACGAGAAAGAAGGAATGATGGATTGTCCGTCTTGTCGTGGGACAATCCAGAGGAGGATTCAAGCTCGTTTCGCTCGCGCTGGGTGAAAGCTTTCTTACCAGTTTAAACTTGTAAAAACGGTCTCTCTTCTCTCTGTGAAGAAGACAGCTTTTGGTTAAATAACCCATCTTGGCTTTTTGAATGATTTTAACTACCAAGCCAATTATAGTACACGTGGCTTACCTTATGGTACTTAATTATTTCCCTCCGTACTTTCTTTATTACCGTTCTCGCATAATCCTTTCTTCTTTTTTGTCCGAGGAATATTCCATAATACCATCGAAATACAAACAAAATAGGGAAAAGAATTTACATGTACACAAATCAAATTAATGTACTCATTACACCATGAACTGTATTTTTTAAAATTTGTAAATGAAAGAATGAAGATTCGATAATATGGGGCGCAAAGCAAAGATTTATAAATTATGAAGGGCATCAGTGCAATGTTAAAAAAAATACAGGTAGCTTCACACTTATGAAAGTTTCGCGTATGAAAAAGTCAAACAGACATTAACGTTGACCAAACAAAAAAAGAAAGAAGAAGACATTAACGAAGACTTGGTCGCAGAGGACTTTCTGGATTTATCGTTTGTTGTTGTTGTTGTTGTTGTTAATATTTACCTCTTCCGATTTGAAGCAAATTAGGGTTTATTTCCAGCCAAAATCCCCTTTTTTCATGCTCAATGATCAATTTCCCCCCATTTGAAAGTTCTCTCTCTCTCATCTCCAATTTTGAATTTTCTCCCGATTTGTGTGGCTTTCCCCATTGCTGATTTTTCAAGGTTTTCTTCTCCATTCTTCGTATTTCTGGGATCGTTCTTCCCTCTACTCGCCATCGTCAATTTCCACTGTGTGAATCCCTTGGAGGGAGTAGTTCATCGTCGTCGATATGAAGCTTCAGGTCCGAGTCGTGGAAGCGAGGAATCTACCGGCTATGGATCTCAATGGGTTTAGCGACCCTTACGTCAGATTGCAGCTGGGGAAACAGAGGTCACGGACCAAAGTAGTGAAGAAGAACTTGAACCCCAAATGGGCTGAAGATTTCAGTTTTGGCGTCGACGATTTGAATGACGAACTCGTCGTCTCTGTTCTTGATGAGGATAAATACTTCAACGATGACTTCGTTGGTCAGGTTAGAGTTTCTGTTTCCCTTGTTTTCGATGCAGAGAATCAATCTCTTGGCACTGTTTGGTATCCTCTTAACCCAAAGAAGAAAGGTTCCAAAAAGGATTGTGGTACGTCCTCCTTCCTACATTTCTCTTTAACTACATTGACGCAAGTTTTGAATTTTCATTTTTTTATTTTGATCCATCTTGTACAGGTGAGATCCTTTTGAAGATATGTTTCAGTCAGAAGAACTCGGTTCTTGATTTGACTTCTACTGGGGATCAAGCCTCTGCTTCTAGGAGTCCTGACTTGAGACTGGAATCACCTATTGACCCCTCCACTTGTGCCTCTCCTTCTAGATCAGATGATGCTTCATCTATCCCCCAGACAACCTTTGCCGGTAGATTCACTCAGATTTTTCAGAAGAATGCTATTACCGCCACACCTACACAGTCCACTAGTAGGAGCATTGATGCATCTGAACCATCTGAGACCTCTAGACCAGTCTTTTCCCTTGAGCTGTCTGAAGATGAGTCATCTTCTGCTTCCTTTGAGGAATTATTGAAGGCAATGGAGTCGAAAGATCAGGGAATTGAACCTCCTAGTAATCTACCTGGTGGTGTTGTTGTGGACCAGTTGTTTATGATTTCCCCATCAGATCTTAACATTCTGCTTTTCGCATCGGATTCAAGTTTATATGCGTCATTTACTGAATTGCAAGGGACCACGGAAGTTCAGATTGGACCATGGAAAGGTGAAAATGATGGCGAGAGCGTTAAGCGGGTTGTAAGTTACCTCAAGGCTCCAACCAAACTTATTAAGGCTGTCAAAGGCACAGAGGAGCAGACATACCTCAAAGCAGACGGAGAGGTTTACGCAGTTTTAGCAAGTGTTGCCACTCCAGATGTCCCATTTGGAAGTACCTTCAAGGTTGAAGTTCTTTACTGCATCTCTCCTGGCCCTGAGTTGCCATCTGGGGAGCAGTGTTCCCGTTTGGTAGTTTCATGGAGATTGAATTTTCTTCAGAGCACTATGATGAAAGGTATGATAGAGAATGGAGCCCGACAAGGTCTAAAAGACAACTTCGAACAGTATGCCAATTTGTTGGCTCAAAGTGTAAAGCCTGTAGATTCAAAGGATATTGGGGTGAACAAGGAGCAAGCCCTCTCTTCCTTGCAAGCTGAGCCTCAATCAGACTGGAAATTGGCTGTACAATATTTTGCCAATTTCACTGTCTTCTCCACTTTCTTGATTGGTATTTATGTATTTATCCATATTGTGTTTGCCATACCCAGTGCAATCCAAGGGCTTGAGTTTAATGGCCTTGATTTACCGGATTCAATTGGGGAGTTTGTTGTTAGTGGGGTTCTTGTTCTTCAGTGCGAAAGAGTGTTGCAATTGATTTCTCGTTTCATGCAGGCAAGAAAACAGAAAGGTAATATCCATGAAGATACATCATCTACCATTTCATATTCTGTCTTGTGGCCTCTCATTGGAAGCCTGATGTGTGTATCCGACTGATCCTTAACTGTCAAATCCAATTATAGGCAGTGATCATGGCATCAAAGCGCATGGAGATGGTTGGTTGCTAACTGTTGCTCTAATTGAGGGTGTCGATCTAGCAGCTGTAGATCCAAGCGGGCATTGTGATCCGTATATTGTATTTACTTCCAATGGAAAGACGAGAACCAGCTCCATCAAGTTCCAGAAATCTAATCCTCAGTGGAATGGTAAATGGTTGCTCTATGGTTTATTTTAAGTCCAGTTATCTTAGTGGTAGCATGGGTCTTGTCCTCAATCTTAGTGGTAGATGGGTCTTGCTTCAATTCTTGAATCTTTCAACTCTTTGATTTGTCATCATAAGTTTTTTGAGGGTTGGAATCTTGTTTGTGCAGAAATATTTGAATTTGATGCGATGGCTGATCCTCCTTCTGTACTGAATGTTGAAGTTTTCGATTTCGATGGACCTTTTGACGAAGCTGTTTCATTGGGGAATGCCGAAATCAACTTTGTGAGATCTAATATATCTGATTTAGCGGATGTTTGGGTTCCACTTCAAGGGAAACTGGCTCAGGCTTGTCAATCCAAACTGCACTTGAGGATTTTCTTGGATCATACAGGAGGTGGAGATGTTGTCAGAGACTATTTAAATAAGATGGAGAAAGAGGTGGGCAAGAAGGTATGTGGCTACTACTTTGTTCTCTCAATCAACATATAAACTGGTAGTGTTGTTACGCGTTCTTATCTGCTGAATCGAAATTTCAGATTAATGTGCGGTCTCCTCAAACAAATTCAGCTTTTCAGAAGCTCTTTAGTCTCCCACAAGAAGAATTTCTAATCAATGACTTCACATGTCACTTAAAGCGGAAAATGCCTTTGCAGGTGAGGAGCTCTTGATGTACATCACATTTTTTTTAGTATTCAACCGCATTCATCATCAGCTTTTTTCCTTAGCAATGAAGAGATTATAACACATGTAATTAAGTTTTGCTTCTGCAGGGTCGTCTTTTCCTGTCTGCAAGAATTGTTGGGTTTTATGCAAGCCTTTTTGGTAACAAAACAAAATTCTTTTTCCTGTGGGAAGATATAGAGGATATTCAAGTGCTTCCTCCCACTCTTGCCTCAATGGGGAGTCCCATTATTGTCATGACTCTCAGACCAAATAGAGGAATGGACGCGAGGATAGGCGCAAAGACACATGATGAGGAAGGCAGGCTTAAGTTCCATTTCCACTCATTTGTGTCTTTCAATGTGGCACAAAAGTAAGTGATAAGTCTTTCCTAATATTTGTTATATGCGTGCGTGCTTTTATGAACGTCCTACTAGATTTTCTGTGCCCCAATCAAATGCTTAGTTTAATTTGGATATGCCCATTTTCTCATCTGAATATGAAAATCGGTACTATTCCTGTAGTATCAACTGCTTTTGTTAGATATGTTTAGACGTGGATGCCTATTGACTAACTATCAAGAGTTACACCCTTAGTAGAAATGAACACTTATTATGATAAGATTTATATAGACTTTTGTACTTGTTTTTGCGTTTATAGGACAATAATGGCTCTGTGGAAAGCAAAATCCTTGACTCCAGAGCAGAAAGTGCAAGCTGTTGAAGAGGAATCAGAGCAGAAACTCCAAAGTGAAGAGAGTGGTCTGTTCTTGGGTGTTGATGACGTGCGATTCTCTGAGGTCTTCTCTTTGATTCTCCCTGTCCCGGTGAGTTCTTCTCTTTCATTGGTAAAGCAACTGTGGTGTGGAAATGTATATGAGTTTTGAAATTGTCTTACGCATCATTATGATGATAACTCTCTAGGTAAGTTTCTTTATGGAGTTGTTTGGTGGGGGTGAAATGGATCGAAAGGCTATGGAGAGAGCGGGTTGCCAGAGCTATTCATGCAGCCCATGGGAGTCAGAGAAGGATGATGTGTATGAGAGGCAGACATACTACAGAGATAAGCGGATATCACGTTATAGAGGAGAAGTAACCAGTACACAGCAAAAGACCCTAGTGCCAGAGAAGAATGGGTGGCTTGTCGAAGAGGTCATGACACTCCATGGAGTCCCACTGGGTGACTATTTTAATCTCCATCTAAGATACCAAATGGAAGAATCGGCGTCAAAACCAAAGACAACATATGTGCGAGTATACTTTGGGATTGAATGGCTAAAGAGCACTAGACATCAGAAAAGGGTGACGAAAAACATCCTAGTAAATCTGCAGGATCGTCTGAAGATGACATTTGGATTCTTGGAAAAAGAATATAGCAGCAGACAACAACAACAAGTCACATAATATACATACATACTGATAGGCTATTAGCCTTTGGTCGGGATCGAAGCAACTCGTTCCAGCTTGAAAAACGGAGGTTTGCTCTTGTATGCACACAAGTAGTCATGTGAAGCGAGAGAGTGTAAATGGAGGTGAAGCACTAAGATCTTGCTAGTGCAACTTTGTTGATTCTTTATTTTATATGCATTCACTGCTTCTTTGTTTGATTTGTCTGTAGTGAAAGGAGCAGAGTTTTGTGATTATGTTGATATGCCTAAAACTCTTCGAAATTGATGATCATCTCTAGCATTCTTATAAAATTGCTTAGAAGATACATTGGTTAAAAGAAACTTGTTGTTTTAGATAATTCTAATGTTTTTTCATGTTATCATTAACAACAACACAAGAAATTGACATATGAGGTTTGTATTGTATGGTCGTATAGAAATTTGATTTATGTGGAGAGCAATAAAGTAGAGTATTATTTGACTATAGGTAAACCAGATTTGACCATTACGCTGCAGATTAGCGCTATGTAACTTTTTTATATTTGGTAACGAGATAGGTTCTACAAATTAATTTTTCGGTTTAAGTGGAGATTATTAAAATTTTAATTAAATCCGATCCAAAATTATCTTAAGTAAAATTGAAAAAAAAAAAAAAAAAAAAAGTAAAGAAGTTGGAAAGTCGGGCCGTATAAAACTGAATAAAATAAAGTAAGAAGAAACCGATGATTATCCATATACTATTATTTAAATTAAATTAAATGATAAGTCTGTAAAAAAAAATGGCGGAAAAAATTGGCTTAAGGTTGAAATCGCTTTCTCCGAAAATCAAAGACGAACGGGTAAGAGAGAAGTAGTAGTCGAGAAGACAACAAAAACATTAAGAGAGAGAGCTTTTGATTGAAGTCAAACACTACGCAGAGTTTTTTTATCGGTAGAGAGAGATCTCCATCGGATTTTATCATCGGATGTTATATCTGTTCGTCGGTGGTTATTGGAGGATATGCTCCGTGGTTGAATCGGGGGTGTTGGTGGACGGTGATGATGGTGGCGGTTGATGATCGAGATAAATAAGGAGCGATGTTCGTTTTTTTTCTTATTTGTTTCGTTGTGAGTTTGTTACTCGTCTCTTAGGTGTTTGTTTGGTAGTAGAAGATGATGAAGAAGGGGAAAGGGAAGAACAGTGGCTTGTTACCGAATTCCTTTAAGATTATATCTTCTTGCCTCAAAACTGTATCGGCTAACGCCACCAACGTTGCGTCGTCTGTTCGTTCCGCTGGAGCCTCCGTTGCTGCTTCAATTTCCGCTGCTGAAGATGATAAAGATCAGGTCCCTTGATTTTTGTTTTCTTTTGCAGTCACTGTTTGTATACTTGCTTTTGTGTTGTGTACTGTGTTGGATTTTGCTATTTTGTTAGATCATTTAAAGCGAAGACGTATTTGGGATTATTTCCTGTTTTGAAACATTTGGTGGAATGATGGTTGGTGGGTTTATTTCATCATCTCATAGTCTAGCTTTAGCTGCTGTGTCCAGAAGATTACATAGGTTTAGTAAAAAATTGCTAGTGCTTCTTTCTGATGTGAAATTATGTGTTGAGTTTGTTGGTTGTGGTTGGTTAATTTCTGTATTAGGTGTCTAGTTCCTTTTCCCTTTTGACCGTCTTTGAAATGGGTTTTGCTATATTTTCAATTCTAGGTTAGAAAAGTATGGCCTGCGTCTCATCTATTCTCTTTTATTTTTTCTGTGCATCTCTCATTTAGCTTCTGTGATGATATGTTTTTTCTTTGCCATAAAATTTTCGTTTTGGTTCTTAAAATGTATAACCCAGGTTTCTTTGTTCTGCATCTTTCTTTTGGTAGTCACTTTCTTCCCTTGTTTCCTGCTGATGGAGAGTCAACAACTCCTTTTTCCCCTCTTGCATGAGCAGGTGACATGGGCTGGCTTTGGCATTCTTGAACTGAGTCAACATGTTACCAGACATGTTCTCTTACTCGGTTATCAGAATGGCTTTCAAGTCTTTGATGTTGAGGATGCCTCTAATTTTAATGAACTCGTCTCTAAACGAGGTGGTCCAGTTTCATTCTTACAGATGCAGCCATTACCTGCAAGGTCTGGTGATCATGTGGGTTTTTGGAACTCACATCCTCTTTTGCTGGTTGTTGCTGGGGATGACACCATTGGCACTGGTTTGGGTCACAGTTTTTCCCAGAATGGTTCATTAGCAAGAGATGGTAAATCAGACTCTAAAGCCGGGGATGCCATCAATTATCCTACCACTGTTCGCTTTTACTCCCTTAGGTCCCACAGTTATGTATATGTCCTGAGATTTCGGTCATCTGTTTGCATGATTAGATGCAGCTCCCGAGTAGTCGCTGTTGGCCTTGCGAATCAAGTGAGTAATAGTGCGGTTCAAGAAATTCAGATTCTTTATTATAAAATTCTTCCATACCAATAGTACTTTATCTTAGATGATTGGCCAGGAAATGTTTGGTAGTTGGTCTTGAGACCAAATGAACCTTGCTTGTATTGAATGTAGTTTTTCTATCTGTAGTGTTATAAGTATAACAGATTTATCTTTTGTTCTTATGCCCTACACTGATGGTTTCCATTTGTTTTGTGCAGATATATTGCTGTGACGCACTTACTCTGGAAAATAAGTTCAGTGTTCTAACCTATCCTGTTCCCCAGCCAGTGAGACAAGGGACAACCAGGGTTAATGTTGGCTATGGTCCAATGGCTGTAGGTCCAAGGTGGCTAGCATATGCGTCCAAAAGTTCCATGACCATGAAAACAGGGCGCCTAAGTCCACAGACTTTCACGTCTTCACCCAGTCTCAGCCCAAGTTCATCATCAGGTGGAAGTAGTTTTATGGCCCGTTATGCCATGGAGTCCAGCAAGCAGTTAGCCAATGGATTAATCAACCTGGGGGACATGGGATACAAAACATTGTCAAAATACTGTCAAGATATGCTCCCTGATGGATCTACTTCTCCAGCATCACCAAATTCAATCTGGAAAGTTGGTGGGGTTACTGGATCTGATGCAGAGAATGCTGGAATGGTTAGTTTTATTCTGGATCTGAACATTGCGAACAATTCTTGAGTCATGCTATTCTCTTACACTAGAGTTGTCTAGCAGTCATTACTAAAGCATCGCTGATATATTTCAAAGTACAAAGTTTTCACTTTAGCTGGGTACCTGAACCAAAGATCTTAATCAATAATCACTTACTTTGAGATTTGTTCTCTTGCTAATTTTTTTGTTATTGCCAGATTGTGATATTATTTGAATGTTCGTCCAACAGGTTGCTGTTAAAGATCTTGTTTCTGGAGCTTTAGTATCACAGTTCAAGGCCCATACGAGTCCTATCTCAGCACTTTGTTTTGATCCTAGTGGAACTCTATTGGTTACTGCTTCAGTGTGTGGGAACAATATCAATGTCTTTCAGATCATGCCATCTCGTTCACATAATGCACCTGGTGACCTAAGTTATGAGTGGGAATCTTCTCATATGCATCTTTTCAAACTGCATAGAGGAATCACTTCAGCTGTAAGTATACTTTTGGTTTGACCTATGTCCTTTTCTTTTCAATGTTCTCTTTTCTTGATTCAATTTTTTCTGCTCTTTTTAACAGATTGTCCAGGACATTTGCTTTAGTCAGCAGAGTCAGTGGGTGGCTATTATTTCATCCAAGGGTACTTGTCATATTTTCGTTTTAAACTCGTCTGGTAGCGACGCTGAGGGTGAGGAGCCTACCCGACTTCCAGCTTCATCCTTGCCATGGTGGTTTACTCAATCGTTGTCAAATAATCAGCAGTCTTTACCGCCACCACCAGCTGTTGCCCTTTCTGTTGTAAGCAGAATAAAGTATAGCAGTTTTGGGTGGCTTAACACAGTAAGCAATGCTGCTACTGCTGCAACTGGAAAAGTTTTTGTACCATCGGGTGCCGTGGCTGCTGTTTTTCATAAATCCGTCACTCAAGACCATCAGCTGAATTCCCGGACTAACGCGTTGGAGCATATCTTAGTCTATACTCCATCAGGCCATGTGGTGCAGCATGAACTTCTGCCATCAGTTTGCACAGAATCACCTGAAAATGGTTCGACAGTGCAAAGAACATCACATGTTCAAGTTCAGGAAGATGACTTGAGGGTCAAAGTTGAGCCTATTCAGTGGTGGGATGTATGTAGAAGGTCTGACTGGTTGGAGACTGAGGAACGACTTCCCAAAAGTATCACTGAAAAGCAATATGATTTAGAGACAGTGTCAAATAACTTGACAAGCCATGAGGTTTCATGTCTTTCCCTTGACATCAACAGCCATTTTGGTGAAGATAAGTACTTGAAAAGTTGTTCTGAGAAGCCCCCTGAAAGATCACATTGCCATCTTTCTAACTTTGAGGTAAAGGTAACCTCGGGGATGCTACCAGTGTGGCAAAATTCAAAGGTATTTTTTTGTCAAAAACTCTTCGTTTCTTTGATATAACTGTACTTGTCTCTTGATTCGTACTTTCTTGATGTGTTGCTAGATTTCTTTTCATGTTATGGATTCTCCAAGAGATAGTAGTTCCACTGGTGGAGAGTTTGAGATAGAAAAGGTTCCGGCTCATGAACTTGAAATAAAACAGAAAAAGCTGCTGCCAGTTTTTGACCATTTCCACAGCACCAAAGCAACATTGGAAGACAGGTATTCACAAATGTTGGACAAAAAATTTCTGCGTTTCTTGCTGTCTTCTTGTATTGTGCATTGCTTGATGAAAGTTTCTACTTGGACAAGAATTCGAACTTGTGATTATTTACAGCCTGTCCTCTTTTCCAAATATTCTCTTTTATATTCCAAACGTTTTCTTTGATCTGTATATCTTATGCTTTGAATCATGGAACGTTTGACATAGGTTTTCCATGAAATGTTATCACACATCCGCATCGGGATCTCATCAAGCTAATGGAAAAATATGCCAAGATATTATCAACTGTCACTCTAAGCCAGGATCAGTCGAGTCCGCCGAAAGTTCTGAAGAGGGTAAATTATTATTTCTTTCTCTAATAATTAATTATTCTCAGTTCTAAAGATAAAATATTCTCGAATGAAGAGATCGAAATCTAGGGTCGTTTTATTTCGAGCCACAGTGGATGTAACCACTTGGTTTAATGGAAATAGGTTCAACGAAACAGATGGAGAATCTCCGTGATTCGGATCATATGAACAACTCTTTCAAGTCTTCTTTAGCCCTTTACCCAACAGTGAATGGGATCTACAAGGAAATAGAGAAGAACAACACAAATGGGTGGATTGAGAAACCCGTAACAGCCAATCTCTCTACACTCAAAGAAACCAGGACCACAAATGGCTTTACCACACCACCGATTCACACCGATAGTATTGTCAACGAACAGATACTCTCTACAGGAAAACCTTCTATGGGCTTTGGTTTTGCTTTGAATGAGGAGCACTGTAAAGCAGTAGCAGATCCAAAAGAAGAACACCTGAAAAAGAAGTTAGATGAAGTTACTAATGGCCATCATCTAAACGTCAACAACAACACAGAGAAACTACAAGGAGACGAAATGGTATATGGTATGGTTTCCTTTGTAGGAGATTAAATCTCTCTCGGAACCACAATCACGGCCTCGAGTCTCTCTACGGTGAATCCTCTAGACACCTTTATGATGCTTTGTTGTCTAAGCGAGTAATGAGAAGCTGATATCTTTGCTCTCTTCCTATTTTTTGTATTTGAACAGGTAAATAGTTCAGAAGTCCTGAAGGCTTCTGGAGTTTGTATATTATATAAAAAATTCCTCCGAGTTGGTGGTAATAATTTCCTGCCCCTTTTCTTCTTTTATATAAGATATGGCTGCGCAAATATGCCAAAAATTATGTACATTTTTATAGATGGGAGTTTGGTAAATATGGGTGTCGTTGGGGCGTGGTTGAAAACCTTGAACGGAAAAGAAAATGAATATTTTCGAATTTGGGGTTTCCATGTTGTTTTAAACCCTACTAGTGAGCCCTAATCGTTTGTACAGTTTGATCCATGTGGCGATCAACACTTTGGTCTAAAACTACACCAATGGTTTTTTTTGGTATCTCCTGTTGTTTTAAGTGATTATGGTGAATTCGAATTCGTTCTCTGGTAATTTGTTATGTGACTTATGTTTGATCTGGGATATGTTTTTGAGTACTCATAAGTATTGGAATGATATCAACTCTTATTTTTAATAATCATGACAGTGATAATTTGAAGTCAATACTAAATCATGTGATTATGACTTTTGTGTCGCATCATTGACTTATTTATGATCATTTAAAGACAGAAGCCGAGTAAAATTATGAACAGCAGAAGGAGGCAAGCAAAGGCAAACCACCATGCTTTGGTCATTACCAGACTCAACTCCTCCTTGAGGCAACAACACGCAAACCTGTGGCGTAGGCCTCAAGTCAATTGGTCCTGCATAAACTGGTTTACCCCATCCAAAATCCGCAGTCTCATACATTTCAAACCGGGTCCATTGTGTTATCGTTAGCTTCCCACCAAACTCTAACCTCTTTGGCCTCTTAACCTCAACGTAATCCACCATAGACCGCAAGTAATCCTCTGAAACCCTAAGTCTCGCCTCCTGAACTAAACGTGTTGTCTTAGAAAGAGAATCGTTGATAAGACTGTCGACACTGCTCATTGCACAGGCCAAACACACCACATTGCCGTAAAACCCTTTTCTTAACTTTAGGGTTTCGAGTCTTGTTCGTACGTTGACTGAAAACGTGAGCCTGAGATTGTAATCGAGTGGCTTCACATCAAGTGCTTTGACCCATGATCTCCATATATGTGCAGCCATTGCATCAAACGTGCTGCAAACTAAGGTTGAGTCTTGTCCTTGAGCAATGCCTTTGACCCGACACTGAAACTCTTTGCATATCCTGTAACATTTCTGCAATGGCTTCGTATCCCACAAGGAGTTCGTCAAATTCGATCTTTCTTCAATTGGAAGATATTCATGATGTGGGTATTTCACCATTGGAGGGTTTCTTGGTTTGAAAGTCTCTCTATCCCAAACCGGCTCAGGATCTGTAATCAATTTTCCGGTTTTTGCCGTAGCTGCCCATGAGCCAAGAAACTGCATGGCTCCAAAACCATCGCAGATGCAATGGCAGAGTCTAATGCCAAGGCTAAACCCACCACAGGTGAAAAACGTTACTTGAGCTATAAGTAACGGCATTTCAAGGATTTTGTAAGCTTCTTCTCCTGGGTTTCGAAAGATTAGTGGTAACCAGGCTGGATTTGGCACTGTAAGATCTCCAAGATCAGCTAAAGCCATTGAAGAATTTGCCGACACCATCAACGCACCTTGCTCTTCTCCAAAGAAAACTTCCAGTTTCCCATTTTCCACTTCCCTTAACCTACCAGAGAGTGGATAATACGGAACTAAAACCTCACCAAGAGCATCTTGAAGTCGTTTCAGTACCAAAGATTTTTGATTATTGGTTGACGGATAGAAATAAACGGAGGGAGTGAAAACTCGTGCTCCGATTATATCATCTAGGTTTGATAGATAGAGACTATGGTGAGGAGATTGATTTGCAGGTGTTGGACTTGATGGATGTACAAGAAATTTCTGGTTGATCGTGACTGGGATATGGAGGTGAGAGAAATGAAGTTCTTGGATACAAGAATCCATTTTTGATAAATTAAATGCAATGGTTGTGATTTTACACCAATACACAGATGAGGAAAAGGGGGAGAATTTGTAGAGAGATTTCAATTAGTTAAACCGGTTTGGTCTAGGTGAGATATAGGTTATAGGTGTTGTTCTTGCATATAGATTGGTTATTTATTTGATGTATCATCCAGCAAGCATGGTTAAATGAAGAAGGTCTAGAATGTAACAGTTGGTTTATTTATCTGATGTATCATCCAGCAAGCATGGTATAATGGGAACCATCAGTTTTACGTAGATCCCAGACCTAGACTCACAGGATGAGTTCTCAACTCTTTTGCGGAGAACGCATGCTAATTTCTTATCCATAAAATAAAAAATTAACACCTTAATTAATCAAGCGTCTTTTGCTTATAAACATCATGCATGGCTATTTACTTGATTAATCCCTACAATATGGTCATTTATCCTTAAAAAAAAAAAATTGACATTATGGTCATTTACATAAATAACCCTCCCTGTGATTAATCATATAAACGAAGATAATTTAGTCAAAATGAGTCAACGGAACGTGGAATAACTGCTTTGACGCTCCGATCAGATTCATCATCTCTCTGCGTCGCTGCAAGCAATTATCTTCGACGGAATTGGGGTATGTCGTCGACGAATTCACCTCCGATTATGATTTTCAAATCTCTGAGTTAGTTCGACGATCCCAAGTTGGAAGTTTGTCTGTTCGCCTAGTTGTTGATCTGTTTTGATTAAGCTCAAGAATCTCTGATTAGATGGATCTCAGAATCGTCTCTTCAAAGAAACACTAGAAATACAATTCACCGTCTCCATTGTTGTTTCTGGCTTATCTAGTGATGATATATATGTCTAATGTCAATCTCAGAGCGTATCGCAATCACAAGTGGTGGTTAATTTGACGATGGTACTATTTGTATGTTTTGAACAGCTCTCACCCATCTTTCTGTACAATTCTGTTTCTTGGTCAACTTTAGCCATGAACACCACCGTCGTTGCTCAGTTGCAGAGACAATTTCAAGACTACATCGTTTCTCTTTATCAACAGGTTCGTTGCTAATAACCAAACCCTTTTCTTCCTAGATCGATTTTCTCAATTGGGGTGGAATGAGATCATTTTGGGTTTAGATAAGCTTAAGGTGTAGTGTTGTGTTGCATTTGAAATTGTGGGTTTTCAAGATGATGTATAGTATTTTTGTTGTTTATTTGAAGGGATTTCTGGATAATCAGTTCTCTGAGTTGAGAAAGTTGCAAGATGAAGGCACTCCTGATTTTGTATCTGAAGTTGTCTTTCTCTTCTTTGACGATTGTTCCAAGCTTATAAATACCATGTCTACATCCCTGTAAGTTTTTCTTTGCTTACTCTCTTTGGCTTCTCTTATTAATTTATTTTTGAGGTGTTTAGCTTCATTCATGACAGCATTTTATGAGTTTATTATCACATTAGGGAGCAGCCAGATAATGTGGATTTCAAACAGCTAGATTCAGGTGTCCATCAACTCAAGGGTAGTAGCTCAAGGTATATCACAATGTTTTTCGAAGACACGCTGAACACTGCTTCATATAACTTATCTACTTTTAAGAGGCCGAACTACATTGACTTAATGGCTCAGTCTCTGCTTTGTACACAGTGTTGGTGCAAAAAGGGTCAAAAATGTGTGTATATCTTTCAAGGAATGTTGCGATGTTCAGAACCGTGAAGGGTGAGTGTTGTTTTAAAACAAGTTGTCACTTTTTCTCCAGTGTATTTTTTAGCTTGTTGATGCAGAAAGTTCTTAGATCTCTAAAATTCATTATATGAGAAAACTATTCTTCTAATTGATCAGGTGTTTAAGGTGTTTGCAGCAGGTGGATTATGAATATAAGATGTTAAAGACCAAACTTCAGGAGTTGTTTAATGTGCGTTTTAAACTTTGCGGAAACTTACTTGTTCTGCTCGTGAATTCTTTTACTGCAATGTTTTACTGAGCCATTTTGCTACTTCTCATAGTTCTGTTTCTGTTATGTAATGTTGTTGCAGTTAGAGCAACAGATCCTCCAAGCTGGTGGTACAATTCCTCAAGTGGATATAAGCTAGACCGATGCGTTTCTCGAATTATGCAAATGTACAAGGCTGATGACACGATGAAACCGACACTCCTCTGTAGTTTTTTGTTGTTGTTGTTGTTATTGTGTTCTATTTTGATTAATGAGGTTCAGCAACACTGTCCCTGGCCAGATACCCTGACTTGTTTAGACTATTAATTGAGTTCTAAGAGTAAAAATTGAGTTTATAACTAGACATGTCCATATGTATTCCTGTCACAATGCAACCACCATTTGGAGCCTTTGTTCTGACCATCATGACTTAGAATTCTCAGCATTATTCTGAATCTGATCTACTCTATTGAGTTCATGATTTTGGTTTAAGCCGTAAAGTAAAATGGTACTAGTTAGCACTTTTAGGCGATTTCATTATGTGTGGATTAAGCAACAATGATTTGTTTGAATTATGAATAACGATTCCATGGTCTCTTTTATCAACCATTATTGTTATAAGGCTTATAGGACATGATTGTGACAATAGATTGAGAATGGATTAGGTATGTATTTAATATAATGTCCGAATTACCTCAAACTAGGAACGAAACTAAAAAGAAAATGCCGAAGAATAATCATAGATTGTTTATAAGTGGAATCAAAAATTGTGAAGCCATGTGTCGAATTGTCGATGGTAATCACTTGATGAAGCATTTTTTTTTTTGTTTAAAGAGACGAGTATGTGAAGTGAAAGAGACTAATGAAACATAAATTGAAGGCATGGAGGCGTGTAACAATAACAAATCTTTTTCTGTATAGCCATCATTTTATCTTATCCCTCTTCATCATTTTTAGATTATTATTTCTTTTCAACCGATGTTTTCTTTATTTTGTTTTAATTTCCATATATAACATGGTTGGTTTTAGGGTTCTTCGTTAGACTGATTCAAAAGTCAAAGAAAATCTTATATCGGTTACTAGCTAGTGATCTTACCTTCTACGACGACACACCAAACAAACACAGAGTCCCAAAACGAGTGTGTTAATTGTCTCGTAGTGGGACCATCTTAGGGTTTAGACCTTTTTAATTTTGTTCATTGTGATTGGAACTTATTGCTTTGGCTTTCTTGCAAAGCCAAGTTTTCTTTTTATAAATCTAATTTGGTCCACCACCTAGTCTCTCTTAGAATGAATACTAAATCATTTTATGCATGGTTGGTATATGTGAATGACTAGAGCGAAATCATTATTTGAAACGTATTTCTATGTACGCTATGATTTAATTATTTTCAGAAAATGGTAGTTACACTTATGAAACTAATGTACATGTATATAACATCAAAAGTAGAGATGAATCTGCTAATAAACACAAGGCAAAAGCTTGTACAGTAGAGGAATTAATCGAGCTATTTTGTTGCTTGCGTATGTAGTGAAACAAGTGTTAAAATTGGGTAAGCGTTATAAATGTTGACCTGACCATCTTATGCATGTGTTGTTTGCTAAGACTTGTGGTCCAAGCTCCTATTCCTTTCTTTTTTTGCTTCTATTCATACAGGTTTTACATACAAACAACAAGTTTTGTGAAAACCCAAATGAGTAAAAAAACTAGAGAAATAAAATTACTATATTTACTTTTATTTTCTTTTGCCTTTTTTAAAGTCAATCTCTTATGCATTGTCCAACTTTTTTTACCAATTATCTTCCTTTACGCCCACGGAATGGAAGGACCATTTGCCAGCTACCTTTGTAAAAATTATACAGTTTTTTTTTTTTTTTTTTTGAAAATAAAAATTATACAGTTGGTGCATCTTTTTTTCTCTTTCACCTATTTATAAACTGTCATAGCTTTTACGTCTTTCTCATATTCATTTTTATTTATTCGTAAAATATCAAAGATTTCTTCATATATAAACATTTACGAGTGAAAACAATTGTCAAAGCATTTGTTGATTTATGCAAAGAGTCGGATTAGGAAACATTTTTTTTCGATAGAAGCCCTATGGGCTATGGCAAACCAAACATTTAGTAGCTGTGAAATACACTTTTGGTCGCAAGATTTGTTGGAAGTAGATAGATACTACAGTAAAGCTTAGATAGATAGACTAGGACACACTTCAAAATTGAGGATTCGTTTTGCTTTTTTGACTAAACTTTCATCAGTTACATTGACCAATTAATTAACCATATATTATAATATTACTAATTTTGTTGTAAGTTAAACTTCATACGATATGCGTTACAATTTGTGTTAAATATCAGGAAGATCAAAATTGTAACGCTGATTTTGTCTTTTAAAAGTACGTTTTGTTATTAATAAATTCGAGCAAAATATATTTGAAAAGTTACAATAAAGTAATTATCGAACCAGGAAGCTGACGTGTCACGGAAGTCTCGCTCGTCCAAGCTGTCACTCAAAACAGTAAGACTGAAACGCACACAAAACTCACGTGACGAGAAGACCCCAACACACACACTTTAGCAATTAGGCACCTCTCTCACCGAACCTAATCTGGTTCTTTCCGAACCTAAGGCTCGGACAGCCGTTTTACCAAATTACCTGTTCCCCATAAAAACCACAGCTAAAAAAAAGGCACCTTTTTCCATGTTTTCACTGACACAACCCAAATTTCTTAATTTAGCATTCTAATTAGTTTTTTTTGTCCGACTTTCATTAAATTTTCATATCATCGTCTTCTACCACAAGCCACGAAAGAAGTAAAAAAAAAAAGCAGAACAAAGAGGAAAGAGAATACATATGTATGTTAAACTGTATATTCTTCTTATTGATTATGAATTTATGATGTGAGTACAACTCTATTTATACAAAGAGAAAGATAATCTAGAATATACAGTTTAGATTACAAACTTGATTGATAAGTGACTTAACATATATACTTATCTTCGTATATTCTCTATATGAAAAAAAAGGAAGAAGAAAGAAGAAACAGACGAAGAATATTAATTTCTTGGTTTTTGGCTTCCTTCTCAAGCCATTTTGTTTACTCTTTCTCTTCTCTCGATAAACCTTTCTTTTTTAATCGTTTGATAATCCGCCATTAAAGCTCTCACGGAAGCTCCCACGAGAACACCTTACTTCCACCACATAAACCAGAGACTTTCCCTCTCACGAGAAATCAGAAACCAATACCCATTTGCTCTGTGCTTTACAGGTTGTCTCTGTTCTTCTCTTTTGTATATATATAGTCTCTGTTTCTTGAACCTGTAACGGCCAAGTCTGAAGAAGAAGAAGAAGATGATGAGCTTTACCAAGTTGATATGGTGTTTAATGTTCCTGCTTCGATTCGGGTTCTTCACGGAGGCGATTCTGGACCCAGTTGATTTCTTGGCTCTGCAAGCAATTCGTAAATCGCTCGATGATTTGCCAGGTTCCAAGTTCTTCGAGTCTTGGGATTTCACTTCTGATCCATGCGGCTTCGCCGGCGTCTACTGCGACGGAGATAAAGTGATTTCTCTCAATCTCGGCGATCCCAGAGCCGGGTCACCCGGTTTATCGGGTCGGATCGACCCAGCTATAGGCAAACTCTCTGCTCTCACGGAGCTCTCCATTGTCCCCGGCAGAATCATGGGTGCTTTGCCGGCAACAATCTCTCAGCTTAAAGACCTCCGCTTTCTCGCAATCAGTCGGAATTTCATCTCCGGCGAGATTCCGGCGAGTATCGGCGAGGTTCGCGGACTTAGAACACTGGATTTGAGTTACAATCAGTTAACCGGAACTATATCTCCGTCAATCGGATCCTTACCGGAGCTCTCCAATTTGATTCTCTGCCACAATCACTTAACCGGATCAATACCACCGTTTCTCTCACAAACCTTAACCCGAATCGATCTCAAACGCAACAGCCTCACCGGCTCAATCTCTCCGGCGTCTCTCCCTCCGTCGCTACAATACCTCTCACTCGCTTGGAATCAGCTAACCGGACCGGTAGACCATGTTTTACTCCGGTTAAACCAGCTTAACTACCTTGATCTCAGCTTAAACCGGTTCACCGGTACAATCCCCGGTCGAATCTTCGCCTTCCCGATCACAAACCTTCAATTACAACGCAATTTCTTCTACGGATTGATTCAGCCGGCAAATCAAGTAACGATCCCAACCGTCGATCTCAGCTACAATCGATTCTCCGGCGGGATATCTCCGCTTCTCTCAAGCGTAGAGAATCTCTACTTAAACAGCAATCGTTTCACCGGCGAAGTTCCGGCTAGTTTCGTGGAGAGGTTGTTATCGGCGAGTATACAGACGCTGTATCTGCAGCATAACTTCTTGACGGGAATACAGATAAGCCCGGCGGCGGAAATTCCGGTGAGCAGCTCGCTGTGTCTGCAGTATAACTGTATGGTGCCGCCGTTACAGACGCCGTGTCCGCTTAAGGCCGGCCCACAAAAGACTAGGCCCACTACACAATGCAGCGAGTGGCGAGGGTAGTTTGGTAAAATTACGTTTTCTTATATAATACTATGTTTTTTTTTTTTTTTTGGTTATATAGTTTTTGAGGAACACAGAGTGTTTCAACGTGTTAAAAAAACTTTTAAAGGAAAAAAACGATTCGTTTATTCGTTTGGTGAGAATGAAGATTAGAGTTTGGTGTGTAGAAGTGTCTTTGGAATAAGGATTATATTTATGTGAGGATGAAGATTGCCTCACTATCCATCTGTTTCTCCGTATTTAAAATTGGAAAGTGATGGTTTTGGTTTATTGAAGAGTGTTCAAAAAAGGTTTCATGAATGATATATTGTTAACCAAAAAAAAAAGTTCAGAAAAATAATAACTTAAAATTCGTTTTATGAAAAAAAAAAATGGAATGGGAAATGAGTAATCAGTTTCAGTTCAAATGAAATAAAATTTGTAATAAGAAAATAAATGAGTGATCAATTTGAGAAATATAAACATTTATGAACACAATCGTAATGATAATGGAATGGGAAATATGTAAATGCTTTTAAGTTTCAACCTCAACCATTTATTAAAAAAGATATTTTAAAATTATGAAAGTTTGAATAAACTAGGAAAAAATATGAAAAGGAAGAACAAAAAAGGGAAAATGAATGTGATGGTTTTGGCCTCTGGGCTGGTAGCTTCTTTAAGACTTTGAAGGGGACGAGGTTCTTTTGTTCTTTAGAGACAGAAGATATTATTAAAATGCTAACCAAATTAACAGTTTTTTTTTTTAACTTTATAATGGAGCTCTCTTGAATGTTATATAGTCTTCAATGTTGATGTTAACACTCCACCGAATAAGAAATCACTGTAGTGAAGTTGTAATACTCTTAGAAATATACGATACAAAAATATTTAATGGATTCATCTGTGAGGATAATGGGATGAATATTTTACCACAGTTTTTTAACTCATTTATTTATTTATAGATTTTACAGAATTTGAAGGCCAACAAGTGGGCCATAATTGATGTCCTTTTAGCCCAATTAATGATGTTTTAATACTCGGCCCAACTTGTCTTCCAAACAAGAGCTGAGCATATTAAAGGAAAGATAGAAAGAAAGAAACTAGGAATTCAAGGAAGAAGGAAAAGTAATCGTCCTCATTGATGCTTATAATGTGATGTTTAAGCAAAAGTTCCTCAAGCTTTGACTATAAATCCTAGTTAGTGTTTTCAAACTATAAATCCTAACAAAAAATCTTGCAAAGAATAATTTATTAGGGTAAGTAAACATCCAAAACCCCTTCAAATTAGGCAATTAACATTTTTTTCCTTTCTTTGAAAAGGGATGTTTTACTTATTTTGAAACTAATTATTTACTACTATAATCAACTGTTTTCAAAACTAACTATTAAGAAAATTACTTTTAAAATGGTCCTCAACCAATACTAAATTAGGAAAAGAAAAAAAAAAGTTGGAAAAAGATAAGAAAGGGTATGGACAACAACAATGATCGATCAGTCTCCAGTACACTTGTGCAGCTTGCAAATGAACCTCTTAAACCGCAGCTTCTCTATGCCAAATCTCTGCCTTTATTCACTAGACTCCCCTCGAGCTGGAGTAGGCGGCTTCTCGACGTTCAGCTCCTGAGTCCAACACACATAACTTAAAACCTCAACATGTTTCATATGCCCAACATATATATGGTAAAGAAACAGGAAGCTTACCTGCATCCCTGCTTTGTCTGGAGAGTCTTCTTCTGAAGATGAGATGGGAGGAGGTTTAGGATGAATCATCTTAGGATAAATGACCATATCTCTACCAATTACCAATATTGCTCCCGCATTTTCGGCCAATCCTGTTCATCACACACAATGTTTTTCATTCACATGCCTATGCAAATGCCGAAAGAAATGATCAGTTTCTATAAACATAACAAACGTACCACAGTAGTTTGTAGCAGAAAAGACTGTTATAAGCCGTCCATCAGCGAATCTTTCAAAGCCGTCAATAACACACTCGTGTGCTCTAAGTATCATCTCCAGACTATTCCTTTCTAGAAATGCCTTGACTACATCAGGCTGCGTAGATAAGGACAAGAACATGCATTAGTTGTTGAGCCTGAAAAATGGTATTAATAAAGTGAAGAAATAAAAAAAATAAGGAAAAGGCCTAACCCCGAATGAGACAACACCTTCTCCTCTGGGATTTGCTACTATACCCAAAACAGTGTCATTCCTCGTAGGATCTGACCTGTTTATCCAGAAAAAAATGTTATTACACAGCTTGGAAAAAAAAAAGTAAGAAATAGTTGAGAGGATGTTATATATTTTACCATAAGATGTCTTTCAAGACAATTGATTCAGTAGTGTCCGGGAACGCCGGCCTTTTGATCTTTTCAATTTGTTCGACCGTATCTGCTCTCCCAATTCCGCCGTGTACGCACAAAACTCTCTTTTCGAGAATTGCAGCAAGCGGAAGAATATCAAAAACTTTATTAATCTTTAACCATGCTTCGAACCCATCGGACTCGCCCTGGTAACGTACAGAACAAGAGTATATATATTACTTCATTAATTAGCCATGACAAGGAGAAAATATATTCTGTGAAGAGACGTACCATTCTTTCTTTGCATTCTTTAAGAAAACCATAAATTCTATTCATTGCAAGAGACTCATGGTTTCCACGAATCAAGTGGATGTTCTTCGGATATTCAATCTGCACATAAGAGACATGCAATCTTAGAAGATTGAACAAATAAACATCAAAAAAGTATTAAGATATAAGATTAAGTATCTTACCTTCAAAGCAAACAGCAACATGATGGTCTCCAAGCTGTGTCGTCCTCGGTCAACATAATCTCCCAAAAACAAATAGTCTATATGCCTGATGAAGACATATATTTATTTAGACACACACACACAACAACTGGTTCAGTGACTAATATTCATGAGCAAAACTCAAAACCAGTAAAAACATGTTAGGAAGCTTGAACTTACGTGATATCTCCTTCCACTGAAGGATATCCATATTCATGAAATAAACGCATCAAATCCCCGTATTGTCCATGGATATCGCCGAAGACTTTGATAGGAACTTTGAGCTGAAGAAGTGTTGGTTCATGCTTAAATATTTTCTCCACCTCATCGCACAAATACTTGACTTCTAAATAACTCAAGAAAAACTCTCTGTTGGCAGGAGGCGTCCAGGTTTTAGGTCTCAACAGAGTCGAAATGACCTGCCAGGCAAAGCAACGTGTTTAAGTGCATGAAGATGGGAAAATATGCTGAAAGAAATATCATATATACCTTTTTATGCAAGTCTTGAGTAGAATTCTGTCCGGTGAACTGTGGCATTAAACTATTAGTCTGCTGGCTCTCATTCGCAAATCGATCCAAGCTTACAGTTCTCACCAAGCCACCTTGATTTTCAACCGTCTCCTTTGAAATCACAACCAGTACTCAGTTATTAACATATAACATTCTATATAAAGAAAGAAAGAGGAGTGAATGAATAAAAGAAAATTTCACATACAGCTCCCGGTTGAAGTGGAATATATCCTTCAATTTCACTATCATAAAAAGCATTTTCTATAGTTGGTAAGTTATATTCCTCTGCCAATCTCTCCATCGCACTTTCACTTAAGCTGATATCATTATTGTAGAAAGAAGGATTTGTAATGTTAAAACAACCTAGATAGGGTTTAAGCACAGACGAACAAAGAGTGTAAAGAAGTGTGAAAGAGTATAGACCTTCTTCTTATAAAGGATGGCGCTTCTGGTTCAGAACCTAAAGGCTTAGGTTCATCCATTAGAAAATCGTCGAGCAACATATCTACACGAGAATAAAATTCAAGCAATTGTCAAAATAAACAATTGTTACTTTCAACTCAAGGAAGAAATCTGCAAACTTGGTAAAAGTCAAATTGGTTAGTGCTTAGATATGCAAAATCCATAGGACTAATAATATATGAAAAGCAAAAACTATATAGTTTCCTATTTGATTCTAGTGTCAAGAATTTACAATTTTCAGGATTATCTTCTTCTGGTTCAGGACTTGAAGACTGGGATGTTTCAGCCACTAGCAAATCGTCAAGCAGTACATCTACAAAAAATAAGATTGTGACTTTCCCTTAACTCAAAGAAGATGAAATCTTCAAACTTCCTAAAAGTCAAATTGACTAGTGCTAAGATATGCAAAATCCATATCAAAAACAAAATTACAAATAATTTCCTTTAATTCTAGTGTCAATATAATTTAAAATTTTCATGATTACCTTCTCTAATTCCGCCATGCACATACATGTGGGTACCAAAGGATGCATCAGCATGGTGATAACGTCGCATAAGTTGATATTGAATTTGTCTATATGCGCCACTCGTAGAGGTCTCTGGTCTATCGGCATCTAACCATTCACCAGTCTCAGTATCAAGCACTGCAAAGAAGAAAAAAAAAATTCCATAACATTATCCACTACTAAGTCTGCTATATATATGATAAGGATCAAACTCAGTTTCTCTATGCGCTTTACATTCCATAAATGAAGGAGAACCCAACATGTGACCATTGGTTAAATTAAAGCTCCAAAAAAAGGATTTAAGAAACAAAAGCAAAAGCAGAAAAGATAGATATATAGTCGCATGGAATATTAATACTACTAAGAAAACAGCCGTTAGATATTTACCAGCAGCAACAGCTTCACCATAGATTAGGCGAGCCCTATTCAGTACACCCCCAGTGACATGCATTTTTGGACCTCCAAAAACCTAATAAGAAAGACAATGAAGTTAAGGAAATTTTTACAAAAGATAGGATTAGAGCAAGATATTGGTTCTCACCGCAGTATGTTGATATCTCGGTGAAGGAGCTACACCTGGAACAGGACTCCAAGCACACTGACTAACGCTATCCATTTTCAGCCCGTAGGTATCTCCCAGTGTCTGGAAAAGGCAAGCATTAGGGTGTATATATATGTTCAATGAAAGAGATTGGAAAAACAAAAGTTGGCTATTATAGTAAACAAGAGCTTCGACTTTTTAAAACTTCTATTGTCCTATATACACAAATTTATGTAATCTTTAAGGAAGAAATATTATACCACTCCTGAGTGATCTATTCCACCGCAGAGCAAAAAAATACCATCTTCTCGAGAAGTACCAGAAGCATACCTAAACCAAAATGTTAAACAATGAAGAGTTATAACTCAAACCAAAATGTGTTACAGTAGTTACTTAAATCAACTAAATTACTAACATTCTCCCACTTGGCTGATTGCCAGATGGGTTCAATCTGTCCCACGTAAATGATCCACGCGTGTCCAGTGCCCATGTATCAGCAAGAATTTCATTTCCTACTCCATAAACAAAAGTAACAAACTCGTTTAGGATGTTTAAACATGACATTATTACAAAATAAAATAGAATAATCATAACCAAAAAGTTCCTTCGTAGAAACGTAAATGAAAACATTGTTGAAAGATACCATATTTTTCGCTAAGATGATTTTGAAATGCCAAATATAGATTAGGAATTTTTTCGATCGTTTCTGAGGGGTTTAATATCATCTATACGTTTTCTTAATTACTTATGGTTGTACTATATGTATGATCTATGCTAAGATAAATACATCAATGCCAAACGAAAGCGAAAAACATAGATATTCATACCATTATTCCCGCTGAATATGACAAGCCATCTCTGAGCAGCTATATCCATAACATGGCCATAGCGAGGGCTTGGAGCCTCCCCTCCAACCAGCAACCTGAACATAGATTAAATGCGTAAAACATTCAGTATAACACAGTAGATCTAGCAATGATATAAATTAATTCATAAAAAAACTCACTTAAGCCACTTGTTATTAGTAATGTCAAGCATGTAGACATCTCCATCACAAGGCCCCGATGGACCAATCCCACCCTGCCAACAAAACAACGACATGCTCATGTGTTAGATCCTAGACTCTAGCAACCAAATTGTCCATATATCTTTACATGTAAACTAGTTAAGATGCTAAGAGAATGAAATTAAGACAAAATCAATCCAGATCTATGTTCTCGGACAATCACGATGAGTAATCCGATAAATTGATCATTACAATCACCTGAATAAGGAGCAAGGTACCATATAAAGCGGCAGCATGACAAGCCCTGGGAGACGGAACGTCACCATCCGGATTAAGCCTACACAATTACGAATTATTACAAATTAAAGAGATCATCAATAAGAAAAGAAAAAACCCTAATTAAAAGAAACATCAAGATCTTAACACCAAAGATAAATCCTCAATTACCGTGTCCACTTCCTGGTCAAAACATCAAAAGAATGCACCGAATTGGTGACGCCTTCTAAACCTAGAAAAACAAAACCATCATGATCAGAGAGGATCTCGAAATCTCAAAACCCTAACTCATAATCGGCTGATAAATCTTACTGATCTCGGGTAAGGAGGAGTCATGGGTGGTGACGGCAGTAGTACTGCCGCCGAAGAGGATAAGCTGATGGGAATTGTTGGCAAAAACCGCCGTGAGAGTATGGCCGCATCTAGGTCCCGGAAAATCCCCATCGGTATCGTAAAAGGTCTGTATCGATTCATAAGAAAGAGATGGATATGGATGATACGAATACGATTGAGAAGCCATAACACACAAGAACACAGATCTTGAAGATTAAGATTTTGGAGATTGAGATTTTGTGGTGGAGAAAGGTGGTGAAATCCAATCGCCTTCGTCTCCATTTTATAGCCTAAACTTTTTTAGTTTTGGTAAGCAAATAATGAAGTTTAGACTCCGACGAATTTCTTGAATGGCAATGGTGTCCAACGGCTAAGCGATTAATGAAATTACGAAAAGGCCCACGCTATAGTCTTTGAATGGCGCTTCTTGCCTCGTTTGCTGGTCGTTGTTCAACAATTTTTTCCTAGTACAAAATGGTAATAGAAATACGAAGCGTTTTAAAAATGCGCGGCACACTTGTTCTTAGGACTCTTTGTATATTGTTTCCTCCAATTTGATAGTTTTATCGACGGAATCCCCGAACAATGTTTTTATAGGAAAATTGATGAAATTATTATACATTTTAAGTCTCACTTTTTTTTTTTGTTGAGTATGTTACTATGTTTATGTTTTGTTTGTTTTGCATTGACCGTATTTGTTTCGCGTGTTTTCTAAACTAAATTTCCTTGTTTAGGATTTAAACTTTTTAAAATATTTGATGGTTTATAATAAAAAAAATTACGTATATATTTTCTATCGAACAAAATTATTATCAAATAGACATTTGGGCGGTAAAATATTTGATGGTTTATAATAAAAAAATTACATATTTATATATTTTTGTCAACAACATACAAAATGTAGGTTTGCATTCGGGCGGTAACATATTAACACGGCTACCACAAGATATGAGACTACATATTTAATGTTTTAATTTTATTTTTAAATGATAAAGTTAAGGTTTAAGCAAAATTTTCCAAATACATTATATCTCTAATTTTCCTAATGGCTAGATTTCTTTCCCAAAACTCAATCTATTATATTAATTAAATTGTATGTTTATTGTAATTTATTTAAAAATATAATAACTGTAAAAATAATGAAATATAATTATTGAACCTCTTAAATTTTGAATACGAAATGTGGACCTCCCATTTATAAGAAATATATTTATTGCCAAAAGAAGAATAATAATAATAATACAGAGTGGTTTATATAAAATATAATTGTTGACCTTTTAGTCAATTATACCAAATAAGAGACAATAATGATTTTAATTAACAAATAATGAATTGTGGACCCTTTATTGATTTTTAGAGTAATTAAAATATATTAGGACTATTTAAAATTTAAAATGAAATGTGGACCTTTAATTTTAATTACCAAATAATAACATGTGAGCTGTATATTGAGATTTAATATAAAAACTTAATTTATTACCAAATAATGAAATTTGGACCGTTTAAAATTATAGCATGCACCTGTTTTTGCCATAAGTTGGTATTTAGGAAAATATATGAAAGTGAAACAAAAAGATTTGCATTAATGTAAGAAATTTGGGAAGAACATTACAGTAGTCAAGCAGTCAACATTACTTAATTCATTTTTATCAATTAATTTATAATATTGCAACATTTTGTACATATGCAGAATGCAGTTTCTTATTGTCTCCGATGTTAACATAGGAGACCAGAAGCCCAACAATAATGTTACAGAGAAAGCAAGGGTAGAGAAATCCTCCAAATTTTTAGGAAAAAAAAAAAACTACAAACAAACTTTCTTTTAAGAAGTCTTCAAGAACGGTATTTTTAGAATGAACAAGATTAATAAATGAATTTAGAATGGTTAATAATCATAACATTTATACATGAACTTATCAATGACAGACAACATAAACTACAAATTGTAGTGACGCAAATTTTAGAAAAGAAAAATAGAAGAAGAGTGAGTGGAGGAGAATCCCTTTTGCAGGAAGATACAGCTTTTCTGAGTGATTGAGAATTTCTGACCCACATGATCAGACTTGGGCTTTTTTCAAATTGGCAAATGTTAGTTAATAACGGCCAACAATTTTTGTTCTCCAGTTCCATCAAGATCCATCTTAATGTCTAAACCGGATTTGCCGTTAACCGCCCCGCTCTGCCCGCGAACTCTTAATGATGAAGAGATGTCAGTGGTTTTTACGAGTTTAATAAACCGTTAAATAACGGTTTGTTACTCTGTTGTTGTTGTTGTCCGTTGTCTCTCTTAAGCTGGACTTTCAATTTCTTACCGCTTAATTGGCAACCGTTCATTGTATTAATAGCGTTCTGAGCAGCTGCTTGCGAGTCATAACTAATGAATCCTGCAGCAACAGAAGGGATACATAACCGTTAAATCGAGTCTTGGGGAAAACATGGTGTTGATAGAGGAAGAAAAGCAAGAGCTTACCGAAACATTTGCTTATACCAGTGGCCTTGTCTACAAACACCTTGGCGCTTAGAACTTTACCAAAAGGTTGAAACGCAGCTGCGAGTTCTTGATCCCCGAATTCCCGTGGTATATTATAAATAAATAGATTCGCACCTGCTGGTCCTGAGAACATCAAAGAAATTGTTTTAGATATCAGTCACATAACAGCTAGATACTTACATCAAATTCTTTTTTGTTCTTGTTTGGGACTAACTAAACCTTCCGTTTGAAGCGAGGAAGGTATCGATGTGCCGTTGTTAGAAATTCCAGGTGAAACTGTGGTTAAAGGAAGGCGAGGAGGTACCATCCCTCTAGGAAATGCCATAGGATATTGAAGGCCATGGTAACCGTAATTTCCAAGAGCCGTTGGGAAGTTTCTACGGGCGGCCAAACGTGGTGGGACAGACTCGGTCAAAGCAGTTCCCTGCAATGCTCTTCCGTTACTTTGGTGCGGTGAAATCACATTGTGAAATGCAGGTTGAGTCTGGATAGGTGGTAGCATGTACCCATAGGTTCCAGGTACCTGTTATACAGTCCATAAATTGGGGATAAAATAAAAAATCTAGCAACCGAAACACACCAATCTCTACAGTTTTCAAAGTGGAAAAAGTAAGTCCAGAACTTTGTATGAGAAAACAAGAACTTACATGATAGCCATATCCATTATAGGGAGGAACATAACTCATAGGTAATGCTCCAAACATGGAGGGGTTTTTGGAGACATGAGATTGAACTTTTTGAAGTCTTCGGGCTTGTCTTTCCCTTTCTGTGTCTGCCCATTTGACAATCAAAGGAACATTTGCTCCCTAAAAGAAGAAGCAAAAGAATGTGGTATTGTCACACTCTCCATAGAAGTCTTTATAAAGTGAAAAGAATATTTGACAAGTTGTAGTAAGGACATACCTCCATTATATGTCTTCCGTTGAGGGCTTCCATAGCTGTCACCGCTTGTTCTTTAGACTCATACTTTAGAAACAGACAGCCTAAAATATATCAAATGAACCTAAAAGTCAGTCAAAAATTTGGTATAGAGAGCTAAAGATGCATAAGCAAGTGGGAATGATGGACATACCCTTGCTAGTTTGTAGAGACCCTCTTAGAATCTGTAGATCCTTAATGGTTCCGTATTCGGAGAATAAGGATTGGACTTCAGCCTCAGAGACATTCTTTGGAAGCATACCGACGAAAAGTTTGTGCTCTGGATTGCAAGAACAGTCAAGAACATCCATCAAATTGACTGGTATACAAAAATAACAAAATGCGACCAAACTTTCGAAAGAAAAAGAAAAAACTCTTTTGGTACTTAGACCCCATCACTCAGAAGCATTTTGCGTACCTAGTCTTTCCAGCTCGCCATCTGCATACTTAACTTGCAACGGACTAGATGCCTGAAACATATCATAAGAAAGTGAATGCAATAATGCTAGAGAGGGATAAGAGTGTACCGTACACTGTGTACGTAAGCGATAAACATCCTAATGTTTCAGATACGGGCCACAGAAAGATCGAAAGAAGCAAAGATTACAGATCACTTTCAGTTGTATGATTGAATATTAAGTTTTCATTTGCCCTATTATCAAGATGAATAAAGTTCTCACCAAGAGGGCACAACATAGTTAATAGTAGCGATCAATCTACAAAAAGTCAACACAGTGAAGCAAAAGTTTCTTTGCTATATATTTGGGTTCCTATAATATCATCCCAAGAGATGTTCTAGCTTTTTGCATCTTGCACGTTTTAGGGACCCGTACATACATACATACATCTATAGTGAATCAATGTGGTTTCTTGGGTTTGAAGAAATCATCAGCTAGAGAGGATTTGAAACTAGTGTCATCAGATTCCAATAACTGATAGGGCAGATTCTGACCAGCCAAATCAGATTCATGATTTTAACTCGATGGATATATGATATATAACCAGCCAAGAACATGCAAAATTAACAGGGACAAAAACCAAGTACAATGCAGATCGAGACAGATAAAAAGAAGAAAAAGCAATCTCGAGATTCCAACCAGCTTGAATAATGTGCAACTAAGATCAACTAGGTTTAAGGTACAGATACATCAGATTCAAGTATCAGAAAATCCCAGAAAATGAAGCAAAACAGCTTCAAGAAATGGAAAGAATGATAACAAGAAAAGACTTACCCCAGGCAATGTCTTCTTGTTATGAAAACCATTGATCACCTTGTCAGCTTCTTCCCTTGAAGGACATGTCAGAAAACAACATCCTACAACAATTCCAGAAGAAATTAGGGTTTTCAGAATTCAAAATAAATAAAAAAATCAAAGAAGAAATTACGCACAATCAAAAACAGGGGAAACTTCCAAAAGAAAATAAAAAGAGTTCAAATTTAAACGAGGAGGAAAAAGAAAACAGAGGAGGCATAGAGAAATTTGAGAAAATTAGGGTTTTCAGAATCCAAAATCATACGAATCAAAAACCCATCTCCAAGTATCCTCGAAACAGAGAAAAACTTCTAAAAAAACAAAAAAAGATATCCAAATTAATATTCTTTTGGAGAAAACAAAACAGAGTAAAAATTAAAATAAAATAAAAAAACCTCGGGGAACTCCTGTAGCCTTCTCCTTAATGATGTTGACTTCATCGACGATGGAGAATTCCCGAAACAATGTGAGGAGCTGAATCTCCGTCATATACTTCGGAACTTGTCCGACGAACAGCTTCACCCTCCCTTCGTTCTCCATCGTCTCCTCCGCCATTGTTTCTCTCTCTCTCTTGACTTCGTCGTCGTTGTCCTCGTCTTCTTCTTCTCTCTCTACAGGCTTTTTCTTCCTGAATATTTATTTGTTTACTCTCTTTTCTTGAAAAATAATAATAAGAAAAAATTGGGAGAAGTAACTTATGGATGACAAAGTGGTTAAATTAAAATACGGACTAAATCTGGGCTCGCCGTTATTACTAAATTACGAGATTGCCATTTAAAAAAAAAAACAGCTGTTCAAATAAGAAGGCGAGCCTGTGGGATGCCAGGGGAACACTTTCGGATTGTTTTGTCTGAATATGGGATTGTAATGCCGAATTTTACTATTTTATCCTTCCTTTTACCCGCGTTTTTTTTAATAGTTTTTTTTTTTTTTTAATATGGAGGTGTGAAATAAGCTGGCATTTTTTTGTTTATGTTTAAATAGCTGTCAGTTCTTCAGTTTTCCTGCATTAAATTTAAAATGTTAGTTTATGTTTAGACATTTTTTTGGATTTTTTCTTGTCGTTTGGTTTAATAAAAGTGAGTATTTTGTTTAAGTTGAATATACCTTTATCCTAATATTTTCTATCAATTCCACCTGATATTAATACATTTTGATGACTAAAAATGTAAAAATTCAATTCTCTATAAATTAAAAAAGTGTAGGTTTGTTTAAAGGTCCAAATCAAACATACAAAGTTACAAACACAAAAAGAAAAACCTTTTACATTTGAGCAGTTGAGATTTGAGTATTTGACAATACACTTGGACACGGCTATTAGCATTTAAATTATTTTATGTAATGTATATTTTAGTTTTAGACAACAGTATATTACACCATTGAAGAGAATCAGAGATGGTTTGGACTTTGGACATTTCAATCTTAGCCAAAACCAACTCCAAATGCAAACTGTCGTTTTTAAAACTGAATATAAACAACTTATCGTTTTCACACCAAACAACTAAATTAAAAATCAATCCAATCCTATTTGTAACAAGTAAATAACTATATTTGTTATTAATGGACCCTATATTAATCTAATCTATTATTTTATTTTTAGGAACGGAGAATCCAATGACCAATTCAAGATTTCTAATTTTTTTTTAAAAAAGAGTAAGTAAATCGAGAAATAGATATAGAAATAAATACGACTATACTAGTTGACCGTGGAATTTATATCCATAACGAGTGGTCGTTTTCGGTGACAACTAGTAGAGGACACTGAAATAAGGGTAGTGTCGTAAATATAAGGAAATTCTAGTGGTAAAAACATAAATATGACAGACTGTCCTGCAATTTGGAAATAAATAACCACATCAGCTCCGATTTTCTTATTATTACATAAAATTCCACAAAAGACCACTGACTTTATTTATGTTTACGTTTTGACCCCACATGTTTTCTGTTTCGTGCAAGTTTGTGAATTAGTCACTGGTAAACGATAATACTACTATTAGTGTAATTAAGAAGAAAAAATCACTCGACCGTCGACGCTCGACGCAAATTTACTTATCCTCATAGTCAGAGCCAAAAGTCTATAGTTTTGTAAGTTGTTATATATTTCTGTTGATAGATGAAAAAATTGTTCATGATGTTCTGTGTGAATATCGCTCATTTTTGTGTTTTTCATGGTCAAGACTTATGATCATATAAAAGAATTACTATCAGAATCTGAAATAATGGCCATTGTCCAAAAAACTTAACTTATTATTATAACCATTTAGTACACAGAAAAAAAACTTATAGATAATAAAGAACAAAAGAATTGATTTTTAAGAAAAACATAAATAAACAAAATACGAACAACAGAAAAAAAAAGTAAAACAAACACCCATGGACTTAGCTATATAACTATAATCCTATGATACCTTACAGTAACTACTTGAGAGTATACCCTACCTGTCACAGAGTACAAAGATGTTTAGAGAAAGTTCCTCAGTTTCTGTTCTTGATCACTCACACCTCTCTGTTTTCTCTACAGAGTCATGAGCTCTCTAGAAGCAGAATCTGTGTTTGGGAGAACCCAATTTCCTACCACTTTCCCCCAAAACCCTTCAAGATTAATCTTCTTAAACTCAAATGGCTTCCTCTGAGAATCACCACCTTCCTTGTTACGTCTTGCAACAACAGTAGTAAGACGTTGCTTTAGCTCTGAGTTCTCTTCTTTAAGCATTTGTATTGCTACACTCATTTGCCTTATAGCTTCTCTCTTCTCTTCATCTTTCTCTGTCACCATTTCACTGTAAACCTTATTCTCCTCTCTCAGCCTTTCCATCTCTTCCTTCATCATCTCATAATTTCCATTAGCTTCACCGTATTCGACTTGCGATGATTCTATTTCCTCGACAATACCATCAATTTCACCTTCATCGACCCATTTGCTTTCACCGTTATCTATTTCAGACTCCGCATACTCCTCATGAGTCTCACAAGCCTCAGACCAAGAAGACTCATCACAAGTTGATGATTTCTCATGACTCTCTGAGTCATGTTTGTGCACAGAAGAGGGTCTCAACAAGTCGTACCTCTCGGCCAATGAGCGATGTGAACGGTAGAATTCTTCGACCATAGCTATAAGCTCAGGCCTTTTCTTATAATACATCTCAGCTCGTGCGGCGAAAGAATCAGCATCCTCATCAATCACTCTCAGCATTTCCTTCGTCTTTTCATCCAATTCTTCAATTACAAAATCAAAATTCACCATGTCATAATCTCAATGAAGTTAATACTTGTATCACTAAACTTTGACCTTTTTAGTCTCAGAAAGTCATAACCAAAGATAAGATACCAAAAGAGAATCATCTTCGACTATTGTAACCCAATTACAACAAGAACACTGAATAAAGGTAAAACCTTTGAGAGAACCAAAGACCCATACACCAAAAATCAACACTTGGATTTAGATATTAGCAGAACCAAAATTCACCATGTCAAATCTCGATGAAATTAAACACTTTTATCACTGATACCAAAAGAGGATCATCTTCTCCAACAAAGCTTAATGACTCTTAGTACACAAATTCATCAAGAAAAAAGGTAAGACCTTTGAAATCAATAGACACACATATAACAAAAATCAACAATTCGAATTCGAAATTAGCAGAATAAAATCATAAATAAAATAAAAATTCTTGGAACCGAAAGACAGAAATAATTTACCAGAGAGAGTAGAATGAAGCCAAGGAGAGAAATTTGTGGTGTTGTGATTTCCAATCCACCACCATTTTGATGAGTCCATCACCAACTTTCACTCTTCTTAAAGCTTTCTCCACTCAAAAACACAAAACAGTAAAATACAAATCAAAGACTCACTCTTTGAATTATTAGATTAGTTTCATCTTCAGCAACAGAAAGAGCAGAGACTCCGAATTTACCAAGACAGAGAAATAGATAAACGGCGCCGTATCTCTTCTTCTTCTTCTTCTTCTCCGCCTGAGAGCAGTTTTAAGGAGTTTAGTATTCTTCTGTCTTCAGACTTGAGAGTTCAGAGTCTTTTATCATTGACATTAACTGCCTTAACCAATCGTATAATGCCACATGTTGTATTTAAGGAATACACAGCAACGTTGTTAATTTACGGAAATACCCTTGAGGTCAAGCGGCGGATGACATGGCAGAATTACACTGTTTCTCTCCTTAAATGACGTTTTCACCCCTGTATTTGGATTTTTTGACTGGCCGATTTCGTTCTTCAAACGAATTATTTTATTTCTTAATTAACGATTTCTTATAGAAAATTTCCTTAAACAAAGTCAAAGAGAATATTTATGCTCTGATTTCCTCCCCATATAGGAACTTTTTTTAGTATTTCAATGTTTATAGCCATATAGGTATCATCAAAATATGTAGTCGAGATTTTATATATGGAGCTATGAACAGGGGTAGTTTGGGAATTATGTTCGGATAATAGATACGAAAGTTATCTAAATGGGCCCCACGAGGCCATGTGGGCCGTGGTGAGCGTAACACGCAAAAGGCGTTTGTGCAACGGTCGATAAAACTCTTTGCCGCAACTTTCCATGCTTAGTGTGTAATGAATAAGACAAAAACATTAAAGTAAACTAAAAAATTGATGAATTTCATTACATATTTAGTTCTTTTTTTGGCGTTTCATTATTAGCTCTTTTTACAATAAGACAAGTGAATCTATTTTATTTTTCTTTTTAAGGATGTTATTTGGCTTTGAATGTGTTTGACATCAATAGTGGTACAGTTTTACACTATTTATAGATTAAAGTATTAATAACAGGCGTTAAACACTATTTATAGAGAAAAAACAGAAATTTTATTGCTATATACTATTGAAGATTATTTAATTCAGGGCGTAATAACGAGAGAGAAGAAAAGGAAATTATGACAGCTAAAGAGGCTTTATATCACTGGACTGGGCTTTCACCATGTCTCTCTCTTTTGGTAAAGCTCTAATTTCAAAACTTTCAGAAATAAGTTTTTGTTTTGGGTTCTTGACGATATGAATTGGATTGAGTCCGTCGATAAACATGTATGCGATCATAAGTTTGGACTGCTATTAGTTGGTCTTCATTGCCATCGCAAAGAAAGAAACGAAACGACAGCGTAACAGACGCATGTTAACATGCACAGTACAAGCCTAGAGTATGACTTTCTTTTCAGTAATCTAATCTTCTAAAGCTGTCTTCAAAACTTGCAAGAAACAATGGAAACAAACTGTTTGCATTGGTAAGTTTTGACTTTTAACAACACTGCTCTTAGTTTGTCTTCTTCATTGCCATCAGAAAGAAATAAAGGAGCATGTTAACATGCACATCACAAGACGAGAGTATGACCTGACCTTTTACACACTCTCTTTCTCCATCTCTTCAGTAATCTAATCCTCTAAAGCTGCTCAAAACTTACATCAAACAATGGAAATAAACTCGCTCGTCTCAAACAATGGGAAACACAGGCTAGATCCACTCCTTCGGGTTGATACAAGCATCCAATAGCTTCCACTCTTCAGTTCCCTCTTCCGGTTTCTGTACTCACAAACACCATTACTACGTTGCCACATTCAAATGAATTTATGTCTTCACATATCAAAAAATAACTTACATGGTCATATTCCCATCTTGCTGAAAGCGGAAGAGAGACGAGAATGCTCTCTATTCGTCCTCCTGTCTTCAGACCAAATGTCGTTCCACGATCATATACCTTTCCATCCATCATTACAAATACATTAGTGAACAAGGTTCATAACAAAAGATTGGAGAGATAAGACTGAAAACAGAGAAAAAGACTAGTACCAAGTTGAATTCGACATATCGCCCTCTCCGCAACTGTTGCCATGCCTTGTGCTGCTCTGTAAATTCCATGTCTTTCCTTTTCTCTACTATAGGTATATAAGCCGGTACCACTGAGTTTGCACATTCTGTGAATTCCAATTGCTAAATTAGTCTCTACCAAGAAACTAGCCCAATTATAGTTAATCGTTTGTTGTAGATCAAGGACAATCAGTCCCTTACCAGTGGCAAATGACAAAAGCATTTCCTGATCATAGTCATTAAGATCATCAAAAAATATCCCTCCTAGTCCTCGTCTCTCATCACGGTGCTGCAAGCAAGATCAAAGAGTTCTAAAAAAAATTAAATGCCCTCACACTAACGATAGGCTTATGAAGTTCTATCTCAGCAGGTTCTACCCTCTCATATTTTACGATAACATCCCTAAACAAAACTCTAGAGCTAAGGCCTTCAGTTCCAGAAATTGCTTAAGATCTCACAAAACATACCTTGATGTAAAAGTAGTCATCACACCACTTCTTGAATCGGGGATAGAAGGAAGGGTCGAATTTGTCACAGGCCTGCTTTTGAATCTACAACAAGAAAGACAAATTCATATATAATCTCAACTCCCATGATCACAAAGCTCAGTCATATCTTTAGAACAAGGAATAAGTCTTAATACCGAATGGAAATGCTTGACATCTTCTTCAAAGATGTAAGCAGGAGTGAAATCAGTGCCACCACCAAACCACCATTGCCTCGGAGCTCCAGGAACATCTACACATCAAAAAATGGCAAATCAATGATGTTGTTCAAACAAAAGACAACAACTTTACAATCTCACTTAGAATCTAGTCTGTACCCTTTGGAGCATCCGTCTCAAAATATCGATAATTGAAATGCAGAGTTGGGGCAAAAGGGTTCTTGGGATGCAAAACCTAGAATCACAGAGAAATCGTAATGATGATACATGAAAACCCCCAAAAATCGTAAATTGAAGGGAGAGATTCATTACCGAGCTAACTCCGGCAGCGAAGAACGGAACTGGACCAGGTTTCTGATCTGAAGCTGAGCCCTTTGCAGCTCTATAAGCTTCAGGAGGCATAACACCGTAAACAACAGAGACATTAACACCAGCTTTCTCAAAGACATTACCATCCTGCAATACACGACTGATTCCACCGCCACCACCAGGTCGAGACCAAACATCTTCTTTAAACTTAGGACCGCCTTCAATAGCTTCAATAGCCTCACAAACACTATCTTGAGCAGCCCTAATCATAGTCTCGAAACGAGCCCTGACGGAAGAAGTAGAAGAAGAAGAAGAGTGAGTGGCGTCATCAGAATCCCTGAGAAAGGTAAAGGGTCGTTCAGTTTCGGGAACTTCTTTCTCGATTGAGACTGAACATCGCAAGGCGAGATTGGGTTTATTTCTGATTGGACGGGAGAATCTGAGAGTAGAGAGATTGGGAGAATAATGAAGACGATGAGAGGAGAAGGGAGCGAAGGTAGGAGAAGAGAGGAGAGTCGACGAGTGAGAAGCCATGTTTGATCCGAATTGGATTTGATGTTGAAGAAGAAGATGATGGAGAGATATTAAATGATAAGAAGTCGTCGTCGTCCACTGATTTTGACCGCTTCTTTTTTGTTTTACGGCTCAGTTAAAAGAAAAAGGAACACAGTCAGTCCCTTGTTTTGTTTCTCTTCTCAGACAAAACCACTTTTGATTTATTAGCCGAAAACCAAACCAGACACGAAATTAAAATTCCAATTTTAGTTGGTCGAACCGGAAGATATTGAGACTTAATTTTGAAAAGTCAAGTCAAAGAGAGCAATAGAATCAGGCCTTGAATACAGAACACAATTGACTCTTATCCTTCTCAACGGGCTTATAGCCCAAATAATATAACATAAATTAGGCCCAAAATGGTTAGCCGGTTTACGGCATTATGCTAATCACAATAAGGTTCAAGTTTAATTTTGTTTTTTTTCATCATAAGGTTCAAGTTCAATGTATAGAACCCGGACCGGTTCTTATGACTTTTAGGGTCCGGTCCGGTGATGCTCCTAGGCCCTAGCCTACTACTATAGGTGATATACTAGGTTCTGTTTCTAATCATCATTTCATTTTAGTTGGCATTTTATGGATTATTTGTATTTGCCCCATATATATATGAATATAATATGTTCATTCAATAGCCAAGTTTTGTGGAATGGATATTGTTCCTTTTATAAACCAGCTTGACCAAAAAAAATTAAAAAAGAGCTAGCGTGTAATTATATTTTTTAATTATATAGTTTAAACATGATAATGAATGTTTAAGAAAAGGGAAAAAAAAAAGAAGATATATCAATCAAAAGATGTTTTAGTTACAAATAATAAAATAAACTAATATAAGATAATCATATATATAAAATCCCAAAAAAAAAATAAAAAAAAAATAATATATATATATATATATATATATATATATATATATATAAAATCCCTAGTATCGATCACGTTTTGTGAAATGGATCTTTTTCTAGTAGATACATCTCGAATCTAATGTAATCCTCATGGTCTCATGTATATTATAGATTCTATATCTAAGGGTTAGAATCTGTAATAAACAAAACAAAAAAGCATATTATAGATTCGAATCCTATCTAACTATCATCTCAAATAACCAAATAAATTTAATTATAACCGTCTTATTCTTTCCAAAAAAAAATTAGTTTAATCGCTGACAAAAGAAAATCCGTTTGGCCCATGACGTAGTCTATATATTCATGATCACACACCATCACCCTCTCCTTCACAGAGCATTATTACAAGACGAATTAGAGATTTACTTAACCTAGGAATTATATATACCTTAGCTAGTTCTTCTTTGAATCCACAGGATCGATATGAAGTCTTTTCCGGTTGGATCACGGTTTCTTCCGAAAGATCTAGGTTTGGTGAGGTTTTATCTTCGAAACATGGTGGAGAGGAAGCAGAGCAGTTTCATAACAACTATGGACGTCTACGACGACGAGCCGTGGCTTCTTCCTCACGTAAACAATCCTCTGTTCAAGAACAAGGTGTGGTACTACTTTGTTCCGCTGACTAAACGAGGTTCAAGCGTGCAACGGAAGGTACCCGGAAGAGAAGGAAGCGAAGGCGGCTCTTGGAGAAGCAACGATAGGAAAGAAGAGATCATGGACGGACATGAAAGGGTGATGGGTTACCAGCAGTCTTTCACGTACCACAGGAAAGTGCATGGAGTGCTTGTCAAGACAGATTGGCTGATGCAGGAGTATTCTCTTCACAAGCGTGATGAGCACCAAAAGTTGGTCTTGTGTCGGATCCGATACAAGAAAAAGAAGAACGTCAACAAGATTAGACGCGTTAACCATCAAGCTCATCAGACTCAGGTGGCGGAGAACACCAACAACATCTTACAGAGCCAATCAGTGCAAGAAGAGGTTGATTTAACCGATTTTCCTGATGAGCTTGAGACGATGCTAGAGGGACAAGAAGATCGTGAGGAGCAAGAAGAGGTTGACTTAACTGATTTTCCTGATGAGCTTGAGACGATGCTAGAGGGACAAGAAGATTGTGAGCAACAACAAGAGGCTGAGTTAACCGGATTTTCTGATGACCCTGAGTCGATGTTGCTAGATGGAGAAGAAGATCGTGACGTTACCCAACAACAACAACAACAACAACAACAGCAAGAAGAAGAGATACCGGTTCCTACACCGATGCAGAACAACGACAACAACAATAACGTCGTCATGATGATGTCGAACCAACAAGTGCAAGAAGAGGCTGCAGGTTTAATCGGTTTGGCTGATGATTTTGCGATGACACTTCTGGAGGGACAAGAAGACCGTGACGTTACTCAACAGCAACAACAGCAGCAAGAAGAAGATGATATGATGGTGCTGATGGACAATCCTAATGATGCTCTCGCATTGGGGTTTTATGAGTTTATTGATCTAACTTGGGTTGACGAAAGATCAGACACAATCTAGAGGAGAGAGAAGTATTAGAAGGTCGAGTTTATGTTGAGTATGATGACAAAACTTACTTAATATGGTTTGGTGTATTATTTGTGTAACTCCGGTGAAAGAGAAAATAGTGGATTTTCCGGGGTAAAAGTCCCCGGCGAGATGTAGGGTTTCCACATTGGAGACCTGAACTCGTTAAATTCTCTGTGTCATTTTATTACAAACGAGAGATCGATCAAAGTATACGAAGAAGCAAAGAACGTAGAGAGCGTATGAGAGACAGAGATTACATAGCATTTTAGGATTTCTATTTAATGGGCCTAATAAAATAACGAAACCCAATCTAAAATTTTGTGAACAAAGTAAAACAATTCAGCCCATCGGTGGTTGTGGAGGTTGGGGCACATGAGAGCGTTTGACCAAAGTATGTAAACTTCTTCACTTGCCCGGTGGTTTCATTTTCCTTTTTATCAAAAACAAATATGAACTCATTTCCTCAAAACTTAATCATACCATGGCCAATCTTCAACCTCCCAACATCATCGAGACCTATTACATCTCTCCCCCAAAGGGCACCGTTCCATCCACCACCCTTCCTCTCACCTTCTTCGACACCACCCTTCCTCTCACCTTCTTCGATGCCCCGTGGCTCACTCCCACTCGCCGAGTCTCTCTTCTTCTTCTCTTACCAAAACTCAACTAAATCTTTCCTCAAAGACTTTGTACCCAACCTCAAACAATTACTCTCCATCACTCTCCAACATTCTTCCCTTACGCAAGTTAACTGATCATCCCGCCTCGTCCCGACCCACCATACTTGCAGTACAACGATGGCGAAGACTCTCTTGTTTTCACCGTAGCAGAGTCTACTGAATCCGGCTTCGAAGAACTGATAACTGATTCCTCTAAAGATATCAATGTGTTGCATGGCGTCTTGCCCAAGTTACCTCCTCCTCATGTCTCTCCAGAAGGAATTCAGATGCGGCCAATAATGGTGATGCAAGTCACCATCTTCCCTCGAGCTGGAGTCTGTATCGGCAACTCAGCTACACATGTTGCAACAGATGGAGTCACCTTCAGTCATTTCATGAAGTATTGGATGTTACTGACCAAATCCAACGGCAAAGATCCTGCCACGGTTCATCTACCCCCTTTGCTTATTCACAGCTGCAGAAACATGATCAAGGACCCAGGAGAGGTAGGCGCAGGACATTTGGAGCGGTTTTGGAGCCAAAACTCTGGAAAAAAACAGTTCACATGTTACGCCTGAGAACATGGTTAGAGCTACTTTTACCATGAGCCAGAATCAGATAGACAATCTCAAGAGCTGGGTTAAAGAGCAGTCTGAGAATCAATCTCCTGTTTCTACCTTCGTGGTAGCTCTAGCTTTCATTTGGGTAAGCTTGATGAAGACACTTGTTCCAGACAGTGAAACAGAGGCTAAGGAGGAAGACAAAGATGAAGTCTTTCACTTGATGATCAATGTGGATTGCAGGAATCGTCTCAAGTACTCAGAACCAATACCACAAACATACTTTGGTAACTGTATGGCCCCTGGAATCATATCAGTCAAGAAACGAGATTTGCTAGGAGAAAAATGCGTTTTGGCTGCTTCAGATAAGCACCAACTTGGGGACAAGGAGTACGTAAATGGGTCATGTCTCGTTATCCAACCTCAATTGCAGGAGCTCCGAAATTGGGACTGTATGATATGGATTTTGGGTTAGGAAAGCCCTGCAAAATGGAGATAGTGCACATAGAAACAGGTGGTTCTATTGCATTCTCAGAGTCCAGAGACGGTAGTAATGGAGTTGAGATTGGAATAGCACTGGAGAAGAAGAAAATGGAAGTATTTGCCTCAATTCTACAACAGGGGATCAAGAAATTCGAGAAGTAGCAGCCCTTTTCTCATCCAATAACTTGTAGCAACAACATTTACCGATCAACACAACCTCAATTAGTAAGTCCCAACATTCCACAAACGTCCTGAATATGGTTCAATAATTATCTCCAATCTCATGAATACGGGCAACCTGATCTTGGGTCCGAAACCAGAAACTCAAAACAAGAAAACAAAAAAATCATGTAATATTGAAAGAGAAAAATGTAGTGTTCTTGTTTAACTCTAGTCTCATGGTTAAAAAGGAGACGGAAGCTGATGAGAACACTGGCAATTTACGAGTTTTTTCAGACTACAAGCACTAAGATACAAGTGCAAGTGTATAGTTTTTAAACTCAATAGAAAATTAATTACTTAAAGTCTCAGTAAAATCCATAGAGGTCATAGAAATTGCAGCTTCTGCCAAGGGGTTCTCCCTGGAAACAGGGTCTCAGCTCCACTGCACCTCGTAAGATTGGATTAGATCCTCATCGACATTCCCATATTTTCAAAAACACTAAACTCAAAAAAATTCAACAATTAAAGACTCAGATGAGAATACAGCTTTTTCAATCAAGAATTATCTGAAGCAGAACTGGCGTATCAAGCTGTTACAATTCATCATCACTGCCAAACAAACAATCTCAGAAAAACAAAAAGAAGAAAACTTTGGGCTCATATTAAGAAATTCAACCATGTATTTACCGTATATGCTTCATTGACCTAATCTCAGAAGCGCGGGTAAGTTTATAATCACTGCCAAAACAAAACAAACATTATTCGATTCCATCAACAAAAACAGGTCAAATCAAAACACATATAGAAAAGAGATATATAGCCGCTTTTTTGACACAGAAAAGCCTAAGGAATAAGGCAAATCTGCAACACAAACGGCAAAATAATCTAGCAGGAGCTTTGGGGCTTACTTCCTCAAGTACCTTAGTTATCAGATTAGCCCGGGAGGCTCCTGCTATGAAGAAGAACCTATAAGTAGATATATAATAAAACCCTTAGCGATTGAAGAAGAACCTATAACTAGATATATAATAAAACCCTTAGCGATTGAAGAAGAACCCTAATCTAAAGATCGATTCTAACTGTAGGAAACAGATTAAGGAGGAAGATGATGCTAAATAGCAAGAGGTTCACGGGGCTGGTCAAAACCCTAGCCTAAATTCTCTATACCGAAAAGTCGAAATTGCCCCCGTTGGTTTATTGACAGGCCCAACGCATATAAATCCAGTTGGTTTCAAAATTTACGTTTGTGAGCCGCTCAAATATGCCAGGCCTTACAAATTTCAAATTCCATCATCTATGCTTATCTTGACTTGTTACAAAGACCAAAGTGCTAATAATCTAGTATCTTGATTTCAAAATGTGTATGAGCTTACAAAAATTTCATGAGCATAGTAATATGTCAATCTTTGAACAAACACCAACTACTACCAGGTGAAACCTTCACTCCACTCTCCTTCATCTTCAATCTAAGTCTCTCTGCCTCTTCTTGTCTTCCAACACTCATATATATCTTCCCCAGCAACACATAATTCGCCGGATTCTCTGGCTCTATCTTCCACAACTCCTTCGCAGCAATCTCTGCGAGCTCAACCTCGCCGTAGTTCCTACAAGCTCCAAGCAAAGCCCCCCATGTCTTAGCCGTTGGCTTCTCAGGCATAGCTTGAATCACTTTGTAAGCTTCTTCAAACCTCCCTACTCTGCTTAAGACATCCACCAAACACGAGTAATGGTCCCTGCTTGCACGCAAACCGTAATCTCCCTGCATTCTCTTGAAGTAAACAAGAGCCTCATCGGCTAAACCAGCGTGACTACAAGCCTTTAACACGTTCAGAAACGCAATGTCATCAGGTGTTACTTTCGCCGATTCCATTTCTTGAAATGTTCTGAGAGCGGATTTCGCGTCACCGTGAAGTGCATAAGCGGATATCAAGCTACTCCAAGCAACCACATCTCTATCGGCCATGCTCTCAAACACCAATTGCACATAGACAATACATCCACACCGCCCATACGCCTCTACTAACCCGCTTTTCAATTGCGGATGCGGCTCAATCAGATTCCTAAAAGCATATGAATGAATCTCTTTTATTAAACGAAAAGCCCCAATGGCTGAGCAAGCGGAAACTAACGCAAGAAGCGTAATCAAATTAGGCTTGAATCTAAAATCTATCATCTTCCTATAGAATTCAATAGCTTTATAAGACCCATCTTCTGTACCAACAAAACCCTTTATGATAGCATTGAAAGAAGACTCATTTGGCATAACATCCATAGATTCATACAGCTCAACCGCTTCTTGAATCTTCCCACAATGTGTGTAATGCGAAATCATCGCGTTCCACACAACAGCATTCCTCTCAGGAATTTCGTCGAACAGTTTACGAGCATGAGAAACAGACAAGCATTTACCATACATATCGAGTAGAGCGCATCCCACAAATGGGTTTGACAAAAAATTAGATTTTACGGAGTGGGCATGGACTGATCCTCCGAGAACAGGACGGAAAGCTGCAGCGCACGATTTGAGAGCGAGTGAGAAGACGTGTGCGTCGAGAGGTATTGCGAAAGAAGAATGCATTTGACGAAAGAGATTCAGAGCTTGTTCATGGTTTCCTTGGTTCGCGTAAGAGCTTAATTGTTTGGTGAGAGAGATCAGTTTAGTGCAACTCGACGCGTACGAGGAAGACATGGAGATGGAGCTTTCGGTGTTGGGCTGTTGGCGTCAAGAAACAACGTAAGCTGGACTAAGAAATACGGAAGATAAAAAAAAAATAAAAAAAAAATAAAAAAAAAATACGGAAGATGTTATTGGTTATAAACTTGTTTTTTAGGCAAACCAGCAACAAAGTCGTTGTAGTATAGTGGTAAGTATTCCCGCCTGTCACGCGGGTGACCCGGGTTCGATCCCCGGCAACGGCGAATTTTTTTATTTTCGGCTGTAAAAGCTAATTGGGCCTTATTCTTTGGTCCCCTATAATATGGCCATATCAATGCCACTTCACTCACCCTATTCGGCCCATAAAAGCCCACTTCACTTGTTCTCAGTAGAAGCCTAAAAGGATCTTGTTAACTGTTCTAGACTTCCACTTCCTTGATTCATGTGTTTCGAAGAAATTTCTATAACCAAAATTTATAATCAAACAAAACAATATACAATGTTATCATTAGATAACTTCAAGAACACTGTTTTCTCCTAAATTCATCAGAGGAAAGTGTTTGAACAAGCTCCTGCAACCTCTCAGAACCAGGTCCCGGTTTCAACACCGAGTCGTCGCCTTTCACAGAGCACGGATCATTGCCATTAGCTGAACTCCCAACACACCATCCTCCTGGTGGAAACCGGTGTGTCCGTCCCAATAGCTCTTTATCGATCTTGTCTAACGCAGGATCGTTCTTGTGGAACTTGCGTGCAAATGGAGCTTTGCTCTTGACCATATTGTCAAAATCCTTCAATGAGAGAGATCTAGGGTGTTGCTTTGGAGGACTGTCCCAAGCAATGTAGTGTAGATCATGCCCAATCGCGGTGTTGACAAACTCTTTGCTGTTGCAGATTACTGTATGGAAGTATCCTTCAGGAGAGGAAACGAAATTCGTGTAGTACATTAGTATTGTTCTTGGGAAGTTATCCCATCCCCAAATGCAGTACTCGAGGAAAGACCGAGTCAACATTATCCAAGCTGAGCCTGCAGAATTAAGACATATATCATCTTCAGGACGTTCATTATCTTTCTCACATAAATGAAACTGTGAGATTCAAGAAGCTAACCGGTGAATAGCTTGAAAGAATTTGGAAGTGATCGTCGTTGAGTAGTCCAAGCAATATCGGATTTCTTCGATAGGTATAGGGCAGGATCAACAATGATTGATTTAGCCCTCTGATTCCTGCTAAGAAAGTCCCAAGTAAACTACACATGCTTTGAGATTTCGGTGTGCCTCGAATAATAAAGCATGGTTCTACTTACAGTTTCCATCCGGTGAGCTGCATATTCTCGATGAAATTGACATTCCGAGACAGATTTGAGAAGACATACAACAAATCTACAGAAACGGAAAGTAAAGCCAAACTTATAAGTCACAACTAAATATGAAGCTCAAAAGGATGATAAGTCACCGAAGGAACCAAAATTGCAAATGAAACAAATGAGAGACTACTAAAGCATTATAGAGAGAGTATATGTATGCAAAGGGCATTCTTTTACTAACCATCTTGTGTTACTAGAGGATAATCCGAGGCGCTAAGGTTAAGAAACCAATCCCAATGTAAGCTTTCCCTCAGCAAAATTGCAACGGCTTGAAGAGTACACGCAATCATTGTAGGGCCTTTATAAGTAACAAGATTAGACTGAGACATCACACGAACATTCTCCATTTCACGGAAAGTCGGATCACTCTTCACGGACATCGCCAACTCCATCCGTTCTCGAGGTGGAGCCTCAAGATCCAAATGCAGAACATACTGGTTTCTAGGATGGTACACAGCTTGTAAAGTCCTCATCATCCTATGACTATCGCCTTTTGTTCCCGATATCAAATAAGCTAATCTAGGAGGCCCTAAATTAACATGAGCTGTCGAATTCAAAGATTGTTTGAAATCTGATTCTACAAAGTACTCATTAGACTTTGAAACAACATCTAATGGTAATTGATCTTCTTCCCCAAAGAAGCCGTCGAATTGGCCAGAAATTAACAAAATCAGGAGAGTAATCGACATGATCAAGCTTGCTAGACAAGGGAATATCCATTTTCTGTCGCTGAAAGCTCTAATCCCTGAGTGTGAACTAACATGTCTCTTCACCCTAGCAAAAGGGTCTCTGAATGAAACCAGCTTCCTATACAATTTTCTCATTCCCTAACCACTTATCCTATCCAACCAAGAAACCCAATTCAGATTTGTTCAGACAGGCGATCGAAGTTGTTTTAAAATACCAAATAAGCATCAAAGCCCGAATCTTTTGTACCAAAGTAAGCAAAGAAATCTGATTTCAGAACCGAGACCAAGAGGAGACTTGCAACAAAGTTTCAGAATTGGGCAAGTTCAGCAAAAAATTGATTTAGAAGAGAGGACTTTTTAAAAGAGATAAAAAAAGAGATTAAAAAAGGAACATCCACTACGGAATCTGCAATCGAAAGCAATGTCTTTTATGGCATGCAAAGAGAAAAGGTTTGTCTTAGTCCAAAGCTGAGTCAGATCTAATCTCAAATCGATTTCAAAAAAGAAACAGACAGCAGAAGAAGGCGAGAGATACTTCAAGTTTAAGTCTTGAAATTACCTTAAAGAGACAAGACACGTCCGCTGAAAGAGACAGACGCTTTAAGAAGATAAATTAGGGTAGCAGAAAGAGACAGGAAAAGTGTTTAAACTTCTGATTGCAATAACTCAAAACTGGGCAAGAGAGGAAATTTCAATACTTTGAAGAAAAAGAAACTGAAATTGTCTTTAGATTCAAAGCTGTCTTAAAAGAGAAAATGTGAAATCGACGCGGGGAAGAAGAGAGAGAGATACAGAGAGACAGACAGAGAGACATGGCAATTAATTTAAACATGAAACATTTCGTGGCGTTAAGCTTTAATAATTGTTGGCAAAATCACAATCAATCAGTAGGGAATTTAATGATCATGTACGACTCTCACACCCTTTACAAACGATGACGTACACGTGGCATAATCAACGGATAAGAATGCGTTAGATAAGTAACGAAATTAACGGCGAGACAAAAAAAACTGTTCTTTTGCCTGCTGCTTAATTCACTGACTAGAGACTATATAGTCGACTCTATACTCTATAGCCAGTTTGACTTTGGTAAGCAGAAAGAAAAAGAAAGATCAAAGTTTGAATTTAAATTTACTGTTAGCAATTAGAGAATGAGTGAAAAAAGATCATAAATCATAAGCTGAGTTTTTTTTTTAGTCAAAAAACTGGCATACAAAACTAATAGAGTCTGTCTATGGCACACATCAATATGCTTCACAAAAACAGTTTCATCCAGACTGTTGCCGGCCTCGACCTCGCCCACGTCCGAAGCGACCCCGACCCCTCCCACGACCACGGAAGCCCCTTCCCCGTTCAGAAGACTGCCCGCTGCTGAACCCTTGAGACTGTGATTCCATTGGGGACTGCAGATTTGTTGGTGACTGCGGGATTTGTGACTGTGGTGGTCGCACATCAGATTGTGGTTGCATTTGGAACTGCGGGTTCATTGGAGACTGTGGTCGATGCATCATTTGGTACTGCGGGTTCATTGGAGATTGCGGGTTGGTTTGGAACTGTGGTGGCATTTGGAAATGTGGATTCATTTGAGACTGTGGCCGGTGCATTTGGGACTGTGGCGGGTGCATCTGAAGACCTTGAGAAAACAGATTAAAACTCAGCTCATTCGGTAATGGCTGCTGCTGAATACCGCGGCCCATCCCAAATGGTTGGTTGAAACAATTCTGACCAACCAATGCAGGCCATGGCGCTGAAGCCTGTCCTGGAAAGAAGTTTAAGCCTCCAGGTCCACCTGGCATTGGCATCTGGCCACCATTGAACTTCGGTTGGAACATCATTTGATTTTGATTTTGCATTGCCATGAAAGGTATCTGCATTGGGGCTAGATTGGGCATTCCCATCTGATTAGGTATAGGAGGAAGCTGATATGTGTTCTGCTGATTACTCTGGGGTCTCCATGATGCATTGTTTGGAGGAAACCCGTCCATTTGAGGACGCGGACCAAGATTTGAAAGCGGACCACCCATTTGAGGATCAGAACGGTTTGAGGATAGGGAACTAGATCCCTGGTTCTCTGTCCATTCCCCTGAGTAACTGCTGGTAGGCCTTCCGAGATCTCGGTTTTTCTTCTTCTTGTTCCTTGTGTTACCCGTTTTCTGGTCATTCATCATTCCTCTCTTTTCCATCTTCTGCATTCTTCTGTATTCGGCTTCTTTTTCATCATCTGAGAACTCTAGCTCGTCTGGTATCTCCTCGTCGTTATCACCAGATGCATCGTAACCTTTCTTCTGCAGTTCCTTGATATTGAGAATATGTTGAGCGAAATCGGCGACAAATGAGACAGGTGTCCCTTGACTAACCCCTTCTGGCACTTCACTCTCTGAATTGAACCTCACAATATAGAAAGGGCACTTTACTGGTCCAAAGATCTCATCCACCAGTCCCAGTGGCGTTCTTTTTTCAGTTATCCAAAGGATAGAACCTTCAGTCAAAGGACTATGCTTTTCCATTCCCTCAACTATTACTTGTGTGCTCATTACCTGTAAAATCACAAATCACACGGGTATACTTTTAGCAGTGGATTATCTAGACATAAATCAGAGAAGCAATAGCATACAAGTAGAGATAAATTGTAATTTACCGAAAGAACAACTCCAACAGGAAGTGTGGCATGATGTGGTTCCAGAGTGACATCCACAGCTGGAACTGGAGGAAGCTCCTGCAAGAGTTAAAAAGGGGAAAATCTTTCAAAATTTACTCAACAAAAAGAAGGCTTCTAAGGTAATGCCAAATAGCTTGCGGACAGTATATAGTTTTCTTGTTGCAATATTTAATCAGTACTCTACAAAGATAATGGACCGTACTTCTTTCAAGTAAACAAAGCTATGAAATGTGAAAAGCTGAAGCATAGGTACCTTGAGCTCATTCTTTGACCTTATAGGTTCTTTTGTTTGTAAACCGAGGTCATCATCCTCATCATTGCTCCAAGCAACCATCTCATTCACTTCATCATCGTCATCATCTTCGTCATCCTCAATTTCGTCATCCCCACTCTCCTCATCTAAATTCTCTATCTCACCCTCTTCAAGTTCCCCTGCTAGATCACCCTCTTTCCCCATAACCATGTGATCTTCAAACTTTTCTTCCTTCTTATTTTCTTCTTCGTCGCTCTCGTCCTCATCACTCTCCTCTTCTTCACTGCTACTACTATCACTACTGCTTGAAGAAGAGCTCGATGTTTCACTTTCAGACTCAACAGAATCAGCTTTCCCCTTATCCCCGTCACTCTTCTCATCATCATCCATGGCCAAACTTACCTTCTTCAACCCTACTTCAATAGAACAAGCCAAACCCTCATCTGTTTTCTTCAACCCTGATTCATCCAAATCCATGGTAGGACACGCAACAGACGCATCAGACACATCAACTGGCTCAGTCTCACCTTCCATTGACCTAGTGTTTTCAGAAACAACCGGTTCTGAATCTTTCACTGCTGGTTCATCCCCACCGTTTGCAGACATCTCAACACAAACATTGGGCTCTACCTCAACCATCGAGTCAGACTTAATTGAGCTCCCTCCAACTTCCTCAGACATGACATCACAAAGCACAGGCTTTACTTCAACCATCGGCTCAGACCTAACCAAACTCACACCAACTTCCCCAGACATGTCATCACAAAGCTCAGGCTTTACTTCAATCGACTCAGGACGCATTACATCGCTAACAGTAACAACGCCTTCTTGAGGTATCTCCATTCCGTCCTCAAAGAAATCAAAGTCCGTATCTTCTATGCTAAACTCCTCAATGTTCCGATTACTCCCCAACCAAGTGACGGAATCGAAATCCAGATAGGAATCGATGGAGGGGAAATCAATAGAGTCCTTGAAAGTTTTTACCTTGGGGTCTTGATCGACTACAACTTGCAAAGCTAGCTCTTCTTTAACTGTTATAGCTGGATTAGGGGGAAATCCAACCATGGCAAGAATAGAGAGGGCGAAGAAGAACCAGCGCAAGAAAGTGAAAGAACATGACTTGCGAGAGTAAAAGTGGCGGCTAAGTTATAAAGGCAGCTATTTGAGCAAAGGCGCGAGGGTTTATCGCAGATACGTTAGGGTTTTGAGAGCAAAGTAAAGTACTTGGCTCTGTTGGTAGTGCCACTGCCCAAATTAGGGTTACCCGTTCCTCTCTCCCTCCACGGCTCCACCGACCTTTTTTTCCTATTCTTTATTTTGTTTTTTCGTATTTATTTTAATTTTAGTGCTTTTATAATATTTGAATACTATAGAATTTGATCATATATCTTATAAACATCGTAATCGATACAAAATTATTAGTGCTTATGGTTATCTTTTGACTATATATATTTGTTTTTTTCAGTTTAATATATTTGTTTTTTCTTACAAAATTAATTTAAATGTTTTATTTGTCTATCAAATTTGGTTTAATTAATAGATTTACCAATTTGATTAATTTTCAATATTCCATTAACTTTAAAAGTACCGAACTTGGAAGAATAGTTCACCGGTGATTGTGGTGTCTCCGATGAATCTCATCCTCAAGCGCCAATTCAGTCAACACGCCTCTCTGTGTCTGACGCCGTCAATTTCATCCTCTGCTCCGACGAAACAATCTCGGATCCTGGAGCTTTGTAAATTGGGTCAGCTCACCGACGCCATTCGGATCCTAAACTCAACACACTCGTCTGAGATCTCTGCGAAGTCGAATCTCTACGCGTGTCTCTTACAAACATGCAGAACAGTCTTCTCCTTTATCCACGGCATTCAGTTTCATGCCCATGTCGTCAAATCGGGTCTGGAAACGGACCGGAACGTTGGGAACAGCTTGCTCTCTCTGTACTTCAAGTTGGGACCTGATATGAGGGAGACTCGGAGAGTTTTCGATGGAATGTTCGTCAAAGACGCGATCTCGTGGACTTCGATGATGTCTGGATACGTTGCCGGTAAAGAACACGTTAAGGCGCTTGAGGTGTTTGTGGAGATGGTGAGTTTTGGTTTGCAGCCGAATGAGTTTACGTTGTCTTCGGCAGTTAAGGCTTGCTTTGAGCTTGGAGAAGTTAGGCTAGGGAGGTGTTTCCATGGTGTTGTTATTACTCATGGGTTCGAGTGGAACCATGTTATCTCTAGCACATTGGCGTATATGTACGGTGTGAATAGAGAACCAGTAGATGCACGCCGAGTGTTTGATGAAATGCCTGAACCAGATGTTATTTGTTGGACAGCTGTACTCTCTGCGTTTTCGAAGAACGACTTGTACGAGGAAGCTTTGGGGCTTTTTTACGCGATGCATAGAGGAAAAGGGTTGGTGCCTGATGGGTCTACATTTGGAACTGTTTTAACGGCTTGTGGTAATCTGAGAAGGCTGAAGCAAGGGAAAGAGATTCATGGGAAGCTTATTACAAATGGGATAGGTAGCAATGTGGTGGTTGAGAGTAGTCTTCTTGATATGTATGGTAAATGTGGATCAGTTCGGGAGGCTAGGCAAGTGTTCAATGGGATGCCTAAGAAGAACACCGTATCTTGGTCTGCCTTACTCGGGGGATACTGTCAGAATGGAGAGCATGAGAAAGCAATTGAGATGTTCAGGGAGATGGAAGAGAAAGATCTGTACTGTTTCGGCACTGTTCTTAAGGCGTGTGCTGGTTTGGCGGCAGTAAGACTTGGGAAAGAGATTCATGGCCAGTACGTGAGAAGAGGGTGTTCTGGTAATGTGATTGTAGAATCGGCTTTAATTGACTTGTATGGGAAATCCGGGTGCATTGATTATGCTAGTCGTGTTTACTCCAAGATGTCAGTTAGGAACATGATAACGTGGAACGCTATGCTCTCTGCGCTTGCTCAGAATGGAAGAGGTGAAGAAGCTGTTAGTTTCTTCAATGATATGGTTAAAAAGGGGATAAAGCCTGATTACATCAGTTTTATCGCGGTTCTCACTGCATGTGGTCATACAGGGTTGGTTGAAGAGGGACGGAATTACTTTGCGTTGATGGCTAAGAGTTATGGGATTAAACCAGGTACCGAGCATTACAGTTGCATGATCGACCTTCTAGGACGCGCAGGTTTGTTTGAAGAAGCGGAGAATCTGTTGGACAGAGCGGAGTGTAGAAATGATGCGTCTCTGTGGGGAGTTCTGCTTGGACCTTGTGCTGCAAATACAGATGCCTCCAGTATTGCAGAGCGGATTGCAAAGAGAATGATGGAGTTGGAACCAAAGTACCACATGAGTTATGTTCTTCTCAGTAACATGTACAAGGCGATAGGTCGCCATGGGGATGCACTCAAGATTCGTAAGTTAATGGTGAGACGAGGAGTAGCAAAGACTGTTGGACAGAGCTGGATTGATGCTCATTAGAAAGCTATAAATATTCGTGTCCCTCTAGGGATCATGCTCTAGTATTCATAAAGAAATGGTTTTGACAACTTTAAACCACATAATTTTGCCTTGAGGTCCCCATGTAAGCGATTTGTCTTTACAAAGTAATTCAAACGTAAAACAGTTGCCAGCCTAGACTTTGCAGAGAAAAGGGTTGAGTCAAATGTTTTGTGGATGATTCAAGATTTTAACCTCAAGCCGCCACTGATACATTTTCTGGTGAAGAGTGTTTTCTTCATAGTGCACGCATCAAGGTCGATTTTGTAGCTTCACGCTTCATCTCTGCAGCTTTGCCACTCCCTCGGAAATATGCATATACTTGCTGAAAATCGATTATTGCACGTCATGGGTTAGAAAACAGATGGATTGAAGTGATTTACAGTGTTGATAAATTATGGAGTAGAAGAAGTTGAGAAACCTGAATGACCCAGATATTGAGAAGTGTTTCGATGCAGAAGAACCCAGCACCAATGAAATACATTATCTGTGAGGGTGAAAAGGAAGAAAATTAGGTAAGAATACTCTCACAATCCGAAGTAAAGTACTTGTAAATGAGCAGAATGGTTAGTTACCCCGACTGCAGCATTAGTAGTTAGAAGCTCAAGTGCTGGCAAGAAACCTCTGTCCACAAAACCAACAGTACATGGAATCAGATGGAGCTCATCAAAGACTCAAAAGGTTATAACATCTTCATGAAATGAAGAATGGTTAAAAATTGTAAAACTTAGAGGCTGGTTCTAATGCTTTCATATAGATGGAAAACTCTTACGTGAGAGACTTTCCTTGGAAGATGACTGGTGGAGCAACTGCAGCAAAGCCGCAGAACGCGATGTGAAACTAAAAAGTGCAAGACACGGGTTTATTTTCTCATGTCTTCTTAAAAAACTTTAATGCAGAGGAAATCTACCAATAGAAATGCGGTTTTTCTTACCACGTAAAAAAAGAAAAAAGCTCCGAACTTCAGGGCACTATCAGTTCTGCAAGAGGTACACACTCATTGTATTATTTACTCATTTCATATATCTTTTCACAATTCATCGTATTCCCGAGCAAGTTCCAGCATATACTAAGAGAGCTGTTTTTACCTGGTAGCTCGGTAAAGAGGACGGTACCATAAGACGTAAGCTCCAGGTACCCCAGCAATGAAGTAAATGATTGAGAGAAGCCATATAGTGGGACCTAATTACAAAACAAAGCACATCAGATGAATCAACATGGTCAGAGGAAATACCATCATGAATCTGATCGTTTGGGTAAAAACGGTAACCTTCTCCTTTGATCCAAGCTACAGTTACTGCCACAATATTCCACAAGAGACATCCTACTAAACCTGCATAGTTCAAGAATTTACCGTTAACTTTTGTCTGGATTTTTTGCAGCGGTCTAAGGCGGTTTACATACCTAACAATGTGGTGAATGCGACGTATTGGATCTTCTGTAAATGAATTGGAATCTCATTTGGAATGTCATGATGAATTATAGGGAAAAACTCCGGCCAATTTTTCTCTTCGATGACAACTCCAGCTGCCAAAACAACCATATCAGGTTAGCTACAAAAACCCGTAAAAGGTCATTGGAAGATGTAGAATATCATATATAGAAGATTGCACTACTTCGCGCTATTGCATCCTCTCTTCTTTTAAGCTCCTGCATTACAAGAAGAAAAAGACTGTTAGAAACAATCCACATTGAAACTTAGGTCTCAAGATTAGCTTGGATATCGACCCAAGAGACTCGAAAACCAGAAATCACCTGCTCTTTCCGCTTCAGTTCGTTCTCCTTAGCCTGAAGTTCCATCTCTTTAGCTCGAAGATCCTTCAAACAGAATCAGCAAAATGAAATTTACCGTTTCATCTAACCAGATTTTGAGTAAACATGAAAGGCAAAATGCAGAAGGTATTAAAGATATCATACATTGCCAGAATCCAAAGGGATATCAACGGTTGCACCACGATCATAAGGTTCCGGTGGAAGTGGCTTGAGATAAGAGTTGCTCGCAGGAGGAACACTTGTATTATTCTACAACATTATAAATTGAGATCAAATGGATAAAGATTACAGAAAGATCAGACATTTCTATTCAATCATTATGAAACAGAGCTCTTTACCGCAAAAGGATTGATCTCTTCATCAGCAAATGGATTAGGATCGTGTCGTGCCATTCTTTGAGATCGTTTGTTTTAAGATCAAGAAACTTATTCAAGAAAGAGTTTTTGGAGATTGTGGAGGTCGTTGGTTAATTTTGACAGAAATCGAAAATGGGAAGAAAATGGTTTCAACGAATGGGCACTTTGTAGTCAGAGAGAGAAAACTAAATCAATGGCGCCAGAGAAATCGAAGGCATTTTAAAGGGTGCTCGCTTCGTTTTTGTTCAGCAAAATTTCAACACCTATTCAACAGGAATTATTTTTTACATTTTGGTTTATGGATCGGTTTACTGAATTTTATTCGGTTTTATGAGGCTTCAATTGGATTTAGTTCACTAGTAATAGAATTCCGGTTGAGTTTTTCAACGGTTTGATTCAAATTGGTTACAAACCCTCTAACGCACATGTAAAGTTTGAATCCGAAATTTGTGGTTAGTGACTAGAAAGTCACAGGTCAATATTATAATGTTTCAGCTCAACGTGCTAACATGTTTACACGCAAATCACACACCAAGCACAAGAAAGGGAAAAAAAAAAACAACAAGTTTTAAGATCTTGATTTTAAAAACTGGTCCAACCACAAAAGGATCAAGAATTGCCGAATTGGTCTTAATAGCTTTGTCTTTTAGCCAACTTTTTGCCTGAAGGTTCTCCGAGGTCCAACTCAGTAAAGGAACCATCCTCTCCAAAGAGGTTTGTGTTCAACGTATTTAAATTTATCACTATTATTTGCTAAATTTAGCACTAAAATAATAACATTTTATATAACCAAAAAAGTTTTAGTTAAAAAATAAAAAATTAACTTAAAACATTATTCGCTACAAACTTTAAAATTTAGCTAAATGTTAAATTATATCATGTGAAATCATGTTGAACTAATGACACCAAATAACGGACCAAATAAAATCCTAACGACATAATGGTAAATTAGATTTGTTTTCAACGTATTTAAATTTATCACTTATTTATGTTCTTAAAACAAAAAAATTTTGTAAAATAAAAAACTTTAAGATAAAAATCAAAACAATTTACTTAACACATTATTTTTGAAAACCGTTTAAAATATAACTAAGTGTTAAATTTTAATTACGAGAAAACATGTTGAACTTATACACCTCAAGACTTACGGACCAAAAGGACGGGATGCTAAGCCCAACTTGTTTTCAAGCTATTTAAATCTAACACTTAGTTTTGTTTTTAAACAAAAGCATTTTGTAAAATAAAAAAAAAATTACTTAAAATATTATTTTTGAAAACCGTTTAAAACATAACTAAGTGTTAAATTTTAATTACGAGAAAACATGTTCAACTTATACACCTCAAGACTTACGGACCAAAAGGACGGGATGCTAAGCCCAACTTGTTTTCAAGCTATTTAAATCTAACACTTAGTTTTGTTTTTAAACAAAAGCATTTTGTAAAATAAAAAAAAAATTACTTAAAATATTATTTTTGAAAACCGTTTAAAACATAACTAAGTGTTAAATTTTAATTACGAGAAAACATGTTCAACTTATACACCTCAAGACTTGCGGACCAAAAGGACGGGATGCTAAGCCCAACTTGTTTTCAAGCTATTTAAATCTAACACTTAGTTTTGTTTTTAAACAAAAACATTTTGTAAAATAAAAAAAAATTACTTAAAATATTATTTTTGAAAACCGTTTAAAACATAACTAAGTGTTAAATTTTAATTACGAGAAAACATGTTGAACTTATACACCTCAAGACTTACGGACCAAAAGGACGGGATGCTAAGCCCAACTTTTTTTCAAGCTATTTAAATCTAACACTTAGTTTTGTTTTTAAACAAAAACATTTTGTAAAATAATTTTTTTTTTTTTTTTTTTTTTTTTTTTTTTTTTTAAAATAAAAAAAAAAAAAATTACTTAAAATATTATTTTTGAAAACCGTTTAAAACATAACTAAGTGTTAAATTTTAATTACGAGAAAACATATTGAACTTATACACCTCAAGACTTACGGACCAAAAGGACGGGATGCTAAGCCCAACTTGTTTTCAAGCTATTTAAATCTAACACTTAGTTTTTTTTTTAAACAAAAACATTATGTAAAATAAAAAAAAATTAGTGTTAAAAATACTTAGTTTTATTTTTAAAACAAAAACATTTTCTATCTTATTATATTAAAAAATGAACGAATAATAGAAGAAATAACTTACAGAGAATTAGTAGTGTTGATGATAGTGTTTGTCCCCAAATCTAGTAGGCGATAATTTCCAATAGGCTGAAATTGAATTAAACAAAGAAGGGGTCAATATTGGTTGAGAGGGATAAATAATAAACTTAGAAAGAGATGAAAATAAAGAAAAGCAGAGAGGATTCTGGAGATTACTTACAGGTCAAGAAAGAGAGGATTACGAGATTGGTATTATTGTTGAGTCATAACTGTATCAACCCTAATTGAAGCAAATAAGGAGGACTGTGATTGTGAACGACGATTAGGCCTTCTTCTCTCCGGCGATAGGGTTTGTGGAGATTATGATCGACGCATGCTGCGGGCTCTCATCCACCGCCACGGCAAATTGTTGGTGTTTATTTTATATAAACATGTTTATTTACATAAACATTTGTATTTATGTAAATACCCTTCTACTTGTGCAAATTTCATCACGTCTCTTGGTTACGTTTATACCGATACACCGGTTGAGAGAAGAGAAGCATCTCTTGGATCAAACATCGCTTCATTAATATATAAGAGACGTGACGATGTAGAGAGATAGGGACAGAGAGAGACAAGAGAGAAGAACAATACAAGAGAAACAAAGGAGAGAAAGATTGGGATTGATTCTCATCTTCTTCTTCTCCAAATCAATTTCAGAGAATCTCAAAGTAGAGTTTGCTAGGGTCTCTGTACGGTGTTAAAACAGAGATCGATAGTTGTATCCTAAAGATAGAAGCCTACACAAAGCTACGTACACCACAGTAGGGGCTAAATTCTGTCTTAGGAGATTGCCAATTGCAAGCCTCTATCAATCAATACGTTGTTCTTACTAAAAGAGAGAAGAGATCGTAAAGTAAGTTTCAGTTCTGTAACAATTGGTTTTCCTATTTGTTACTTATTCTATAACGTGAACGTATTTGTTTATGTGTATTGATCTGCATCTATAATCTTCAGTCAACAATCTAAGACAGAATTTAGCCATTATGGTTTTAATACAATGAGATCGTATGGTTTTAAAATAAATGAATGTGACAAGTGTGTCTACGTTAAGGAAACTAAAAAGGATACGATCATTGTATGTCTTTATGTGGATGATATGTTAATAATGGGAACTAGTAAAGACATTATCAATGCCACAAAGAAGATGTTGAGTGACAATTTTGAAATGAAAGACATGGGATTGGCTGATGTAATTCTTGGAATTAGAATTAAAAGAGAGCCAAATGGGTATTCACTTACTCAATCTCATTATGTGGAGAAAGTTCTAAAGAAGTTTGGTCACTTTGATGATAGACCGGTGGTTACTCCGTTTGATCCAACGTGCAAGCTTTCCAAGAATGAAGGTGAAAGTGTGTCTCAGTTGGAATACACACAAATTCTTGGAAGCATCATGTACATTACAAATTGTACAAGACCAGATTTGGCTTACTCAATAAGTCGATTAAGTCGATATTCAAGTAATCCAAATAGAGAACATTGGAATGCTTTGGTTAGAGTATTGAGATACTTAAAGCATACAATTAATTATGGTCTATATTACACTAAATTTCCTCATGTAATAGAAGGATATAGTGATGCAAATTGGATTTCTGGAAGTACGGATAGTAAATCCACAAGTGGTTATGTGTTTACACTTGGTGGTGGAGCTGTGTCTTGGAGATCATCTAAACAAACGTGTATTGCACGTTCTACAATGGAATCAGAATTTATCGCACTAGATAGTGCTGCAGAAGAAGCCGAATGGCTAAGGAATTTTATTGAAGATATTCCATTATGGCCAAAGCCGGTAACTGCACTATGTATCCATTGTGATAATATGGCTGCCTTAAATATAGCGAAAAATAAAATTTTCAATGGCAAGTCAAGGCATATTCGAAGGAGACATGCTACAATACGACAATTGCTTACCAATGGAGTGATAGCATTGGATTATATTAGATCAAAGGATAACTTGGCTGATCCTTTGACTAAAGGCCTACCGAAAAAGCAAGTCGTATACACTTCGAGGGGAATGGGTTTAAAGCCAACACAATGAGTCATCACTTGGTGGAAACCTTACCTAGCAACATTGGAGATCCCATGGTTTAGGTTCAAGAGGCAAACTGGCTGAGGAAGACTCAAGAAAGATATACATATTACTTATTCCTATGAAGTTAAATGTATTTCCATTGATGTTTAAAGGGATGAATATTTTTCTTAATAACATTAATATTTTTTTTAAGTGGAATAGAATGGACTATTCTTAATTAATGTTACCTATATGAGAGTGGTGTCGCGGTCGCACCTATGAGAATTGAAATGGCTAAATTCTCTACAGCTCTCACGAAGTCGGGATATGTTCAGGACCAAAATGAACACAACCGTATAAACATGAAATGAGCTGATAATTTATGTGTTTCACTTATTGTCTCGGTTTACTATCAAACGTGGTTAGTTCAAGACAAGAGTTCACTACCTACAAAGTAAATCCGATAAGTGTTTACTAGGAAAGGTTCAAGTCTAAAAGACACCTTAACCGATGCATAATGATTCTATTTTCTCAGATATTGTGGAGCTTATTTTCTATTCAAATGTGGGGTATTTATATGTTTGAATAAGAAAATGTGGGGTATTGTTGGTGTTTATTTTATATAAACATGTTTATTTACATAAACATTTGTATTTATGTAAATACCCTTCTACTTGTGCAAATTTCATCACGTCTCTTGGTTACGTTTATACCGATACACCGGTTGAGAGAAGAGAAGCATCTCTTGGATCAAACATCGCTTCATTAATATATAAGAGACGTGACGATGTAGAGAGATAGGGACAGAGAGAGACAAGAGAGAAGAACAATACAAGAGAAACAAAGGAGAGAAAGATTGGGATTGATTCTCATCTTCTTCTTCTCCAAATCAATTTCAGAGAATCTCAAAGTAGAGTTTGCTAGGGTCTCTGTACGGTGTTAAAACAGAGATCGATAGTTGTATCCTAAAGATAGAAGCCTACACAAAGCTACGTACACCACAGTAGGGGCTAAATTCTGTCTTAGGAGATTGCCAATTGCAAGCCTCTATCAATCAATACGTTGTTCTTACTAAAAGAGAGAAGAGATCGTAAAGTAAGTTTCAGTTCTGTAACAATTGGTTTTCCTATTTGTTACTTATTCTATAACGTGAACGTATTTGTTTATGTGTATTGATCTGCATCTATAATCTTCAGTCAACACAAATATCGTCGAGATCAATCGACTAAAAGTAAAAGTTGGCGGAGACAAATAAATTCATACGGGTGATTGAAGATTCACACGAAAATAGTTGCGATTCAAAGCTTTAGAAGAACACGAAAAGCTATGCTTGCTTTAGAACTTTCTCACTCAAGATACAATTTTGATTTCTCTCGAAGAAGAAAAAAGAGATTACGATTATATTTATAAGCAGAAAGATGTTAGGTCGTTTCGGAAAAACAAAAAGGAAATCTCTTTTATACACATGTTATATTAAAAAAATGGAAATCACTCGATCAATAAAAATGGAAATTTCTTTTATACATGTTACCAAAAAGAAAAGGAAATTGTTACGTTTTTGTTACGACGTCGTTTGGAGTACAGATGAAACTTGAGAAAACCTTGTTAACCAAAAAACAAACTTTTGTCAAGAAACTACACATGAAGAAGATATAAACAAACGCAAACAATTCTTAAAAGTCAGAGTCAAAACAAGTTTCAAGTAAAGTCGTAAACTTGACACGTCTTTTAACACTACCCATTCTCTCATAACCAATCCCAATTTTGCTATGCATTAGCTTCATAGCTAAATCTGCTTTTCCCACTTTCCTCAATGCATTGATCATCACTGTTCTGATCCTCCCTGGCACTTCTCTTCCTCTCTCTGTTATCCCATCAGCTAATTTACAAGCTTCTTTGATCCGACCAGCTTTACACAATGTATTTATCATATCTTCACAAGCTGCATCAAGAATCACACCCATTGGAGCTAACTCATCCAGTATCTTACAAGCTCTCGCCACTTTTCCCGACAAACATAACCCAGTTGATAACGCCCTGAAGCAAGCTGCGGTTGGTGTTATGCCTTTATCGATCATCATGTCCCAAAGCTTTAACGCCTCTTCGTTTCTATGTTCTTTGAACATTCCGGATATGAGTATTGTGTATGTATAAACCGTTTGATCACAACCTTCTTCTTCCTCCATTCTCTTAAACAGGGCTAGCGCTTCATCGACTTTCCCATGCTTTGTAAACGCATCGATCAGTGCATTATAACAGTATGAATCCCTTGTGCATCCTTTCTCAGACATCTCTTCGAATAGCCTCTCGGCTTCATCTACTCGGCCCGTTTTTCCTAAACCATCAATGAGACTAGAATAAAACATCGAATTGATAGCCAATCCGTTAAACCGGCAAGTCTTGAAATAGTCCAATGCCTCTTCCACTCTCCCGTTTTTACACAAACCATTAACGACAACGGAATAAGTTACCACGTCCGGTTTAAACCCTTCATCTATCATTCTATGTAAAAGCCTTATCGCGTCTTCAATACTTCCGCTTTTCGCATAACCATCAATCAAAACAGTATATATAGCTACATTTGGTTTAGACCCTTTACGGATCATATTCTCGAAAACAGCATAACCTTCATTCAATTTCCCTTCCTTACAAAGTCCACCAATCACTAAGCTAAACGCATGAGGCGGGACTTGAATTCCCTTCTCATCCATCTCTTGATACAAAGCCACACAAGAACCAAAGTCGCTATCTGCATAACAAGCCTGGATCATAGTCATATACGTAATCTTATCAGCCTCAAGACCTCTCGTCTCCATATCTCTAAGCTTCTCCATAGCTTTCTGTGTTTGCCCTGCCTTACAATAACCCTTGATCATTGTGTTATATGTCACAACGTCTGGTTTGATCCTGCCACTTTCCATAACCTCAAAAACACGCTCTGCCGAATCAACAAACATCGCACTCACTAATCCGTTCATCAAAAAGTTATAAGTGTACAAAGTCGGCTCAATCCCATTCTCTTTCATTTTGCGCCAAACCCACAACAATTCCTCCACCATTCCAAGCTTTCCAAAACTCTTAATCAGAGAATTCGCAGCAGAAACAGTCATAGAAAACTCAAATTTCTTAATCTCACTGCAGACAAACCTAATTCTATCAATATCTTTTGCCAGAGCCAATACATCAACCAAGGAGACATAACACTCGAGGTTATGCGTATACTTCTTCTGCTTACGAGACCAACAGAAGAAACTCCAAGCTATATCGGGTTTTTCGCGAATCTCATCGGATTTCAACACAAACGAAACAAAATTGGGCGATAGTTTGATAAGAAACTTACGGCAGAAACTATCTAGATTCGATTCCATGGAATCTGAACCATCTAAAAGGTTGAGAATTTGGCTTACCCATGGAGATGACTGGAGATTACGAGTCGATTTCACCAAATCAGAGACATCGTTAAAGGGTTCTATCCATTCGGGAGGAGGAAGTGAGCTGCTATTGAACACCCACCTAACACTCGTCCTTGAGCTTGATAAAGGCAAGCACTTTGAATCATCCGACAAAAAGTCGCCATTTTTGTAAAAACAGAGAGATTGTGAAGAACAATGCGGACGATTCAGAAGAGCTACAGAAAAGGGCTTCCGGGAAAATCTTCGCATCGGTAATTTCTTCAAGCCGCCGGTGCGGCAGCGACATTGGTCATATAGTAGTACTCGAACACAAAGTTTTCATTTTTAAAGGAACTTGGAGCAATCGAAATAAATGGTCCCATGGTCTAGTGGTCAGGACATTGGACTCTGAATCCAGTAACCCGAGTTCAAGTCTCGGTGGGACCTTTTTTATGTTTGTGTAAACCTTTCTTATCTCACACAAAGTTTTAATCTTTTTCAAGAGTTCATCATCAAGCAGAGAGACTAAAGACCTAAGACATTTACATATACTTTTAAGGATTCCATATTCGGAGCTTCAGGCATTTCACTTGAAGCAATAAAGAAGATTATGTTGAGCAGAAGACATTTTTTTTTCCTGACCAAAATCAGTTCTGAAAACAATCAAAAGCCATGTCTCAAGGTTTCTCTCCAGGGAATCTCGGAAGTTGAACAAGAGAGTTCACTCGAGTAACACCTTCTAGTCCTGACCAGTTCTGTTCTCCTACCGTCTTCTGCTTCTCTGCATTATCAGTCTCTGCAATCACATTACCGTAACTGTTGTTTTCTTGATCCGTTGATAATGATCTGACTGTGACGTTTCTCTGAAGACACGGTTCTGCTCCCTGGCTTTCGTCTGATTCTACTGCGTTTGTCGCCGAAGAGAAGCATTGTTCTTCGTTATCTGATGACTCTGAGTCCATTCTGCCATCTAGAAACAAACACACAACTGCACAATCATCCATCTTCGAAGTCGGGTACTTAAGTTTCCATTCGCGTACAGCTGAATCCACCACGAGTCTAGCTGCTGATGCCCGGCTTGTAGCTGATGCTACAACTTCCACCACTTCTTCGTTGCTCAGCACATCCCAGACCTATCAAAACAAAGGTTGGAATCATCAGTAAAAGAAACTCATCTTGATAATTCTTAGAAGACACTTTAAAAGTTCAGTGCATTACTCCATCTGAGGCTAAGACAATGAACTGATCCCTATCTGTAAGAACACGGTGAGAGAACTCTGGTATCGAAATCACACCGTAGTCTTTCAGACAGAAATCACCGAAAGCTCTAGCCATGGCTAATCCAGGAGCATTATCAAATGGTAGCCAAACTCGTGACACCTCTGGCTCGTCTTGCAGTGCAAAGACCCTACCTTTACACTGTTTGATCCTCTCAGCTTCCCCTACAAATAATAATATCTAAGAAGTTAGACAAAATGAAAATAAAAGTAGAGATTAGAGCAAATATCACAAAATGTTGTTAAAGCATAATACTTGGTAAGTCAGGCTTTAAGTCAACTGTTAGCTGAACTGCAACCATCGAATCGTTGCTGTCTTTGGATCCAAGTATCGCCCGAGAATCCCCAATGTTTCCCATGAATAGATTTGACCCCTGAAACAATCAATACACATCAAAACCGATACTTGGAACACAATGGAAATCCTGAGGAAAACAGATTTTGAACCCAAGAAACAGAAGAGATCTTTTGTTGTCTAAATTACCTGCTTAATGATTGTAACAGCCGTGCAGCCACTGCAAAAGCATTCTAGATTAGGATGGGACCGCAGTTCCTTATCCATAGCATTGAATGATTTCAAGAAAGCTTCCTCCCATAAGAAATTCAAGTTGTCCTCCGCAGTAGATTCTTCCTTCTCAGCTTCTAGGCTATCGGATTTGCTTGTACGAGTTCCCATGGATCCATTTTGCTTCGACTTAATAGAATTCAGGAGAGACAGCAACTTTACAGGCAATGAATCCCTCACTTTACGAGCAACAAGATGACCATGGGGACCATGTCCATCAAACACGCCGCAAAAGGTAACATCTTTCGACATAAAATCCTAAGAAAAAAAACACCAAATCCTGTTTATTTCACAAAAAGCTCTAATAAGCATCATTGAGGAAGAATAAGAAGAAGAAACTCACTTCCCACACAATCATTGCGTCCTGATTAATACCCTTGCGTCCCTGTTGAGTGAAAATGCAAGAACTCCTGCTCTTTCCGTTACCAATGATCCGATTCGGTATAGAAACCAAGTTATGAAGTGAAACGATGCGGTCTGAAAAACCTCTCCTCCCCATTTTGCTCCCACAACATCCCATCCCGAGACACGGGCGATGCATAGGCTCTTCATTGCTCCACGAACTCTTAGAGATACAACCTCCCATTGGTCAATGCAAGCATACACTATGGATCTGATCGCAGAGAGATAGAGAAAAAGAAGAGAAAAGACTTCTCTTGTTGTACCAAAACCAGATCCCCCAATGTAAAGGCTTTAGCAACACATTTGGTCAAATCAAAGAGCTTTCACACAAGTTTCTTTTTTCTGTATAAAATACTCTCTTTGTGGGCAAAACCTTTTCTTCGAATCTTGGTCAATGATGATGCATGGACCGTGAGCTGAAAACATTGCAGAAAAATGAATTAGTGATTAGTTTAATGCAAAGTTCCAAAAAAGAAAAGCAGACGCAAACAAGTCATAAAGAAGAAAACCCAGCATGTGATCTTTAGCAATAGAATATATGTACATATTACTAAACAGCCTGTCCTGATTGTTTGGCATTGGACCAACCTTAAGACTCTTATAGCTCCATGTTTTGTAATACAGTATATTCACTTTTCACTAATCTTTGCAAATAAATTAATCAAAAAAAAGACAGGAAAACGGAAAAACATACAAATCAATAACAGAGAGTTTCCCCATATAGGCAGGCACATGAATCAAAACAATTGTTATGGGGGAAATTGCAAGATAAAATGATGAAACAAGTTTCCATACAAGTCTTAACAGTGAAGAGATTTTTCAAGAATCATTGTTTAAAGAGTCTGATCATAAACCCTCCACCAAAATTCTTCACTTAAACATATACATTTCATTTCATTGCAGTTTTTAATAAAATTACTCCCTTTAATGATCAATTTTAACCTTTAATATTTTCCAGTGAGACACAAAACTGATAATGCAAAACCCCCCAAAGCTTTAGCTGAACAGTGAGAGCTGAAAGCAAAAGAGATCATCTTATATAGTAATGCAGCAATCAGGCCTTGAAGCATAACGAAACCCTAATTGTGAAAACCCAGATTCTGGTAAATGTATAAAACATGGAATTTCGTTATTCTTTAAACGAACTTTCTTTGTGGCTATAACTTGTGAATTGGACATTGAAGTGGAGATTCTATTAAACAGATAGATACATGAAACCCTCAAAAGAAAAAGGTGGGACTTTTCAAGTGGAAAAGCGATTCACTTTTCAGAACCCCGATTTAGATAAATGGATCTGATAAAGTTTCTCTGTAACCCAAACAAGTGCAGAGTGACAAAAGAGAGAAAAGAACAAACCAAAATCATCAGAAGAAAGATCCTACGAAACTCGAACACAGTACAAGACAGAGAGAAACAAGCAAAAATGTAAGGAATTAGAGCAAGTCAGAGGAAAAGAACGAACCTTTGGGGGATCATGAACCTTTGGAGGATCAGACAATGGAAAGAGAAAGGAAAGAGAAGGAGAGAGTTAGTGATTGAGTAGTTGTAGTAGTGGTAGAGAGAGATGGGTGAGATCTCATTAATTGAAGAAAGCGAAGAAGCAGAGAGGAGAAGAAGAAGAAGAAATGAAGATAAAGAAAACAAAAAAGAGAGCTTCCCCACAGAATCTTTCTGGTTTTCGCTTTCTTTCATGAAAGATCAAATCAAAGCTTACTTGCTTTGCTATTTAATCATTTTCAAAACTTTCCTAAATTTCCTATTTTTATTTTCTTGTTACATAAAATATAGGGAGATGAAAATGAAAATCCAAATATCAACTTTTGTAAATGTAATTAATGATTCATATCATGAAAAGAATTAAATATAACTTTGCATACATTCTTGATTTTGCATCAACATGAAATTTAGACGATATATTAGTATAAATTATGAGGTTATGTCCTGTTTTTGAGATGTGTTAATACTTTGATAGTTAATTTTTTAAAAGCACAACTTTGATTAGGTAAAATGTATAAGGTTAGCTTAATCTTTTACAAACAAATAAAATGGTTAGCTTTTTATTTAGTCAACTTCTTTTTTGTGGTGTCCTAATAAAAGCAAGACGACAAAAGAGACGAGAAATAAATGGACACTTGCAAAGTTTGCAAAACAGATGAGTTGTTCAACTTTTCTCCACATACTAATCCCCACTTCGTTATTTATTTTTATGTTCAATGAAAGTCTCTGAATTTCACCCACAAAAACATTTCATTAAAGAAAATGAGAGCCAAGTATATGGTTGATAAATAATCAAATAGAAATGTAAATGCGATGTTTAAATATTTATTATCACTTGTATGGAGTAATCATCATATTCATGTTTTTAGAGAATATCATAATATCCAAACATTTCTTATTAATATGTTTTGTTTTTGCATTTGTAGTTTTCACAATAAAAAACGAAAGGACAGGTTGGTTGGTAGATCATGAATATAAATGTGTAAAATTAGATTGGAGTTTAAAGCTTCTTTCCCATTTAGTTCTGTTGACAAATCGTTCACGGAGTTCCCACGTAGGCCTTAGCTTTCTTTTCTTTTTTCTTCCCTTTTTCACACTTGGCCAATTAAAGACGATTTAATTAGAAAGCTTATTAGCAATCACAAGTCTTTCTTCTCTCTCGATCAGAATTGTTTCGCATGAATCAAAGAAGATAAGGTCAAAGATTGTATGGTTTTTGAGAATGACACATGAAGAAGATCTAAAAACAATCAAATTTATGGGCTTAGAAATATGGGCCTTATCTTATTTGGGCTTTTACAATTAAAACAAACAATCTTGACCTGGCAGTGAGGCCCATTGCTTGGCTCTTCTTCATGTGTCATCCTCAAAAACCATACAATCTTGATAAGAAGATAAGGGACACGTGTCAAAAAACCAACACTCACAAACTCATTTTCCCGATTTACTAACGCTCAACAAAACTCTTTCATTCTCTTACACCTTTTCCCCGAGTTCCGACAATGGCATCAGCTTCAGCGACAGCTACTCTTCTCAAACCCAATCCTCCGCCACATAAACCCACCATCATCGCCTCCTCCGTATCTCCGCCTCTTCCTCCTCCACGTCGCAACCACCTCCTCCGCCGCGATTTCCTCTCCCTAGCGGCAACATCCACGCTTCTAACACAATCGATTACGTTTCTAGCTCCGGCGCCAGCTTCCGCCGCTGAAGATGAAGAGTATATAAAAGATACATCGGCAGTGATCAGTAAAGTTAGGAGTACGCTTTCGATGCAGAAGACAGATCCGAATGTGGCTGATGCGGTGGCGGAGCTGAGAGAAGCGTCGAATTCTTGGGTTGCTAAGTACCGGAAAGAGAAAGCTCTTCTCGGAAAAGCTTCTTTCCGGGATATATACTCGGCGTTGAATGCTGTTTCAGGTCATTATGTGAGTTTTGGTCCGACGGCTCCGATTCCGGCGAAGAGGAAGGCGAGGATTCTTGAAGAGATGGAAACTGCTGAGAAGGCTCTCTCTAGAGGAAGATGAAAAATTGCAGTGAGACCTGACAATTTCTTCTTCTCCTCCATTTTCTTGTTAATGAAAATTTATTTTCAGAAGAGAAACTTGAATTGGCATGCCTTTTTTTTCCTGTAAAATACTTATCAATGTCCTGCATGATAATTACTTAATTATCATTTATCAGAGATACTTATCTAGTGATATCGAATTCCATTTTCTCAATGATTGGAGTAATTCTCGTATCATAACTCATAATTTCGATTTTCGATTAACTCTCTATTGTGGCATATACTTTCCTAGAAAATTTGTTTACACTTTCTTTAGTTTTGATTAGAAGAGAATACATTACATTAGAAACTCCCCTAAGTTACATTTTTGCATTAAATGCTTATCAAACTAAAAAGATTAAAGTTTATGAAAAGCCTTTTCTATGGCCCATCTACAAAGCCCACAAAGTGTGTAGTTTGATCCTTTTAATTTTTTAAGTGACCGACCACAAACTCCACGGCATACGAACATATCACGTGCAGGTCCACACGTAAACTACCACATGGCTTCGTATTTAGAGTAGTGTGTCATCCATAAACTAGTTACTCTATTTAGATAGTACTAAGTAATATCCAACGTAATTAATAACTACACGTGTGCATCGTATACTAGCCTACCATTCATTAGACTGACCTTTCCAATACGTTAAGAACTTAAAATTGATGGGTGTAGAAAATAATAACCGTGTTTGCTGCTGACTGCTGTTTAATTACGCCTAATTTATTTATTTGGTCAATAGTTAATAACCCTTGCATCACTTTTTTCGTGTCAACTTTATTCAGTTATACCAATAATCTTGTAAGTCAACATTCTCTCACCTCACCAAATGCAATATACTCATATAGACTATATAGTATAGTATAATTTAAGCCATACCGGTTACAGGATTAGGTTTTATCCGCGAGTTATAAGATAATTAAATATATATATATATATATATATATATATATATATAATATATAGATGATAATGAATCTAAAATGATCCAGCCTTACTACAATTCTTACAAATTGGATAACAAATTAAAAGCAGCTAAATAGGTTACTTAATCCGCTAGATTGTGATACCAAATCATTAAATTCTGTATACAAATATGATTGATGAAAATAATTTGTAAAAACGATACTTTGATCACTCTATATAATAACTAATAAAATGATTGAACTAACCAAATTTATAAGATGAATTCATACATAAAGTTTGGATATGAATGGATTTATAAATAACAACAAAACCACGTGAAGAAAACAATGAGCTGTGGTGAGGCAGTGGACGAGGAAAATCGGTCAAACTTAATTAAGATTTATCTATTTTTTTATTTCCCTTTTTCTCTGATTTTTATTTATTTTTATAAATACCTGTCTTTTTTTCTTTTTTCTTTAATCATCTTAAAAACCCAAATATCTCGAGAAGACACAATTGTAACAAAAACCAAAAACCATTTGTTTGACGATCGTCTGAGAGAGTAAAGCAATCGTTTTTCTTTTCTTTTCAATCTCATAACCAAATTTCCCGAGAAAAAGTTTTGACTTTCCCGGGAAAATCTCTTTCCTTTCATTCAAAAATCTTCTGAATTTCTTTTCTCTGTTCTTCTGTGTTTTTATTTTCGCTCATTTTATGGCTTTACCTTTTATTCTTATTTTACCTTCTCTCGGTTGATCTGACTTCAAGATTAGAAATCTCGACGCGTGGCTTCAATTTTTTCTTAGAGAATCACATTTAAAAAAAAAAAAACAGAAAACAATATTCGATCTTGCTTTCTCATTGTCTGTCTTCTCGATTGTAATCGTTTTCTCCATACATTTTTTTCTTGAAAGAATCCATCTTTTTTTTTTTGGTTTTGGTTTTGCTTGTCCCTTAAATTCAGCCTCCATACATAACGTCAAAGCTCAGATATCTGAATAACTCGCTTGCGTGCCTCTTTCTCTATAAGCCCATCTCTTTCTTCTCCTCCATTGAAGAAGAAACCTTCATAATATTTCTCAATTACGATCATGGTGAATGGTAAAGGGTCAACCAAAAAATCGAATCTTGATCGATTCCTTCATTGCATAACACCCTTAGTGCCACCCCAATCTCTCCCCAAGGTTTGTGAACGTTTCTTTCTCTCTCTCTTTTTGATTTGTTTCAATATTGGTTTGATGGTGTTAATTGGGAATTTGCAGGCGGAGATTAGAACCCTAAATCGATTGTGGCATCCATGGGAGAGAGAAAAGGTTGAGTTTTTCAGGTTGAGTGATTTGTGGGATTGTTATGATGAATGGAGCGCTTATGGAGCTAGCGTCCCTATTCATATTACCAATGGAGAATCTCTTGTTCAATACTATGTTCCTTACCTCTCTGCCATCCAGATTTTCACCTCTCATTCCTCCTTGATCCGATTAAGGTTTGTTTGATCCACCATTGTCTTTTCATTGTAAATTTGATATCTTTATTGCTTTCTGATGAATTTGGTGAAACGTTTGATCATTAGAATTAAATTTGAATAGATTGTGGTTTCTGGTTAAGCATATAAGGTTATCAAGGAGCTGCAGAATGTGTTTATTATATATGAGTTCTTGAAGATATCTGATTAAGTTTGGTGTTGTGTTGATTAGGGAAGAGTCTGAAGATGGGGAATGTGAGGGTAGAGATCCGTTTAGCGATTCAGGTAGCGATGAGAGTGTCTCTGAGGAAGGACTTGAGAACAACACGCTCTTGCATCCAAATGATCGTTTGGGTTATCTTTATCTCCAATACTTTGAGAGATCAGCTCCTTATACCAGAGTTCCTCTGATGGATAAGGTACATAATAAACCTTGTTATGTAGCCATCCGTTAGTTCACCTGATCCCATCGAATAAGCTTCACAAATGATGTTTTGATTTTATTCCAGATCAATGAATTGGCTCAAAGATACCCGGGATTGATGTCGTTGAGAAGCGTTGATCTTTCTCCAGCAAGTTGGATGTCGGTAGCGTGGTACCCGATTTACCATATACCAATGGGAAGAACCATTAAAGACTTATCCACTTGTTTCCTCACTTATCACACTCTTTCCTCTTCTTTCCAAGGTGCAGATTCTCTCTGTCTATCTACTATCCTTTAAGTCGGTGTGATCATCGGGTTTAATACTTTGTTATATCATAGATATGGAACCGGAAGAAAATGGTGGGGACAAGGAGAGGGTGCGGAGGGAAGGGGAAGATATAACTCTGCTCCCATTTGGGATGGCTACTTACAAGATGCAAGGCGATGTTTGGCTTTCGCAGGACCACGATGATCAAGAGAGATTGGCTTCGCTTTATAGTGTTGCAGATTCTTGGCTAAAACAGCTTAGGGTCCAACATCATGACTTCAACTACTTCTGCAGTATGTCAATGACTCATCGTGGCTAAAACTCGGTTCGATGACACCATGATGTTTGCTTGCTTCCTCATATATAGTCTAATTCTTGCTTTGTTCTGGAACCGCTTGCGTTTTGTAAAACGCAATCGAGCGATTCGCTTTGCAGTGTTTTGGTTAGAATAGCGTTTTGAGTCTTCTAACCTTTGAGAGTATATGTCGTATATAGAGTTTGTTGCTTGTTGAAACAGAGTAATTGATGTTGCTTGTTAAAAACAGAGTGATTGTTTCTTATAAGTTGAAACATGGTGGAGAGAGAACTTGAGTGTGCCTCAGTACCGTTACTGAAATAGTAATGTAACGAACTAGTCATGTTAATTAATTTTTCTTTTTCGGAAGTAAAATGGCCTGAGACAAAATTATTAACGAACTAGTCATGTTAGTTAATTAATTTTCCTTTTTCAAAATTTATTTATTGAAACTGCTCAATCATTTTTATTTCAAGGTGTATATGTTCATACTTCATACTCATATGCTTTTAACATTTTTCACATTGATTTAACATAAATTTAAATCCATATAAAAATAAATTGACTCTTAAATTTCTATTAGACTTTTAATAATTTTGCCAAGGAAAAAATCAGATATTTCATCACAGCATTTTTTATAAGAAATTGATCCTAAAACAAATCTTTTAGGGTAATTGATCGAATGTAATTCTAATTTAATTAATATATTGGATATGTAAATCATCCAAGTTGATATGAATAAAGTTGGGACCTTTTATGACAAAAATGTCAAATATATGTGGGTACAAAAAAAGATTTGGAAGTTTGACTTTCATAGACTTTCATGTACTGTTTGGTTTCTCCACCAAATTTTATAGAGACATGCCAAACTTTTTTTTAGTTACTTACAGAAAACAGATCACTGCCTAGATAATTGTAAAAAAGTGTAGAGTTTTGGATTGATCTAGGCTTCATCACATTATTTTATCGAAATGACTTGTAAAAAAGAAACAAAAGATTAAAAAAGATAATTCGAATTGAATAGGAATCATGGAAATGTGGTGGTAAGGCATCTTATCCTTTACGTTAGGTTTCAAAAGTGATGTCCCTTTAGTTTTGTTTTAATGGATAAGATCAAAATATCCATTTTTACGACCTCCAAAGCACACGTAAGAACCTTATCTTATTTTTATTTAATTTTATAAAGGTACCAAAAGGTCATAAATCAGACCGAATTTTATCAAAATAACGGTCAGGCAGGATTAGCAAACTAATGCCGACAAGGACAATCGAAGTAATTAGTTTGGTCTGAAGATCTTTTATCAGAATAAATGAAAAAGTGTACATTAATTTGTATCATGTCATATAAAATGAATCAACCATAAACCACTCTCTTAGGAGTATATTAAAAGAACCGACAAAATATTTCATAATTCATAATACGAGACAGACAAGAGAGTTGATTTTTCAAAGTACAAAAGTCAAAAAGTCCACTACCACTTCATAATTTCAACACCAGCATCATCAATGTTACCAAAACAATGATGCATCATATTACAGTACATATGTTCATAATCATTCATTTTCTATTTTTATTTTTCTTGCTTCATTTCATTGATTATCATTTTCATTTCGTTCATAAATTCAGTTTAATGTACAACATAAAAATCGAAATCAAACTAAGAAATAACAAAAAGAAAAATTCTATTGGAACAAGAGATTGTATGCAGGAAGATCTTGAATCCGATGAATATCATCCAAAGAAAGCTCTCTCTCTAGCTGATTCCGAGTCGCCTGTAATACTTCCTAATAAATACACACACACAATTCTTAAGAACTAATTCTCAAAAAAAAAGATTGAAAAGAGAAAGAAGATAGATTGATTGAGAAGACATACATTGAATTCCATGTAAGAAGCGTGCATTGCAAGCCATTGAGCATCCATCATTGCGAAAGCTATACAGTATAGTACATCGAATGCGTTCTCGTCTTCTGTTAATTATTGGAATATGATTCTTGATTATTTAGCGATCGTCATACTACACTACTAACTTTTAGAAATCAACTTTTATTTAGTTTAGAAGAACATATTCCTATTGTTTACCTTCTAAGAGTTTGAGGAAATTCATTCCTGGAAGACATTTTGGCTTTGCTGCATACAAACAAAACACAAATTTAAAGCAAATTGAAATCGTATGAGAAATAAAATGGTAACAGATTAACAAACTTACGATTATTTTGTAAATCAAGCATTTGGATCAACATGAAGGAAATGTTGATTCCAGCCACCGCAAAAGGGTACTCCCACTTTGCCCGGTCGCCTCTTTGTTTTAACAATAGCCTCCGGAAACAAACCTTCACAATTTTATTTGTATAAACACATTTTGTGGAGTAAAGAAGTTCCCAAAACATGATTATAAAACAACTATATATATGAACATGTTTTAAAGAGTAATTTACCGGATAAGTTCTTGCAGAAAATAACAAATTCTCTAGGGCAATAAATCCGCAACCCCTACAAAACATGCGTCAACACTAAGTATTGTTCCTTAAGATGTCTTATACATCTTTTTTGCAATAAGTTTAGTACAGATATAATCTTACCTGAAATCGGTAGATGGATTGGGACCTTGCCATCCCATTTCTTTCCATTGTTCTGTTACTAAACCCGTGAGATTAACATTCGGAAACGCGACATTCCACAATGCTTTAAGTGATTCCTGCCATTAATCGCGCAGATATATTTCACAGAATTCTTATAGCTAAAACAATATATCTGCATGTTGTTTGCTCACTGTTAAACATCTTAATGATAAAGTGAATTTCACCTACCTGATGATCCGGGCGTGTCTCATCGAACGGTACAACCATACGATCTTGTAGCCTTTGAAGTCTTTCCTCCTATGTGTATGAGTGATTACAAGTACAAAAGTGTTACAAACTATTTCTAATGTCTTAATTATATTTATGATGATATATGAAACTTGTGATTATGCTAACCTGAAGAGGAGACAAAGTGTATTCGACTGACTTTTCTTGACGTCTATTGGAGCGTGTGAAGAGCCCTCCTATCCATGATCTTGTTCCAACCATACCCGTAGCTGTAACCACTGGTTCACTAATAAACATTTATATTCATATATGAGATGATAGATCTAAATATATATCTAATAAACTAATCACATGCATATTTACATGGTGTGTCAATATACCCTATGATATCTAGCAATATATACTCACTAAAACATATATTTAGCCAGTTGAGCTATTACGTGAGCGGAACTACTTGACCGCTGCCATCGCGGCTCTTTGTTGCCTTTTTCTCGCCTTTCCCACGCTTCATCCTCCTCTACCTGCACACGTTTTCAGACATATGTTTGCGTTTAACATTACCAGAACATATGATCCCACCAAAAAAAAGGGGTAAATGAATTTCACCAAAAAAAAAAAAAAAGGTAAATGATCCCACCAAAAAAAAAAATTAATGATTATATATGTATTAGCTCATGTATTCGATTCTAAATATTCAAAGATTCATCATCATTTCCATTTTCACTTAGTCAAATTTTTGGTATAATTGGATACAAAAAGGTGCCTCTAGAAGTTGTAACTAACATAATAGCGCAATTAAAGGATGTTTTCTTTTCATTACTTTTTTATGTAAAGTTTGGCAATGCAATTACCTTGAAAAAACATAATTTGCAATCAATGATAATCAAATCAAATTTCACGAGCAAATCGATATGATTGATTAAAAAGATGATGAGGAAAGTTACCTGTTATAGGCATAGGAACAAGCACTGGAGGAGGAGGAGGAGTTGGTCTAGAAACTGGACGACGGAGGAGGAGGAAGAGGAAAGAGAAATAGAAGAAGAAGAAGAAAATAGAAGAGAAAGAAAAACAATAGAGAGGCAAAAATGGAAATTTTCATTGGAATTTTGCAACTTTTAGAAATTGCAGAAGATGAAGAGAGCTGTGATCCAAAAGTGTTTTTTTTTTTCTTCTTCTCATTTTTTGTTTTGTTCTCTCTCTCCAATTTCTCCATTGACCGTTAAGTTTTGCCGCCTTCTTCTCTCTTCCACCAAATTATTCTTGACACATTTGGACGGTCCAGATTCATTACAGTTCACCTATCAACGGTGATCAGATCAGTTATGAGTTAACAAACAAATAAAATCAAAGCCCATCTCAAGGCCCAATAAACGAGGGATAGAAGAAGAATCTGAAACTAGTGATCTGATTGGTTAAGGGAAAAGCTTTACCTTGGAAGACACGTGTCACTAACCCAATACTACCTTATCTTTTGTCGCTCCTCAAATCGGCGAAACTCGAAGACACTGTGACACTCTAGCACCTTCAGTTCCGTACAACAATGGCTCTCCAAGCTGCTTATTCTCTTCTTCCTTCATCCATTTCAATCCAAAAAGAGGTATGTTTTCACTAATGAGTTCATCTGTTTATAATTTCTTCGATAAAATTGAGAAATTTCTCAGGATTTTACCTCAATGCCATGGTGATTTTGCAGGGCAAATTCAATGCTTCTCTAAAGGAGACGACTTTAACTGGTTCTTCATTTGCCAACCATCTTAGAGCTGACAAGATCTCCACACTGTTAACCATCAAGGTAAGATCAATTACCCTATACGATGTTCAATTCTCAAAAGAACTTAGAAAGATATCGAAAATGTCCTGAGGTTTTTACTCTGTTTCGTTGCAGGAACAGAGAAGACAAAAACCGCGATTTTCCACCGGTATTCGTGCACAGACAGTTACAGCCACGCCACCGGCAAGCGAGGCATCGCCGGAGCAAAAGAAGACTGAGAGAAAAGGCACTGCAGTGATCACTGGAGCTTCGTCTGGTTTAGGTTTAGCTACAGCCAAAGCTTTAGCAGACACAGGGAAATGGCATGTGATCATGGCTTGTAGGAACTTTCTCAAGGCCGAGAAAGCAGCGAGATCTGTAGGAATGTCTAAGGAAGATTACACTGTGATGCATCTTGATCTTGCTTCGCTTGAAAGCGTGAAGCAGTTCGTTGAAAATTTCAGGAGAACAGAACAACCCCTCGATGTTCTTGTCTGCAATGCCGCGGTTTACCAACCAACTGCTAAAGAACCTTCTTTTACAGCTGAAGGCTTTGAGCTAAGCGTTGGAACCAACCATCTTGGTCATTTTCTTCTTTCAAGATTGCTTCTTGATGACCTGAAAAAATCTGATTATCCATCAAAACGTATGATCATCGTAGGATCTATAACAGGTAAATAACAGACAACTAGTCCATTTCCATCGTAGGATAGTTCCTAGTTTCAAACAATGAATGTTATTTTCTATGTTCTTGTAGGAAACACAAATACTTTGGCTGGAAATGTACCGCCAAAGGCAAACCTTGGTGACCTAAGAGGCTTAGCATCTGGATTGAATGGGCAAAACAGTTCAATGATAGATGGAGGAGAGTTTGATGGAGCAAAGGCTTACAAAGACAGCAAAGTCTGCAATATGCTGACAATGCAGGAGCTTCACAGACGTTACCACGAGGAAACCGGAGTCACGTTTGCCTCTCTTTACCCTGGTTGCATTGCTACAACAGGGTTGTTCAGAGAACACATACCGTTGTTTCGGCTTCTTTTTCCGCCTTTTCAGAAGTATATCACCAAAGGTTATGTATCTGAAGAGGAAGCTGGGAAAAGATTAGCACAGGTCAGTATGCATTGCAAATCCTTTCTAATAAGTATAACAGATTCTTGAATCTTGATTGATACTGAGGCTATGGTTTTGTGTAGGTTGTGAGTGACCCTAGTCTTGGAAAGTCAGGAGTGTATTGGAGCTGGAACAATAACTCGTCATCGTTTGAGAATCAGCTCTCTAAAGAAGCAAGTGATGCAGAGAAGGCAAAGAAACTGTGGGAGGTTAGCGAGAAGCTTGTTGGTTTGGCTTGAAATTAAGATTTTTGATATGCAAATTCATATAGATTACTATGTTTGGTGACATGTACCATAAGTATGATCAATCAGAACAATATATTCGAGTGAAGTTCAATAGAGTGAATAATCGAATTTGATTCTGCAGACACATACAATTAGACTGATGATTCGTAAATTGCTCCATAGTTGAGTTGGGGACATGAATCGTTACTGTTGAGACACGACTAACCTCCCGAGTAAAATATAACTAATTAGATTCCTTTCGATAGGAATCAAGAGAATCTAACATCTTTCTCTCTTCGAAAATTATCTGATGATCGGAATAACTAAGTGGTTAACACCGGCGAGAACGGAGTTGTTGAATTATGTCGTGGATCCTTTTCATAGTGGGCCTTTCTTTAATACGGTTTCAAATTGATTAAAATTTTTAAAAGAATGCGGTTTGGTCGTGTCGTGGATCTTTTCATAATGGGCCATTGTTTAACACGATGTCGTTTACCTAATTCTTTAACACAATGTCGTTAAATTGATTAAATTTTTTAAAAGAATGCGGTGAGCGTGGATCGAACACGCGACCTTCAGATCTTCAGTCTGACGCTCTCCCAACTGAGCTATCCCCGCTTTTGATATTAACAACACATAATATTATTATATATATTAAAACATAATATATTATTATATATATTAAAACATAATATCATTATATAATACGAAAACCAATTTTAAACACTATCAAAAGCTAATTCTCATTTTGGTCGACCACCGATGATAAAATATTTACCCAACCTGTAATCTTACACCGTTTCCTAATTCCTAATATCAAAACGATTAAAAAGTATTCAAGGCATCATTTCTATATCATGAAGAAGTTGCTAGACATATATTGATGTAGAGAAGTAATCAATGAGTGTGTACAACAGTACAAGGCATATCATTCACCAGCCAAATCCAATGAATCCTTTTTTTGCTAAATGGAGTCATCAAAATCTAGGTACATTCTGTAAGCATCTCTATCGGTAGAGTAGTAGCTTTTCACCAGACAGTCTACTTGGAACCCAAGTTTTTTGTACAGAGTCACGGCAGAAGTTCTCGTGGGGTCGACATGAAGTGAAACCCGTTGCACCTTTCTGCTTCTGCACTTGTCGATAGCTGCTCTCAACAATGCTTCTCCATGGCCTTGTCTCCTGCAATTCTCCTTCACTACAAAATCCAAAATAAAAGGAAAAAGCTACACTTGAGATACATTCTTCCTGATGATTAAGCTCTTTAACTTTTCTGATAAGAAACATTCCAAACGAGTTCTTGACTTCTTGTCTATTTTCATTAATCTTAGCATGCAAAAACAAAGCTAGAACAACGTAAAATTGTTGTCTTGTAAGAATATCTATTGAAAGCTCCCGAATTTACTAGAATCATTAGTCCTTGATTAGATATATATCCAACAGGTTAATTTATCAAACGGTTTAAAAGAGATTTCAGTAGAGTGTGGCAAGTAATTCCATTTCTTCCCAGCAAAATTCATACAAAGTAATTTCATCGAACAGTTGGTGGACGTTTGTCTATACCTGCGAGCTTGGTGATGGAAGCGGAAAGAGAAGATGGCCAAGAATACATAGCATAGCCCACTGTTTCTCCGTCGGCTTCCACATATAGCACACCGGCGTTTCTCTTGCGCAGCTCTGCGTCGAAAGTTTGAGCGAGAGATTCGTGTTTAGGGAACGTTTTCTTCTCCAACTTCACGATATCTTCCACAACTTTTGTCCAATTGGTCGACCCTCTAATCAGCTCTACTACAATTCCCTTTTCCATTGTAGCAAGATTCGATTTTGTGGATGTTTGATTCATTCGTTAAATTCGCAAGGTGTGAGCGAAGAAGGTATCTCCTTTGGTGATTGTGTTTAGTGACGGCGGCAACTTTTAGAAATTATTCGAAATTATGAAATAGCCCACACGTTTAAGTTTTATGACAATTCTGTTGCTTTAAACAAGTTTAAAAAATGGTTGTACACAACATAAAGTTACAAGGTTTGATTTGATCAATCATTGTAAGAAACTTGAAGAGAGTTGTTATTCATACATCTTCATTTTCAGAATTAAAGTTTAAAATTTAACATTTAAACTAATTTTTAAAAAAATTTACTGAAATTAACATGGTTTTATTTTTAAAAACGTTATTTTCTTAAAGTTTAAGTGTTAAAATTGTTTTAAATTTTAGTCAAAATCACTATTATTTTTTAAAAATAAACTTAAGTGTTAAATGAATATCACGTGAAAACATGCCGAAATTCGAACACCAAAGCTTACGGACCAACTAAGGACAGGATGCCTAGACGCGGTTAGTTTCCGACGTGTTTAAAATTTAACACTTAAACTAATTTTGAAAAAGTTTTAGTGAAATTAACATGGTTTTATTTTTAAAAACATTATTTTCTTAAAGTTTAATTATTAAATTTGTTTTAAATTTTAGTCAAAGTCACTATTATTTTTTAAAAATAAGTTTAAGTGTTAAATCTATATCACGTGAAACTAGACCGAACTTCGAACACCAAAAGCATACGGACCAACTAAGGACATGATGCCTAGGCGCGGTTAGTTTTCGACGTGTTTAAAATTTAACACTTAAACTAATATTAAAAAATTTTAGTAAAATTAACAGGATTTTAGTTTAAAAACGTTATTTTCTTAAAGTTTAAGTGTTAAATTTTTTTAAAATTTTAGTCAAAGTCACTATTATTTGTTTAAAATTTAACACTTAAACTAATTTTGAAAAAGTTTTAGTGAAATTAACATGGTTCTATTTTTAAAAACGTTATTTTCTTAAAGTTTAATTATTAAATTTGTTTTAAATTTTAGTCAAAGTCACTATTATTTTTTTTAAATAAGTTTACGTGTTAAATCTATGGGAGACTCACAAAAATGCCCCTTTTTTAATACCCCTTTTCAAAAATGCCCCCTTTGGCTGTCCATTTTTAAAAATACCCCTTTTTATGTACAAAATGACTAAATTACCCTTCTTATAATAAAAGATATCACAAATATATAAGGAAATATAACAAAATTAGGTCCACAAAATACAAAATACTAGGATATGACCCGCGGTATACCGCGGGTAAATTTTTTTTTTTTTAATTTGTTATAAACGGATGAATTTGATGTATTAATTTTTTTCGTTTTATTGGTACCGTAACGTAAGTTTGATTCTGTACGGTTTTTAATAAGATGTAACTCTGTGATATTTTAAGTGTAACAGTATTTGGTTTTTATATGGTGAATTTACCATGCGGTACACCTCGGGGTTTCATTGTGTAACTAAAAATTTAAATTTTTGTATTTGTTCAGTTAATATTGTTTGTTATATTTCGTGTTTAATATTGTATAATTGTATTTTGATTGTTAATTATAAGATTTTATCCGTAGTATACTGTCATATATTAATATCGATCCAAACCCGTCCCGTCATATAACTCCGTCCCGTGATAATTATTACAATTGATCTCTGGGCACAACTGAAGCATAACCAAGAACAAACTCCTATGTCTTATTGGTATCTGATTTCTGTTTACATTATATATTTTCAATAAATAAATTTTTTATTAATTTACGCTATTTTATATCTTCCCATTACTTATAATATACTATAAGACCAACCCGTAAAAAACTATATAATCGTATATATGAAAACCCTAACCCATTCCATCACATTATTTGCGATCATTTAAATTTGTTTATCAAGTCAAAAATATTGATAATAACATTTTTTATATAAAAAACATAATTCACAACAAAACAAAAAAAGTTGGAGTACTTAAGATTTAACTCTATATTACACATTTTTTCACTTGGGTCTAACAAAAAACATAACAGCCCATTAGTCATATTAGCCCAAAACAACAGAAACATAAATCCACTTCCCTTTGTTGTCTTTTCTCCTTCTTCTTCCCACGATTCTCTCTTGCGACCAATGACGAATACTTCGTCTTCTTCCTCTACTTGTTAGTCTCATTGTTCTACATCATCATCTTCTCACTCTCATATCTAATCATCTTCTCTTGCTCAATTGCAAGCTTAATCGAAGACTCAACCTTCAACAAATCTGAATAAGCAACCACAAAAGGCACAAAACCAAAAGATCAGATCTTTCATCAGCTTCTCACTTCAAATTGCTTCATCAATTGTTTCACTTAAGTATTCTATCACTCTCGTCTCCAATTTTATCAAGTGATCATCAAATTGATGAGTTTTGCAATTAGACAAAAAGACGTTTCTTACAACATGCGGAACGATGTTCTTCCATAATCTCTTTTCGCCGATTAGATCCTTCTCGGGGATTTCTTGGAGACTTATGTAATTCACATCGATTTAGTTGTACCTTTATAGATCGCCGGTAAGTCATACCCCTTTTACAATCAATTTTTCTTCATATGTTTCGTTCACAAATCTGTATAATTTCTGAAATTAATGCAAATCCTATCTTTCTTCAATTGGGTGTGAATTATTGCAAAGAGAAGACGGATACAATGATTTAAGGTAGACATGAGTGAAGGATCCAACACAAAAAGAAGACTGGAGACGAAAACATCGATTATCTTAATCCGGGAAAGAATTATACGAATTCGATGCGTGGTCAGAAACACATAAATCATCATTCTAGAAGGTTAGATTCTCAGACTTTGTTTTAGATCATAATATTTATTTTGTTTTATCGATTAGGACGGAATCTATACTCGTGTGTATGCGTTTGAATAGTATGTTAATTTATACGAAATCACAGTTTCTTTGAGCTAAATCTGAGTTAAATCTTTTAGCAGTTTTTGATGATCCTCAGATTTTGTGAAAAGAGTTGAATCATTGTCTTCGATGGAAAATAACTCTGCAAAGCTTGAAAATGGCAGAACTCCACATTGTTGGACTTTTTTCAGTAGTAAACAAAGTTTCTCAGGTTAGTTTCTTCAAAGCTATACAAAATAATGTAAAAATATAGAAATAAAATGGTTTTCCTTCCTCTTTTCCTCATAGGAAAACATCCCAACAGTCACGGCATAGAAAGTTAGAGCTGGGATGCTTCAAGGTGTGGAAATCGCATTGGGGTTTCCTGAAGGCTCGATTCCTAAACCCGTTTATACACGTCTCATTGACTATTGAGACATTGTAACAAAAAAAAGGTATTAGTCGTTTGCTGTGAATTGCTGGATGCGTTAGAAATGATAGAGAGGTTTGATATTTATAGTGAAGTATAATGTTAGGGTTTTTGGCTCGAAAATCTTGGAGCCGAAGCAAAAAATATTGGATATATTAACTATCATATCTTCTTGATTTTTATCAAAATTAATGATTCACGAATTTAGGCAAAATTAGGATATTGCGTAGTAATTTATGGTTAGGATTAGATTAGATCATATATTTTAGAAAATTTGTTTGGTAATTAGTCGAGATTTAGAGAATATAATTAGGCAATATTTTAATTAATTAAATGGCAATATTTTACTCCGAAATCTTTGCTAATGTTTTAGGAAAGTCCCATAACTATAGGTATAACGTTTAATACGGGTCATTTACACATTGTTAGGATTTGGTAGATTAGGAATGTAACTAACCGAATATTTAGTCGAATTACTTGATTTTTTTTTTGGAAACTCTCATTTAAAAGAATCCGAAAGTTTTGATTGGCTATTGAGTCGGGTCAAAAAAAAATCCGGGTCAAAATCTCACTAATAACCCGACCCGATTGGCTTTGAGCAAATTTGTACTTCAAAAATGTTAAGTAGATTTTTTGGCGGGAAAAGTGATCCCGCAATTTTTCCCGCCAAAACACTTGTAAAAACTTGTAAAAAACCTTTAAAAAACCTTGTAAAATTTTCCCGTAAAATTTTTTCCCGCCAAAATATTTTCCCGCCAAAAATTTTTTTTTGCGGGAAAAGTGATTCCGCAATTTTTTTGGCGTTAAATTTTTGGCGGGAAAAATTTTCCCGCCAAAAATTTACAAGGTATTTTAAAGGTTTTTTACAATGTATTTATAAGGTTTTACAATGTATTTTAAAAGGTTTTACAACGTATTTACAAGGTATTTATAAGATATTATAAGATTTTACAAGCTATTTTATAAGGTTTTTACAAGTTATAAGGTTTTACAAGTTTTTTATAAGGTTTTACAAGTTATAAATACCTTATAAAACCTTTTAAAATACATTGTAAAACCTTACAAAACACTTGTAAATACTCTGTAAAACCTTTAAAATACCTTGTAAATTTTTCCCGCTAAAAATTTTCCCGCCAAAAAAAAAAATTGCGGAATCACTTTTCCCGCAAAACAAAATTTTTGGCGGGAAAATTTTTTGGCAGGAAAAAATTTTACGGGAAAATTTTACAAGGTATTTTAAAGGTTTTTTACAAGTGTTTTGGCGGGAAAATTGCGGGATCACTTTTCCCGCCAAAAAATATTTTGTATTTTGTGGACCTAATTTTGTTTCAAATAAGGGTAAAATGGTCATTAAAAATTAAAAGAGGGCAAACTTAAAAATGGACTCTCAAAGGGGGCATTTTTGAAAAGGGGCATTGAAAAAGGGGCATTTTTAACAATTTCTCTAAATCTATATCACGTGAAAATAAGCCGAACTTCGAACACCAAAACTTACGGACCAACTAAGGGCAGGATGCCTAGGCGCGGTTAGTTTTCGACATGTTTAAAATTTAACACTTAAACTAATATTAAAAAATTTAGTGAAATTAACATGGTTTTAGTTTAAAAACGTTATTTTCTTAAAGTTTAAGTGTTAAATTTGTTTTAAATTTTAGTCAAAGTCACTATTATTTGTTTAAAATTTAACACTTAAACTAATTTTGAAAAAGTTTTAGTGAAATTAACATGGTTCTATTTTTAAAAACGTTATTTTATTAAAGTTTAATTATTAAATTTGTTTTAAATTTTAGTCAAAGTCACTATTATTTTTTAAAAATAAGTTTAAGTGTTAAATCTATATCACGTGAAACTAGGCCGAAATTCGAACATCAAAGCTTACGGACCAACTAAGGACAGGATGCCTAGGCGCGGTTAGTTTTCGACGTGTTTAAAATTTAACACTTAAACTAATATTAAAAAATTTAGTGAAATTAACATGGTTTTAGTTTAAAAACGTTATTTTCTTAAAGTTTAAGTTTTAAATTTGTTTTTTATTTTAGTCAAAGTCACTATTATTTGTTTAAAATTTAACACTCAAACTAATTTTGAAAAAGTTTTAGTGAAATTAACATGGTTTTATTTTTAAAAACGTTATTTTCTTAAAGTTTAATTATTAAATTTGTTTTAAATTTTAGTCAAAGTCACTATTATTTTTAAAAAATAAGTTTAAGTGTTAAATCTATATCACGTGAAACAAGGCCGAACTTCGAACACCAAAGATTACGGACCAACTAAGGACAGGATGCCTAGGTGCGGTTAATTTTCGACATGTTTAAAATTTAACACTTAAACTAATATTAAAAAATTTAGTGAAATTAACATGGTTTTAGTTTAAAAACGTTATTTTCTTAAAGTTTAAGTGTTAAATTTGTTTTAAATTTTAGTCAAAATCACTATTATTTTTTAAAAAGAAGTTTAAACGTTAAATCTCTATCACGTGGAAACTATGCCGAACTTCGAACACCAAAGTTTACGGACCAACTAAGGACATGATGCCTATCCGCGGTTTGTTTTCGACGTGTTTAAAATTTAACACTTAAACTAAAAAATTTGTTTAAAGTATTAAATTTTAAGTTTTGAAAATATTTTTTATTTAATATTTTTATTCGAACACCAAAGCTTACGGACCAACTAAGGACCAACTAAGGACAGGATGCTTAGGTGCGGTTAGTTTTCGACGTGTTTAAAATTTAACATTTAAACTTTTTAAAACTTTAGTGAAATTAACATGGTAAAGGTTAAAAGCAATAATTTTTAAATCTTTAAGTGTTAAATTTTTTATAAATTTTAGTAAAATTAAAAGAATATAAGTGAAAATTATTATTACTTTTTTTAATTAGTTTTAAGTATTAAATTTTAAGTTTTGAAAATATTTTGTTATTTAATATTTTTAGTGAAACATGGTTTTAGTTTTAAAATGTTATTTTTTAAAAGTTTAAGTTTTAAATTTAGTCAAAATCACTATTATTTTAAAAAAATGAGTTTAAGCGTTAAATCTATATCACGTGAAAACATGCCGAATTTCGAACACCAAAGCTTACGGACCAACTAAGGAGAGGATGCCTAGGCACGGTTAGTTTTCGACGTATTTAAAATTTTACACTTAAACTAAGTTTTTTTAAAATTTAGTGAAAAATTAACATGTTAAAGGTTAAAAGCAATAATTTTTAAATGTTTAAGTGCTAAATTTTTTATAAATTTTAATAAAATGAAAAGAATTTAAGGGAAAATTATTTTTTTTAATTAGTTTTAAGTATTAAATTTTAGGTTTTGAAAATATTTTGTTATTTAATATTTTTATTCGAACACCAAAGCTTACGGACCAACTAAGGACATGATGCTTAGGCGCGGTTAGTTTTCGACGTGTTTAAAATTTAACATTTAAACTTTTTAAAAATTTAGTGAAATTAACATGGTAAAGGTTAAAAGCAATAATTTTAAAATCTTTAAGTGTTAATTTTTTTATAAATTTTAGTAAAATTAAAGGAATATAAGTGAAAATTAATATTACTTTTTTAATTAGTTTTAAGTATTAAATTTTAGGTTTTGAAAATATTTTGTTAATTAATATTTTTATCCGAACACCAAAGCTTACGGACCAACTAAGGACATGATGATTTGGCGCGGTTAGTTTTCGACGTGTTTAAAATTTAACATTTAAACTTTTAAAAATTTAGTGAAATTAACATGGTAAAGGTTAAAAGCAATAATTTTTAAATCTTGAAGTGTTAAAGTTTTTATAAATTTTAGTAAAAATAAAAGAATTTAAGTGAAAATTATTAGTACTTTTTTTTAATTAGTTTTAAGTATGAAATTTTAGGTTTTGAAAATATTTTGTTATTTAATATTTTTAGTGAAATTAACATGGTTTTAGTTTTAAAATGTTATTTTTAAAAAGTTTAAGTTTTAAATTTGTTTTAAATTTTAGTCAAAGTCACTATTATTTTTTTAAAATGAGTTTAAGCGTTAAATCTATATCACGTGAAAACATGCCGAGCTTCGAACACCAAAACATACGGACCAACTAAGACAGGATGCCTAGGCGCGATTAGTTTTCGACATGTTTAAAATTTAACACTTAAAAATTTTGTTTAAATTAACATGTTAAAGGTTTTTAAATGTTTAAGTGTTAATTTTTTTTATAAATTTTAGTAAAATGGAAAGAATTTAAGTGAAAATTATTATTTTTTTTAATTAGTTTTAAGTATTAAATTTTAGGTTTTGAAAATATTTATTTTTATTCGAATACCAAAGCTTACAGACCAACTAAGGACATGATGCTTAGGCGCGGTTAGTTTTCGATGTGTTTAAAATTTAACATTTAAACTTTTAAAAAAATTATTGAAATTAACATGGTAAAGGTTTTAAGTGTTAAATTATTGAAATAAATTTTAAATGTGTAAGTGTTAAATTTTTTTATAAATTTTAGTAAAATTAAAAGAATTTAAGTGAAAATTATTATTACTTTTTTTAATTATTTTTAAGTATTAAATTTTAGGTTTTGAAAATATTTTGTTAATTTATATTTTTAGTGAAATTAACATGGTTTTAGTTTTAAAATGTTATTTTTTAAATTTTAAGTTTTTAATTTTTTAAAAAATTTAGTCAAAATCACTATTATTTTTAAAAATGAGTTTAAGCGTTAAATCTATATCACGTGAAAACATACCGAACTTCGAACACCAAGCTTACGGACCAACTAAGGACAGGATGCTAGGCGCGGTTAGTTTCGACGTGTTTAAAATTTAACACTTATACTAAATTTTTTAAAAAACTAGTGAAATTAACATGTTAAGGTTTAAAAGCAATATTTTTAAAGTTTAAGTGTAACATTTTTATAATTTTAGTAGAATTAAAAGAATTTAAGTGAAATTTTTAATTGTTAAAGTTTTGAAAATATTTGTTATTAATATTTATAGTGAAGTTAAATTTTTATTTAAAAAAATGATTTTAAAAGTTAATTAAATTTATAAAATATGAAATAAAAATCTCTTAAGAGGAGAGAGAAAAAGAAATTAAGAGAGGTGTACCTTGGTGGCTGGTGCTCGTGTTATCGACGAAACACAGAGATTAATCGATCATCCATGGAAACATGAAACTCTGCTTCTATCTCCACCGTCATGTCCCGGAACTTCTGCGCAATAGAATCCTTATCGAAAATCTGCCATCAGAGAGAACACGAAAAAACCCTCAACTTCTTGATTTCAGGTCAATTCTTGGAGATATAGAGACGATAGTTAGCTCACACACAGAAAAATAAAAACAAGACACAAATCACACAATTCGACATACATCATCGATCACCAAAGCAATGACAACTATGATCACCATGTAATCCAGAGAAATAAAATAACTTTTATAGTTCTTCAATTTTGGTCATAGAAACAAGATAATACCCAGATTCTTGATATTCTTAGAGACGACAAAGACAAACAACAAAACCCTAAACACCAAAATATTAAACCCTCGAAGGAAATTGCTAACTTTACCAGCTACCAAAGATAATAATAATGTTAAAGAAGAGAATGAGTAACCTGAAAAAGCTTAATCGATCATCCTCCGGCGACGTTGTCATGATCTCAGACATGGAAACACCGTCTCTCTCTCTTCGTTATCCTCTTTCCCGCTCTCGTATCCATCGCCGTCTTGGTGCTCTCCTTCGATTGAACCTGCTCTGTTCGATTGCCTAGTCCTTCTTTAGTGTTACTGCACTGGTCCTCGTCTTCACTAACCCTCCCTGTCTCTGTAAATCTTCTTTGCCGCTTTGTTTTTTCTTCGTAATCTCATGAGAACGGTGAAATTAGGGTAGAGCCGACCTGAAATCGTACTCGATTAACAGAAGAAGACAGAGGATGGAGATCATTCCCGAAACGAGATGTCTTCCTCCGACCAATCCTACGGATGAAATCGTTACATAGATCATCGGCTCACTTCAATCTCTGAATGGATCATCTTCTTCACGTACGGTCTCGATCCAGAAGATGGTTTCTAGAGGTATTAATAAAAGAAAAAGATGAAAGATGGTTTCTTTAGTTTTAGTCTCGATGAAAGATGAAAGATCGGACCAAAAAAATCGCAGAGCTTTGCTGCGGAAGAAACTAGAGGTATGAAAAAAGAGAAAAAGATGAAAGATGAAGAATTTTGATTTCACAAGGAAGAATAGTGAGTATTTATAAGCAAACGTTGTTCAATAGAAAAAAAAAGGAAAGTCTCTCTATTGTTTCCTTTTTTCTGACGAGGTTAAGAAAAAGGAAATTTCAATTAGGCTGCAAAATAATGGAAATTTGCTCACAACGGTCATATTTGTTATTTCTGCGTAAAATTATTTGAGTTTTAGTGCGTAACGGTCATATTTGTTATTTTTACGTAAAATTAATTATCTAGTGCGTAACAATTTATCATTTCAAGATAAATTAGGTTTCTTATTTGTTGAAACAGAGAATGGACCGTTGAAATCGAGAGGAGCAAAGTCGGGATCATGTGAGGTCTTTGCAACCGACAAGATCATGCAACTAAGGTCTCTACCGATTTTTGTTGTTGCTTATCTTTGGTTACTTTGTAAAAACACAATTACAAACTTGTGAGATACAAAAACTGTTAAAAACAAACTTTCACTCATAAAAGAACACTAACCATCCATCATCATTGATACAAAACAGAACAGAACAGGCCATTCTTTAACCATCCATGTTGTTGCTCTCTTCGTTGACAACCAAAAGCATCAGGAAATAAGGAAAGTAGAAGATGTGTCTGAGAAAGCCTTGTCTTGTAGACGAGAAAGCATAAGGAATGATAAGTAGCATCAGGACTACCAAGAAGGCTGAATCTATGGCTAATACAAGATGGGAAAGCCATGGGAGATCGCTCACCACAAGAGTGATTCCAGCCACAGATGCCATCATCATTGATACAATAGCCGTTAACAGAAGTGGTAAAGCCAGTTGAAAAGCTTTCTTTGTCAGAAGAGCATCACCCAGTTGTGCCCAAATAAGAGCCATTATAGTAATCACAGAAGTGCACATTGCAATGTTGTTGAACAACAGAAATACCTTAAAATTCAACTCATTGACCAATGCAGCCATGCCTAAATCTGGACCAGAACTCATGTAACCACCGGGTAATGTCAAACCTGCAGCGAAGGTCACAGTTGCTACGAGTGTTGCAGTCACCATAAGAGTATTGACACTATCCTTGTATCTCTCTGGACTCTGTATGCGACTCTGTGACATATTCAATGGAATCGGGTTCGGACCATTTGGTGCTCCAGCAGATACCAAAGCCATCCAAATCAATCTCTGTCACCCAATAAAAATAAGTTATAGGAGACTTTATATACATTTTCCATAGGAATTTAAAAGGATGTGTTTAGCATCAACTACATGAATCTTCAAATTTGACATACCTTATAAAGTACGTAAGTATTATTGTCCTTCATTGTCTCAGCAATATCTAGAGCAGTAAAGCCGTCATTGTTGAGTGTTGTGAGGTTAATACCATCGTTCCATGTAAGCATATTCACAACCATCGGGTATCCGTGTTTGGAGGCTAGGTGTAACGGTGTATTTCCATCGACATCTTGTTCATTCATCAGTCTTTTCCCTTCATCAAGCTTTAAAATATACTTAACAACTTTCGACTTACCAGCTTTGGCAGCAACGTGAAGAATATTCTGACATTGACTGTTAAGTAGCTCTCTTGAGTCAGGACAGTGTTTAAGAAACTCCTTAATGATTCTGACTTGTCCTTCCTTTGCTGCCATATGAATTGGAGTGAAGCCATCATCATCAGTGAGATAACAAAGGTGTGAAGCTGCTTTGTCAAACTCTGCTAGTATATAACGAATTCCCTCATAAGATCCAATTGATGCTCCATAGGAAAGACATGTCCTTCCTTCTTCGTTGCGTAATTCAATAAGTCCTGGATCTTGTCTAAGAACAATACCAAGGATATCTGCGAAAGCAAACACCAAGAAAGAATTAAAACATGTAAAAAACTTTGCGCACAAGGTTGAACCAACATAGGAACAAACCTCTTCTATTGGCCTTCATTGCTGCATGTATAACAGATTTCCCACTCAACATCGAAGCTAGTTTAGATGGGGATGAAGATGAACATTCAAGCATTTTAAGCACGAGCTCGCGATATCCAGCTTCTACAGCCAGATATAATGGAGATACTTCATCAATGTTCTTATCAAATGATACATCATGCTTCACACTTACTAGGTAGAAAGCCACCTCAACATGTTTTCCTTTCAACGCAGCATGTAGTGCAGTATCTCCGTTCTTGCTTTTAGCATCAATTAAATCATCGTACAAAGAAGACTCTGTAATGGATCGAACAAGAATCTCAACAATATTGAAGTTGCCTGCTCTGGCTGCAACATGAAGAGCTGTCTCACCCATCAGATTCACTTTTTGTAGAAGATTTGGGAATTCAGAGATTATATAATCCACTATATGGACATGGCCCAAAGCAGCAGCAATATGAAGTATTGAATTCCCTTGATTGTCTACGAGTCGTTGAGTGACCTTTACGTCATCTTTTATCCTTTTCAGGAGGGAGACTTTGTCACCTGCTCTTACTGCACACAAAATCCCTGGATTCATAATCTCAGCTTCATCATCATTGTCTTTGGAAATAGTCAACTCATTTGGATTTGATAGGAAACCAGTGGGTGATGTGATCCCTGGTTCAGATTTAATGTCACACTTCATAGTCTTGATCAGTGCTACTTTCACTTTAAATCTCCTGAACAAAAAGAGTAAGTAAGTTTTGATAAGCTTTAAACTCTCAGACTCTCTAAACTCTAAACTCTCTAAACTCTAAACTCTCAGACTAATCCTAAAACTTAATGAATATTTGATCATCGTAAAGAGCAAGTTTAAAACTGAGAAAACAATAAAACAGGTTAGAAAAAGTGAGAATGACTTGAAGACTTTACAAAGCAAAAACAGAGAGACAGATTCGAAAAGAGAGAGAATCTGTGCACAGAGACAGAGTGAGTAACTTTGTAGGTTCTGTAGAGTTATAAATGTGAGAGATATATTCTCTTGATGACATGAAGAGGATTAAGCGACTTTTATTCTGGTTATAAACAACATCCTTAAGGTTCAAAAGATCAGACTTTAATTTTATCATCACAAGGTTTTGTAAGTTTGTGTGTAATGTTTTGACCTTGTCTCAGTTATGCAATGTTATTCAATGTTTTCAATAAGAAATTAGAAGAACATCCTTAAGGTTCTAAAGATGAAACTTTTGTCATCACAAAGTTTTGTAAGTTTGTGTGTGTAATGGTCTGACCTTATCTCAGTTTTGCAATTGTATTCAATATTGTTAGTTAGAGATTAGAATTTTATCCCTTATGACCTGGTCTCCTCAAACCGTGTAGATTGGTAAAAATGACATAAAATCGTAAACTCAATTTCTGAAAATCTGAGACATCATATATATTATTATACAAGTCTAGATGAACAGTGATGAGTGGGGGAGTAGATAGGTAAAAGGTTCAGACTTGAGAGATACAGAGAAAAGAGAGACCTTTAACAGTGACTACTAGACTTGATTACAAGAATTTGTCGATGCTGGTTGCTAAAATGGTTTTAGACACTGCACCGATGATTGTATCCTTCTTCTCACCCTTGACAAAGATCATGATAGTTGGGATGCTTCTAACACCATACTGGCTAGGGGTAGTAGGAGAATCATCAGTGTTAAGTTTGTAGAACTTGAACTTCCCTGCATACTGTTGTGCCAATTCGTTGACAATGGGATCAATCATTTTGCAAGGTCCACACCATGGAGCCCAAAAGTCGACAAACACAGGCTCATCAGCCTTGAGAACTAGAGACTCCCATGTTGAATCGTTGACCACTGGAACTGCATGTTTCAAACAGCAAAAACCAACATCAATGGTCACTACTATGGGTTTAGAATTGTGAATGAAGGGATAACAAAACATATAGATACTTAGAGATCCTAATTTGTGCAAATTCATAAATATAACAGAGGTTCAAATCCAAAGAAACCTTCTCTAGTTGTCTTCCAAGTTCACTACTTTTTCCAAGTTGCAGAATTTTACCCAGACCAACCACTAATTTTCAACAGGGAAGTCATTCATAGACACTAAAAGAGACCCACATGAGAGTTAAGCAATACGAATTCACAGAAACAAAGGCATTATCGAAAAATAACAGATTTACAGAGACGAGAGAACATACTTCCTGTAGCAGTTTCCTGAGCTTCGCAGATAACGCCTCGTCGTAATCGGGAAACCCTAGAAATCTTCGAAACCGAAGAGAGAGAAACGCGAGTCCTCAATCCGCTGGATTCAGGTAACACAGAGAACATCTGTCGAGTAGAGAAGGAACCCGTCGGCGAGGAAGCGATTCTCATCTCTGACCGGATTGAAATCGGCGGACTGGAAGTACAAGTGAAAGCAGCCATTGTTGTGTAGAGAGAGATAGAGAGATAGAGAGAGAGAGAAATCAAGATTTTTTTCGATTCTTCTTGAGTCCCAAATGTAATGATATCCAGACGAAAGAAGATAACAAAAAAAATCGAAAATGAGAGATAGAAGAAGACGACTGATTTTGATCAATCTTTTTTGTTTTTTCTTTACAATATGGTTAGAGCTAATATAATTTAATTTATTCTCGTTAAATTCCCTATTATTTAATATTTATATCTAAATACATAAATTCTTAAATACCTTTCAAGCTCTAAGCCTACTGGGCCTTGGTTTCATTAAAGCCCATGATTATTCAATTACCTGTAAAATAAAATTAATATTGCTCGATACAGTAAAGACGATGCGTTATATCGCCGGAGCATCAGTACTCGATTTCTCTCCGTCTCTACTGTTTCACCGCCGTGATCTCGGAGCTGTTGGCCGGAGACTGCTTATGACTTCCGCTAATTCTCGTTATCAGCCGAGGGAATTCGAAGGTTGTGATGACGGAATCATCTCGGTAGAGGAGTGGCGGAGATGGGGTCCGGTGTCTCCACTTCCAGCCGCGGTCAAACAGATTGTGGAGGATCTGAAAGTTCTGGAGTGTAAATTGGATTCTCCGATAGAGTTTGGTGGTAATGGTGGCAAGTTACAGGTAAATGCCGATGACTATCGTGATGAATGAAACCTCGTTGCTTGTTTCCTTTGTTACGTTTATGCTTAGATTGTTTAGTGCTTTCTATTGGATAACTATGAATCTGTTTTTGTAATTTTGTGTTCAAACCAGTAGTAAGCTAAGTTAGAGAGTCGCCGTTCCTGATTTGAGCTATGGTTACGAATGTGGTGCTATGTGCCAGTGGTTTCTTCCTCTCGTTTATATGATTGACTTGATCTTTTGGCTCTTAAATGTTAGTGAGCTTATTAATACTTATACTTCTGTGCAACTATCACAGGGACCGTTTGGTGCATACGAAGATAAGAAGCATAGGGCTACATATGAAGCATTAGATGACCCGGAGAAAAAGTTTCTGTTTTTCTCTGCTCGACAGATTGCTTGTCGGCTGCTCGGGAGCAGGGGTTATTTATGCCAGAAGGTACTTCATTTACTGTTCTTGAATTGTTGTATTTGCCATGAATAACAACTCAATACCTAAGAGGCGAAACATTTTCTGAATATGCAGTGTTGGCTTGCTATGGAGGATTGCATGTGTTCATATGTCAAGCCATGTGGTTTATGGAAACGGATACGTTTTTGGCTGTATATGCATCCTAGGGTTGGTATTTCACCCACTAGTTTTGGCTATTCCAGTCGCCAATTCCTATGTATTGATATGCTGTTTAGCTGTTGGCAGGATTTCCTACGCCAGAACAACACAGGGAAGCTATTGTGGCAGATATTTGGCGTCCAATCAGCTACACTCTGCGTCTTTGGAATAGCTGAAGATGAAGAGATCATGTGGAATGAATTCAAGCGTGCAGGTAGTTGATTCTTCTAGTCTTAGTGTAGATGCATTTGTTTAACCTTAAATCGATGTCACTCAATTGATTTTGCTAAAAGACTTGTCTTCTGTACTGATGGATGCTCAGGAAAAAACCAAGTCCGTTGCCTCTATCCCAACCACAACTCGGAATTAACTTTCTCGGTTAAAGACGCTTTTGGTAGTTTGGCTTCAGAAAATCCTGGATCATCCATGGTAAAGATTGCAATGTTTTGACTATAGACTCTCTGTTCTTCTATGGTTGCTTATTTCAAACAGAAAAATTCTTAGATTAAGTTGTGTAAGGATATAGACTGAAAGGTCATCGAACTCTACACTTTCTATATTTCCCAGACAGATGAGGATAAAACTCTGCATTTCATTCTGCTTGATGGCACGTGGAACAATTCTGCTGCAATGCTCAAGCGATTAAAGGTACATGCTGATCACACTGTACATGGATTTCATCTTTTTTTCCTTTTTCTAAAGAACTTCCTTAACGAAAGATGCTTAAATTATGAACTCATCTGTAGGATCATGCAAAGTCAGTATGGGGAGATGAAGATCTTCCTTGTATATCTCTTGCAACCGGTGCATCAGCAATGCACAAACTCCGGTAAAAATAGTCTCAAACCGCTAAATTACTCATGTTCCTGGTCCAATCTCTCTCCCACAATAGTGCTCTCCTTCATCATTTGATCTTTGACTTACAGGCCACAACCATCATGGGACCGGACCTGCACGGCTGCAGCAGCAATTGGACTCCTATCTGAGCTTAGTCTTCTCCCACAGTTAAGCAGTTACGAGTTAGACAAACAAGCTGATGCAGTCGAGGAAGCTTTGGTCATACTACTGGACTCACTAACAGGACGCCGCTTAAGAATGGGCAGGTCCATAACTCGTAAAGGCAGAAACACCATCAGCATGTGCTAACAACAGAACCAGTTGGGACACAATAGTTGTTCTATTGTCATAACTTTATAATGAACGGATCATCAATGAGGATCAAAGGAAGCAAAGAGGTAGACTTCTGGCTGCGATTTGATAACATCAGATACATAGATCATGTCTTGGGTCAAGTGAGTTCTACATGGTTGAAGCAAACACATAAATTTTGTAACCCTTTTGAGCCAGTTTCTGTAGCCACGCAAGTTTTAAGACTAGAAACTCAATATTATTTCTTCTTCTTATAAAACGAGCAAAGCTAATCATTAATACATTAACTACAGACTAAACAACCCAGAGGGTACACCTAAGTGAGGACAACACTTCAAAACAGATTTTTTGTTCATTTTATGATGTCATCAAATTAGGAATTATCCTTTTCCAAAATGAAATTTGAGTTGTATAAGCTTATAATACCGAATTAATCTATAGTAATTAAAGAATATAAGCTTGAAAAATGTCCATGGTTTCATTACAAATTTAGTTTAATTATTCTTTGGCTTTTTAAATATCTTTAAACAAAAAATAAATATTGCATGACCGGTGGAGACAGTTGAAGAAAACCCAACCAACCCATCCAACACATCAATAAGATATTCATTTTACTTTGGTTTATATTTCGTGATTTTGTTTTCCTAATTATCTCTCTCTCCTTTTCCCTTCCATAGTTCAATTCTACAGTTTAAACTCTCCAGAGATCCAAAAAAAACTAACGTGATGGTGAAGTTAACGCAGAGATTGGGTGGGTTGGTACTGCGATTTGCGGCATTTTGTGCCGCATTAGGAGCGGTTATCGCAATGATCACCAGCCGTGAAAGATCTTCCTTCTTCGTCATCTCCCTAGTAGCTAAGTATAGCGATTTGGCTGCGTTTAAGTAAGTTTTTCCTATTTTGCGTGTTTAATTAGGATTTAGACAAGCATATATATGTATTGTAATGATAAGTACTTATGCATTCATGTGTGTATGGCAGGTACTTCGTGATCGCAAATGCGATTGTGACTGTTTATAGCTTTCTCGTTCTGTTTCTTCCAAAGGAGAGTTTATTGTGGAAGTTCGTCGTTGTGTTGGACTTGGTAATTAATTATACTTTCAACTTCTTTCTTTTTAACTAATGGTATCAAAAATACATTCTGGAGCGTAACCAAAATTAGGTACGCAAAAAAAAAAAAAAAAATTAGGTACGCATTGGTTTAACTGAAATAGACATTCCTATCATCATGTAACTAGTAGTGGCTTATAAGTGTTCATGCTATTGAATTCGAATTCAAGGGAGAATCGAGATTCAAGCTTATGTTAATTATTAACTCAGGTGGCTGTATTTTATTTTAATTTACTACTCCCTCCGTTTCGTTTTAGTTGTCGTTTAAGGTTTTCGCACACAAATTAAGAAAATCATTAAATTTTTTGTTTTACCATTTATTAATATATTTTATAATTTTTTCATTGGTCAAAACATTAAAACATTAAAGACAAAACATGAATTTTCACCAAACATTTGCATTGAAAACCTAAAACGACAACTATTATGAAACAAAATTTTGATCCTAAAACGACAACTAAACTGAAACGGAGGGAGTATTAATTAGATAAAAGATCTAATCTAACTATGTTGACAATTCAAAAACATTTATATATCTATATATAACAGTAATGATAATAAACATTTTAGGAAAATAAAACAAAATATTTGAATAATGATACTTGTAATGTTCTTAGTTATTGACTTACTGCTCATCTTCGATAAATATGTGTGTTTAATCATTTTGTAATTGTAAATGCTAAATTAACCGTCAAGATGGTGACAATGCTGCTGACGTCAAGCTTATCAGCGGCGGTGGCAGTGGCACAAGTGGGAAAAAGAGGAAACGCAAACGCAGGTTGGTTACCAATTTGCGGCCAAGTACCAAGATTTTGCGATCAGATAACCGGAGCTTTAATCGCCGGTTTAGTTGCATTGGTTCTCTACGTTTTCTTGCTCATCTTCTCTATCCACCATGTTGTCGATCCTTTTCTTCTTCGAAAATCGTGAATCAAGTACTATAAATTTCAAGGCTAAATATTTATAGAGACGTGTGTATTTTTGTGATTTTAATGTTGTTCAGTTTTTTTCTCGCTTTTCTTGATCACTTCAAAACTATTACAAATATGCCAGGGAAAAGACGATTAAAAAAATTATTTATTTATAAACAAATTAGGTTTGTTTTATTTGATTTGTTTAAGTCAGGTTTTGTGATTTTTTTGGGAGTGTTAATAATAACAAAATATGTGACATCGATAAAGAAATGTTTGACCAAAAAACATTTAGTATGATTATTATTTGTATTAGTGATATAGTTATGTCACTATTTGTATTCAAATCCGTATGATAAATCTTGCTAAGAAAATAGAACTATGTGATATATTGTAAACTTATTAAATTATGAATTTATGATATGTTTCCATGTCAAGCACTATTTACAAAAATCTAAATATTACTTTAAGATTAAGAAATATTATATATGTAAAATTAATAGTAAAATTAAGTCACTTGTCATAATTTCATATGATTAATCATATCATCATTAATTTATAAGATAAGATTATATTTAAAGTTATGTTACTAGATTATAAGATAGATACTGACAAATAACAATATATTACATGAAACACGTGACTTAATTTATTAGTGTTGATATATATGATTGATCATATGAAATTATGTAATTTTTTTTGTTTATGTATATGATATCTATGAGAATTGAACTTCTGTTTATATACATTTCCAAAAAAAAAACAACTTGAAATGAGCAGTTAGCAACATATAATGATGATATGATTACTCATATGAAATTAAGGAATGTTGTTTAATTTCATATGATGTTTTGATTAAACATCAAGACAGAAGTATAATTTCATATGATGTTTTCATTACAACTTTTTTTTTAATCTGTCTTGTTTTATCTTAAAAGTGTACTTGTAATAGCCACGGTTAAGGTGTTAAATATAGGGAAAAAGATATCTAGCTACACGAAGTATGGTACAATACATAGCCACACATCCGAAGTTTAAAAATGTATCTCTAACTACACAAACTATATGTATCACATTCCCACATATACGAACTATATGTAGTCATGTCGCCAACATCACAAACATTTTTTTCCGATACATTTTTCGCCGGAATCCGGTATTGACCAGTTTGACCGGCGTTGACCAACATAAATATTCAATTTTTTTTTTTTTAGTTTCTTAATATTTAGAAAATTATGTTATTGAATCATTTATAATATTATATAATTAAAAAAATATATACAATATTCAATATAAAAATATTTTGTATATATATTCAATGTATAATTAGTTAGTTTCGATAATTTCAAAACTAAACTAAAAATAAAATAAAAACCAATTAGGTAAAATAATTGTAAATATGAAATTTTCTATACTCTCTAGTCTAATGTTTTTTGTATAATATGTTGTTAATTTTTGTATCTAAAATTATTACGAAAAATTCTTTTAATAATACAAAAACAATTAACAACATATTATAAAAAAAACTTTAGACTAGAGAGTATTTAAAATTTTCTATTTATAATTATTTTACCTAATTGGTTTTTGTTTTATTTTTAGTTTAGTTTTGAAATTATTGAATCTAACTAATTATAAAAATCAATGCATTGAATATATATACAAAATATTTTTATATTGAATATTGTATATATTTTTTTAATTATACAATATTATAAATGATTCAATAACATAATTTTCTAAATATTAAAAAACTAAAATATTTTTTTTTTTTTAATATTTATGTTGGTCAACGCCGGTCAAACTGGTCAATGCCGGATTCCGGCGAAAAGTGTACCGGAAAAAAATGTTCGTGATGTTGGCGACATGACTACATATAGTTCGTATATGTGGGCATGCGATACATATAGTTTGTGTAGTTAGGGATACATTTTTAAACTTCGGATGTGTGGCCATGTATTGTAGCATACTTCGTGTAGCTAGGTATCTTTTTCCCTTAAATATATATTTAAATTTAATATTAATTATATATAAAAGAAAAACCAACGTGTTAAAAATATTTGTTGTGCTTTGGTCTTGTCTAACTTGTCCGAGTCCTAGAATTCTAGGGTTTTACCTGGGAAAAATGGATCCAAAATCCAGTGATGTCGATACGATTGAAGGAGCAAATATCGAGCTAGGGAGGACGAGATCCATGGAACTATCCACCGATTTTGGTTTCTTGGCTCTGGAAAAGGCCGAGATTTCTGCGGCAAGCGAGGGGGAAGACGAAGACGAGAAGGCAGATGAAGATGAAGATGAAGTTGAGGATACGGACAGTATCGAAAGCGATCAAGAATGGGATGTTGATAGCTTTGAGGGTTTTGAATGCAATTCTGATCCTGAAGACACTGAGGACTGGCGGCGATACCTGCGTCAATGTCACAAAAGCGAGGTATATATGATGCTAATCTCAAGTATATCACTAAGAATATATATAAGCCTATTAATCGTCATTGTTGTTAATTACTTAGGGTTTCGATGTGCCACGAGATTACCTTCCGACGAATCCGGATCGAATTTACTGTGGATTTAATCCTCTTGACCTTGATGCCTACTTTAGTCCCCCCGACATTTCAGGGCGGGAGTACATGGAAAACATGCTCAAAGTGGTCATTGCAAAATACAACGAAACAAAGGCTAGTTTGCGTGTCATCCACTCTGTTTAACTAGCTATGTGAAAATATATATAAGTTTATAATCTAACTTAGGCTGATCACTGGAATTGTCTTGCTTTATATACAGAAGAAGAATTTGGTGATGGACCATATCGTGAGGGCCGTTGTGATATTGGGCGGTGGGGTCAAAGCATATATTACTTTCATGGCTAAGGAGTCCCCTGAAGGAGAGCTTGTGGAGTATCAAGGCAAAGCTGAATGGAAGGTCTGGCAGAGAAACATCCATCCACTCCTCTGCAGACCAGCCTCTGAACAGAGACAGTTAGGTATCTATTATATATTTCCTACTTATCTGTAGATCCATGTTTATTATCGTCCTCTCTACTTTCTTTCATATGAAAGTATAATATATGATGTGCCAAGAGCATCATATTCGCCTGCTTGTTAAAAAATAGTTTGGAAGATAATTATTTGATGCATCTCTACAATCTCAGTCTGCGTTTTTGTTATGTTCTGTAAAGCAATGGTTATATTGGTATATAACATGGGAAACTTGTTATTACGATCTGATTAACTAAAAGGATGTGGTTTGTTTCGACTGATTGCAGATTGATGATGCGGATCCTGCTATTGTTGCCATGACTAAAAACCGAGTCAAAAGAGTTGTCGTTGTAAAACTTATAAGCTTGTTATGCTGTTGTAATGGATTTAATTAGAAACTTATTTAATTAAAAGCATTAAGACCTCTTATTATTGTTGTAATCTACTGAGCCAAAGCATTTATGGGTTTATCCTTGTAAGCTGAAACTCGTTAATCTAGATGTCTTTTTCTGTTTAATATGTTTGTGAGTTTTGTCTTTTAACTCTCGAGAGTGGACGATCATAAATTTGTAAACCAAACTATATGTACCAGTCCAGTTACTTGGCATATATAATATATCTTGCTGTTGCATAGATCTCTTAAAAGAAAAGTCACCATAATTTATCACTTCAAATTTACTTAGAAGAAGCAAAAGCTTTCTGAAATGAAAGGGAGACCAAAATCCACACAATTATTTACCCATTCAAAGATATTCTAAATTACCAAAGCAGTAATATCTTGAAGACTCAAAGATAAAGAAAGTGATCAACAAAAGTAGTAGAGTATTCACAAGAGGGATATAGTTTCAGACTTTCATCCGACCAAAACACAACTATAGTTTTAGACTTTTGATCAACCACAATGAAATCATGGATAAATTGCAGTAGCTCCCGAGTTCTGGTCGATGAAGATGCGGCCGTAACCATTCACGCCCCAAAGTTTTCCCCAGCTGTTCTGGATGAGGAAAAACAGTTTATGATCATCTTTTGTGTAACCATATCCTACAACTAGAACCATGTGAGATGATACTTTTTTCCCATCTTCTGCCTTTAGAATTCTGACTTTGTAGATTCCCTGAAATATTGGTGTAGAGTTATTAAAATTACACATGTAAATCAATCAATAGCAGAGTCAGAGTGGGATGGATATTTTCTATTAATTACTAGTACGTAGTGATTTTTTTGTTACCAACCTTCCCAATTGCCTGGAATTCATTATCAGCTACGTGGAAAGAGATGGCTACAGGTGAGAAATCAAGCTTTTCTCTAATAAATTCGGCTGTAGCATTTTCTTCTATTTAAAAATCCCATTTCTCATGATGTCCCGAGCCCCCTGCCTAATTTATTTTCAAATAACAAAGCAATCAGATCTTTTATTAACTCTTCTTTTATAAAAACACAGTTTACATTTTTTTCTATTTATATTTTGTCAATAAACACCAAATAAATTGATCATGATCTAATTACCAATAGACCTAAGTCCGCAATATTAATTTATTATTAATAATCAACGCATATTTGCATAATATACAATACAAACTTCAACAGTATATAAATATTATAAATACCTTGTTACTTCCTGCAGTGCTACTGACCGTAAGTAATCCGTCAACTCTGATATATATGAGCGACAGCTTTTTTGATGTTCTTAAGCTCTAAACTTGCTACTTTGCTGGTAACTTCTTTTGGTTTTAGATGTTGTAGAAGGTCTTCGTGCATGAATTCCAAATATGATTTCTTATCTTCAAGATTGACGTTGTATACGGCTTGGAGAAGGCGCGCCAAAGCTAGTGCCCAACATATTTCTGTAACATTTAAAGAATATTTGATACTTGTAAATGTTAATATATATAATTACAATTACAAAAAGAAAAAAAAAATTATGCAATATAAAATTCTTCACCTCGTTTTTGAGCAACAACAATCCCAAGTATCGTCGCAACAGTTCTCCAATCTCTGGACAAGGAACTGTTGTCTCCAAACTCCTAATAATCAAATAATTAGTTAGTAAGAATCAAATCTATCGGCTTACATAAATATTGCACTTTAAAGTAATGTATTTTTTCAAAGCCCGCGTTTTCATCAATTTGAGGTGTGATGCTCGTGCCTTTCTTCCTAGCCGATGCAGCTTGAAGCTTAAGTTCATTGGGTATTTTTTGTGTTTTAGGTTTTCCACCTATAGTTGGTTCGTTCTTTCCCATTTTCTACAAAATAAACAAATTACAAATTAAAATAAAAAAATGCAAAATCAAAGGACATTTTGATAGCACAAACTTCAACCGTGAAACCAAAATCTCTATTTTTTTCTTGTAAAACCAAACGAATTACAAGATTTGTTTGCTCTTTCCTTTTTTTACACCAAATAATTTACACAACACACCCAACTAGCACAAACTTCAACCGGAAATCAAAATCTCTAGTTTTTCTTGGATCAAAAAACGCTATTTAGAACCATGCTTTTGGTTTTCTCCAAGAACATCAAATGAACTCACACCCAAAAGAACAAAAAAGTGGAGCTTTTAGACAAAAATATCTTTTTAAAAACAATTAACCACACAAAAATAAGAACCAGTTCAGAAAAAGCATGTTTTTCATAATCTCAGATACCTTTTTGTTGGAGAAAATACTAAGATAGAAGATGAATGAAGTTTGATAAAAAAAAAAAATGAATGAAAATGAAAAGCAAATGATGCTGTAATGAGGATTGAGGGAGAAGGCTATTTAAATTAAAAAAAAAACATTGGGATTATTAAATAAACTTTTGTGGGCTCCATATGATCGATCGACTCACACTCGATCACATGATCAACATCTCTAACTTTCTATATTTTCCTACTTAGTTGATAAACAAAACTAGGTTTACAAGCCTAATGCATTTACGGTATATAGTTAATATTATATTTTTAAAAAATAAAATAAAAAATTCACATCAGTTTCAATCTAGTGAAAATAAATATTACTAATCCGAAATTATTGTTTATGTAACACTATATAATTTTATACTATAACGTCTACGATATTATATGTATATTATTGAAAATGAATCAAATTAATTACGTAAACAGCGTAAATTTACTATGCGTGGCGAGAAGACCCATTTCGGATGAATGATTTTTCTTTTCAACTTTCACCTTGCCCTAAACAGCAGATTATTCACGCGGTTCTGCGTCCGCTTTAATACAAGGTCAAGGTGAGTCTACTTTATTGAATTTTTTTGACAAGCTAGTTAATTATGGAAAAAGTAATTTGTTTGTTCGACCATCTAAAACCTAAACTTCTCTTTGCATTAAACGTAATATTTTTTTCAGTGTATTATGATTAGATGACTTATTCACTAATGGACCGTATGTGGATAACATCTGTCAACCACATTTACCATTGTACATATATATCGCTGAGTTATACAAAATATAATTGTGGCCGGGGAAAAAAAAAAAAAAAAACTAGACCATGCTATAGAAGTTTTTGGGTTTATATAAATTTTGTAAATGTTGGGTTGATGATATACTCGATTTTAAGAAAAGAAACATATAGCAGTAAATTGATCGCATGTTATATGAAGACAGGAATTCATTTTATTTTCCTTTTCTTTTTGTTAAGGATTTTTCGTCATTAAATTAAAAATAAGAATTGAATGGTACAGAAGACCTACCTACAAAATAAACAAAAAATGGAACAAAACGAGAAACTAAGTATTAGGTTGATCGACGGGTGAACACGTAAGATTAGCTTTACTTTTTTATTAAAGTTAAGACCAAAGAGGAAACCGCGTCGTTAATTGCCTTGACGCTGTCCGGCTGTCCCCATCATCCATGAAAGAAATATCGGACGAATCTCTTCCACTAAGAGCCCGATATAGTATTATGTTGAGCCTGCTCTTTGGCGTTTGCTTCTCAACATTGATCCTTTAATTATTATGACCTTGACGTGCTAGTATCAGCTTTGGCTACTGCCTTTCTCACAATTTGTGTTATTTGGATGTACGATTCTGGGCACATACCGATGAGGAGATTACGTAATCGGCTTGGACTATTTTAATTATTTCCATTTCGTATGTAATAAATAATTACTGTAATTACTGAACAGTCACTCTTTTTTACTTTACCAATGTTCTTTAGAACATGTGTGCTATAATGCTATATTGTAGTGCATGTAGACATACTTCATTTTCTAGATACTACGTTGTATGACATGCATAATAAATATATAAAAGATATACTTAATATTATATATAGATTCAAGACCAGAGCCAGAGAGAAAAAATGCTCACAATAGGAACACATGTATATATAGATATTTGTAGGAAATGAGTCATTTTAATTGAATATGAGTCATTAACTTAAGAAAAAAGTCTTACAACTACTTAAAATATAGTGGGCTAGCGTAATTTAGAAGCTTTTATAACTTAGAAAGCCAATTCAGAATTCGAATTAAGAAGTTATACGCAAAAACGTTTTTAAGGTCACGAGAAACAGAAATAAAGTAAAATAAATCTATAATGAAACATCATGAGTCATATGTTGCTAATTGATCATTTCAGGTAAATTTATTGGATATATACGTCAATCCACGTTCTCATATTTTTCACCGTGTTAAACTGTGCTCTCATCATTTTTTCACGTTAAAGTTGCGTGAGTTAAACAAGTAAACAACGGTAGCTTATTGTCAAGTTCTCTAGCTAAAGTAACTTATTAAACTTTATGAGAAAAATTTAACAATCAATTTTTTTTTATAAAAAATAAAAATTTAACTTAAAATTAAGAAAAGAAATCTAGTTAATTCGAAACTTATTGATCATTTGGATAAGTTTTGGACTTACATTGATTGTGTAAAATGTAAAATCAAAATTTGATATGATTTTAATCTCACCTCGATGCATCTCACAAATTCATAATCAAACAACTCAAACCCTAACCAGGGGCGGAGGGAGAGAAGATTCATAGGGGTCAATTGACCCCGGTGAAATTATTAAAAATAGTTGATTTTTTATATAAAAAAAATTATTGACCCCAATCCAATAAAAATATTGATCCCTATAAAAAAAAATTTATGTTACAAACACAATAATTACACTGTACTTATAGATAATATTAGCCTAATAAAATTTATTTTAAGTAAATCTACTACAATTAAACCTATTAATATGAACTAATATAATATTTTAACATTATTTTGAGCTGATCTAAAACGTTTTACCTTCTTCTTCTTTCTTTTTTGTGTGTTTTAATCAATCTTTGATCGTGTGACGGTGGAAACAAGAAAACATCTTTCACATCTTTTAGTATATCGACTTATAAAGCTACTTTTTATGCATCTTTTAGAAAGAAAAAAAAATTTGACCCCGATGAATAGATTTTCTGGCTCCGCCACTGACCCTAACCCTAGCTCTAACTCTAGGAACAATATATATATACTATTTACAGAATTGCCATATTGATTTTGTTTTTTTTTATTATTATATATCAGAGAGTGTGTACTATCAGTCTATACCACTAGTAGAATATATGGTGCTCTTGTATAGTTGTACTTGTATCATATGTTGTAATAAATCATTAGCGTGTCAATATCACATAATATACTTTGGTTCTCAATACACATTTTTCTTTTTCTTTTTGTGATTCTAGCTTCGGGTTTGTTACAAAATAATTAGTTTCTTCCTTTTAATGACTTGATCATATATCGAAGCTGACGAAATCCAAAGCTGATATCTCTCCCGTTGTCATTTTCTTTTGAAATAGCTACCAAATTTATTTTGATCGGTTAAAGAAAAAATTTCTATCTTCTCTCTCTTTCTCCGGGTATCGTCCATCTACAAAAAGAGGATCAATTCTATTGCCATAATTTTATTCCTTCTAAGTATATAAATCACTCTATATATTATATTAGACTGAAAGCGAAAAGTCGTGGTTTCTGCTGGGCTTTTTACTTAAAAGATTCAAGGACCAGTGAGATCCAAAGACTACTATTTGATGAAGTCAGGGACTTTAAGCCCACATCTCGCTTATTTTCACAAACTATAGATACCTCAAAATTGTAAAGCCTCATCACTTACATAAATTAAACTTTTTTGACCAAAACGGAATAACGGAAAGGAAAAAACGAAAGAAAAAAAGAATGAGAAGTAGTTGAGTCATTGAGTGGGGAGTTAATGCGATGGCACTAGTGTAATAACCAAGTTTTTGGAGGGTCATATATTTTCTTGTCGGATATAGTTTATTTTCATCGCGATGCCATTAAAAGGATAAAAACGTTTTGCGAGAGGAAATTAGGGTTTTATTCTCGATAATGGCTACGAATCCAAGCGACGGCGACATGACTGACGGAGAAAAAAGCAGCGAGCAAGAGATGTCGAAATCCACGGGGGCGTCTAGTGAGTATAACGGTTCGATTCCGAAAAAACGCAAGATCGATGCGGATTCTGTTGATTTAGGCAAAGACGAGGAGGAGAAGGACGAAGAAGAAGACAGCTGCGAAAGCGACCAACTTTGGGGATTCGATAGCTTCGATGATACAGATTATGAATCCGAGCAGAGTGATGATGATGAGGAATTTGAATGGAATCGGTATCTGTGCCACGTTTACAACAGCCGGGTATGCTAATTTCCTCTTATCTCTGATTGGAAGATGTGCGTTAGCTAATTAAGAATTAATGGTTTAGGGTTTCAAGGTGGATAGTGAAATCATTCCAGATCGGCCTTTTCAAGGGTTTCGTCCATTCAATTTCAATGGTTCGTTTCTGCCCAACATCTCGGGACGTGAGTACATGGACAATATGGCAAATTTGGCTCTTGATAAGTACAACCAACACAATCAAACCAATGTGGTGTTTGACCATGTCGTGAGGGTCGTGGTGAAATTGAGCACTGGGGTCAAATCCTACATAACTTTTATGGCTAGAGAGTCTCCTCAAGGTGATCTCATTGAGTATCAAGCCAAGACTGACTGGAAGGTGTGGCAGAGAAATGCTCATGCCATTCTCTGCAGACCAGCTCCTGAGATGAAACCTATTCCAGAGAGATATTTACCCAAACCTCTGCAAACCCACTCCTAAACAGGAAATTCTATCATCCTCGGTCAAAAGAGGTCAATATCTATTTTTGCTTTCGACGGGTCAATTCATGTGATTTGTCAATAAATGAAAAGATGCATGTATTGACAAGAAAAAAAATATGATCACCACACAAAATTGATCGATCGTTTTATCAGCCTATGTTTGTGGGCTTAATTTCGATGTTGTTATCTGTGCCTACTAATAACATACTCCATCAATGACTCAAACAAAGGAAACAACTTCTAATTTTGTGTAAAATTCACTTTCAATTCATCGGTTAAGTGGATATGATAGCTTACAAAACCTAAATAGCAAACATGATCGGTAACCTCGGAAGTGTTGTTGTATTTATCATCGGTAGACAGATCAATTTCTTCGAGAATATTAGCTTTTGATCTCTCATCAAAACAAAACGACTTTTTTCGATGGGACAACTGATGAGGTTTCTCTGGTCAATATGTTACCTCTCTTAGGGCATCCGCAGTGGAGTATCCTTGCGGGTGTAAACATTATTTTAAAATACAGAAATAATATAAAAGTTGTCTCTTTCTTTACATCCGGGTGTAAGTTTACACTCGGGTGTAAGCCACTCTATCTCTCTCTCTCTCTTTCTTTCTCTCTCTCTTTTCTCTCTCACTTTAAATTATAATAATAAAAAAAATCTTACACCCCTCCCTCACACTTACACCACTGCGGATGGTCTTATAACTGTTTGTTTCAAATCATTTATAAAGTTGTCATCTGTCAATTCTGCTCACAAACATCAGTTTTAAATCTAATTAATAAGTGAAAATAGGAAAGTTTGTCCAATGGGTCAATGAGAAAGGTGATTATTTTTATCCACGTGTAGAACAGGATTTCAAAGCCCAAGCCTAGCGCTAGCGTATAGAACCTTTAATGGGATTTTAATTTTAAAATAAGAAAATGGCATTTATGTAAATAGTCTGAGTGTTGCCTAGGATTAGGGTTAGGTTTAGAATGTCAGATGCATCCAGACGAGGTTTCAAATCAAATAAACTAAACTTGATTTTAATTTACACTATTTTCTCTATATATGACTATACGTGTATCTTTAAAAGAATCCACTTATGGGTTAATTATCCATGTAAGTTGCGCAACTCGTTAATCTAGATGTCTTTTTCAGTTTTATAAGTTTGTGAGTTTGTCCTTTTAACTCTCAAGAGTGGACGATCATAAATGTGTAAACCAAACTATATGTAACTACCAGTCCAATTTCTTGGCATAAAATATTTCGCTGTTGCATAGATCTCTTAAAAGAAAAGTCACCATAATTCTGAAATGAAAGAAAGACCAAAATCCACACAAATATTATAGACCAAAATCCACACAAATATTATTGAGCCATTTCAGTAAAAAAAAAAAAAGAAAAATACAGTTGTACTTTCAAATTATTAAACCTTTTTGCCCAAAACGAAAAAATGGAAAGGAAAAAAGAAAAAGAAAAAAAGAATGAGTAGTTGAGTGGCGTTAATGCGATGGCACTAGTGTAATAACCAAGTTTGTGGAGGTCATATATCTTCGCGTCGGAGATATCTATTTTCAACGCGATGCCAAAAGGACGGACAAAGTTGTCTGTGAGAGGAAATTAGGGTTTTATTCTCGATAATGGCTACGAATCCAAGCGACGGCGACATGACTGACGGAGAAAAAAGCAGCGAGCACGCGACGACGGAATCCACGGAGGCGTCGAGTGAGGATAACGGTTCGATTCAGAAAAAACGCAAGATCGATGCGGATTCTGTTGTTTTAAACGAAGAAGAAGAGGAGGAGGAGGAGGAGAAGAAGGACGAAGATGAAGACAGCTGCGAAAGCGACCAAGTTTGGGGATTCGATAGCTTCGATGATACAGATTTTGATACCGAGCAGAGTGATGATGATGTGGAATTTGAATGGAATCGGTATTTGTACCACGTTTACAAGAGCCGGGTATGCAAATTTCCTCTTCATTATCTCTCTCTGATATTTGTGCTGATTGGGGAATACGTGCGTTAGAAGAATCTGTTAGCTAATTAAGAATTAATGGTTTAGGGTTTCAAGGTGGATAGTGAAATAGTTCCAAAAGGATCTTTTAATGGGTGTCGTCCATTCGATTTAGATAAAAAGTTTCTGCACAATCTCTCGGGACGTGAGTACATGGACAATATGGCCAAGTTGGCTCTTGCTAAATACAACCAACACAATCAAACCAATGTCATGTTTGACCATGTTGTGAGGGCCGTGGTGAAAAGGTGCTCTGGAATCAAATCTTACATAACTTTCATGGCTAAGGAGTCTCCTCAAGGTGATCTCATTGAGTATCAAGCCAAGACTGAGTGGAAGGCGTGGCAGAGAAATGCTCATGCCATTCTCTGCAGACCAGCTCTTCAAATGAAACCTATTCCTGCCAGATACTTACCCAATCCTCTGCCCACCGACTCCTAAACACGAGAAGAAAGGTATGAGAAACTTTCTTCAAATCTCTTGTTTAGTTAGTTTCGTTATCCCTCTTCCTAGGTAGATTTTGTCAGTAGTTGTGTTATCCCCAATAATTGTTAAAAAGAAAAACATTGAAATTGTGTGCTTCTAGATGCATCAACTGGAATTGCCAATCCTTGGTGAGGGTTCTTATCTAAATTCATATGAAAGAAGGAGAATGAACTAATACTAAAACCTATTTTTACTTTAAAATATGCATTGAATTCATGATGCTTCTATGTTCTTAGTTATTGGATTATTGCTTATCTTCGATAAATGTGTTTAATCATTTTCTATTTGAAATTGTAAAATTAACCGTCAAGATGGTGACAATGCTGCTGACGTCAAGCTATAAGCGGCGGTGGCAGTGGCACAAGTGGGAAAAAGAGGAAACGCAAACACGGGATGGTTGCCAATTTGCGGCCAAGTACCGAGATTTTGCGATCAGATAACCGGAGCTTTTCGCCGGTTCAGTTGCATTGGTTCTCTACATTTTTTTGCTCATTTTTTTCTATCCACAGTCCACACCATGTTATCGATCTTTTTCTTCTTCGAAAATCATGAATCAAGTAATATAAATTTTATAGAAAATATGTATTTTTGTAATTTTAATGTTCAATTATTTTCTTGCTTTTCTTGATAACCTAAATGAGTAAAAATAATTAGTGATATCATATTAGGTTTGTTTTATTTAATTTCTTTAAGTCAGGTTTTGTGATTTTTTTGGGAGTGTTAATAATAACAACAACAATATGTGATATTAAATAAAATGTTTGACCAAGTGTATCGATATGGATTCATCTACTTTATGCGTACTTAGAAAATTTGGAACGTAAAAATTCAACTATTTATTTTTATCATGGTTTGTAAGAAATATTTTTGAAATGTTTGATACATGGTTTGTAAGAAATGATACCAATCTCAAATCAACGTTTTATTACATGTTGGATGTTTCTCTCATTTCCAAACAGCTTATCAGAAGACAGAGAGAAAAGATAAATATACAGCTGTACTTTCAAATTATTAAACAAGAAGATCTCTTATTCATTTTTGGGAAAAAGATACCTAGCTACACGAAGTATGCTACAATACATGGCCACACATCCGAAGTTTAAAAATGTATCCCTAACTACACAAACTATATGTATCGCATGCCCACATATACGAACTATATGTAGTCATGTCGCCAACATCACGAACATTTTTTTCCGGTACACTTTTCGCCGGAATCCGGCATTGACCAGTTTGACCGGCGTTGACCAACATAAATATTAAAAAAAAAAAAATATTTTAGTTTTTTAATATTTAGAAAATTATGTTATTGAATCATTTATAATATTGTATAATTAAAAAAATATATACAATATTCAATATAAAAATATTTTGTATATATATTCAATGCATTGATTTTTATAATTAGTTAGATTCAATAATTTCAAAACTAAACTAAAAATAAAACAAAAACCAATTAGGTAAAATAATTATAAATAGAAAATTTTAAATACTCTCTAGTCTAAAGTTTTTTTTATAATATGTTGTTAATTGTTTTTGTATTATTAAAAGAATTTTTCGTAATAATTTTAGATACAAAAATTAACAACATATTATACAAAAAACATTAGACTAGAGAGTATAGAAAATTTCATATTTACAATTATTTTACCTAATTGGTTTTTATTTTATTTTTAGTTTAGTTTTGAAATTATCGAAACTAACTAATTATACATTGAATATATATACAAAATATTTTTATATTGAATATTGTATATATTTTTTTAATTATATAATATTATAAATGATTCAATAACATAATTTTCTAAATATTAAGAAACTAAAAAAAAAAAAATTGAATATTTATGTTGGTCAACGCCGGTCAAACTGGTCAATACCGGATTCCGGCGAAAAATGTATCGGAAAAAAATGTTTGTGATGTTGGCGACATGACTACATATAGTTCGTATATGTGGGAATGTGATACATATAGTTTGTGTAGTTAGAGATACATTTTTAAACTTCGGATGTGTGGCTATGTATTGTACCATACTTCGTGTAGCTAGATATCTTTTTCCCTTTATTTTTCACAAACTATAGTTACCACAAAATTATAAAGCCTCATCGTGAACATAAATTAATTTTTTTTGATCAAAACGGAAAAAAAGAAAAAAAGAAAGGAGTAGTAATTGAGTGGTGTTAATGCGATGGCACTAGTGTAATAACCAAGTTTTTGGAGGGTCATATATTTTTGCCACGGAGATATTTATTTCCATCGCGATACCAAAAAGACAGAGACGTTCTGTGAGAGGAAATTAGGGTTTTATTCTCGATAATGGCTACGAATCTAAGCGACGGCGACATGACTGACGGAGAAAAAAGCAGCGAGCGCGAGACGACGGAATCCACGGAGGCGTCGAGTGAGGATAGCGGTTCGATTCAGAAAAAACGCAAGATCGATGCGGATTCTGTTGATTTGAGCGAAGACGAGGAGGAGGAAAAGGACGAAGATGAAGACAGCTGCGAAAACGACCAACTTTGGGGATTCGATAGCTTCGATGATACAGACTATGAATCCGAGCAGAGTGATGATGATGTGGATTTTGAATGGAATCGGTATTTGTGCCATCTTTACAACAGCCGGGTATGCTAATTTCATCTCTCTCTGATATTTGTGCTGATTGGAAGATGTGCGTTAGCTAATTAAGAATAATGGTGGTTGTTGTTTAGGGTTTCAAGGTGGATAGTGAAATAGTTCCAGATCGATCTTTTCATGGGTGTCGTCCATTCGATTTCGATAAAAAGTTTATGCCCAACATCTCGGGACGTGAGTACATGGACAATATGGCCAAGTTGGCTCTTAGCAAGTACAACCAACACAATCAAACCGATGTCATGTTTGACCATGTTGTGAGGGCCGTGGTTAAAATGTGCTCTGGAATCAAATCCTACGTGACGTTCATGGCTAAGGAGTCTCCTCAAGGTGATCTCATTGAGTATCAAGCCAAGACTGACTGGAAGGTGTGGCAGAGAAATGCTCATGCCATTCTCTGCAGACCAGCTCTTGCCATGAAACCTATTCCTGCCAGATACTTACCCAATCCTCTGCCCACCGAAGAAAGGTATGAGAAACTTTCTTCAAATCTCTTGTTCAGTTTCTCTGTCTTTCTCTTCCTAGGTAGATTTTGTCACTCTACATGAATTGATCTGCATTTTTATCCCTAGTTAAAAACTATGGTTTGTGTGCTAGCTAGCTGATGCATCAACTGGGAAATTGACATCAAATGCTACGATTTTTTTTATATAATATAAACTCATGTTAGACAACTAGAATGACTTACAGTTTGTGATTGAAGATTGTTGAATCTAAGTATTACCTATGTGCGCTTTCAAAATATGTTATTGAGTGACCCATTCTATGGATTATCTCTGTTTGTTATGTTCTAGTTGCCAATAAGTGATATGTGCTTTTCTTTTCTAATTGCAGATAAGTGATGCAATTAAGCTTGATGTTGTCAAGAGTTGAGAAACTAAGTGAGAGAAAGACTTTTCCCTCCTATCAAGTATATTTATTGAGAATTGAACTTATGTTTATGTAAGGCTTATAGTTTAAATGAACCTATATAATTGAAAAGTTGGAAGACCTTTAATCGTGTAATGTTTAGTTCGTGTATTACTTGATGATGATTGACCAGCTCACACTCCATCACGTGATCAAACATCTCTTCCTCAATTGATAATCAAAATTAGGTTACAAGTCTCATGTATATTTACGGTATATAGTTTTTTTTTGGTGGTCAAATTGAAAAAATGTTGATATTATTTGTTAATTTATAATCTTAAAACAAAAAAAAAATGAAATTTTTTTATCAGTTTCAATCTAGTAAAGTTAAAATTACTGTTTTAGCAACGATAATAATTCATCATACTATGTTTGCATTTTAACCTAGACTGGAAATGTTGTGTCCTTTATTTTTGTTGGATAGTCTAAAAGCATCAAACAAATAACAAGGCCCAAATTCAAACTAATTTCTTTACGGCAATACAATAATTTTTCACTCGACACAAAATGTTCCATGTTGTCCTTGTCCCACTTTTTTTTTTTTTTTTTTTTTTTTTGCATTTCACTCGACACAAAATGTTCCATGTTGAAACGAAATACCGAATAAAAAGAAACTCAGTTTTTTCCCCATAAATTCTAAGACACATTTGCATGCTTGTACTAAAAGTTTGTGTTAAATCTTTTGATCATTTTAAAATCATATGATCAGTACAAAAATGTGTATTTGGTATTTAATTAAAGCACTGTTAACATGATGTAAAATCTACTTTCGATCATTTTTGAAGGATAACTACAAAATTAACTTGATTACAAAATATTAATTGATATTTTTTGCCATGACCAATCGTTTTATATATCAGCCTAGCTATGTTTGTGGGCTTAATTTCGATGTTGTTAACTCTGCCAACTAATAATGCACTCCATCATCAATGACACAAACAAAGGAAACAACTTCTAATTTTGTGTAAAATTCACTTTCAATTCATCATTAAAGTGGATATGATAGCTTACAAAACCTAAATAGCAAACATGATCAGTAACCTCGGAAGTGTTGTTGTATTTATCATCGGTAGACAGATCAATTTCTTCGAGAATATTAGCTTTTGATCTCTCATCAAAACAAAACGACTTTTTTCGATGGGACAACTGATGAGGTTTCTCTGGTCAATATGTTACCTCTCTTCAAATCAATTATAAATTTGTCGCCTGTCAATTCTACTCACAAACATCAGTTTTAAATCTAATTAATAAGTGAAAATAGAAAAGTTTGTCCAATGTGTCAATGGGAAAGGTGAATTCTTTTTATCCACGTGTAGAACAGAATTTCAAAGCACAAGCATAGTCGTATAGAACCTTTAATGGGATTTTAATTTAAAAGAATAATAAAATGGCATTTATGTAAATAGTCTGAGTGTTGCCTAGGATTAGGGTTAGGTTTAGAATGTCAGATGCATCCAGACGAGGTTTCAAATCAAATTAATTAAACTTGATTTTACACTATTTTACTTATCGAGATTTATGTTTCCTTAAAAGTGTAATTACGTACTTTAAAGATGTATCGAGCCGAGATCTCAAATCAAATAAATTAAACGTGATTTTACACTATTTTCTCTATATATGACTAAACGTGTATCCACTTATTAATTCTGGTCCAAATTAAAATAAAATTAATGACTGTATATATTTAAAAAGACAAGAAAACTGAAACACCAGGGCATTATTGTAAATAGCCACGTTTAGAAGGAGGAGTTGGGCCTATCGTCGTCTTGGCTAACAACTTGTCCGAGTCTTAGAATTCTAGGGTTTTGCTTGGAAAAAAATGGTTCCCAAATCCAGTGATGACGATACGATTGAGCCCGTGGTGATGGATGCATCTTACGCGGATCTCTCTTCGTCTTGTGGAAAACGCAAGGCTGAAACGATTTCACCGGATGAAGGATGCGAAGAAGAGGAGAGAGACAGTGAAAGCGACGACCAGGTTTGGGGTTTCGATAGTTTCGAAGGCTCAGACTACGAGTCGCCTGATGAGCCTCCCGAGGATGAAGAGGAATTGGAGTTTCGTCGATACGCGCGCCATTACCACGAGAGCCAGGTTTGTTGCAAACCAAAAAATTCGTAAAATTTGAATCTTGGTCAAAAAGCTTGAATCTTGTGTATAATTGTTGGTCTTGTGTGTGTGGGGGTTACAGGGTTTCAAGGTGGATAAAGATAAGTTTCCTAAACATCTTACTCACGGATTACGCGGTCTCGATCTGGATGCCATCTTCTTCAAGCCAAACGTGACGGGGCGTGAGTACATGGCGATTATGGCCAATGTGGCTATTGCCAAATACAACCAAGTAGAGGCTAGTACTACTACTACAAATTCTTCCCTTTTTAGTTTTTTTGTGTCATATCATCATTATATCTTCCCGATAAGTAACTATATGAAACTTGTTTATTGATTATAGAATAAGACTGTTACGCTTGATCATATCGTGAGGGTCGTGGTGCAACTGGGATATGGAATCAAAGCTTATATTACTTTCATGGCAAAGGAGTCTCCTCATGGAGAGCTTGTGGAGTATCAAGCTAAGGCTGAGCGCAAGGCATGGCAAAGAAACATTCATCCCATCTTTTGCAGACCAGCTCCCTCTTAATTTTAAGGTGATTCATTCTTTCTTTTCTTCCTAATTAATTACTAATGATTGAGACTTAGAGGTTATTATATTCACTTTTGTATCTGGTTAATCATTGTTTTCTTGAAATGTATATGTATTTAAGGCTTTAATCTTTGTGTTTGTACGTGTTTGCTTCTTCTGTTTTCAACCTCGTCTTTAACTTCGAGTATCTTTATGTTTGCTTCTGATTATTATCATATGATTTTTATAATCGATATTCCATACAGGTCCTCGAATGTTAATGTGTTCTCTTTTTCTAATTGCAGGATTGATCATACACCCTAGATCTTGAGACCTTTATCTGGTTTTTAACTCAATAGAAAAAAAAAGGGATTATTGTTGAAAATGCCACTTTGTCAACCAAATCTTTTAAATTGTTACTTTCTTAAAAAAAATTGGATTTGCCACTTCAAAATCAATACATTTGTGATTTTCTTTTATAAATACATTCTTAATAATAAACACTAAACCCTAATAAAAATGGAACAAAAAAAAACAAGCATAATGTGTAAAATTGTGTTTTTAAATCTTGAAAAGTGGCAAATCTAAAAAAAAATTTAAGTAAAATGGCAAAATATATAAAAGCCACAAAAAAAATTTTTATTTAGTAATTAGTTCAATAAAAAAATATTTAACAAATTGTAAACGCAAGCATAGTTTCCTGTCTGATTCCACTTTTTCCATTAGGCTTTTGAAAACAATGATATATTCTCCTTTACAAACTATACAACACTAGAGAGTTCTAAAGACTACTATAGGTGATTATGTCTTGGACTTTTGGCCCATCTCCCATACCTTAGACACTTTAAACGTAGTTAATAATGGATAAGATCTGATATAGTTTTTTTTGGGTAAACTGATCTGATATAGTTAAACATGCAGTATTCTAAAACTTGACAAATGCATGAATAGGTAGTTGGATTCTTTTGTTCATTTGGTTGCAAGGATATTTTTTTGGTTCAGTTTAGATTTATGTTATGGTTTACCAAAATGAAATACCATGAACCCAAACATTACGCCAAAATTTAGAGATTTCTGTTTCTCCGGTACATGTTACATAGTGTAGAGACTTTATCCTTTACGCGTAAATTTAGCCATATTAACCAATAAAAGTTATACACGCATTACGAAAACTCATGAAGTCGCGCGATACTTGAGCCCATAAAGCCCAATATATATGAGTCTTTTTTGTTTTTTATCCTTCCAATATCTATATGAGACTCTTTTTTTTTTTTGGTTATAGTTCAATCGGACACAATCAAATTGATTTGACTTATTTTTAATTTTTGTATAGCTCGGATTGGATCGGTAGTACAATTGGTTTGCTTTGGTTTACTCTGATTTTTTTTCTTACTTGTTGCGTCGTTTGGTTTACTGTTAAAAAAATAACACAAGGCGTGTGTGGTTGTGAACCAATAGGAAAACAGAATAAAGGAGATGGCACTATCGTAAATAGTAAAGTTAGCATTAGCAATGGGGAATTAGAAATTAGATTGTATCTCCTCTGTGCCCTGATTTGCTGAAATTGAAATCGACAAAATCGAAACCTAGGGTTTACTCAATCCATGGAGGATCCCAGTTTGAGCACCGAGCCCGAGATGATGGATCTCTCTTCGTCTTGTGGAAAACGCAAGGCCGAAACGATTTCACCGGATGAAGGATGCGAGGAAGAGGAGAGAAACAGTGAAAGCGATGACCAGGTTTGGGGTTTTGATAGTTTCGAAGGCTCAGACTATGAGTCGCCTGATGAGCCTCCCGAGGATGAAGAGGAACTTGAGTTACGTCGATACACGCGCCATTACCACGAGAGCCAGGTTTGTTGATTCACCCTAAAAAATTCGTAAAAGTTGAATCTTGGTAAAAAGCTTGAATCTTGTGTATAATTGTGCGGTGGTTACAGGGTTTCAAAGTGGATAAAGATAAGATGCCTAAATATCTTACTTACGGATTACGCGGTCTCGATCTGGATGCCCACTTCTTCAAGCCAAACCTCACGGGGCGTGAGTACATGACGATTATGGCCAATGTGGCTATTGCCAAATACAACCAAGTAGAGAATAAGACTGTTACGCTTGATCATATCGTGAGGGTCGTGGTGCAAATGAGCTACGGAATCAAAGCGTATATTACTTTCATGGCTAAGGAGTCTCCAGCTCATGGAGAGCTTGTGGAGTATCAAGCTAAGGCTGAGCGCAAGGCATGGCAAAGAAACATTCATCCCATCTTTTGCAGACCAGCTCCCTCTTAATTTTAAGGTGATTCATTCTTTCTTTTCTTCCTAATTAATTACTAATTATATGTAATGGTTGAGACTTGAGAGATTATTATATTCACTGTTGTATGTGGTTAATCATTGTTTGCTTGAAATATATATATATGTGTTCAAGACTTTAATCTTTGTGTTTGTGTTTGCTTCTGTTTTCAACCTCGTCTTTAACCTCGAGTATCTTTGTGTTTGCTTCTGTTTATTATCATATATGATTCTTATAATCGCTATTCGATAAAGTTACTCGAATGATATGTGTTATCTTTTTCTAATTGCAGGATTGATGGTGTGGTTGGGCGTTCCCAATGCCCAGGCCAGGTAGATTAAGTAGTTATGAATTTTTTTCTTTTTTTTCTTGATGCCCTATGGACTAAAACTTTTATGATCAGAACTCGATTTATGTTTGTGTAAGGTTTCTTTTGGGGGTTAAATTATTTAAAAAAGAGTGAGACCTTTATATATTTGGCATTGCCTTCTTCTTTGGCCATTCATACTCTTGTTGAGATCTCATTGTATCCAAGTAGTTGGTATATTACTAAATCCGTGAAGCTAATCTCATCTATTTAATTTGTTCAGTTAAAGTTAAGTGGATGTAGGAGATTTATTATAATCAATAAGTTGTGACATAATCGGAAGAAAAAAAAAACAAATGATTTGAGCATAAGAAAAAGATATTTATAAGTGAAAAAGAAGTGAACAAGGCTAAAAATGCCAGAAGAGGTGTCTCTAAAACGTTTAAATGAAAATACTTGGTTCCCATTGCTAGTAACAGTTAGGGAATAAGAAGACAAAAACCAAAAAGAATCGAATCTCTCAAGTAACTAGGCCTGACCCAAATCTGGTCAAGTTAGATATTTGGATAAACAAGTGTGGTCGTGGACATGTCATCTATGAAGATTCGTCCAAAACCTTTCACACCCCAATCTTCTCCCCAACTATTCTGAATCAAAAAGAATAGTCGATTGTCTTTGGTGTAGCCATAGCCGACGATGAGAACTGCGTGCCCCTCTACTTCGCCATCTTCTATATCTACGCCGCTTACCTTGTAGATACCCTGAAAGCAATAAAAAAAAATAGTTAGTTGATCCAGTTAATTACTTCTATCACAGAGATCATATTTAACTTCTTAATTACTAACATTGCCAATGAAATGGAATTCGTCAGCTATATCAAACGATATGACAACTGGAGAGATATCAACTTTGGACTTGATGAAATCCACTGAAGGACATTTCTCCATTGAAAAGTTCCACTTGCCATGATATCCAATCTCGCTCCCAGCCTCCATTCAAATCATAAAAAGAAGAAAAGAAATGAAACTAATTAGTTTGTAACAAACCCAAGAAAGAAGTGTATCTTTAAAACAAAGTACTATGTGATATTTGAATTACAAGTACCTTTGTAACTCCCGTTGCTTTAATTTTAAGCAATCCATTAACTGCTATATGTTTAATAGCATCTTTAAGGTTCTGAAGTTTCAACGACGCCGGTCGTTTGCCTGGATTTTTTTTCGTCTTCAAATGCACGACGAGGTCATCATGAAGGAAGCTTTTGCCGTTAGTTATGTTATCTTGAGTTATGTTGTAAATAGCCTGGAGAAGACGTATCAATGCGATGGCCCAACATATCTCTGCAATTGGTAGTCACAATTTTAATTTTATCAACCCAGATATTTACTTGTAGATATTAATTACACATTATCAAAAAATAAACATTAATCAAACACAAATATAAATATAATTATTATAAACAACTAATAAGAAAACAAAAAGTTACCAAATTTTTGCTTCAGGACTTTGTCAACTATATCTGGATCACCTCTGTAATCTCTGGATAGTTTGCTTCCATCTCCAAATTCCTTAACATATAAAGTGAGGTCAAATAGAGTTTAGAGATATAAAACACAACCATTTAAATAATCAAACTACTACAGTTTTAAAACACAACAATTTAAATAATCAAACTAATATAGATATAAAATACAACCATTTCTTCAGTTTGACGGTATAGTAACATATTTGTATATATAAATTAAAATCAGTTTCTTTTTTGGTAGGAAATTAAAATCAGTTATTTACCTTTACCTCTTGAGTTTTTTTTTTAAAATTTTAAAATAATAAAAATAATTAGTTAGTAGTAATTAAATCTATATACCATCTTATATATATTGCAATTTAAGTAACATGGTTTTGATCTAACCCCATCGTCACTTTGAGTCACTGGTGTGATATTTGGGCCTTTCTTCCTAGCAGCCGCGGCTTCAAGCTTAAGCTCATTAGGTCCTTTTGACGTCTTAGGTTTGCCACCTATGTTTGACTCGTTTTTCCCCATTTCCTACAAAAGAAAAGAAATCCAAAATCATGTGTCAAAAAATGTAAAATTACATTAGGACTATATGAAACAAACAATAGTAAAAAAAAAAGCAACAAATTAACAAGGACACAAATTATTGATGAGTAAAAAATACTATCAAACTGAAGAAATGCTTCCCAAACCTATCAAATCTACAATCAAGATTAACTAGATCTCTTCCGTATCTAATCTTTTATCTACATGTAGTAAAACTGTAATGCTTAATAATCTTTAGAATTCCATGAATGTAACCTTTTCTTTTACACTTAGACTTGACACAAAGCACTTCGAAATGCCTCAAAGAACACAAACTTCCACCAGAAACCAAAAATCTCTAGTTTAGAAGCATTAAACTGTTCCAATAAACATCAATAAACCAAAAGAACGACAATCTCTAACTATAATCATGCTAAAGCATGCTTTGAACTTCTCAAAGAAAAACAAATAAACACAACCAGGGAAAAAAAAGTGAGCTTTAGGCAAGTACACACTCTTAATCTTTGGAATTTCATGAATTTGTAAACCCTTTTTTAGACAAAGAACACAAACTTCCACAGTGAACCAAAATCTCTAGTTTAAAAGCATAAAACTATCCCAATCAACATCAACAAATCAAAAGAACGACAATCTCTAACGCTTTGAGCTTCTCCAAGAACAACAAATGAACACAACCACGGAAAAAAGTGAGCTTTTAGGCAAATACACTCTCTTGATCTTTGGAATTTCATGAATGTAACCTTTTTTTACACATAGATTTGACACAAATCACTTCGAACTGCCTCAAAGAACACAAACTTCCACCGGGAACCAAAATCTCTAGTTTAACAGCGTAGAAGTATTCCAAATCAACATCAACAAACGAAAAGAACGACAATCTGTAACTACAATCATGCTAAAGCGTGTTCTGAACTTCTCCAAGAACAACAAATGAACACAACCACAGAAAAAAGTGAGCTTTTAGGCAAAAACACTGTCTTTTTTATATATAACATCAAAAGTGTTTTTGACACCAAAATCTCGTTCTTTTTTATGGCAAAAACACTCTTTTGAGAACAACAAATCGCACAAAAATAAGAAAGAATTTCAAAAGGAAAACATTTTTTTCATAGTCCATATACCTTTCTGTGGAGAAATGACAGTGACAAGAGAGAATGGAGACAACAAAACTTAAAGGAAGTGATGCTAAGGAAGAAGGGTAAAACTAAAAACATTGGGATTATTTAATATAATGTCCAGCCAGAGTAACAAAATCTTTAGGGGGCCCCATTACTCGGTGATCGAATTCGACTCACACTCTATCACGTGATCAACTTCTCCTACTTTCTAATTTTTCTTACTAATTGATAACCAAATTTTTAGGTTGACACAAGCCCTCATGTATTTTCGGTATTTAGCTAATTATTTTTGGTTGAGATTATATTTTTTTTAAGAATATTAATTTTGGAAGAATTTTTATCAGTTTCAATCTTATTAATAAAAATAAAAATTATTAGTTGTCATCAACACCAGTGCATATTATAAGTTTACGAAATATAATGATTGATCATAAATTTTGTGTCCTTTATTTGTTTATATAGTCTAAACGCATCAAAAATTACTGATACATTTCTTTTTTGACCAGACATAAATGTTCTATTTTGTCTCTTTTTTTGTGCATTTCGGTGCTTGAAAGGAATAGAAAGTATTTTCAGTTTTTAAAAAGTAAGAAAAATATGCTTGCACGAAAAATTTGTGTTTAATCTTTTGATCATTTTAGAAATCAAATGATAACAATCATTTTACCATCTATAATAGTAGTTTTTAAACACCAGTCAATAGCTTGAAACCACCTACAATATGGTAAAATGTGCCAATTAATAGTATGTACTAATTTATTTTAAGATACGAAGCCCATATAAACATTAATTTTCTGTCACGAAATTAAAGTCACATAAATGAATAAGTTTATGCATATACATATCTTTCCATTTTGGTGTAACGTACTAGAGATCGAGAAGGTGACCCTCTGTGAAAATCCTGAGAAAAAGTAGACGGGACATAATTAAAGACAGAAGAAACGGGCTTTGCATATTTTGAAAAAAAGGGCATATATGTGATAATCAAGTTTTTGTTTTCTTTTGATTTTTTCCGACTGTATATTATATAGCTAGTATAATGACATGTATCCCACAATTAAGAGACAAGATTACTAGCTGGACATATGGATCCCTAACCACAACATATTTGAACAAATACAAAATTATTCTAAACTCGAATTAAGTATATATGTATAAACAGGTATATTAAATATAATAATAAAAACTCACTGAAATAATTAATATATGTACGTACGGACAATTTTAGAAATGTATTGAAAAAAGCAGACAAACTTTATGATACATATGCCAATTTACGAGGGACAAATTGGTGCTACATTTACCGTTATCATTGTATAATAACCTAGCAATATCACAAAAACTTCAATTTATAATTGACTTGTTCCCCAAATTTAATGTCATATAAGTCACAGAGACATTTAAAACACCACATATTTGGTACGCATGATATTATGCAAATTTTCTTACTTATATAGTAGCAAATTTTTTTTTTTTTTTTTTGGAGCATAGAGTTAGGGTTTGCTTGTGAGATGCATCGATCGAGACTACATTTCCACTATCGCCGGCCCATGGTCAAAGGTTGCAATCTTTAAGACTGAATAATGAAACAAGATTTTTACACATCCAGGTTTTGGCCCGACATGAGAAAAACTCAATCTGATAAGTAAATTTATTTTAAGAACAAATGGTTTCGTAATTTATTTTGCTTTCCAGCAGATACTAACTAATATTTTTTTAAAATTAAATCTGATAGAAAATAAAGTCTGTCAAATGGAAAATAATAAACCCTTGTTTCTATCCACGAGTAGAAAAAGCATATAAGTAACAGTAAGATCACAGTTAGAATCTCTAATCATATATGGCATTTTTGTGATTTGCACCAAAAAAAAAAAAAAAAAAAGGCATTTTTGTGACAAAAAGTAATGGATATAATGGCATTTTGGTAAAAGGCCTGCCGCCAGCGAGTACAGGTGACTAGAGTTAAGGTAGGGTTAGGGTTTGACAGAAACTTGATTTTTCAAATAAAAGAGAACAAAAAAATTTAATAGCATCACAGTTATGACTTGTCGAGAGTAAAAATTTACATCTTTTGACTTGTTTTTTTTTAACACACAGCTTTAATTTGACTTGGCAAAACTTACATCTTTTGAAATAATCAAACCTGCAACATATTTTTGCTATGACACAACGGATATATAGGTTCACGAATAACGATGTTTTATTGTTGCTTTTTCTACTTTTGTCTCTTTATTTGTACCTTAAAAACCTTTGCCGTGTTAGACCATCTTTATTGGGAGGTGCTTAACTTGGTTCTTAGCTCAAAAGATATTAAAATTAAGAATTAATTACGGATTTTGCCATTTTTCATAATGGCATTTGTGGATTTTGCCATTTTTTGAATAGTTTGTGGATTTTGCCATTTTTTAGGTTCCAAAAATGTGATTTAACATGCGTTTTACTCGTTATGTTTGAGTTTAGTCGGTTCTATTTGTTCTTAGGGTTTAGTATTTACTATAAAGTACGTATTTTTGCAAAAAAAAATCATAAATACGTATATTTTCAAGTGTTAAAAATGGCAAAATCCGTAAACTATTCAAAAAATGGCATTTTCGTAAGTTTTTCAAAAAAAAATGGCATTTTAGACAATAATCCCTAAAATTAAAGGTGTAATTGATGATTTTGCTAAAGAATGACTCTTAGCTAAGAGTCAAAAATTGGGCTAAGAACCAAAAAATTTACTAAGAACCAAAACTAAGCACCTCCCAATAATGTTGCTCTTAGATATAGCTTCTGGTTCAAAAAAAAATAAAATAAAATAATAAAATTAACGCAGCAATATCAGCAAACTGAATTCTAAAGTTTTCATTCAATTATAGATCCCAATGCCAGCACTGAACCGGAGCTGGATACATCTTGCGCAGATCTCTCTTTGTCTTCTGGAAAACGCAAGGCCCGAAACGTGTTCCTGTCTAACAACAGTAAAACGACGACCAGTATAGGGGTTTTGATGACTCTTAAAACTGACTACGAATATACAAAAGTTTCTGTATCAGTATGACTTATAATTATGTTTGTGTTGGATTAAGGATATTTATAAGTTATAAAAAAATTTACACGACTGCTACCTTTTGTTCCAACAAATTTGAGATTTAAAATCAGCTCCACTTTTTCATGCTTATCCGTATAGATGGGTTTTTGTTATCATTATTGGTTTTCGTGCCAAATCTCAAAGTATGTTATTTTTTCCTTTTTTGCCAACCTCACTCACACACACACACATGTACACACACAAAAAAGACTAAACATCAACAAAATCAAATTTTTATAACAAATTGCAAACTCAGAATTTGGAGAATTCTGCTCTCATTGCCAAAATTCTACGTAACGGATAATCTGTAATCGACTGAAAGTTTCGGTACTATAAGGTAAAGGGTAATAAGGATCACGGTTCAAGTTAAGAATTAACTCAACAATATTCAAATGAAGTAGTATTTAGCAAAATGAGTAAACTCAACAGAATTCAATTGGGCTAACTTGGGCTCTTAATTTCTCTTTCTAATTCTTCTTGGGCTGGGTATCATTTGATTCAAATTGGTTCTTCCAATGTACTTGAATGTCTCCTAACGGGCCATCATTTTCTGAAAAGTTGAGAGGAAGAAAAACTGGTCCTAATTCATTGTGGGACATAAGACTAGAGAGTTCTAATTATGTCTTGGACTTTTGGCTCATCTCCCATACCTTAGACAATTTAAACGTAGTTAATAATGGATAAGATATGATTTAGTTAAACATGCAGTATTCAAAAACTTGACAAATGCATGAATTGGTAGTTGGATTCTTTTGTTCATTTTTGTTGGTTCAGTTTAGATTTCTGTTATGGTTTACCAAAAAGAAATACCATGAACCCACCAATGGATAGCAAACATTACGCCAAAATTTAATAATTTGACACGATTTCAAGAAATAATAATGATAGTGATTCAAGAACATCTTCGTTTATAAATTGTACATATACATTGCTACATTAGCAATAAGTTAAACAAGAAGCAACAAGAAAAGAGTTTCTTCAATATAATCGTCAAATTTCCAGAAAGAAAGAAAAACCCCTAATCCAAAAAAAAAGAGGAAGAAAATATCCCAAAATCAAAAGCCCTAAATCGAATCAAAATCCTTTCTAATAAGAATGAAATAACCCAAAACAGCACAAACCGCAGCAACAACATTGCCTTCTTTCAAAAGAACCTTAAACACAAATCCAAACACTTCTCTTGTAATCTTACGAGCTTCAACAACCAATACCCTTCTCGATTTCCCAAAAAACGCAAGCAACACAACCACCGATATCCAAATCACCATAACCGCCGGAACCGCAACCGCAGCCGCCGCAACCATCGACATGGCTCCAAACACAGCTCCTAACACCACAGACGCGTAAACCGCCGGTAATCTTGACGGAGACGGCGATGACGTGTACTGGAGCTTGTACCAGCTAAGTACAGATGTGAGAAAGTTCCATGAGGAAGCCAAGAGAATCGCGTAGACAGCTACAAAGAGACAAACCCATGTCCGTCTCTTGCTCATGATTCGCATAAAGATAAGGTACGATCTTGGAGGAGATAAAGAAGAGCCATTCGATGTTCTTGGTGATCCTGTTGGATCCATCATCAGAGATCTGATTGAGATTTTTGATTGAGGGTTATTTTTTCTTGTGTGGGAAATTGAAATCTCCGTGATTTGAGATTTGTCCGAAGCTGAAGAAGAAGAGAGTAAAAAATAAAAGGAAAGTCTTCAGATTTGGGGGAAATAGATTAGTTCACGTGAGTCCCACTCTCATGTAAAAGCGCGTGTTGTGCACTCGGTAGTTTAGAGGCTTGTAGTGGATAACACGCGCTTAAATGTCGTTTTATTTATTGATTTCCCCAAAAGAGACCAGACATGGAAATTAGGAACAAATGAATATACATGGAAACTGCGTGAACTGTGAGCAAATATTATTATTTCCATTAATATCACTTAATTACTATTTTCTTCCTTTCTTCGTTTATTTCTTTCTCCTCTCGGAAATATGAAATTAATACTAATGACGAAACGCGATTTCTGTGTATACCATTTTTTACATCAACAAATCTGTTTAAGACGTAATGCATAATCTTCTTTCTCTTTTTAGTTTAGTCGTATATATTAGAAGTTAGGGACAAACAAACAAATGCGATTTGTCTTTCCTTTTTAAAATGCGATTGGCTTAATAGTGCGCCTCTACGCTTATTAGTAGCCGACAAACTAAAATAAAAGAATCATCTATTTATTTTATTCTAACCTTTAAATGATAATTTCCCTTTTTTCGTTTTTGTTTTCTTTTGTCTATCTTTTATGAAGAAGACTCTGAAGGAACGAAACTGCTTGACGTTTCCCGCTAACCAATTCTTGAATGCATGCGATTGTCATTTTCTTATGGAAGTCTTAGCTTCTTTTCTTGAATATAGATTTTAATATTCTTGCGTCTAGCCATCAAATGAGATTCTCTAAGCATTTATCTACAGTAAATGGAACACTAATCATATAAGTTGAGAATCTGTAATTGGATATCGATGTGGTATTGTTTGGTAAACCATGCGTCTTTCAAGATTCAAGTAATTGGAAATTAGGAATACATATGTAACAACTTCACGTACTAACGATCGCAACGACTTTGTTATGTGGTCGAAGCGCCGTTTAGGTCAAACGTTTTTTAATATAGAAGTTGACACGACTTTGAGAATTTGTGAGAACATAAAATAAATAAGGTAAATAATCTTCCTTGTTACTTTTCCAGTTTCGTAGTCTTTTTTTTTTTTTGGTAGTCTTCTATTGATGTATATTCAATGAATCCTCTTGTTCATAATCCCATGACCGGAAACGGAGTCGAATTTTGCCATACAACACGGTCGCGATGGCAACACCGCATGCCGATGAAGATGTCGGCATCCTATTGATGTCTTTATACATATATATAAGCTGAGAATCTGCAATCAAATATTTTAAAATTGGATATCGATGTGGTATTGTTTGGCAAACCATGCATCTTCCAAGTAATATATTGGAAATTAGGAATACTAAAGATTCACTTGGCATATGAAACAGTTTAACGTACTAACTAAATTCACTTGACATATGTAACAATTTCACGTACTAACGATCGCAACGACTTTGTTATGGAGTTTAAGCGCCGTTATGGTCAAATTTTTTTAAATATATATATAAGTTGACACGACTTTGAGAATTTGTGAGAACATTAAACAAATAATTTTCCTTGTTACTTTTCCAGTTTTTAGTCTTCTATTGATGTATATTCAATGAATCCTCTTGTTCATGATCCCATGCCCGGAAACGGAGTCGAATTTTGCCATACAACACGGTCGCGATGGCAACACCGCATGCCGATGAAGGTGTCGGCATCCTATTGATGTTCTTTATACACTTGAAAAGTGGGGAAACAATAATTAATAAAAAGAAGTAAATAAATTAGTTCTAAAGACATCGTGCTGTCGTGTGAGCCAAGTAGATTAAAGTATTTAATAAATTCTCTACATTATACAAAAACACGCGTGTGCACATGTATTTGGCAAATTATCTCAGTCAAACAATATCTGATCCTATCACAATTCTGAACTTCTTTTATATTCGTGATTGATTTAATTTCTTATATTTTTTTTCTTCACTGTTTTTTAATTCTCATGTTTCAATTTAAATTATAAGAACTTCATTGGTATCAATTTATTTTAAAAATTTCAACCAATTTTATCTAGCATTTAAAAATTGACTAAAAAACAAATCCTAAAAAAAAAAAGTTGACTAAAACAAGTCTTGATACAATTATTTGAATAGGCTGAATAATGACAACAATCGCTCATAACCATTAAATTCACATATAATAAAAACTGAACATTTAAAAAATAAAATTAAAAGAGAATTTCATGAATGGAGAGACTGAGAGAGAGTTGTGGAAAAAAATCTAACTTTGGTCGACGAAAGGCGGCTAAGTTGGTTATTGACATTTAGCTATTATTTTTGAATTCGTTTATACATTTCGATGATGTGACTCACTCTACGTAATCGTTTAATCAGTCAAATCTGCTACAACCGAAAAAATAAAAATCTCCCCTTTGCTTTCAATTTTCCGTCCGCAACCCTTTTTTATTCCATTCAAAGCTTTGCCTAAAGTCAATCTTCATCAGTTTCTCCTGATTCCTTCACTGAATTCCGGCGAAAGTTTTGATTTTTCCGTTTCTAATCACTCTGATCTCTGTTTTCTGTTCTGGGGGATTTAACAGTGTGCGTGGGTCTTCCGAAGAAGAATTTAAAAACACGATCTTGTTGGTTTTCGTGAACTGGGTTTTTTTCCGCTGAGCCGTTGAAGTTGTGGTGTTGTGTGTTTGTTCTGAGTGGATTGAAATTAGGGTTTAGATTTTAGGGAAGCGAATGGATTGGATTGTGAATAAAGGTTAGATTTTTCTATTGATTGGTTATGTATGATTATGTGTATAGATTCATGTTCTAGAGCTTGCGAATGGGTTGCGTAAATTCTAGGCATAGGCCTTTTAGAAGAAAGTCAACAACACTGAAAGAGTCATCGGAGGAGAAACGTTCCTCGCGGATTGATTCGTCGAGGAGGATAGATGATTGGATCCAACCGGAAAGTGGGTTTGATAGATCGAGTAGCAGGGGAGATGCTAAAGTTAGGTTGATTGAATCCGAAGTGTTTAGTTCAAGTAGGTTTCATGATCATCAGAATGGGAAGATATTAGAGAATCCTCAGATAGTTGATCATATGGATAGAGTTGTGCATGATCAGGAATTGACAAGGGCCTCTAGTGCTGTTGTAGACCCGGACTTGGAGATTGATCCAAAGGTTGTAAAAGCTAGGTTAGATAGATGGAATAGTAAAGATTCCAAAGTTCGGTTGACTGAATCCGATAAGTTGAGTTCCAGTATGTTTTCTGAGCATCATCAGATTGAGAAGGGAGTAGAGAAACCTGAGGTTGAAGCTTCGGTTCGAGTGGTTCCTCGGGAACTAAAGAGGGATCCAAGCATTGTTGGTCCAAAGGACAAAGAGCGGAAGCAAGTGGCAGCAGGATGGCCGTCTTGGCTGGTCACGGTTGCTGGTGAGGCACTAGTGGATTGGGCTCCACGCCGAGCAAATACTTTTGAAAAACTGGAGAAAGTAAGTTTCTTTTGTTAACACTCTTTGATCCAGATCCTGTTTTTGTTTGATATAACCTTCTTTATTTATGGATGCAGATTGGCCAAGGAACATATAGCAGCGTATATAGAGCTCGCGATCTTCTTCATAACAAGATTGTTGCGCTAAAAAAAGTCCGGTTTGATCTTAACGATATGGAAAGTGTTAAGTTTATGGCAAGAGAGATCATAGTAATGCGACGGCTTGATCATCCTAATGTCCTGAAATTGGAAGGGTTGATCACTGCCCCTGTTTCATCGTCCCTTTACTTAGTTTTTGAGTACATGGATCATGATCTATTAGGACTTTCTTCACTACCCGGTGTCAAGTTTACAGAGCCTCAGGTACTGCACATAAATGTTGAACTACCTAATGTAGAAAGCATAGATTTTCTTTCTGCTTCAAAATCCCTTTCTTTTATGTTTCTGTTGTTTAGGTTAAATGTTACATGCGACAACTTCTAAGTGGGCTTGAACATTGTCACAGCCGCGGCGTTCTTCACCGCGATATAAAAGGCTCAAATCTACTGATTGACAGTAAGGGAGTCTTGAAGATAGCAGACTTCGGGTTAGCAACATTTTTCGACCCTGCAAAAAGTATTTCATTGACTAGCCATGTTGTCACTCTATGGTACCGGCCACCAGAACTTTTGCTTGGAGCCTCTCATTACGGTGTTGGGGTTGATCTATGGAGCACAGGTTGCATCTTAGGTGAATTATATGCCGGTAAACCAATCCTCCCTGGAAAAACCGAGGTATGCAAATTCTCGTAGATTTCATTTCCTCCAAATTCAGGTTGCATCTTGTTTGCTTCAACTCAAATGTAGCCCTTAATCTTTCTAGGTTGAACAATTGCATAAAATCTTCAAGCTTTGTGGTTCACCAACAGAAAATTACTGGAGAAAACAGAAGTTACCAGCTTCAGCTGGATTCAAAACCGCGATTCCTTATAGGCGGAAAGTATCAGAGATGTTTAAGGACTTTCCTGCAAGTGTTCTTTCGCTTTTAGAGACTTTACTTTCCATAGATCCTGATCACCGGAGCTCTGCAGATCGTGCCCTTGAGAGTGAGGTAACTGGTTCATGATGTTTTACTGTGTTTGGTTTCCTGAGATCATGGAAGCATTATTAGTCACAAAACTCTGGGTTTTTTTTCTTTCAGTACTTCAAAACCAAGCCGTTTGCTTGCGATCCATCGAACTTACCAAAATATCCTCCTAGTAAAGAGATTGATGCGAAAATGCGTGATGAAGCGAAAAGGCAACAACCCGTGAGAGCGGAGAAACAAGAGAGGCAAGACTCTATGACGAGAATATCACACGAGAGAAAACCTGTACCGCAGATCAAAGGCAAGAACTCTCTATCAATGACAATGGAGGTAAGTAACTGTAAAAGTTTCTAGCTTTGAAGGTCACAATGACCATGGAGGTAACTGTAATGCAAATCACTCTTGTGGCAAATGCAGAAACAATATCAAGATTTGAAGAGTAGAAACGATAGTTTCAAGTCGTTTAAGGAGGAGAGGACTCCTCAGGGACCAGTTCCTGATTATCAAAATATGCAGCACAACAGAAACAATCAAACTGGTGGGAGAATTTCACACTCAGGTCCATTGATGAGCAACCGAAACATGGCTAAGTCAACAATGCATGTGAAGGAGAATGCACTTCCTAGATACCCTCCAGCTAGAGTAAACCCGAAGATGTTATTGGGCTCGGCCTCCTCCAAAACACTACTAGAACGACAAGATCAACCAGTCATGAACCAAAGAAGAAGAGATCGACGAGCATACAATAGAGTTGATACTATGGATAGTAGACATATGACAGCACCAATTGACCCATGTTGGGTTAGTTAAATGATCTCTATTTTTCATTTTTTTACTTTTAGAGCAGTTTTTTTTTGCTTTACTAACATTGTTGTGTTTTCGGTGTGTACAGTATAATCCTAGTGATAGCAAGATTTACATGTCAGGACCATCGTTAGATCAGCCAAGCAGAGTGGACCAGATGCTTGAAGAACATGACAGACAGCTTCAGGAACTTAATAGACAAGCAAACAAGACACCACAAGGCTGAATTCATTGGAAGAGCCAAACTATGTATCAAAGCATTGACCTTTCTAGAGCAGAACCAGTTGAGTCAGATTTGTCATAAGAATTTGTTAGGATTGTTCGAATAGAGTACTGTATTTAAAGAGTCTTCATAGAGTTCGATGTATGTACATATATACAAAATCTCATTACATTTATTATATACTAAATTGATTGTTGTTCTTGTGTAAATATACGGTTCAATTGTAATATTTTAGTTGCCTCAGGATCATAATCATCGTCTCATTGCAGCTTTTGAGAGCAACCGTAGATTCAAATTGAATTATCCAATTCTTAAGAAACTTAGAATTAATGTAATCCATCTTAAAAAAACATAAAATTCAATTTCAAACAGACAGAAAAAGTTGTTTTTGAAACGAAAAATATATTAACTGAAGATCAGAATATGATGTCATTCTCATACACAGAATCTGTGTCAGAAGGTGTCCTAAGATTTATCTGATTTCTCATCATATCTCCAGTAATACAGTTTTCAATGCCAAAAAATACAATCCAATTGAAACAAAAAAAACGTCGAGAGAATTCTCCAAAATCGTCAAGCAAGAACTCAAAAAAAAAAAAAAACCAACTTTTGTAAGAATCAGAAAGAACGTAGCGAGTTGAGATTTTATCGATCATATGAATCAAACGACCATCACCGATTTACAACTTTCATCATATTCTACACAAACCCTTTTGAAAATCGAATAATTAACCAAAAAACATTAGAGAAATAAAAAAGAAACACAAGATTGGGTTGTATCGACAACTGGTGACTTTTCTCGGCGATTACAATAAGGAGATCGCTATATATAGAAGACGAAGAAGAAACCCTAAACCCTATACGATTTGGGCTTCTCTTGGATACTATTCGGATTCGGCCCATTACTACTGCCACAAGTATAATTTATTTACCTTTTAGCCCCTAATTTTATTCTAATTATAATAACAGCCAGTAAGTTTTCAAATTTCTAAAAGTTACGACTTTATTCAGTTTCTCGATCTCTCGCAACACGATCGATTAGCGATGTCGTTGTTACACACTTTCAAAGAGACCTTGAAGCCCTGTGGTAATTTTCCATCATCGTCATCATTACGAGTCTCATCTACCCAAGAATTGGAACCGTCGAGAAAACCTCCCAAATCGTCTCTCTCACAGCAGCTACTGCGTCTCGATGATTCTTACTTTCTACCCTCCAAGCACGAATCTAAAATCTCAAAAACCCAAGCCGAAGATTTTGATCGTAACGAAGATGATCACAAAAGAAACATCAAGTTTGACGAAGAGGAAGAAGATGATGAAGACGATGAGAAATCAATTGAATTCGGGAGACCCGGGTTAAGCCGGGCTGAATTTGACTATTCCGGTCCTTATGAACCACTTTTGCTGTCATCAACTGGAGAGATTCCGATCATACAGGTTCTTTTCTTACGAAAGTCTTTAGCTTTGCTCATGTTTATGGTTATTCTGGAAATTATTTGAATTTGCCTTATGATTTGGTGTAGGTACCGGCTTCTATCAACTGTAGATTGCTTGAACATCAGCGAGAGGGAGTGAAGTTTATGTATAATCTCTATAAAAACAACCATGGTGGCATTCTTGGCGATGACATGTGAGTTCTTCTTTCTTGTGTTACAATAAATGGCTCTGGTTTGATTGTTCATGAGAATGTTCTTGCGCATTTGAATCTGTAGCTGTAATAGTTTATGTTTGGGTGATAATGGAACCCTGATAATAAGTTTTGACTCAGGGGATTAGGCAAGACCATTCAGACAATTGCATTTCTTGCTGGAGTGTATGGAAAAGACGGTGACGCTGGTGAGACGTCTCTTTTAGAGTCTGATAAGGGTCCTGTACTAATAATCTGTCCGTCTTCGATTATTCACAACTGGGAGAGTGAGTTTTCTCGATGGGCAAGCTTCTTCAAGGTTTCGGTGTACCACGGATCAAACCGAGATATGATTCTGGAGAAACTCAATGCACGGGGTGTTGAGGTACTTGTAACCAGCTTTGATACGTTTCGAATGCAAGGCCCCGTTTTGTCCGGGATTAATTGGGAGATAGTGATTGCTGATGAGGCACACCGGTTAAAGAATGAAAAATCGAAACTTTATGAAGCATGCCTTGAGATCAAGACTAAGAAGAGGATTGGTCTTACGGGTACAGTAATGCAGAACAAGATCAGTGAGCTATTCAATCTTTTTGAGTGGGTAGCACCGGGATCACTAGGCACTCGTGAACATTTCCGAGAATTCTATGACGAACCACTTAAGCTAGGGCAGAGAGCTACTGCCCCGGAAAGATTTGTCCAGATTGCAGATAAGAGGAAACAGCATTTGGGCAGTCTTCTGCGTAAGTATATGTTGAGGAGGACAAAGGAGGAAACCATTGGGCATCTCATGATGGGGAAAGAAGATAATGTAGTCTTTTGTCAAATGAGTCAATTGCAGAGACGGGTTTATCAAAGAATGCTGCAACTCCCAGAAATTCAGTGCCTTGTGAATAAGGACAATCCGTGCGCTTGTGGAAGCCCGCTTAAGCAATCAGAGTGCTGCAGAAGGATTGTTCCTGATGGAACTATCTGGAGTTACCTTCATCGAGACAACCCCGATGGTTGTGATTCTTGTCCTTTCTGCTTGGTGCTTCCATGCCTTTTGAAACTTCAGCAGATAAGCAATCATCTGGAGCTTATTAAACCTAACCCAAAAGATGAGCCAGAGAAACAGAAGAAGGACGCAGATTTTGTATCTGCAGTGTTTGGGACAGATATTGATCTAGTAGGAGGAATTTCCGCAAGCAAGAGCTTCATGGACCTGAGTGATGTTAAACATTGTGGGAAAATGAGAGCTTTGGAGAAGTTGATGGCTTCTTGGATTTCAAAGGGTGATAAGATACTTCTATTCAGTTACTCCGTCAGGTTAGTTTTTGGATTTAATTCCTGGTTTTGATGAATGTAGGAGAATATATGTCGTTATAAGCCTTTGATCCACTAAATTACAGGATGCTGGACATACTGGAGAAGTTTCTAATTAGAAAAGGTTATAGCTTTGCAAGACTTGATGGTTCTACTCCGACTAATCTGCGACAGTCTCTTGTAGATGATTTCAATGCAAGTCCTAGCAAACAGGTTTTTATTAACCGACCCTATCTGAAAGAGATTGTCTTTATTCTTACCAACCTCTGAACTGATGGTCAAATGAGCTTTTATGTGTCAGGTTTTTCTGATATCAACTAAAGCTGGTGGGTTGGGACTAAACCTTGTGAGCGCGAACCGTGTGGTTATATTTGACCCAAATTGGAACCCATCTCATGACTTGCAAGCGCAAGATAGATCATTTCGGTATGGACAGAAACGTCATGTGGTGGTTTTTCGTTTGTTGAGTGCTGGTTCCCTTGAGGAACTAGTTTATACAAGACAAGTATACAAACAACAGCTCTCAAACATTGCGGTTTCAGGGAAAATGGAGACAAGGTACTTTGAAGGCGTCCAGGTATGTAAAAGTATAGTCTTTAATTTATTAGTTTCATTAAAGAGATTGTTCTCTCTTCTAATGTTTTGGTGCGTCTAATGATTAGGACTGTAAAGAGTTTCAAGGCGAACTATTTGGGATTGCAAATTTGTTCCGCGATCTCTCTGACAAGCTCTTCACTAGCGATATTGTTGAGTTGCATAGGGATAGTAACATCGATGAGAATAAGAGATCATTGCTTGGGACAGGTGTTTCAGAAGATGAAAAAGAAGAAGAGGTCTTGTGCTCTTATAAACCCGAAATAGAGAAACCTATCCTTAAGGACTTGGGTAAGTATAAGACTGATCTGTGCTCATCTCTCATTGACTACTTTTTGTGATAAGTCTTTTAAATCTTTGCTCGGGCTTGTGTGACTATTTATAGGCATTGTGTATGCACATCGAAATGAAGACATCATCAACGGTGGAGAGACGACAATATCAACATCTCAGAGGCTAAATGGAGACAGTGACAGTGATGAGAACTTAGAGTGTGTGGATCGAAAGAAGAAGAAGAGAAAAGGTTGTAGTGAAGAGGAGGATATGTCTTCTTCAAACCGGGAACAAAAACGAGAGAAGTACAAGATGTTAGCCGAGTTTAAAGGCATGGAGATATTGGAATTTAGTAGATGGGTATTGTCAGCTTCTCCATTTGACAGAGAGAAGCTACTTCAAGACTTTTTAGAAAGAGTCAAGTAACAATATTAGATTTCTTGATGTAGATTTTGTTAATTAACTGTATATAGTAAGCTTACAAGATGCACACATTTGCATGAGTTCTTACTTCTTACATATCATAAAGGCAACTCAACAAAAAGTTGTACACAGAACTGACTAGCTATCTTCTCTGCGCCTTGAATCTTGACACTGGTTTAGACGGTTGAGACGCAGAAGACTGTTGACATATAATAAACAAACAAACAAAATGTAATAAGAATCATGTTCCCTGCACTTGTGAGTGTTGTGTAGCTCGTGTGGTTACAAAGTACCTGCGTATCGCTGTGTGTGCTGGTCTCTTGAATATGCGCATGCTCTACGATTGATCCAGTAAAAGCCTGCACGAGATGGATCATTAGTGAGCTTAAAGGAAAATCAGATCTACCTGAGCAACTATACAACTTGCTAACACTTGAGCGAAAGAGATATGTATGTAACCTTGGTAGAATCAAACTCGGGCTCTGGCTTCTCTATAGGTGACTGCACCCAAAAAAGAAGTTGGCATGATTCCATGTTGGCAAAAAAAAGGTTAAGTTTTGTGTAGAAAGATATATGCATAATGCAAGGTGTTTCCATGGGTTTCCACGTATAGCTTATAGTATAACATCCACATACCTCAATCTTTTGTGGTCCTAAAACATTGGTTTTTGCCTTTGCTGTGGAAATACCAGCGGTCGCCTGAAAGTCTCTCCATGTTCCAGCGTTTTGCTGAGCAGTTCCGCTATGAGATTGATCTCCTGGTAATAAAAGAACGTAGATGTTGGTTAGAGAACGTTTTCAGGAAGATGATTCAGTGTTGCATATATTAATTTGACATTTTTCTTGATGTCTGAAATGCTTTAGATCATAACACTAACCTTTGGGAAGATATTGTGCCATTGGTCCGATACACTGCCATAATGCAATTACAGGCAATATCTGAGAAGGAGCTGAAAAACGCTAATGAAAGAAGAGAAGATCACAATGAAAGGTTTTTCTTACATTCAGCTGATCATCTATATCTTTGTGTGGGTGTGCCTCTGGTAACACTTGAATAACTTTGGCTTTGACTCTTGGCTGGATTAAAAGTAAGTAAACATTAGGAAAAACCATTAACCATAAACATGAACCCAGATGTGAAATTTCCTTGGAAAATACCTCTGCAACCCTCGGTTCGCGAATGGAAGAGCTATGGCGTGAAGCTTTCATAGGAACAGATATGGTAGTTTCTTGTTTCCCATATTCAATCCTACCACGGTCTGTCTCACCTCTAATTCCTTTCACCAAATCATGCTGGCTCTCCTCCAAAATTTCTATTGGAGAATCACGTTCTTCACCTCTATCGCCCCCATCTTCACCCTCCTGTTCTTCTTCCATTTCAAGTTCATTCAACCTGGACATGATTCTTGCAAAGTCATCGTCTTCAAGTTCACCTTCTTCAGCCTCTCCTCCAGAAATATTAGAAGTCTCTTTTTCACTTGACTGAAACACAGTTGCAGAAAGATCTTCTTCTTCTACATACTCTTCTCTTATCTCAACAAGTCCCTCCTATAAACAAATGACAACAAAAAGATGCATATTATGCAGAATCAAGAAAAAGGACAAGGCAACAACACATGATCCAGTCTTTCAACAAAACCTACCGCTGCTTCAGAAGCAGTTGTAGCGAAGAATGAAGCCTCCGTTTGAAAATCTTCAATCTCAGCTTTAAGAGAATGAATTTGAGACTGCAGAGTCTTGTCCCTTCTCTTCAAGAAATCAACGGTTTGTTTCGATGATCTATCAGTATAGTAATTCTCACCCAACAACACCTATGTGAAACAAAAAAAAAGAAAACAATGTGAAATTTACACTAGCCTCAATAGCTTACTGGTAAACCCTAAAACCTCATAGCAAGACGACACTATATCAAATCAAATTACATATATCCTACAACTGAAATCGAAACGAGAGAACATAGAATCATCATGAAACTTACCAAACACTCGTTGGTATGGATCAGTCGACCTGGGAAAAAAGCCATTTTACCGAATGGAACCTGTGTACACAAAATCATCAGATACATTAAACGGGAGCAAAAGTGAACTATATAAGAGAGGAATTGAAAAGATAAAAACTCACCATAACGTTGTGATGAAGCTGATCGGGAAGCTTCTTGACGAGATTGATGAGATTGTCGTTTTCATCGACGAACTGTTGAAGACGATTCATCTCTACTCGCTTCTCTCCGATTTTCTCCTCCACGTAGCTTGCTGCTTTCCTTGCTTCCTCCTCTGAGAATAACGACGCTAACGGCGTCACTGTTCCTTTCGCCGGCGGCTCCATTCCGGTAAGGGTTTAAGCACAACGACGACGACCGATTGCAGAAAAAAGGAAGAACAAACAAAACAAAAGGAAATTGAGAGGGAAGCTAAAGACAAGGCTTCTAAGATATAATGAACTTAATGGGCCGATTTATTATGGCCCAATATAATTTATGATCTTTTTCGAAAATAACTTGTGTAAATTTTGTATATTTATGGTAAATTTGTGTGATCCACTGTTCATTTTAGGCATGTTAAAGTTTAAGTAATTTTCATATTTTTACTACTCTTGATTTATTTATAGAATTATGATGCGTTATACATTATTATTACCCACACATGTGTGACATGTCATACAAGTGTGGAGATAATGCAAATGGGTTGGCAAGTCTTACACACGAGAAGAAGGCCGACAATATTATGTTACTTCAATTCAATATCCTTTGTAGTCAATTCCAATGTTTCGTAGTTTTGAACTAAGCTATTGACAAAATCAATTAAATGGTACTACATTATTTCTATATGATCCAATGTATATTTGACGATAGCACATCATTTACTACAACCACTAAATAATTTGAGAGAAAAACAAAATTTAAAATTGAACTAAGATCTATCATCAAAGTTACCGCAACTAGTAATCTACCATAGTGAACAAATTATCACTAAATTTCAATAACTTAGCAACCAAATAGAGTTTTGAATAGGTTTTTGACTTACAAAACACATTTTAGTAATAACAAATAAAACATTGTATATTAGTTTAGAAATACTTATGATATATTCAACAGTCAAATTCTCCTAAATATTTTTTGATATTTTGCCTATTACGGAAAAAATTCTAAAATAAGTATGTGATATCCAAGCAGAGACCGGCCAATAGTATGCCGCGTAGTACATTTTCGGAAGTGAATTACGTCCTCTAATTTGGATTACGTTTGGTAATCGGATAAGATGCGTCGTTTCAGAAACGCATATTTTATCTTTCATCCCGCAAAATTATAAAAATTATGATGGAAGTCCTAACTTTTTAGATGCGTAAATATAATCCAAAAACAAATAAACATGTGATTAGGATTTAAGAGAAAGTAAGAGGTTTGGCTGAAGAATTTACAACATGTATAATAAGGTTTTAATACAAGGATCTTAGTATAAATTTTACTATTTCTTCTCAAGGATCTTAATATAATTAACAAAAGAAAATATTATAAATTAATACAAAATATGCTAAAAGGTAAAGAAGTTTCTCTCTTTCTTCTTCGTCCTCCTTTGTTCTCCTTCTCTCTTTCCATCGGCACCGAAACGAAACAACAAAGGACGAGGAAATACAAGAGAGCCCACAAGAGAGAGACGTAGAGGGAGAGATAAAGGTCAAAGCTTTATTCTTGTTTCTCTCTGTTCCTAGAAGCAAAGATCACTGTTATCAAACAATCAACAATGCCTTCTTTGAAGAACTTCTCCGCCGCCGAGGAAGAGGACGACCAACTGGGTCTGAACTCAGAAGCTGCCAGATTCAATCCCGAAGCTGTGGAGAAAGAAGAAGATCCGGATAAAATGGATGAGAAGGACGAAAGTGGAGATGAGGGAGACGACGTGAAACGTGACCAAGTAGAAGCAGAGGTTGAGGAAGCGTTAGGAGAAGAAGAAGGTAAAAGTTTCGTTTTTTTGCTCTTGTTTATAGTCGTGGATATATTTATATATACGTATGTGAGATATATGAATCAATCAATGCGTGAGTATGTAACATGGAAGTCTTTAATTGGTATTAACAGTTTCAGATTCTAAGGAAAGAAGTCAAGCTTCTTCAGAAGGAGAGCAATCAGAATCAGAGTAACAGTTCTTTTCCCTTTTGAAATTTTCTGATGATTGGTTTCACTGTTGTTTTTGATGGGTTTAAAGCCTAACCTGTGTGTTGTTTCATTGATCCGATGCATTGTTTGGTTCTTGCTTGCATGTTATAGGTACTGTCGTGTTTCTTCTCAAAATTTACAAATTATACAGTTCTCGTGGAAGAACAGTTTAAGTGCCTAGGTTTGATATGTAGTAACGGTGAATATGACATTGTGCAAGGTTGATCTAGAGATGCTTTATCGTCCAATTGACTTAAGCTACCTGTGTTGATTTAGTCTTTTTTAGCTTAACTTAAGTTTTTGACTGAGACAGACTTCTCACAGTAGGCAACGGTAGTTGATGATCTTTGCTATTTGATAAAGTCTTGATTTCCCTTGCAGATATTTGTATGTTGATCTAGCGGATATCCGTAGGGACGTGCAATGCTCCATATGTTTAGGTACTCTTCTCCACATTTATATTATAAAGTCAATCAGCTTCAATTGCTTCTCAGGCACCATTATTGTGAATGTTTTACTACCTAATAGGCTCCAGTAACTTTCATCAACCAACATAAATCTAGTCGTCATTTGTAATGAATCTCGCATTGCGCTAGTTTGTTGTAGATTGTTCTTGGATTGCAACTTTTCTCATAATCCTGTTTTTACATAGTCATTCACTCTATCTTTCATCAACTCTATTAGTGCAGTTTACTAAATTCAACTGATGCGAGCACTGGTTTTCATTTTCTAGGGATTATAAGGAAAACAAGGACTGTGATGGAATGTCTCCACCGGTTTTGCAGAGAGTGCATTGATAAGTCAATGAGATTGGGGTATGCCTTCCATTTGCATGTTCAGCATTATTTAGGGAGCCTATTGTAAAGCTTGTTCTAGGTTATATTAACGGGTAAATGCATTTTCAGGAACAATGAGTGTCCTACTTGCAGGAAACATTGTGCAAGCCGACGTTCTTTAAGAGACGACCCAAACTTTGATGCCTTAATAGCAACTTTATTCGAAAATATTGATCAATTTGAGGAGGAGGTGAAGCATCAACATTTTTCCTTTTCCTCTTCAACAGTTTTAGAGAAGGGTTACTTATGAGAGATTACTGATGATATATGCCTTTCATTTTTGTTCAGGAAATGGCTTTTCTTCAAGATGACGAGGCTCGTAATAAGCAGGTTAGAAACCCGAGGCATGGCCTCTCATGTAACATAAGACTAACTCACTTAAGTAGATCAAATGCTTCTATGGTGACTAAGTGATATGTGCATCATTATTCTTCTTTTGTAGATTCAAGCATCTATAGCTCAAGTATCGCAACGACAATCTGAGGCCCTTGCAAAAAGAAAGCCTTTTGGTAAAGACGCAGCGGTCTTATCAAGATCACGTCGTAGTGGTAGTGGCTCCAGAAGAAGAAGGAACTGCAGAAATTTGGAACAGGATACATCAGAAGCCCATGATGATGATGATCAAAACAAAAGAGGCAAAGATTCTTCTTCAGATGAGCCTTGTGCCGAAATCCTTCTGAGGAAACGAAAAAAGCGCTCTACAACTCAGCCTTCTTCTTCAAATGCAAACAACAACGATAACTGTGCAGGTAATGGCACAGAGCAGACGCATCAGAGGGACAGCAGAGGAATATCACCTGTGCTTATGTGGAACTCAGAAATACTTGCATGGGGAAGAGGCGGTACAAGGAGTAACACAAGGCAAGGAAATAATAACCAAGGAGCTATTAGTAAGAGGAATGCTCGCTTGAATAGACTTGTGGAATATCTCGGGAGCTTAGAGGGTAATAGTGTCGAGGTAACAAAAGAAATTGATCTTTGTTGCCATTGTTTATGATTTACAGTCAATAAATAATGAAGAATTTCTGGTTTTAAGAAACAAAAATCTATTCTGCAGTTGGATATTCATCTTAAGCTTATCTCGCTGGATACAGAAGGTTTACTAAACTTACTTGAGCCATATCTTTGTTGCCGGCCCACTTTGCTAGTAAAACAACTCCGCGAAGTGAGTTCTCTCCCTCTGGTATTTTAATTTTGGAGTCTCCACTTGTGTGGATGAGAGTTAGAAACCAAATTTGTTGCAGTGACATGGATCTTTATTCTTGTATTATCTGAATGTTGAACAGTATGTGGCACGCCAGATGAAATTGAAGGCTGAAGAGGTTGAATTGTTTGTGTCTAAAGATGGGGATAGGGTAATTGGGAATAAAACCTCAACAGAGAAGATGCAAAGTCTGCAAGATGATGAAACCTTGTCAAAGCTAAAAGTTGATTGCATTTTGAGCCATGGATATATGGTATTCTCACTATTACTAATGTCTATAAATTCATTTATTCTAAATCTAGAAACTTGTCTCACGCAGTGAAACTTTCCTTTGTTGGATTTCTTTTCAGATTGTAGCGTTCCGGGACAAGCGAATCGGATAGAAGAGGTTGAAGCAAGTGATTCAAACAGTGTGAATGAATTAGACTGATATGCAAGTGATTCAAATAGTGTGAATGAATTAGACTGATATGCTCGAGCTTGTTTTCTTGTTTTTTTTTTAAGACACAACATAAAACATGTTTTATTTAAAGATTTTTTTTCCAGTTTAATAAATTTGAATCAGGATACATAAGACAATGTGCTGCTACTATATTAGTAAGAACAGGTTACACAGGAAAATTCAGTACTGAATCAATTTACAAAGGAAGTGTAGGTTCAAGCATTCATGAACATTTCAGGCTGCTTCTGCTTCAGAAAAAATTACTGCAAACATTATCTCATCTGACCAGCAGAGGCGCTGGTAGCTGCAGAGACAGTTGGTCGAGCCATCATGGTTCTTCTCTCGGTTCTTTTAATCACTCTAAGATTGGGTGATTTTGCTTTTGTGGTCCCCTTGTTGGACTTCTGAGGTAAGAAGGGCTTGTTGAAGTTAGGCACAGGTCTGGCATGAGGAACCATTGTCTTTCTCATTTGCTTCAGAGCTCTCTCTTCCTCCACCTGACAAAGTTGGCATGTATAATATTTGAGCAAAGTTTATGAGGGTACGTTGTTTTCAAGTTAAGCGTGTGTAATGTTGCATACCATTTTTGCAGCTTCACTCTCTTCCCGGTATCTTTTGTATTGATTCTCCTTCTCTTTAATCTGAGCAATGTAGAATATATTCGTCAATTTCAGAGGTTATTGAAGCATTCTTTTGTTTGCTGAAATGACTGAAAAGAATGCTTACTTTATGATCAAAATCTGCTCGCTCAACAGCTCGATGCTCTACATGAAGATTGAACTCCTGAATTTCTGTGAGGGGCATTCGTACTTTCTCTGGAACAGGGATTGGGTCCCTGTGATCAAAGCCATTGTGAGCATTTTGAAAACGTTTGATAAAGCTTCGGGAGATAAACTAATAATAGTAAAAGGGCAAAGGGCTGGTCACTTACTCTTTTATAACTGGTTGTGCTTTGAAGAGCCTCTTCTGGGCTTCTTCTCTCTCCACTCTCCTCCTCTCTTCCAATTCTCTTCGCATTTCCTCTTCGTGCCTTACTAGACTCTCTAACTGGAACGGTTCTGGTTGTGTGCATTGCTTAGGTTCTGGTTTTGGTGGTACCTGAGAGTTGGAACACGTAAGATTTATCAACACCATCTCTCTCTTTTGCAACTCAAAAACAAAAGTAAGGAAGGAAAATAAGAAGTTTAGGATGTGCATACCACTGGATAGTCCGTCGTGTAAGGATATGGGTTTGCCTTTGGAACTCTTGCCTTTTCATCTCCTAATTTTTTATGTATGAGCTCCATATAAAATCTCTTCTCTTTCTCAGCGCCTCGTTCCTGGATTCCACAAAGTAGTTTTAAAAGAACGGTCAGTAAAAGATTGGTGGCAAGTCGTTTTGGATCTTAGAGAGGTTGTTAGTTGTACACATACTTCTGTCTTAAGATTGAAGGGGTTTGGAGCAGTGTTCCTTGGTAGAGGCTTTTCATGGCAAGATTCGGAGTTCAGTGAGAGCTGAAAATTAAAAGTTGTGTCAGACATCGCTACATCCAGTGGAAAATAACTAAAGAATATTTGCATACAGTGGTTCTGTTAGTTGAAATATACCTTGTCGAATATATCTAAGACAGAATCTGGTCGTGATATCCTCTCATCTGTGGCAAAGTGAAACTCTTGAGGTATGGTTATGTGCTTCTTGGTGTTGCAAAAGATGCCCATTTCTCCTTTACTTTCAAATATCTGGGTGATTTGATGTGATTCCAAGTTAGATTAAGAGAGAGAGAGAGATATGAAAAAAACAGTATTAAACTCCACCAGTTCAGTAGTACCTTTTTGTTTAAAGGTTTTGCTTTGAATTTTGGTGCCTTCTCCAGTTCCTCTTGCTCAAGTTCTGCAGTAGTTTTTGCTTTAGTCGGACGAGCTCGTAGCATTGTTTGGAGCACAGGGCTCTTTGGTTCAGTAAGGTGAGGCCTTCGATCATTATGCTGCGTGGAAAACAGAGGAATATCAGATGGCATGAAATCAAGACGTTTATGTATACATACAACTTTTCTGGGGGTGAAAATCCGTACCTGCTTAGACACTTCCGTTGAAGCTATAGAAGACGTCTCTGCATGCTGGTTAGCCCTTGCCATTGTTTGAAGATGAAATTCCTGCGACAGTAAGAAATGAGATCCTTGTAGAATAATAAAACATTATCATTCAGCTATGAGTCAGTTCTAATGTGATGCCTCTGATGTGGCCTGTGGGTGGGAGGTTATTTACCTGAAATTCTGGTAGATGTGGTGTACTTCTTTGAGGTGCAGGCAAAGCTGGAGCTGCCAAGATCTGCATCAAATAACAGAACGACGCATTGGTTTTGTTTTGTTTTCTATTTCTGTAGTACAAATATACCTCGGTGAAACTAGATGCATTACCTTCTTGTTCACAGGTCGAGCTTTAAACTTGGGAATCTTTGCCAACATCTCTTCTTCAAGTTCTGCACTGCTCTTAACATTCAAAGGACGAGCTCGTTGGGATGTCACAAATTCGGGTTCCTTTGGTCTTGTCAGTGTCAGCTTAGGTCGATTCTGGACAAAGAAAACATCATCATCCTGGAATTTAGTCAAAGAGATTCCAAGGAAATGAAATGGATTTAGAGAGTTTCAATTGTTTATTACCTGTTGAAGAGAAGTGTTTCCGTGAGGCAATGACAGGTCTCGGGTGCTTGTTTGGAACTTCTTCATCAATTCAGCAGTTGAAACAAAAGGTGCAGTTTGCTCACGGACATAAACCTAAAAAAGTGAAAACAAGAGTTGAGGGGGTCTGACAGAAGATTTATACAAGCAACCGTGAAGCACAACATACCTTTCTGTTCTCCTTCGGAATGTGCTTAGTGACTGAAGGGCATACGTTGAAACCAGTGTTAACAAGACCATGTCTTGTCTTGTGGAGCAGAGTTGTTGGTTTCGGATTGAGAATCTAGATAAATCAATGATGAGGAGGAAAAAGTTTCAGTCATCCAGTGAGATATAGAGTGAATCATGCTGATTTTGAAACAATTTGGCTCACCTGTCTTGATTTTCCATCATCTAGCTTTTGCCTTTTTATGGCTTGATTTTCTTGAATCAGATTGGTAGTGCTAGCTATATTGTTAACACTCGTTTCCCTGCAGTGCGGCAATCAACACATAACAAAAAACTATTACAAGAGAAACGTGAAACCAGATTTGGGGTATCAGAATGGTTATTAAGAATGTGAGCTACCTTTTCACACTTTTCTGATGACTGCCTTTGGCTTGAGACAACTGTGACTGGTTTTTAGGCCTAAGTGCAGACGGATTCTTCAGGAGACTAGCTATCTTTCTAGCAGTTTGCTGCTTCTTAGGGTCCACCGACTTTCCTCCTAGAGAAAACTGCATTGGTGGTTTGGGTGTGCAAGCAGGAGCAATGTTCTCCTTGTCTTCTATCCGCTCAGTCGTCGCATTACTGTTGAATGAAAAAAGAAGAAAGAGCATTAGAATTGCCTCTCGACTCACTCGGCAGCGATACAATCTCCCAAAGAACGATAAAGAACCTGGGATCTGCGGTCTTGTTGTTGACCTCTGCATCCTTGGAACTGTTGCGAGACGGCTTAACTGTGCTTGCTTTGATAGGAGCAACTTCTTGTCTCTTGGCCTCAGAAGGCTGCGATTGTGAAGAAATTTTTGCAGCTACTGGTTCTAATGGCTCATTATCCTGCAATAACCAGAATGATTAAAAATTGATCTTTTCTTGAGCTTGTAATGGATAAAAGAGTGTTGATTGAAACAAAACCTTGAGCGGTATCTCTTCTTCAGCTTCATTGAAGTTGCACATGGCCTCTACCTTGAATGATCTCCTTGCTTTGATTCTAGGAACCGAAGCTGCACATACAAAAGACGAAACTTTCTGAATTTGATAGATCACAATCAACGCAATTCCTGATTTCGATTCTCAGAAAAAGGAATCAGTAAACCCTAATTTCACGAAAACCAGAGATCTGAAAAACGATAGTACCACCCAATTCGTTCCGAAACCTAGAATCTAAGAAATCAAACGCCTAAGAAAGAAATTAGGGTTTCTCAGATTTCGTGATTTCGCTTTCTGAGATCAGAATCAACGAAATTGAAATCAATTCAGAGAAGACGATGAGGAAAGAAACTAACGAGAAGGAGCGCAGCTTAAGGCGGATTGAAACCAGAGCTCTGCTCGGCGAGACTCATCTTCCGTCTCTCCATTAACGAAATCAAACCATCGGGGCGCTAAGAACTCATACGTCTCATCAACCATCGTCGTAACAAGAGTACTAATTGATTCCTCCGCCGTTGCTTCCATACTAAAATCACAGAACAAGGAGAGAGAGAGGAGCGGGGAATTAGGGTTTTTTATTATTATTTTGTTTTCTTGTTTTCTCAGAGAGAATGTATCTGTCTGTAATCAGAATTAAAAAAGAAGAAGGAGAAGGAAGATCACTAACGGTCATATATATTTTGAATAATTGGCTTACTCTTAACGGCCTTATTTTTTCCTTTTTTCGTTCTGTATCCCGTCTCTTGTCTCTAACGGCTATATTTCCTTGAAACTGTGTCGTTTCGATGTCTTTCCCCTTAAATTAAACTGTGTCGTTTTGATGCTTATCTCCCCCGCTCCTAACGACGTCGTTTCCTCTCCAATTAGAATTTGATGGCCTACTTGTTACTTACTGTAGTACTATAAAAGTTTCATATTGGTCCAGTCCATTAGCTAAAAGGGTTGAATTGATCCATTACCCAATTATATTTGATGGACACCAAATGATAATGGATCAATCTACCTAATTTGTTTTTAACATCTTTTCCTTATCATTGTTATACTATCGTTTTTTTTTTATGTTTGACATAATCCCATTACATATTTACATTCCATTAGAATTCTATCAAAATCATTAATAATGGTTGTAACTTTTAATAAAAAAACATCAGCATAAAAACCCTCGAAAGAGATTCACATCATCAACATCTGCATTTGAATACGAGTATAGTATATAATGTAAGAAGATTCGAGACCTCATCTTGATTGCTTTATGAAAGGTGAATAAATATAAAAGGAAATACGATAATTAGTATAGTATCTAATCGAGGAAACCATATAGAAATTTTGTTGACCATGAGTACAACTATATTTATTTACACCTTTAAATTATCAAGAAAACAAAAAACTATAGTTCTTTATAGGAATGTCTAAATGGTCCAAATTACATCTGGAAACTTACTAACATCTATATTTAGTCCCATATTTAATATCGATTTGACTAACTTCAGATGTTTTTTAGGAAAGACGAGTAATTTCACTTGACTATGTCTTCACGGGTCGTCCAAAAATTCAAAGGACGACTTTCACCCACAGGTGTTCATTTAGAGGAAACGTCTAATATTTCTCTTCTTGTTTTTTTTCCTATTCCAAAATATAACCACACAAGACACAACCACTACCCTAAAGTTTGAAAAAAAAAAAAAATGAAAAAGGGTAGGGTTTGATTGTCATCAGAGTCCAAATATTGTAAACGTCCACACCATTAGTTAGGAATATGTGATGGTATTTTTGTCATACGCTTCTTGTTTTCTCGCATTTATTTTCAATATTTAAATTCTTTTGAAATTTTGACGACAAACAACCTTTTGTATATATCCCTATTATCATAGTTGGGTCTTCATCATTTCCTCTCAACCTAAACAAAATTTATCATTCAACTCTCTCTCTCTCTCCCTAAACAGAAACCCTTTAATGGCGAACGTGACTCGCAAGTCGTCGTCGGAGCCTGAGATTCAAGAAACGCTGCCCTCTGCGATCTCTCATGGATCTAGCGATCAACTTCCGATGTCCACTTCCCCAACGCTCGATGAGATTGAGAAACAGCACATCTTGAAGAAAACCCCAAACCCATCGGTCCCAGCTATCCGGGATGTTGAAGAGCCACCCAATGACCCAACGGAGAGGGTTCTGAACTTCGTAACTCGAGCTCATGAGTTTCTCCGATGGGTTTCTCTCCTCATCAACTTCTTTCCATCATCAAAACAAGTTTCATAACGCTAGCGAGGGCCCATCGGGGAAACTCATGAGCTCGAGTTACGAAGTTCAGAACCCTCTCCGTTGGGTCATTGGGTGGCTGTTCAACATCCCGGATAGCTGGGACCGATTGGTTTGGGATTTTCTTCAAGATGTGCTGTTTCTCCTCGAGCATTGGAGAAGTGGAGATCGGAAGTTGATCGCTAGATCCATGCGAGTTCGCAGACAGTAGCATTTCGTGGATTTCATCAGGCTCCAACGACGACTTGCGAGTCACGTTCGCCATTAAAGTTACTCTTCGGATTTGACATTTATCTCGTGTACCCCTTTTGTGGCTTGCTGGTTGCATACGGAACTCCTATGTATCTAGCCCCACTTTGGCTAGAAAATTGGAATGGCTTAGACCATGTGCAATGGTAAATGAGTGTCCCGTCCCTTATTTTAAAAAAAAAAACAAGTAACCAATCGCGGGCCGCCACGTATCAGTGGGGCCCGCGAATAGTGAAGGACGAGAAAGAGGGACGTCCCAAATAAAGAAACGTCGCATGGTTTTGGAGCAAAGGTCGCATGGTTTTGGAGTGGGGCCCAGCGTGGGACTTTGTCAAGGAACGTTGCTGCAAGTGCTCTTAGCTTAGTCTCTGGGTTTTTGGCCCTAGGAGCGGTTATCTACTTTTTTTTTTTTTTTTTTTTTTTTTTTGCGGTTATCTACTTTATTGGTCCGTGGGTTTTTATTGGCTCACTCATACCCGCTGCTGTCATCATAGGCTCTCTAGGCATATGCTGGTGCATACTTCGCTGCAGGGGAGAGAAGAAGGACGTGGAAGCGGCAATATTAGTCTAGATTCTTGTTTCTTTATTAGTTTGGTTGTTCTAGTTAATAATTAAGTTTGGTTATGAGTTTAGTTTTATTACGTACTTCAGCTACGTTTATCTCCTTGTCGTTTGGATCTAGTACTACACTAGTTTTACTTTGAATAAAGCTTCCTTCTTTGTTTTTGTCGTGAGTCTATCCAATTCCAATTCCAAATGAAAACACATTTTGACTTGATTTTATTCTTTAAAATTTAGAAAATTTGTATTTAAATAATTAATTTATGGAGTTATGTCGATCTCAATCATAAACCAGTAGTGGTTGATATAAAGGGTCATAACGTAGTAGAAAGAGTTGTGCAATTGAAGGAAGAAATAAAAAGTTACTACAAAGACACTGAGATAAAAAGTTATGTCGATTTCAATCACAAACCAGTAGTGGTTGATATAAAGGGTCATAACGTAGTAGAAAGAGTTCTGCAATTGAAGGAAGAAATAAAAAGAGACACCAAAACCCAAATAGTACCCCAACATATATATAGATCCAAACCGTAACGTTATCGATGGGAGTCGCTAATATGATGGGGATTAGGAAGACAAATCCCGCAAAATCGCAGCTATATTGAAATCCCATGGCCTCCAACGGCTTGTTAGACAGTCTGAACTTGATTTCAAATAAGAACACACAGAGGCACATCACGAAGATTACAAACATATAGCCAAGCACGTCGACATATAAGCCATATTTATTGATAATATGAACATTTATCCAGGTGTATGCGATGATAATCAGGGAATGCATCACCATTGAGTAGACTCCTCCCGTGAACACTCTGCCATATATTATGATAGAGTTATGAGAGTTTATGGTTGAGAAATGAAAAGTATTAATACTCACTATACAAAACTGCAGGGTATATCATATATATAATGGTATGTCTACTTAAAAGTATACATAATTAATACCAAGTACTAGATATCTTTAAAATCTCTATATATGTATGTATTCTCACAATGTCTTTTAAAAGAAATTAATTGACTGCTAGTTTTTTACTATAACACAGACACTCACATGATAATAAATCGAAGTCCGCGGTTGACTATGCTTCTTTCGGTGTTGGTATCATCCATCTGCCAAAAAAAAAAAAGAAAAAAAAAAGTTAAATCTAGTCTCAAAAGAAACAATCATGGGCTTACAAAACTCTTGTCTTTAGAACATTTTTCTGCAGTTTTATATATATAAACGTAAATATCAGTAATGGTATGATTAACCAGGAAAGAAAGGCATGCGTAGCCAAAAAGAGGTAAAAACGTGGGAGAGTCTAAAGGGTGAGCCACTGCATTAGGTTATAAAAACTCGTCTTGAGATTTGCTTAGAAGAATGACCGTGATTATACCTATATTTAAATCCATGGTTATATAATACCAACCAAGAAAAGTTGTGTCAATAAATTTATGTGGATTTGCAGAGTATTTTCGTTTCTATGACGAATACCAAAAAAACACACAGAAAGATGTATATCCACAAAATATGAAACACTAAGAAGAAAGATAGATTGAGATTACTCACCGATGATAGTTTTAGTGACAACAACGTAAATGGTGACGAAGAGTCGAGTCAAAGACTAGATACGGTGAAAAGAAGAGAGCTAGAGAATTAGTAATAAAAATATTTATTTAAAATTAAAGATCATGGTACTACTAAAAAAAGAGAGATGATGGCATGGTACTTATATATGTACAATAATACTTGTTGGAAAATCTCTTTCATTGGAAAGGCGAAAAAATACCAGTTGAAGAAAATGCGAGAAAAAATAAAATAAAATTAAAAAAGGAACTAAATATAGGTTGTAATCAATATATAAATGCAAAGAATACATCAAATTTTACAGTTTTCAATAAAAACAGATAATATGTCATTTTATAGCTAGATATGCTTACATATGCAACTATATATTAATATATGTAAATTAAAAATTTAGAATTAATATAGATATTAACAATATATTACTCTTTAATATAAGATATACAAAATATTTTTTAAATCCTGCCCCTCCAAATTGGGCAACAGATCAAATATTTTTTTCTTTAGGTTAAAAAGTTTGATTGAAAATAGTATATTTAATCAGTGAATAAGTGATTTTATAATTTCAGGATATGAAAACATTTTTCAATTCTATATAAAAATCTAACTAGAATGAAACTAAACATAAAATTAAAATTATTTATTTCTTACAAAATATAATGATTAACCATATCAATAAAATATGTAAGATCTCTTTCTATACAAAGATTTATTTCTATCTATAAAAAAAAAAAAAAAAAAAAAAAAAAAAAAAAAAAAAAGATTTATATCTAATTTGGTATGGATATATTAAAAATCTTTAAAAAAATTGCAAACTATAGTGAGTAATCAAATGATATCAAGAAAAGTTTTGTATGATAATGATGAGTTGATATATATCTGGAAAAAAATTCTGTAGAGACTGTCCATATATGAAATACCAATTTTGCAATTACATGTTCTGAAAACACTCTCGAGGAGCTTTGGTGTGTGGAACAATGACTTACGTACGGACATAGACGATACCTCCACATTAGATACCAACATGAAATCCCGGTCCAAAAACATTGAACTTGTTCAAAACCGGAAATTAATGCCTGAATGTAACAAAAACAATGTTCTCTCTGCCGTCGAAATAATATTAGTTAATTTGTCGTTTGTACTTTAAATGTAATTACCGCTTTCATTTGTATATTTATTTTTGTCGTGATTCTATCCAATTCCAAATGAAAACACATTTTCGGACTTGGTTTTAATTTTTTTAATTTGACATAAAAGTTGGAAATTTGGTATTTAAATAATTAATTTATGGAGTTGAAGACTTGTGAAGGTAGAAACCAAAAATGTATTTGCTTCCATCAGAGCCACGCAACCAATGGAAAACGTGACACTTGTACATACACATGCACCCGTTTTTTAGATACATTATAGATAGACTGGAAAATATAAAAGTAGTTATATTAAATCATTTGTTTTCCGCTGATAAATGGCGTACAAAATAGAAAAACGTATTTTTTTATACTTCTTTTGTATTTAATCTCGTGCATATCCTTTCTGTGTTGTAAAGTCTTCTTAGATTCGTTGTATACAAGATCTATTCCATAAGTTGTATATAAAATTTATTCAGACTAATTATGCGATTGTATTATTGTTTCATAGAAAATAATTAAACGAGGTCTTTTATAAACCAAACTAGTTAATTTTAGGTCTGTGTAAGTTAAAATTAATGATTTCTTCTTAAATTTTGAAGAACGATTTTCTTTATATACTTTTCAATGTTGCGGAGCTATGTTCTTAAAAAAAACAAGCTAGGAATATTATATTTGAATTTCGCTATATTATTTTTTCGTTGCTTTTATGATCTTGAAACGTGATTGAACCTATAATCCGAGGGGATGAACCAAATTTAATGTTTCTACCAGTTAATTGTTTTCTTAACCAACTAATTGTTTTCATTTAGTTGATATATTGATCGATTTTCTATCATACTTATTCGGTTATGTACTACGTTATTTAATGGCAGTTACGTATTCAAGAGTAAAATTTAATGATTTTTTAGTTACTTTGTTAAATATATTCTTTTAAGAGATCAAATTTAATAAAAGAAAAATGAACACTATTTTAAAATCCAAAAATACATATTAATATACGAAAAAATAAGTAAAACTGCTTAAAATAAAATAATAATACTTCAAATGCTGATCGCTTTGACAAACTACAACTTATCAAACAGTAACATAAATTGTTCATAAATTATTTTTGGTATCAAATTCACAAAGCACTTGGTAACAAGCTACAAGACAAATTCATATTTTATAATTAATTTGTAAAAAAGTTAGTTGTTTTTCTCCTTATACTTTCAATTATAATTCTAACAAAAAAACAAATTAAAAAGTAAATGGATATTGATAAGGGAGAGAGAAACAGAGGATGATGCTGATGCAATCATAGGCACATGTGTTAGGTCTGAAGCAAGGAGAGAAAGGCAGCTCCTGCTTCTTTGCATGAAACCTTTCTAAAACTCTTCTCTTCTCTCGCCACGAACCCTCTCCCCCATACCCTTCACACGACCCCTTCCACTTTTTTATCTCTTGTCTTCTTATTACATCTCATCAAAATTCATATTTAATGATAATAATCCAAAACTAACAATATTTAAATATACGTTTTAACTTATTCTCATGTCTGTATCTATACTCAATCTCATATATATAAACCACATTATATATCCCATCTTTCATCTAACACACATCTCTCAAAACCAAAACACATACACAAGCAAAAAAACAAGTTAGATATTATCATGGATGTCGTTTGTACGGAACATCAAATGAGGAAACCAACGGTGGAGATTCCTCCGAGAAAGCTTCTTTTATCTTCCAAGAGTTTTCCTTCGGATCCTTCTTCCCCTCGTTCGCCGCGTAAACATAACTGGAACAAAAGCAACAAGATCACATCTGAACATGAAGAAGACAACTTCAACAACGAAGACAACAATAACAAGGAGATTAAAGAGTACTGTTATGACTCCGACTCTGATGATCCTTACGCAAGTGATCATTTCCGGATGTTCGAATTCAAGATCCGTCGTTGCACTCGTAGCCGAAGCCACGATTGGACTGATTGTCCTTTTGCCCATCCCGGTGAGAAAGCTCGCCGTCGTGATCCTCGTCGCTTTCAATACTCCGGTGAGGTTTGTCCCGAGTTTCGTCGTGGTGGTGATTGTAGCCGTGGAGATGATTGTGAGTTTGCTCATGGAGTCTTTGAGTGTTGGCTCCATCCCATTCGTTACCGTACTGAAGCTTGTAAAGATGGCAAGCACTGTAAAAGGAAAGTCTGTTTCTTTGCTCATTCGCCACGTCAGCTTAGGGTTCTTCCTCCGGAAAACGTTTCCGGCGGTTCAGCGTCGCCGTCTCCTGCGGCGAAGAATCCGTGTTGTTTGTTTTGTAGCAGCTCTCCCACGAGCACTCTTTTGGGTAATTTGTCTCATCTTTCTCGATCTCCGTCTCTGTCTCCACCTATGTCTCCGGCTCATAAAGCCGCTGCTTTTTCACGGTTGAGGAACCGCGCCGCATCTGCCGTTTCTGCCGCTGCAGCCGCTGGTTCAGTTAACTATAAAGACGTTTTGAGCGAGCTGGTGAATTCGTTGGATTCCATGAGCTTAGCGGAAGCGCTGCAGGCGAGTTCTTCGTCACCGGTTACAACTCCGGTTTCCGCTGCAGCTGCCGCGTTTGCCTCGTCCTGCGGTTTGAGCAATCAGCGTCTCCATCTCCAAAACCAACAACCAAGTAGTCCTTTGCAATTTGCTCTTTCGCCTTCCACTCCAAGCTACCTAACTAACTCACCTCAGGCGAACTTCTTCAGCCATGATTTCACTCCTCGCCGGAGACAGATGAACGATTTCACCGCGATGACAGCGGTTAGGGAGAAGACTAACATTGAGGATGGTTCTTGTGGTGACCCTGATCTTGGATGGGTCAATGATCTCTTGACTTGATAGATTGACGGTGGAGAGAAGACGGGAGGAAGATCTGACTTTGAGAATGTATATTTCGGTGGAGGAGTTTTAATCACATTCATGAATCATGGGAGAATAATCGGTTCGTAATGGTTTGGTCAATGCATGGAGAGATTGTTGTTCAAATTTGTTTTGAAGATTTTTCTTTTTTTTACGAATTTCCACGGAAGCTAATTCAGAAGTGTCTTGTGTATTGTCGTTTATTTTTTAGAATTTTCTCTTTCTGATGGGATTTTTACCAAATAATATGTTGAACTTGTAATATCGACTCGGATTGTGCAATGTTTCACCAATTCTATAAATATTTTTCCCTTTCATGTATATACTTTCTTTGTTTAATCTTTAATGGATGAATTCGGACACTGCAATTTCACCATTCATTTGTAATATTGATTAACGGATGGTTTTTGTTAATAGTTAATTTGTGTTAAGCTTTTAAACGTATAGAAATATCATTGAATTGCTCATATGGCGTTTTCGGTTTACGCTATTCAAGTTTTATAAATGATAATGGATATAGGATATGCATTTCTTGAAGATGTTTCATCTCATATTTATATCTTCAAACGTGTTATGTTTATGAATTGTGAATGTAGATACATATGCACAATTTCCGAATTATTCATCTCCCAAACGTGTTATGTTTGGTTGTGCTGGTAGACAAGAATATATTTGTTTAACGTTTCCATAATAAAGTATGTCACATCCTAGTTGTATATAAAAACTAAAAAGGTGTGACAAGTTCTCCAATTGTTCTTCTTTGGACACCACACGAAAGCAATTAGTTCATATGAGGCATGTGTATGTGATCGACAGATGTACATATGGAGACGTGTCCATTACACACAAACATGTATATTCCTTTTTTGTGGATTCTAGTCATTGATATAAACAAAGATTACACAGAGATGAAACACAGATTACATACATATACATATTGTCATGACATGTGTTGTTAGCGATGTTAAATGTTTCTGTTTGTGAAGAGAAATCTTAATTTTTGATCGGTTTGTTACTGTGGTGTGGTCTTAAATATCTATCATTTTCACAAATGTTCTTCTTTCATCTATTGTTTACCTTTGCTCTATATCAAGGCTCGGGCTGGTGAGTATACAAGAGAGCGCGTGTGTATATAGTGAGATAAGTCTTGTTGTGCCACGTGTCACTGTGGACGGCGAAAAGCACACGTGCCACCCACCTGACACCAATACTTCTTCATTCCCGTCAGCACGAAATCCAATGGCTAGATTATGATAGGATAAATAGTTCAATTACCATTTTTTAATACATAAAAAAGATTTAATCTGATAGTTTATTATTTTGATAATAGAATATTAGGTTTAATTCTCATGGTTGTACTTCAGCGTTTTAACGCTAGAAGCAAAATCAACCAATAGAAGTACAGACAACAAGAAGAGCCAAAAGAAAAGATAAAGGACATACATGCAGAACAAACTTATTCAAGGACAACAATATCAGATTAATCTTTAGGGATCTAAGTTAAGGTCCAGATCCGGTTCCATTCGCAGCTCACAACCCACGGCGGAGGAAGTCTCAGGCTCTTCCACGGCGGTTTGAGGACCAATACTCAACCCCATATCAATGGACTCAAACTGGTCTGGACAAACTCGATCAAGCTCCTCTTTCAACGCAGCAGCATCGTACGGATCTAAGAAAAATCCAGCAACCGCTTCAGCCACCCCCGGAGATAACAAGTTCTGACAATCCAATGGAAGTGTTCCATCACACGCTGTTTCAGAAAGGGTGTTGTTAACCAGCATCGCCGAAGCATTCACATCGTCTCCAACGAGAAGGAAGTTGGCATTTCCATCAGGCGCCGTTTCAGAAAGGGCATTGTTCACCGGCGTCACCGAAGCATACCCATATTCTCCAAGGAGAGGGAAGTTGGTTTTTGCTTTGGCTCCGTGAAACTCTCTGGCAGCGGAGTCGTAGGCTCTGGCGGCTTCCTCCCCAGTGTTAAAAGATCCGAGCCAGACCCGTTTTTTCCTTATCGGATCACGGATCTCCGCAGCGTATCTCCCCCATGGTCTCCTCCTTACACCCCTGTAACGCACTTCCTTACTCTTCCCTACGGCGACGGCCTTAGTTACCTTCTTTTTTTTTGTGGCCATATTTTTGTTGGGTTTAGATAAAGGACAAAAGTATCGTTTTATAGAGGGTGACGTAATCCCACAAAAGGACAAAGTGAGAAAATGTAGAAAGAAATGTCCACGTTGGATTGACTGACCCGCCGTCTTAAAGAGAAAAGATTTTCATGACGTCATTTTATGTTTTGCCCTAAACGTCCCATTATTGCGTCTCGCACTTTTGCACCATTTGTTTTGTTGCTTCGGCATCTCTTCAGATTGGCCTATCTACTCGCACTTTGGGCCTTAAAAGGTTATTAGCCTTGGGCTTTTATCACCAATAAGATTCAGAATCGAATGTAAATCTAACTAATTTAGATAATCCAGTAAGATTTTTTTCTAATTTTGTCATTTAAATACCATTGTGAAGAAATCAAAACCCTAATCTACCAACGACTCTTCTTCACTCCAAAGTTTTCGTTTTTTGAAAAACCCTAAAAATTCAAATTACACTATGTCGATGACGGCGGATACTAAAGCGACGACTGCGCCGAAACGGAAGCCAGTGTTCGTAAAGGTGAATCAGCTCAAACCAGGAACCAGCGGCCACACTCTGATCGTGAAAGTCCTTGAATCGAATCCCGTCAAACCAGCCATTCGTAGAAGCTCGTTGACTCAGTCAATTCGATCTCCTCGTATCGCTGAGTGCCTAATCGGTGACGATACTGGATGCATTCTTTTCACCGCTCGCAACGACCAAGGTCAGGATCTATCTATTATATATACATAAGTTCTCTTGGTTAGGGTTTCATAAGTTTATTGATGAACATGTATATGTCTAAGCTTTGATTAGTGTGTTTATGTTTGACATTTATACAACTTCCTATTCAATATGTGATTCCTCTCTTCACCTCTTTTGAAACCTTCTTTGTTGTGGAGAATTTTGTATGGTAGTAATGATATTCTTTTGGGGTTGCAAATGCAGTTGATCTAATGAAGACTGGAGCAACAGTTATATTGAGGAATGCGAAGATCGACTTGTTTAAGGACACGATGAGAATGGTTGTTGACAGATGGGGACGCATTGAAGTCACGGATCCTGTTTCGTTTGAGGTTAATCGAGGCAACAATCTCTCTCTGATCGAGTATGAATTGGTCACTTTACCTGCTTAATGACTACAACCGGTGTCTGTCTCTCGCTTCTCTTCGTTATTATTTAGTTTAAACGTTCACACAACTCTCTCTAGCGGGGTGAGATTAATTAGATTCAGTTTTTATTAGTTTTGAGATTATGTTCCTGTATTTTGTTCTTGCATAGTTCTGAAAAGTGCTTAAATTGGTATCATTGGTGATTTGATTCTGTTTTTAACACAAGCTCACTGGTGAAAATCGTGGTCATAAATTGAGCTTAAGATAAACATTAAATTGTGAACATAAGTATACTAAATATAACTCAGCTTTGATTTGTATAACTTAAAGTGTTTTTTCGTTTCACTTTTCATAAAAGACAAGTAAATGAAGATTGCACAATTACTCCAAAAGGTGTTTTGTTTTCTCAAATACCATTTCTTTCTAAGGCTCATACTCTTGTTGACTACCCTCCAAGCTCTTGTAGTATTCTTCCATAGTTTCAAACTCGTTGGGATGATCATTTCCTCGAGCATTCTCATACCCACCACTAGGGGTGTTTTCTGAATTCCTACCTCTTGTGTCGTAGAAATACTTACCGTTCTCCATAAACCTTGTATCACTCATCCCTTGCTTCTCTTCGTCATTACCGTAACCTCTCCCATTGTCATTATAGTTGTTATTAGTAGTGTAAGTGTTTCCATTATTGTTGTTGTTATACTTATCCTTTTGCTCATTGAGATCTTCCGAATCTTCGGACTCTTCTTCTTCCTCGAATGCCTCAGGTAACTGAGTATTCTTTTCTTCGTCAAATGTAGCCATCAATTTCTCAAAGTCTTCGTCTGTGGTGGTAGATGAAACCGGCCATGACTCTTTGGTTTGAGGAATCATACCCGAACCCGGCCCGAAAGACCCATCTCCGAGTCTTCCATTAGCTTGAGCTAGTCCGGGAGCTGGAGCTGGAGATAGAGCCACCTCTTTGTTGTTAGGCCGATCTATGTGAGTGAACTTGCTAAAGAAGAGCTTACCTTCTCTAGCTTCAACATTGTGGACAATGAAGCAAAAAACAGCAATGAAACAAAAAATGGGTTTCAGAGCAAAAGAAGCCATCGATGAAGAGAGAATACTGTGAGAGTGTGAAAGATTATAGGATTTGAGGATTGTAAGTGAGAGTTTATGTATAAATAGAATTAAGAATTAGTTAAATGAGCCGAGCAAACATGCGAGGATTGAGGAGGGACATTCGTCATTCGCGGCGAGTGATTTAAAATAAAATTTGAAAAGGTTATAAAGAATTAATAAAGTGGGTCATATGGTGAATATTTTGCATTTGTTAGTTTTATTTATATATTTTTGGTCAAAAAAGAGAAGCACCCAAGAAAACAATTTACGAGTTACTATAATTTACACATGCCTTTTTGACTTTGTTCCACTGTTCGGTAGTTGAGTTAGTTGAAAAATGAAGATCAGAATTAGATCATGTTTTGTGGTAGCAAAGCTTAGATAATGTAAAAGGAGATATAGTTATTATATAATAGATCTCTAAAATGTCATTTTAATGATAATCACAAGTTTTTGATAGCCATGATTATCATAAGTTATATTTTACTAGTAGATTTATGATTTACTAGTAAATAATTTGATAAAAATAGATCCGAGTTCAGAGTTTTTTAAGGTTTTTTTTTTATTTTTTGGTAAGAACAAAAGAAATTGATAGTTCGTTAGACAACATTAAAGAGAGAAAGCAATGACGAAGAATAGGTGGGTCCAATTTGGAAATAAGAGAAAGATTAGGTTAGTTAAAATAATAGGACTTTTGGGCCAATGTGTCATGAGTCCGCGAGTCATGATGGTTCTCTCGACGATTGCTTAGTGTGGAACTGAAGCTATCTCAGCTTTTGTCCCGTGATCGTCGGCAATTATTTTATTAGTATCTTTTTTAAGCTTGTCGGAGAAACATAACTGAAGCTATATATTATTTTATTATTCTCTTTATGCACCCTCTGCAATACATTGCTCCATTGAGAAGGCCCGGCTCGTTAGAATATTGGGCCCAGTACATATGTGTCATTTTCTAGATAGCTCGTTTACAGTTGTTGACTTTGTTCTAACGGACTCACTCAACCGTCTCCGTAACACGGATTTGACATTAAAAAACCTTAAACTCATCAGTGATAAAAAGATACTTTTATTTTCTGCAATACCATTTTCATTTCGATGCATCAAAATCCACAGAAAGTTCCAAGAACAAGAAACTTGACCTTGTTTCATGTTATTACAGACAGCTTCACTTTCGCAAAACGGTGCGTTCATAGAGCTGAACCAAATCTCTCTTTCTTGGATTCTTTAACCCAACCAACTCAGCCCCAAACCCGTGTTCTAGTATCTCACTCCTCAGCTTCTTCATTGTGTATTTCGAATGCCCCGTGCCTGTGGAAGAAGACGTTCCAGCTTCCGTGCTCGTGCATCTTCTCGGGGTCATTGTCCTAACTTTCCTGCTCTCTTGTGAAACTGTATCTTCTTCGGTCTCTTGCGCAAAATCTGAACCCGAACAGGTCACTGCTGCTTCTACCTTCAAACGCTTAACACGCTGCATCGGTGTTGCTTCATCCGAAACCATAAAAGAGTCTTCTTTCTCCATCAAATTCACTCGCATGTTTTTTGCCTTCTCGGAGTTGATGATTCTCTGCCAATAAGTAACCGCTTCTTCGTTTTGTTTCGCTCTTGTCTCCAGAGTTTCAGAAAGTTCCATCTTTTGCCTCTCCAGATCTTTGATTTGTCCCTTAGCTCTGTCAATTTCGATGCTCTTTTCCTGCAACGACATCTCGAGTTTCTTTTCGTTGCTTCGTGCGCTTTCCACTTCCATCTTCATCGAACTCACTAGTTCTTTGACTGTTGCAGCCTCACTTTCCGCATCTTTTAGCTTCAAGCAGTCTCTTTCAAGTTCTTCAATTCGGCTTTTAGCTAGGTCGATTTCAACGCATTTATCCTCCAACAGCCTCTGGAGTTTGTTCTCATTTTTCTGGGATGCTTCCGCTTCCATTTTCATCGAATCCACAAGTTTCTTAGATGCTGAAGCATCACCTTCCCCACTATTGAGCGTGCAAATTTTTTCAAGCTCCTCAATACGGCTCTTAGCTCGGTCAATTTCAATGCATCTCTCAACCAATGATGTCTGAAGTTTGTTCTCGTTGTCACGGGCTGCTTCAGCTACCATTTTCAAAGAATCCACAAGTTTCTTAGCTTCTAAAGCCTCACTTTCCACATTTTTCAGTCTCAAAACGAGTTTTTCAAGTTCTTCCAAATGTGAATGACACTTCTTGTCCAATTCATCTTTCTCTCGCTTTAACGTCTGTGTCTCAGTTTCAAGCAACTCAGATGCGGATTTCACAGATTCATATTTCTCATTCAGAGCCGAGATTTGAAGTCTCAAGTCTTTTGCTTCTGATGAACATTCGTCCACCTTCAACACACTTTTCTGCAATAAAGCAACAATCAAAAACATGTTACAGCACGCAGAGTAATCGAATTGCTTTTATGAGCTTGTTAAGGTCTTTTCACGAAGATTAATACAGTAAATAAACAAGAATCTTAAGAGATTAAGAATAGGGACTCAAATGTTTCAGAGAAGCTCACCTTTAATTCTGAACGCGTAGAGCCCAATTGCTGCTCCAAAGTCGCAAGCTTCGCAGCTTTCTCAGTGATTACCTTCTCCTATCAGTAACCAAAGTCACAACTTAATCAGTTTACTGTTAAGTCAGCCAAATGGTTAAGTTATTGTGTTCGATTATAGATTTATCATATGATAAGTTTCTTTTAATTCAAGAAAGCCTAACCTTTTCATCCAAAATACGGGAGAACTCAGCTCTCATGCCATCTTCTGTGGCTGAAGCTTGCTTTAACCTCTCATCCATTGCCGCTATCTTCTCTGAAACAGCTTTTTGCTCACTAACAGTATTCTCGTATTTTATTTTCCAATCGATTAACTTATTACTGCACCTAGTGATCGACGCATCGACCCCTATCCGATTGTTGCTCACGCCATTCTCATCCAAAGTCCCCTCATACTTACGTTTCCACTCAGAAGCCTCAAGTCTTGTGGATCCCAGCACCTCCATGAGGTTCGAGTGTTCATTGTGAATTGACTTACACTTACTTTCCAAGTCATGAATACGGTTTTTGAACTGATCTGAGAGCTTACTTAAATCATCAATGGCACTCTCATAACGCTTCTGATATTCCTTGTTCATTTTCTCTCCACCTTCAAGCTGTTTCTTGAGCAAATTCATCGTGCTTTCCATGGAATGTTGCTGTAGCTTAAGTTTGGAGTTCTCAGACAGAAGTTCGTCCATTTGATTCCCTCTGCGATGGACGAGAATGTCCTGTATACTGACAATTAGGAACTGAGAGAGGTTAATCTTTCCATGAAGACCAAACATAAACATAAAAGATTAATCTTTAATTGGTGGAAGTATATAGGCATAATGAGAACCTCTTTCTCAAAAAGGAAGATAGTTTCTGCCACTTCATAGGACCGTTGATGGATATTTCATACTCCCCAACTGCGGTATCAAGGGCCTGTTTCATACAGATTACAACTATGTTTATAATGAAAGCAAGATTTGCTCCAATGGCTCAGAGTTGCTCTGCATGAGGCTTTACTATGTCTACTATATTGTGATGAAAAAGTCAGTTTTAAGACGGAAAAAAAGAGAGCACCTTGATCATATCGCCTATATTAGCATCATGAGAACAAGGCAATGCCCATAATTTCTTGCCCATATCTTCTATGGCATTGCAACATCTCGAATACGCCTCCACATTTGCCACTCGCTTGTGATCCTGAAAACAAAAAACACTATTTAGCAAACTGGCATATTGGCAAAAAAGTATAAAGAGATAAATAAAGGGGGAGAGCGAGAGATAACCTCCAACGCCTTTGCAAAGAAACTCCAAAGGTCTCTTTTGTGTTTCTGTTTTACTTCGACATTTCCAATGGAAGATTCACAAAACGCGGTCAAAGCTTCGACAACCGCCTTATTGTGTGCTTCTATCAGCATCGACTGCAGATGATCATGTGAATAGTTGAGTTTACTAATGTGTCTAAGTGATTGTTGAATGCGACACGAATTTAAACTTACTTCATCAGGAGTCTCTGAACGCTCCAACGACGACATGTATACCTCAGTTGCTGTATCGCGGGCCCTGCGACCTTCTAATTCCTCTACAGTCTGCAAATAAAGATGAGTGATGCATAAGAATATGCAGAATAATTTGATGAGAACACTGAAATACCAGAATTGACTTATTAATTACCTGCCATAAAGAAGATATTTTAGGCACGATGTTGTTATTAACATTTTCAGAAAACGCCTTTGTGAAACCAGCAAGTGGTGGCCCTGTGATGATGGTATCACCTCTTTGCTTAGGCCTTACTCTCTCAGAGACAAACTTCATGAGGGCATCTATACCGTAGAGAATCTGAGGTCTTAACTTTTCGAGCTATTCACAAAAAGAAACCAGAAGTTTTATCGGAAATGGAAAAAAAAAAACACTAAGGCTTGATTAGGGAAATAAAATAATAACAATAATAAACGATTTCTCGTATCCAAAAGAACTCTTAAGAAAGACAAGAAGGATTAACCCACTTTGCTATTCTGAGTTACATCTTCTCCACCTTCCACTGTTTCTGAGTTAATGTCCTGATAATAAAGAAGTTAAAAATCGTTCAGAAACATCAGAGACTACCTGATTCTAAAGCCTTAAGAATGTAATTTGATAAGGGGATGATCACCCTCATAAGTTGAACAAACATGGGAGAGAACTGCCCAAGCCCGAATGTATTGTCCTTAGCTTCTCCAACGTGGTCTTGCTTCCTAATCTCAAGTAGACGAGAGAGATCAAGTGCAATGTCATTTACACCAAGTGTCTGAAACATGAAGCAGCAATTTTCATTATACGAAGCACTAAATGTGTGTTTAGAAAAATTTCTTCAGAAAGAAAAATCAGTCATAGGTAATTTACCGGACCATAGATAAACACGCTTGATAGGAGGATAGCCAAGGAGAATATCTGGCTATTGCGTGTAGCCTAACATATCAAATCAATTAACACTTCATGAGACAGCTTATCCCTATAGTAAACCTTATAAACTTTTAAAAGACCAGAACCTTTGAATAGATAAAACAATACTACTAACCGGAATACCCTTTGAGTCTTCCCATTCGACATCGAGTAACACTAAACTATATTCGGTGCCATCTTCTGAAATCCTCTTCACCGGCTCAATCCACATCCATATATCTCCGTTGCATGGCCTGTGAATAGTTTGAACTTCAAATCCAATGCTCCTGCTAAGAAGCTATAGATCAACATTCAAAAATCAGACAATCTCAACTTCAAATCTCAATCACTATAAGACAATGCATCAGAGAGAAGCACATGCAAAAATTGATCCCAGAAAACAGAAATTTTGCAGAAATAAGCCAAACGATTTCCACAATTAAGAACCAAACTAAGGTAGATCATCATAATTATCATCACAACCAAAAGCATTGTTTTTTATCCGTCAAGAGGACAAATCAAAGACACCACAAACGAAAGCAATACTAAAACCCTAAACCCTCAATCAAAGTCCAAAGTAAAGCCAGAAAATAACCTGATTCCAGATGAAGTTCTTGCCATGGAGAGCTTTACCAAAGAGAGAGACAACAGCTACAGGACCCTTAAGCTTCTGAAGAGCGCCGATGGCTTCTGGGTCCGTCTTCAACTTCCCATTTTCATCAACGTAAACCAATTGGATGGCCCGACCCGACTCGTCCGTTGGCTTCCTCATGAAAACCCTCCAAAGGCGTCTCCTTTTCTTTCTAGTGATGAGTCACTGAATATCTTCGCTCCAATTTCACAATGGGTCTTCTCCGATCTTTCTACGGGGACGATTAGTGTAGAGAAAAAAGTACTAAACTTGAAGAAAGTACAGTAAGATACTAAGAAAAGATTTGAACTTTGGGGAGAGAGACAGAGAAAGATCTCCCACAGATGACAGACCGACTGAAGATTTGGTCCGTACTAATCAAAGGCCCATTAGTTGAAGCCCATCAAGCTTTTCCAAGACCACTAGCAATATTATTAGCTGATGATCTTTTAAAGAAAATGAAAACATACACTATTTATATACATCTCTTTTAGTATCGTTTATTTTTCTATCTAATCTTCATTTTTCATTTTCTTAATGTTTTCCTCCACTATGAATTGCCCTGCAAGTTAAGTTAGAATTATTGAGCTCAAAAGCCTCCATCTTTTCTTTTGTGCCCACCACTTCTCGATCCACTCTTTTTATATGGCATATATACATATAATACATACAATTGATTAAGTACTTATTTATAAAAAGCATATCAAAGACCTTTCTACACATAGTGAATATATGCATGAATCTTCATAAAAAAAGAGACTTTACCTCAACGAAAATGCTTATATTCACTACAGTCTACATATAAACATTGTTATCAACTTATCATGCTGGTCTCTAGTGTAGTCTAGACTCTATAAAATGAAAAAAATAAATAAGAAGATTAGCTAGGATAGACTAGTTTACCTAAATTTAGCCAAAATCTGCTGGAAGAGTAAATTTTGAAACGTACGTGATCATATTGAATTTGAGAAAACACGAAAAATCTAGATTTTTAACAAGAAAGGAAAACCACGATAATCTAGAATAATTCATGTACATTACGCTAATCTAATAATTAATAACAATCGATTGTAAAATTAAATTATGATTTTGGTCTTGTGAAACAGTTAATGTACAAATCTAGATCTTTGTAATTAATCAAAGAAAGTAGCTTTGATAAGTTCTTATAAAAAGGTAGAAAATTCATAGAATAAATTCATTAAAAAGTGTTTTCAAATCCATCCATTGATAGAGGAAGAATGGCACATTGTTTGTACACCAACCCCTAGGAAATCCCGAGTTTGCCCACCTCCTCCTCCTGCGTTCCCAATCTCAACTCTTCTACGTTTCCAAGGGTAATTCTGTAATTCATCAATCCCCGAAACGACCCTAACGCCGTTTCTAGGGTTCTCGATCTCGTGAAGACCGTTATTATTATTACTCATTAACTCGACACTGTTCGATCCAAACAAAGCGAAGAACTTGTCGCTGCCACCATCTTCTACAATCTGATTACTCTGGTCGGAGGTTTTCGACGCAAAACTCTGAAGATACCCTGATTGGTCGGTGGTGATCGTCGTCGTCGGTGACGTAGAAGAAGTCGATCCCATCTGAGCCGCTTTTTGAAGTAACGCAGTCGCCGACATATTTGCAGAAGCAGCGTTTGCGTCTTGGGTAATTTGGTCGACGCTGCTAAAAAGAGAAGGGACGGAAAGAGAAGTAGCCGCGTTTGTGTTTTCCTTACTCTGGACGATATTAATATTATTGTCATGTGTAATGAGTGAATCGCTCGTCGTTATTAGCTCACCGCGATTATTCGCGTTTCCGAAAGCCCAATTGTAATCCTCGTTTGGAGAATGCGGCTGCGGTGCGATACGGTCCTCGATGGTCACTTGCTGATGATGGTTAATATTTCCTCCCATCCATAAAGAGAGCGAAGACGCAGGTTTCATGACGTCTTGATGATGATGATGATGATCGAAGGTGGTGGTTGGGATAGGGAAATGTTGGTGGTGATGTTGCGGTTGCGGTGGTCCGAATGGAAACGACGGTGGTGGTTGTGATGATGGTGATGGGATAAGTGTGCCCATGAGATAATGATAGTTTAGATTACTACCAGCGGTTGCAGCAAGGCTTTTGAGATGTGAGGCTGCGTTTAGCCTAGCGGTTTCTTCTGCTAAAGCGTCACAGAACGCTCTATGTGTAATGAAGCTGTCTCTCCTGTTGTCCACAAATTATACACACCAATAAGATCAATATCATTGTTTATTCATCATCTATAGACACTCACTAATTTATGCTTAGGGTTATATGTGTATATGTAATGTATATAGATAGCAATTAAGGAAAGAAATAAATAAGGTTGTACATTTTACTTTAACCAAAATATGACAATCCAAGAAACTGTCTTATTCAAGAAATCAAGCAGCACGTATGCTCAGAGAATGACCAATATATATACAAAAAAAAACTCTTCAAATTATTTGGTGTTAGACCCTACATGAGCTACTTCCAACAACAACATATATCTTATTTTACTTACAAACAACATGATAAAACGAAGTTTGTTTGTGTGGTCCAGTGGTACAGAAGTGTTAGTTGAGGTAACAGATTTATATTTTACTACCATAGTATTCACCGGGTAAAATATAAGATCTAGGTTTTAGTATGAGTTTTAAGATATGTATATATTCTAATTCAAACATGATTAACTTTACTGGTTAGAAAGCTAAGTCATAATTGAATCTATATATAATGCAATTAATCATGATATACGCTTACAGATAGGTGATCAAAATATTTTTTACGCTACTAAAATATATGATACTAGATGAGGAAATGTAAAGATCTATTAGTACGTAAGTAAATATAAACTAAGTACCTGGAGAAAATTGTACCACAGTCGCATCTATACTCTCTAGTCCCACAAGTCTTGGAATGAGCCTTCCAATCAGATTGGACTGCATATCTCTTGGCGCATTTCTCACACTTCCACTTTTTCTCGCCGTGTTTCCGACAAAAATGTTTCTTAATGCCGGTAAGGTCACCGAGTGCCCTTGTCGGATGGTGGTGGACGCAACTCTTCTCTGGACATACATACACTCGTTTTCTTACTTCTTTGCTTGTCCTCTGCTTTAGCTTCCATGGGAGGTTGTGTCCTCTACGGTGAAGCTGTAGATTCTGGTCTCTTTGAAAACCTTTTCCACATATCTCGCAGAGGAATCGGTTTGTGGCCATAAGTGTCTTTGGGGATAGAGCTATGACCTCGGCTTCTGGATCTATAGAGAACGAATAAACAATCAAATTCGGGATCTTTGGATCATGCGAAAGATCTAATCAGTAGAACGCATGCATGTTTATAAATAAAGATCGAAAACCAAACAAATCAGGAAGATGAGTTTTCAGCAAACAGAAAGGAAAAAAAAAAAAAAAAAGCTTTATTGATTAGGGTTGAATTTTGTGATCTATATTAAACTTAATTAGTTATTACCAGGATTTCCAGGGAGGTTTCTCTTCTTCTTGACAAGAGGAGGATTAAGGGAGTCATGTTCATGATGATGATGATCAACATGATCAGTTGTTGATGAGCTTTGGACATATCCTCCACTACTTGAAATTGTCTGATCTTCAGTTGTCATGTCTTCTTCTGGACAAAAGTTTTGTTGGAAGATTTACAAAAGATAATTTTTAGATAAGAGATGAAGAATAAAAAGGATAGATAGAGAAAACAAGAAATACTTAGAATCCGATGGAGTTATGAATGAGAGGCAAACACAAAAGATAAGTTATATTGGTCGTATACTTATATATATATACAACCCTACACACTTAAGCCCATATGTGTAATAAGAAAATAATATTCCTCTCTCTTTGAAAAAAATATACAAGCACCTTGATCTGTAAGAACTGTCGCAGCCATTTTTATAAATAATTAAACTTTCATATATCATTCCCATTTTTAATTTTATATTTCTTAGTTAAAAGTTAATGGCGGTGGAAATTATATATAATTTACCTGACTATATTTATCTTGAATATTTGATTATTTGTTTTTCAGTGGCAGTGCGTCATGACACACACAAAAGTTTATATGTCTGCCTTTTTCTATTTGGAATGATGATCTCATTATTCATTTTCTCCGTTCATTTTTTTTTCTTCGTCTTTAGGTAAAATTACCTTCTTTGTTCTTCTCCTTATAGTTTCTCTTAGTGTTATTTTTAGTAGATATATGTTGAAAGTCGTATATAAGTATACAGTCATGGTGTATATAGCTGTGATTGATTTAGTTTAGGCTGGGATGGTCTGACCTCAAAACTTATGTACATACACTTCATGTTATACTGGTTAGTACATTTTGATAGCTAATGATTTCTTGATTCTATAATTGCGATTTTAAATTGACCGTAAATTGAGGTGGTCAAAGAAGTAAACAGATCCAACGGCGCAGGTAACATCTCTTGTTTATTGTTGAGAACAAAGCCTGCAATGCACGTGTACCCATGCACGTGCTCGTGAGGTAAAATCCAACAACATACGACAACGAAATTAAAAACCTAAATATGCAAAAGAGAATAATCGTCCGGTCGACAGTGAAAACAAAACCCATGCGACATTATAAACTCTTGGGTAATTTTCAGGCCAGAGCACTATCCATGTTTTTAAATCAGGTTTTGGCAAAGTGAGATTCAGCTCTCATAAAATAGCAATTTGGTTATTTTCGGACAAAAATACCCTTGTAACTGAATGAGAGTATACAGTGATTGTGTACAGTTTGTTTGCAGAACTCTGGTTGCTACAGTGTCACGTTTGTACAAAAATAAAAATAAAAGAATTAAAAAAATATTTTTTATTATTCTCCACCTTTTATTTGCATTCATTTTTTCTCTTTTTTCACTTTAATAATTATTTTTTATTTTTGTACTTTGAATTATAATTCATTTTTTCCTATCTTTTAAGATCCATATTCCAAAACTTTTTAAAATTTGAATTATAATTTTTTTTCTTTGAATTATGTAGTTAGAAACGATTCCAGATTAAGAATATCATGTACGTAGACATACGTACACGATAATAATTTTGCTTATGTACGTACACATTGATATAATAATATAAGTGATGATGCATCTGTTTTTCATGTATTTATTATGCAGGTGTTTAAAGGATATTCATGTATTTATTGTTGTTGGTGAGTAAAGATATACAGAAAAAGAAGAAATATAATTGTTATTGTTGTTAGTGAATGAAAATGCACAGAAGAAGAAGAATGATAATTTTAGCTGAGAAAAAAAAGTTTGGTAAGTGTGTACGTGTTAAAGAAAATATGCTGTACATTTATCTGATGTATGATATGTGAGGTGGTCAACTTAAATTCTACTAAGTTTATTTTGGAGAGAATTGTGATATTCAACCATATGTAAGTCCTAACCGGGAGGTAAAACATTATTTGGAAAAATGTATGTACACTACTAACTATGTACAAGAGAAAGTATGTGATGGTGAATCTTTGACGTACACGAATACATATGAGCATGGTGGAGATGAAGTGAATGATAATGGTGTGAGGTTTGGAATTAGAGGATCCTCAAAGAAGATTTTTACCTGAATCAGAGAACGCTTCAATGACCGTGAATGAGTCTTACAAAGTGTATAGTACATTTTATACATTGTTAAATAGTGAGGCAATGATACTCGATAATGATGATGCTCTAATTTTTGATGATTTAGCTACTGTCCAACTGATGAGACGAAAGTAAAAGTTAGTACAATAGAGAAGATATTCTATGTTGTAAAGAGTTTATGTGATTTAGGGTAATGAATTAGAGGTTTTTAGGATGTAACTTCTTGGAAATTTCATGTACGTGTACGTGTATCTTATTATAATCGTGTACGTTTACGAGATCAGTTTGAAACTTTTCTTATTATCCACTAACAATATAATACAACAAAATGTTCATTAACTAATTTCGAAATACAAATTACATAGAAATAACAACATCAAAACAGAAATGTTCTACTTAAAAGATATATCAAATTAAACATAGAGATTTTGGCTAACTCGCCGTGCACACCACCATAAGTAATAAAACGTTGTAAAGATTCTTGTTTTCACATTTACCGTACTTTTATATTTTTTATTTTTGTACTTTGAATTATATAATTTATTTTTTCTCTCTTTTAAGATCTATTTTATAATTTTTTTTTTACTTTGAATTATAAATTTGTTTTGCTCTTGTATTAATTTATTAATATATCTCAACAAATTTTACTCACAAAACACTAAGAAATATGTACGTACATTATTACATGTGTACGTATATATCTTTTACTCAGAAGTACGAGTAACAAATATTCATTTAAAAAAATTAAAAGCCAAACATTATGTAAATGGTACACGGTTCAACCATAGTAGGATATGTACGTACATTATGACCACTGTCCTCCTTAGCTTTTACGAGGAGATGATTGGTTTAAATTACAATCTTCACGTATGGAGTTTTAAGATGTAGTTGTTTGGTGCGGCTGCATACATGTACGTATATCTCAACATTATCGAGTATGTTTACGGGTTCTGTTTGGAATCTTAACTATTCTCCACCAACAATATAGTGCATTATAATGTTCATTAATTAATTTTGAAATACAAATCACTGTAAAGGATGTAATAGTTATTCATACTGGGTGGTTGGAGAGTTAGTAAATAAATGAGGATATGATTTAATCTTTGTTAATATTTTCATGTACGTACACTGTAAATCTTATAATTGATATGTACGTACTACTGAATTTGGTAATTTAACTAGAGAAAATCCAATCTGACTTAACATAATTTAAAAATTTGGAAAGTAATATTTGGTAAATAAACATGTACATATTTCGAAATGAAAAAAACTTCAACATTACCACAAATTAAACAGGGAATAAATAGAACTGCTAGTGTCATACGCTTCATATTTCTCGTGTTCAAATCAAAAACCCTCTTTTTCTTAATTTTTTTTTTCTCTTTGATGAATGACACGACTATAATTTAGAAGTCATCTTTAACCGGATTATCCTCTCCTGCAATCTTAATTCAGCGTCCGTTGTATATAGTTCTCTATCTCGAAATCTGACAATCCGAAAATATGTTGCATGTTGCTACTCACCAAAAATATAATGTGTGTTGTTTCTCGCCTTATTATATCTCAATCGAAGATGAATGAGAGATTTTTCAAAAAATCTTAGAAAATGAATAGTTTCCAAAATTTCATAAAAGTGCTACGTGTAAAAGAAGAGATTTTTGGACTTCATATTGCTTTTGTTTCTTCTTCTCCCAAAAATATTATTTTTTTATTCATTGAACACTCCTTTGTTTTGTACTATTATGTGTACGCTCCTATGTTTGGTACATCGAGATGTACACCGTTCTATCACATACACAGTACTCTGCGATTGAATGTTTTAGGAATTGGAAGGTAACTAAAATTTGTTCTTGGTTTTCTTTTAAATCAAGCAAGGTGAATACGAAGTTGGTTCAATCTTTATTTCGTCCAATATAAAGGAGAGTTTAAAACGAAAATCTATTGTCATGATTCTCTTGAGCATTCGCTATTATAGAAATATGTTTTGGTTTGGATTACGTTTTATATTTATCTTTGTTTTTGTATGATAATGATCCAAACTAAACAACCTAACCGGTAGTTTTTTTTATCGTACAACAATAGGATCCTCTGATATCGGATCTATTCTTCCAATTCCTATAAGATATGTTGTAAAATTGCTTTTGGATGATAATGGTCCAAACCAAACAACCTAACCGGTAAATTTTTTCGATCGTACAATAGTAGTATCCTCTTATATCGGATCTATTCTTCCTATTCTTATAAGATATGTTGTAAAAAGTTTGTAAAAGTATCAAATATTTACTACAAATCTATAAAATTTATGTACACATAATATAACATACAATTGGAATGGACCATGACCTCCAACTACGTTAACAAATTTTATTTCCTAGCCGAAAATCGCGTAGGTACTCAGACAAAATCTAAGGGACAAGATACACCAAATACGGAATAACGATTTCTTCAAAATTTTAATGAAATTTGAGTTTACAAGTACATAAATTAGAAGAATAATCAAAGGAGATATATACTTGGAATTGAGATCTAATTAATCCCAGATTTGGATCAGGTTCCAATATTTTTTTTGTAGGGTTCAAGCCATATTACTTTCTCTAATGCTTTTACTCGTCGGCGATACTCTGCTTCTACTCGTCAGAGATAATCCGCTTTTATTCGGCAAAAATATCTCAAACAGAGACAAATCAATTATTCGATATAATTTCTTCAAAAACTAGTCTATAACAATATAAAAATAAAATGTCAATCGGAACTATGAAAGAAAGTGAGAGAAAAAAAACAAAATTAAAAAACTGATTTTTCAAATTTTTCGTTATTTTTTCTTTGGTTTAAAGCCAAATATTTATTTTTTCAAGAACTAATCAATAATAATATAGAGAGAAAATGTCAATCAGAACTATGAAAGAATGTGAGAAAAACAAAAAAAATTAAAAACTGATTTTTGGAGTTGTACGTTATTTTTTCTCTGATTTAAAGTCAAATATTTCTTTTTTGCTTTTAGTTTAAGTTCATAAATTTGCTTTGTTCTCTTTCTTGTTTGGAAGATAACTGGAGGAAAGTAAAAGAATAGTTACGTTTATTTAGTTAGAAGGGTATTTTGGTCAGAATAAAATTATTTGGCTAAACTATGAGAAGTCATTTTGACTTTGCCAAAACGTGGAAGAAATGCTCTAACAAGTGTGTATGGTGAAAATTTCTTTAAACTCTTCCCGTCAAGTACCCCACTTCAAATATTCGTTTTTCTTTTTTTTTTCCTTCACACAATTGTTAATTTTCGATATCAATTTTTCATTCATGGTTTACCAAAAAAAAAAAAAATCATTTATGTGAAAAATTCATGTTTGTGGAATTGAGTATACAAAGTTAGTAGATACGTACGAGTATCTTTTTCATGCTTTTTTCTTACAAAGATCTTTTTGCAATGCTCCCTTTCCATCTTTTTCTTTAGCAAACTTTTTTATCCCTACAAATTAAAGTATTTTCATAAAAATGGTTTATTTTCTAACGTATTTTTAAAAATAGAATCTTACCGTATTAAGAAAAAAAGATTGAACCAAAAAAGTAATTCTAACCAACTATGTGCAAGCTAACAATTTTTTTCCTCTGAGTCATAACTATTATAAACTCATACCAAATTTTTATTTGAAACATCCCTTGTAGATTATAATACTATTTTATTCAGGGCATATGTATCCGAATTGTATGTACTATTAGTCTATTATCACTATCGTGTTATAATTTGGATAAAATCCTATATTATACATACATATATGATTTGTAGATGAAAAACGTAATAATACAAAAAAAAATACGTTAACCAATTCGACCATATCAAAATCTCGATCATATCGATTTTCAAACAAAAGTAAACTAAATGTGCTTTTTTATTACCCCTAGCTGAAAAGTAAGATAATTACGGTTAGTTAATTAATCGAAAGTACGAAGAGACAGAGAACTGACAAAATGCAGGTGAATTTTTGGAAGGAAGAGAGGTCGTCAGCTTGTGGGCTGACTTAATTACCAATTCTTTAGGTAATTAACACTTTAATCATAATGTAATCATGTTTAAGATTCCTATAAATTAATTTAGTGTTTTAGTTTTGGACTTTTCTTCTTGAACTTTGGCGGCACTAGAATATTCCCTTAAGTTTTCGAGACGTGTTATATATTTAGTATTGTTCCCTTTATCAATTAATCAAGATTCACATATACCAGATTGGCACTTAGACAAACTATAAAGAAATGCGTTTATATGCGTGTATGACAATAATATGGCAATTTTTTATACTTTTTTTATGCAGAGCTCCTACAAATAAATTTCCATGCTGATTATCTATCTATCTATATGAATTTGATCTATCCCGCCCCTCATATTTAAACTAGAGTTCGAATAGTAAATCCAGCTGTATCTGGACAGCTCCTACGATATAATTTTCTAAAGAAATGCTGAATTTGAATTTGTACAATACAATTGTAATTTGAGTATAGTCAAAATAATATTGTGAACAAGATGATAGCTGAGAATTAATGAACAAGTTCGAATATAGTAAAGAATAATTCTCTGTCTACATTTACAATTTTACATATGTTTCCATGGTGGACGACGTCGTTTATATATTTAAACAAAGTTCTTTTTCTTTTTGAACACAACTTATGGATTTAAACACATATGGATTATTTTAAAAATGGCAAAAGCTATTTATAGATATTAGCTGATTATAGAATCAATTTCAACATCATATTGGAGCACATTTTTTTTCCGGACCTAGACTACTTAACCGGTTATTTTCTAAATTTCCTTTATTGATTACTCAAAGAGAATAACATTGATAAGACAGATTTAGATCCAGAGCCCAGACGGTACATTACAGATATACCACATGCTTTTGGTTCATAAAAAGCGCAATACTATATAGATTACATATATACCCACGATAGTGTAGGGAAAACACACGTATAACCCATTTTGAATGGTATATATTAGTAGTATAAAGAACGGATTAGTCTACTGCAAACATTAATTAGTCAAATATTCAACTGATATACCAATGTTTTATTCCAACAAGCTAAGTAAGCAACTTGCGTTAAAAATTATCACCAGTTGAAACTTGTGTACATATATAGGCATTTCATGATACTAGATGCATCCACATATTTATAACGCAATTATTCATGTGGTCATATGTAGATGTACAATAATATTAACATAGACCAAAAAGTATTAACATGGATTCACATAAAACAACATTAGCTAGAATCCATACGTATTCTTGGGAGAAAAATAAAAAGTACAAACTAAGCCATGAATAAATGTGTATATATATATATAATTGTAATAAACGTACGTATTCCTATAAAAATGTAGTGCAATAAACGACATTTCAAAGAAGACAAAGGTTAGATCCATACCATAGCATAGAAACTTGGCGATATATGAAATAAAAATAAGAACATAATGGAGATATGATTAGACTTAAAGTATACATATGTCACTTAGTGGATGATAATGGCCTTCTTGTTTTTACTCGGACTTGACCAATCCAATACATTTTCGGTCAAATTGATATCGACATTCTACAAATCAAAATCGCGCTATATCTTTCTTTTTTTCAACCACCTTACCTTTTCCGTTCTATTTTAAACTCTTGGAATGCATTAATTGTTGCTTAAATATTAATATATATTTTAAATGATAGTTTTTATAAAGCAATTTCACGATTGTTATTGGATTTTTTTTTCGAAATTAATTTGTGATCAAAATTTCTAATTGATTTTTAAGGAAATTTTTAATACTCCAAACATATTTATCATCATATTTATTGTCTCCAATTGCTACGAAATTAGAAATACGAGTGCATATATTTTTTTACAGCTAATAAAAACTCATAGAATGAAAAACTTATGGAATCAATAAACAAAATGATTACGTTCTTAACTTCTTATTACCCAAAATAAATGTTTACGTTCCATGCAATTATATGTGGAAATCTTTAATAAAAAAGGGATATATAAAAGATTCCTTTTTCATGGGTCGTGAAAGTAATTAAAAGATAAAGTCACGCTTTCCAACCATTTTCCACAAAGTTGATAGAAACTATTTAAGAGTGTAAAGCGAGAAAAAGAGAGTAATACCTAAACATAGGATAAAGTGGTAGTTAATTATGATAAAACATAATTAAGTGAAATGGTCATTTTCCTCTGTATACGAATCTTCATTGTCAATTATCTGCACCTATATTGCAAAACCAACTTTAAGAGTTACAATATGTATGATCTTACACAACTCTCTAAAATTTGGCCTTCATAGTTATTTATTCAACGGTTGTATATAGAGCCGGACCTGAGTATGAGCTAACCAAGTCTGTGCTTCGAGCCTCTATGTGTTTATTAGTTTTAGCGGCCACTATTTGTTTCAAACGATCCAATTGGTTTTGTTGGTAATGGCTTGTCTAACATTAGAGAAATATTAATATGGAATTCGAATAAAGTAAATTCTTTTGTCTTTTAATTCTAATATAGGCACGTGTATACCCATGGTCACAGATTTTGCCTTCCGGTTTAGACTGATCGAAGGTATACATGACTCTCGTGAATCACGGTATCTAATTTTATAATCATAATTTTTTGTGATAATTTAACTATATGCTTCACGATGGTCGATGCAGCACGTAACATATATTTGGTCAGCTAAATTTATTGTTTTTGAATTATACCTTGCTTCGTACATAAACATCTTGCTAAAATTTTAATTAATTTTTGATAATGTAAGTGCTAGATCCATGAAATTTATGCAAATTGCTATAATTTAGCTAAGTAAGTTATATTAAAAGCTCACAAATCTTCTCCATAAAGAAAAAAAAAATATTTTCCATGATTTTCTTGAATTATTTGACAGCAAATCATTGAATGATGAGGACATATGGCATTTTTCATGTTACGTATATGGATAAAGATTTGATTAGACTAGTTTTTTTTCTGTTCACCAGAATAGACTAGTTAAAATATCGAAATTGCTACCAAACGGTCAAATTTGGTCCACCTTCATCCATAATGGTTCGTTGATGCATTTGGGCTCGCAAAAAGCATGTTAAAAAAGCTAGTGATAATTACTTAAAAAGTTGTCTTTTCGCAATATAATATAGTAATCAAAAAAATGTTATTGGCTTCATGATTGAATGTTGGCCTCATCAAATATAGGTTAATCATCAAATATGTCACGGTCACTTGTATGGTTCTTCAAACTTAAATTTTTTAAAAAACCATTATTATTGTTTTACAAAATTGATCACCACTCAAAACTTATTTACATACTCCTATGCACATATATGCATATGTATTTTTTAAAGATTCAGAATCTGCCCATATCTTTCAGGAAATCTTTTTGGATTCTGTTAACAACATAGAATTTGAATTCGGATGGATTATACACATCATCGACAACAATATTATATAGGTTATATGTAATTCAAAAATTAATAACTAAAATATATACTTTTAAATTTCAACACAAAAAAAATTATGATAGCACGCATACTAGTTTTGGGACTTTTGTATTTAGTTCTTTTGCAAACGACCATTTGGTCAAAGAGCAGTAGAAACAGAACGGGCTTAAATTCTTAGGTTATATTGGGCCATACTAATTTGGTCAAGATTGGGTTCTCACATAAAATGTCAAAGATTATTTACCCTCTAAAATGTCAAAGAATGGGTTGTGAAAGCATAATTTTAAGTGTCACGCGGCTCAGTAACCCTCAACGCTAAAAAGCTTCAATTACGCTCACAGATGATATCGTTCACATCATTGTTTTCGTAAGTTCGATTTCAGTAAAGAATTACTACACACCCACATGATCCCGAGTTTGCTGCCTCTTCTCGATCTCCTCTCTGTTTACACTTTAAAGAATGAGGCTATGTTTCAAAAAAATTTGTATCATAAATTGTTTTAGTCACGGAAATAATTTGAAGATATAGTTGATGCACAAGGTACGTCACTAAACACATCCTTTTCAATTCCTATGGAAAATGTATAGAAAGTCTCATATAACATTCTTTTATTGGGTTACAGAGATTGACTTGGATGGCTTTGGTATCTGCTGGAGCACCAAATGGTCTGAAAGACTGAAACCGATCCCCTTGAATATGTCACCGAGTCGTAAACAAAATCCGCAAAGATACAAGGATAGTGTCAATACTCTTATGAGTCACTAGTAGCAACTGTGACTTGTTCAACAATACTGCAATGTGCAGTTCTGTGGTAACTATAATGGCTCTTATTTGGGCGTGGCGCAACGGGGTGATGATGCTCTTCTGACAAAGAAAGCTTTTCAACTAGCTTTACCACTTCTGTTAACGGCTATTGTATCAATGATGATGGCATCTGTGGCTGGAATCACTCTTGTGGTGAGCGATGTCTCATGGCTTTCCCATCTTGTATTAGCCATAGATTCAGCCTTCTTGGTAGTCCTGATGCTACTTATCATTCCTTATGCTTTCTCGTCTACAAGACAAGGCTTTCTCAGACACATCTTCTACTTTCCTTATTTCTTGATGCTCTTGGTTGTTAACGGAGACAGCAACAACATGGATGGTTAAAGATGCTCTGTTCTGTTCTGTTTTGTATCATTGATGATGAAAGTGTTCTGTTATGAGTGAAAGTTTTTCTTTGAATCTAAGGAGTTTGTAAATTGTGTTTTTACAAAGTAACCAAAGATAAGCAACTACAAAAATCGGTAGAGACCTTAGTTGCAGGCTTGCAGGATCTTGTCGATTGCAAAGAGCTCAGATGATCCCGACTTTGCTCCTCTCGATTTCAACGGCCCATTCTCTGTTTCAACAAATAAGAAACCTAATTTATCTTGAAATGATAAATTGTTACGCACTAGATAATTAATTTTACGTAAAAATAACAAATATGACCGTTACGCACTAAAACTCAAATAATTTTACGCAGAAATAACAAATATGACCGTTGTGAGCAAATTTCCATTATTTTGCAGCCTAATTGAAATTTCCTTTTTCTTAACCTCGTCAGAAAAAAGGAAACAATAGAGAGACTTTCCTTTATTCTATTGAACAACGTTTGCTTATAAATACTCACTATTCTTCCTTGTGAAATCAAAATTCTTCATCTTTCATCTTTTTCTCTTTTTTCATACCTCTAGTTTCTTCCGCAGCAAAGCTCTGCGATTTTTTTGGTCCGATCTTTCATCTTTCATCGAGACTAAAACTAAAGAAACCATCTTTAATCTTTTTCTTTTATTAATACCTCTAGAAACCATCTTCTGGATCGAGACCGTACGTGAAGAAGATGATCCATTCAGAGATTGAAGTGAACCGATGATCTATGTAACGATTTCATCCGTAGGATTGGTCGGAGGAAGTCATCTCGTTTCGGGAATGATCTCCATCCTCTGTCTTCTTCTGTTAATCGAGTACGATTTCAGGTCGGCTCTACCCTAATTTCACCGTTTCTCATGAGATTACGAAGAGAAAACAAAGCGGCAAAGAAGATTTACAGAGACAGGGAGGGTTAGTGAAGACGAGGACCAGTGCAGTAACACTAAAGAAGGACTTGGCAATCGAACAGAGCAGGTTCAATCGAAGGAGAGCACCAAGACGACGATGGATACGAGAGCGGGAAAGAGGATAACGAAGAGAGAGAGAGACGGTGATACGATTCTATTGCGCAGAAGTTCCGGGACATGACGGTGGAGATAGAAGCAGAGATTCTTGATTCGTCGATAACACGAGTACCAAGGTACACCTCTCTTTTCTCTCTCTTAAGAAGATTTTTATTTCAGTATTTTAATTAATTTTTAAAATCATTTTTAAATAAAATTTTAATTTCAATAAAAATATTAAATAACAAACTATTTTCAAAACCTAAAATTAAAAACTTAAAACTAATTTTAAAAAATAATAATAATAATTTCCACTTAAATTCTTTTAATTTTACTAAAATTTAAAATCAATTTAACACTTAAATATTTTAAAATTATTACTTTTAACTAAAACATGTTAATTTCACTAATTTTTTTAAAAAATTAGTTTAAGTATTAAATTTTAAACACGTCGAAAACTAACCGCGCCTAGGCATCCTGTCCTTAGTTGGTCCGTAAGCTTTGGTGTTCGAAGTTCGGCATAGTTTCACGTAATAGAGATTTAACACTTGAACTTCTTTTTAAAAAATAATAGTGATTTTGACAAAAATTTAAAACAAATTATAATAATTAAACTTTAAGAATTAAGAAAATAATTTTTTTAAACTAAAACCATGTTAATTTCACTAAACATTTTTAAAAAATTAGTTTTAGTGTTAAATTTTAAACACGTCGAAAACTAACCGCGCCTAAGCATCCTGTCCTTAGTGATAGAGAATTAACACTTAAAATTCTTTTTAAAAAATTATTAAAATTTAAAACAAATTTAATAATTAAACTTTAAGAAAATAACGTTTTTAAACTAAAACCATGTTAATTTCACTAAAAATATTAAATAACAAACTATTTTCAAAACCTAAAATTAAAAACTTAAACTAATTTTTAAAAATAACTAATTTTAAAAAATAATAATAACGATTTCCACTTAAATTCTTTTAATTTAACTAAAATTTAAATAAATTTCACACTTAACATTTAAAAATTATTACTTTTAACTAAAACATGTTAATTTCACTAAATTTTAAATAAAATTTTAATTTCACTAAAAATATTAAATAACAAACTATTTTCAAAACATAAATCAAAAACTTAAACTAATTTTAAAAAATAATAATAATGATGTCCACTTAAATTCTTTTAATTTAACTAAAATTTAAATAAGTTTAACACTTAAAGTTTAACACATAAACATTTAAAAATTATTACTTTTAACTAAAACATATCAATTTCACTAAATTTTAAATAAAATTTTAATTTCACTAAAAATATTAAATAACAAACTATTTTCAAAACATAAATTAAAAACTTAAACTAATTTTAAAAAATAATAATAATGATGTCCACTTAAATTCTTTTAATTTAACTAAAATTTAAATAAGTTTAACACTTAAACATTTAAAAATTATTACTTTTAACTAAAACATATCAATTTTAAATAAAATTTTAATTTCAGTAAAAATATTAAATAACAAACTATTTTCAAAACCTAAAATTAAAAACTTAAGCTAATTTTAAAAAATGATAATAATGATTTCCACTTAAATTCTTTTAATTTAACTAAAATTTAAATAAATTTAACACTTAAACATTTAAAAATTATTACTTTTAACTAAAACATGTTAATTTCCCTAAATTTTAAATAAAATTTTAATTTCACTATAAATATTAAATAACAAACTATTTTCAAAACCTCAAATTAAAAACATAAACTAATTTTAAAAAATAATAATAATGATTTCCACTTCAATTCTTCTTTTAATTTAACTAAAATTTAAATAAATTTAACACTTAAACATTTAAAAATTATTTCACTAAATTTTAATTTCACTATAAATATTAAATAACAAACTATTTTCAAAACCTAAATTAAAAACTTAAACTAATTTTAAAAAATAATAATAATGAATTCCACTTAAATTCTTTTAATTTAACTAAAATTTAAATAAATTTAACACTAAACATTTTAAAATTATTACTTTTAACTAAAACATGTTCATTTCACTATAAATAACAAACTATTTTCAAAACCTAAAATTAAAAACTTAAACTAATTTTAAAAAATAATTATTATTATTTCCACTTAAATTCTTTTAATTTTACTAAAATTTAGAATAAATTTAACACTTAAATATTTAAAAATTATTACTTTTAATTAAAACATGTTAATTTCACTAAATTTTTATAAAAATGAGTTTAAGTACTAAATTTTAAACACGTCGAAAACTAACCGCGCCTAGGCATCCTGTCCTTAGTTGGTCCGTAAGCTTTGGTGTTCGAAGTTCGGCATAGTTTCACGTGATAGAAATTTAACACTTAAACTTCTTTTTTTTAAAAAAATTGTGATTTTGACTAAAACTTAAAACAAATTTAATAATTAAACTTTAAGAAAATAACGTTTTTAAACTAAAACTATGTTAATTTCACAAAAAAATTTTAATATTACTTTAAGTGTTAAATTTTAAACACGTCGAAAACTAACCGCGCCTAGGCATCCTGTCCTTAGTTGGTCCGTAAGCTTTGGTGTTCGAAGTTCGGCATAGTTTCACGTGATATAGATTTAACAGTTAAACTCATTTTTAAAAAATAATAGTGATTTTGACTAAATTTTATTAAAAAATTAACACTTAAACTTTAATAAAATAATGTTTTTAAAAGTAAAACCATGTTAATTTCAGTAAATTTTCTTTAAAAAATAATTTAAGTATTAAATTTTAAACACGTCGAAAACTAACCGCACTTAGGCATCCTGTCCTTAGTTGGTCCGTAAGATTTGGTGTTCGAAGTTCGGAATGTTTTCACGTGATATAGATTTAACACTTAAACTCATGGTTCAAAAAGTAACAGTGATTTTGACTTAAATTTTTTAAAAATTTAACACTTAAACTTTAAGAAAATAACGTTTTTGAAATTAAAATCATGTTAATTTCAGTAAAATTTATTCAAAATTAGTTTAATTATTAAATTTTAAACACGTCGAAAATTAACCGAGCATGTCATTAGTTGGTCCATAAGTTTTAGTGTTCAACATTCAACATGTTTTCGACGTGTTTAAAATTTAGCACTTAAACTAATTTTTAAAAATTAATAATGATTTTTTATTTTAATTTCACTAAAAAATGTTTTTTTTTGTTTTACTTTTTTTTATTTTTTTTATTTTTCTTAAATAATGTTTTAATTACAATAAAAAAAAAAGATGAGGTTTTTGGTATTTTCTGTGTTTTCCTATGATAAGACCAATCGCAATCTTTTACAAGTTCACATATATTAACAAATAATGTAAAAAAAGGAGAGAAAAAAATAAGAAGGCAAACTTAGATTAAGGAGGATTAAATCAAAGCCATAAAGCCCCAGCTTGTCTAAGAGTAGGCACTAAATCACCATTAATATGAGCCGCCATCAGATTTTCCAATCCTCCAAACAACTTTCCTCCTATATACATCATAGGTAATTTCTCTTTATCACTTATGATATTGTCGTAGTTGTTGTTGTCGTCTTCTTCACCAATCTCAACCACCAATGGATTCACGCCATGTGTCAGTAGCAGCCGTTTCGCCACGTGTCCCATACAACAGCCTCTTCTTGCAAACACCACCACAGCATTCTCCATCACCACTAGGTTGCTTGATCTCTTAGTGCTTAAAGATGTTGGCTTTGGTGATGCTGATGTTAACCATGATAATGATGATGATGATGGTTTATCTTCATTCTTTGAAAGGAAAATGCTATTGCCCGGTAAGGTCTTCGTCCACGATGACTCGTATGGTCTAATTGCTTTTTGCATAATTGATGTTAGAGAGACAAAGAGAGGGAGAGAGATGGGAAAAGAGAGAGAGAGAGAGAGAGACTTGTGTAGTTGGGTTAGTTTGGTAAGAGATTGGATTATTAAAGAGTTTATATAGAGAGGATTTTAGAGAGCATTTGGCTTTGGGGGTCAACGAAGCATGTGTAAACTAAACTGTATTCTCATGATATCCGAAGCCACGTCACCGTATCCATAATAAAGATCTATAACAAAGCATATGATTATTTTATTAATGTTGAGTGTAAATCATCCAAAACTTAAAAATATATTTAACTTATGAGTGAAAGATAAATTTCGAACTCATTGTCGGAACTCAAATGCGACAACTCAATTTTTTTAGAATATAATTGTTAATTTAAATGTCATTTTTGACATGTTGTAATTTAGAAAATTGTAGCATTAAATAAATCAATGACTTGCACGATATATAGTTTATTTTAAACTAAGTGATGACGAAGACATAGTAAGGGGCTTACGACAAGGCTGATGTCAACAGATATCTTTATTTGCTTAACACTTATGTCATAATTAAAATTGTCTTCGTAAGGTTACGTTTTATGGATAAAGGCAAATCATTTGTATGGACCATTAGATTTTAGATCATCTCTATTACGTCATGAAGATGACTTGTTTTCTATAACATTAAGTTACCAATTTGTATTTTATATTCTAGTTAGAACTTGAAACATATCTTTGCCTAAACATCAACTATATATTATGCCTTTTTCCATTGAGCATCTTTCTTTTGTTATGGATTTAAGCTGTCATTTAGAATTTTGATACATGCATAAAACTATAGAAACGTATATTTTCCCATCGAATTACATACAATTTGAAGCTCTTGTTTAGGATTAGTTAAACTACTTACGATATGATCGGAAAAACGTTGCACAAACGTCACGAACTCCACAAAGCCAAGGTGATGAAGGGTCAATTCTGTGGAAAAATCTAACAACTCCTTTCGTCAAAAGGAAACAGCTGAGAAGTACGAAAAAATGACAAAAGATGGACCCTCACGGTGACAAAACGACATGACGTCTCCCTTTAACTTTACGAAACAGCAAGTCGTTCCCTCTTTTGTTAATCCACAACGCGTTTAATTTTTGGAATCATTTATTGCTCAAAACATTTTAATATCTTGGTTAACGGTCATCACTCGTTTCCAGCTAATTTTTATTTATACATGACATCATAAAAAGTAGCCGTCGGTTATAAACAAATATCGAAATATAAGAGTTTACTTGGTCAAAATTTTAAAAAATTTGACGTCACCGGAAAATTCGCCGGAGTTTCGTCACCCCATAAAACTCCTCACCGGTGAAAGAAAGAAAAAGACGTCTCTATCATGGTGGCTCCAGCAAGACGTCTCCATCATGGTGGCGCCGGCAAGACGTCATTTAATACAAAGGGTCCATGTTGCTATGCTCATACAAAATCTTATATACGTATGCAATATATTATTTTCTCTTCTCTCCAATACAAATCCTTATGTAGTAGATAAGGTTGGCAACTAGTGGAGAAAAGAAAAATTGAATAGCAAGCAAACAAACACGAGAAAAATATTATGTTGCAAGTCTTATGTAGGGATGGTATATGGATCTTATATTCGGATATTTATGTAAGCATGTCGTATGTTACCTATGCTAAAAGAACTATTGGCCTAGATCATCATCAGATCATATGAATATGAATATTATTAAGTTTAAAATTCAACTTCATCAATTTTCCAGGAAAATATCAACAAAAAGTTTCATTGAACATGATGAATAATACTGACCAAAGCCAATCTTAGTGGCAATATGTCCGCTTAAAGACTATTTTCAGAATCAATCACGAGAAGGGGTCATTTGGTCAAACACCGAACCCGTTCTTTACTTCCAAGGCGGAGAGATTTTTTAGAGAGAAAAGAAATGAAGAAAACTTACTCGTTCCTTCTCTTTTACTTCTTAGGGTTAGGCTCCAAGTTCATTTCTTGAAGGTTAAGCAACAGATCGTTGGAGCTCAGGTAAACCTTGTTAGCAGATTGTGCAATGGTCTGAGCAATCTCTCTCGCAGCTTCAATCTTTCTCAGAGTGATGAATGCCTGATTATTCGCAATTGCTTGTCCGATAAGCTGAGCACTTTTAGCTTCTCCCTGCACAAAGAATCAAAAAAGATCTAATGCTTCAGGCCAAAACCTATAATCTCATGTCATTAGATCTGCAGTAAAGATCAACAATGCTATACCTGCGCACGGATAACCGCACTTCTCCTGTCTTGCTCGGCTTTCTCCACAATGAACTTAGCCCTTTCAGCTTCCTGAGCAGCGACTTGTTTTGCCTCGATTGCTGCGGTGAACTCTTTGCCGAATGTGAGAGTCGTGATGGAGACATCATCAAGAGCAATGTCAAAGTTAGAAGCCCGCTCTGTCAGAATCTTGCGTATCTCTCTGCTCACAGCCTAGAGGAGAGAGTAAACAGAGTCCACCATTATAAACAAAAGAGCAGAAAAAGTTGAAGCAAAAGAATGTTGAGATACGTACTTCTCTCTGTGTAATGAGCTGGCTTGCATTGTACTGAGCTACCACGGCTTTTAGGGTTTCATGGATGATGGAAGGAAGAACCCTTTCACTGTAGTTCTCGCCGAGGGTTCGGTAAATCTGAGGCAAACGATCACCCATGGGACGTGTGAGAACCCTTAGTCCAATTTTCACCTGTGCAACAACCAAGAAAGATATCAGAAACACAGCAACTCCTTTAAGAAAGAAAATGGAGACCAAGTATTTTTTTGCTCTACCTAAATCTACTGAAAGCAAGTGTAACTTGATTCTCGTTTCTCCATTTCTTTTTAACCATTTATCAACACACTCACACAGTTCATATAAGGATAACAATTGATCATGTAATATCCTAATAAAATCAATCTACAATTCATTACCATAAACCACATCCAAACTTTTCTAAAACATGCTCTTAGTGCTGCAACTAAGGATCTTAACATAAAGTCAAAAGAAGGAATGTTTAGTATGATCTATATAGCTCCACAACAGCATTTGAAATTAAAGCCTGGTATGGATAATTGTACACACACACACAGAGAAAATAAGCTAAAAGAACAAGAAACCAAAACGCACCATCTGAAGGTCATGACTACCGGTGGTGCTCTCTACAAGGTAAGGTCGTGCACGAACGTCATAGATGATTGGCCTTTCAAACCATGGCATCATAAAATGTGTGCCCTCTGGGTATACCTGAAAACACAAATCCAAGTAAAAGTCACGCTTCTTAAAACAACTATTCATAAGACTCAGATACAAAAGTAACTCTTGTCAGTTTGAGAAATACAAACCTTTTCCTTGATACCAGTTAATCGGTTGAACATGACAGCACGGTGTCCTCCATCGACATTGTAGAGACTATTAGTGAGGGCATAGACACCAAGTCCACCAATAACACTGACCTTAAGAAGGGCAGAGAGAGCAGGAGATCCAGGAATGTTGGGAACTTTGTTGAAACTCATTTCCTAAGAGCAAAACAGAATTAAAAACCACACTGAGATACGAAGATCCAAACCGCATAAGAAATCACACACACAGAAAAATCAATGCACAAGCCTCCATTTCAGAAGAAACAAAATCCAAGAGTAGTGTTACTAAGAGAGTCAATGGAAATGGCAAAAACTGGAACGAAACACGAATTCGAAAAGATCGCGTAGAAAAGCTTCAGAAATTGAAAGCATCGGTAACAGATCCTAAAGATAAAATCAATCTACAGTATCCATAGATCGTCGAATAAATATGACGAACAAACTTTCAACTAGAACAGATCCACGAGCTTTCACCAAAATGACAATTCTACCTCTAAATCACGCAAAGATTATCAAACTTAAAGACGACCAGGCACTGCGTGACTTTATGGCAACCAAACAGAGCATACGAATAGAAAAAGTGAAATTTCGGAGGAAAAAGCGCAGAGAGATGAACCTGAGCTCAGCTCTTAATCACCGGCGATGGTAGGGTTTATGAAAGATCACGATCGGAGCTGCCGGCGAAGCTTAGGGTTTTAGAATTGAGAAAATTGGATATGTATTGGCAAACTATCTTCTAGTATGTTCATGCCGAATTGCTCAGGCCCATTAATTTAAAATATGCTTCATTAGGCCCATTATATTTTTTTCAACGAGGCCCATTTTGTGCATTAAGTCATGTATATTTTTTTCGTCACCAAGTGTTTACAATTTTATGAACTTGTGACTTATATATATAACACAGATTCACAGTCTAAACTCTAAAGAATCTTTAGAAAACAGTCGCATGTGAAAGATGAATTATAAGAAACTGTCGATCACTCTTTACCTGACTACATTTATAATTTAGTGGCAACTGGGTAGTTATTATTATGAATACCAGAACCAAAAAAGAGTTATATGGTCCATATATGTCTAGTAATCGCATGTGATGGCTATTTTTTCGGATCTGAGGCATCATTAGCGAGACTAACGTCCTTCGATCCAAGTGTTAAAATGTCGTGAATGGAACTTGCAATTAAAAAAAACATAATCATCTCATCAATTGTATAATTTTTAGTTATTATTAAGTATACAAAATAGTTTGTTCACGCCACAAATTTATTGTTTTGCGTTGGCCAAGAAAAGAGTTATCCATATAATGTTCACATCGACAGGCACCTATAGATGAGAGAATAATAAGTACAAATCTCACACTTTATTTCACGGAACTTAATTAACAAATTTCATATTTATACCTCAAATCGCAGGATAAAATCAATAGAAAGCAAAACAAATCATTGATATTAAATTTTCAAAAGAGAAATTTCAAACACAAGGCAACAAGTCCAAGACCAAACCCTAGCCCGACTTTCTTCTCACCGGAGCCTGACTTATCCGACGGCGAGGGTGCCTTTTTAGTGGAGCCGGAGTCATCGGAAACCCCACCGGATTTAGATTTAGGTGCAGGAGCAATCGGCGAAAGCTTGTGCTCTCCGAACATCTCACCGGGCAACAAAACCATGTCGACAACATAAACTGCGAGAGGACGTTGTTGCCTCAACGCATTGCTAACACGTGTTTCCACATAACCAGTAGAGACATTGATTTGGTTTGTTTGACCGGTGAAGTTAAGCCCGTACACACCGTTGTCTCGGCCAGAAGCTTGAGTCCTGACCGGGTTACTCACGGAGAGGAGATCGTCCATACTGTAAAATTTGGGGCTAACGTGGTAGAGAATGAGTTTAACTTGCTCGTCTGGGGTTAACTGGTTTAGGGTTCCGGGTTTAAGGTTTTGAAAAGCATTGTCTGTTGGTGCAAACACTGTCATACCTTCGGATGAACTATTAACTTGAATGTTCACTTGGCTACCGACTTGAGTGATGTTTAGAAGATGGATGAAAGTAGTGAATTGACCACCTTTTTCGAGGATCGCAGTGAGGTTGATGGGACCAGCAGGGCCTGGAGCGGGGGCTGCCGGCTGAGCGGTGGCCTTGGTTGCGAGTAGTACGGCTGCGATGAGGAGGAGTGGAGCTAGAGTTAGACGAGTGGTAGCCATTATTGGTTTGCTTAGTTGAAGTGGGAAGAGTGATTGGAAAAGTGAGATCGGAAGGGAATGGTTTATATGGAAGTTTAAGTGTTTGAAGTGATGAGTTGTATCTAGTTGGGATGAGATGGCAAAGTCAATACAAAACGTTTGTAGACAAATAATGTCTATAGAGATATTGTTAACATATATTATGTATATGAATTCATATACATATATATTAGCCGTTAAGATCCGTTTAGTGAGAGGAAATTAGAATAAAATATGAGGTTGGTGGATCCGTAGGTAGAGCCCACATCACATGTAATAGGGATCGAGAGTCAATAATTTACATACAAAATTGTATGGAAGATAATGTTATACAACACAACTTAAGGTGTAAGGTGGACGTAAATCGGGATAGGAATTTGAGGGAATGAAAAGGAGAAAATTGAAAAATCCTCAGACGTAAAACCTTCTACATTTGGTATTGCTACGAGCCTACACCTAGATAGGTCCCATCAAGTCAGAACTTTTTTTTAGATAGTAGCATCATTAGATTCATTAGAAGTGAATTAAGAAAATATAAAATACAAAACTTTTTGAGGTTTTAAGAAATTATTTTGTAACAATTTTCAGTAGTATCAAAGATTTTTTTTCTTTTCGTGATGGAATAGCTTAAGAGAATATCATTAAGTTTACACTTTTCAGCATAAATGACTTACATATAGCGTAATTAACGTAATCCACAGTATAGATACAAATGATACATTGAGTCATTGATACATATAGATGCGTAGACATGTAGCATGTAATGTATGTTAGAAGTATATATGTGTGTTTTGTAAAAAGAACAAAATGAGTGGACAGGCTGACTAAGTGACAGCTGGGAACACACAAGTTGGCATGTGGGAGAGTGGAAGACCCTTAAGTTTATATTGCCTCATCACTAACAATTGCATATTAAGACAAATAGACAATAAACTAATTAATTGGTTGATAACCAAAGAATATTATCATCTCCCGTACCTAAATTTGTTGAAAATATGTTTTATATATACACACCTAAATACATTCATGCATTCAACATATAAAATTGTTAAGCAAAAATAAAATGTTCTGTATAATTTGTTTTAGAGTGGCACAAATACATGATGTCTCTCTCTCATTAATGTGAAAACGGCACGCAGTTGGAGAACAAAAGTAATGAAATTCCAACTAGAGTTACATGGGCCTATCGGGCTTACACACTGGTCTTGTAGATGTCTTATCATGGGCTAAATTCTAAATCAGGCCCATACATGTTGGGAATCTGAGATTATTATTAATTTTTTTTGGGTCTGAAAGGAAATCTTGAGAATTAAGGCCTGATATTTCAATTTTTTTTGATAAAAATAGCATAAAATTTCATGGTAACACTACATACTCAAAAAAATGAATTGAGAAAATTAATTTGACGTATTTGTTTGTCCTTGCTATAGTAGGTTTAGAAAAAAAAAAAAAATTGTAAAGTAGATTTACAAAACAAAGAAGACAGAACAAATTTAGAAACAAGGATCCAAGTGGAGGCATCCGAGCAGCATGCAGCCATACACTCGTCACGACGGTCTCGTCCGCCACATCATCACGTGGTTCTCACGTGTGTACTCTCCAGACTTGTGTTCTTTTCCTTTCTTTTTTTTTTTTTTTTTTTTTTCTAAACTTAGATAAAATAATGATTTAACTCTTTTGTCGTTTTTGTTCATCGTTGTCTGTTTTCAAAACCTGTATTCGATGGTGATGTGTAAGAAAATGCACTTTAAGGAGCCATGCAAACTGAAATGTGTCTACTCCCTCCATTTACAAGTTCAAGTACTTCTCATTTTCCAATCGTAGTTATTATTTTAAAGTATTACTCCATATAGTAGAACAGCAAACAAAACGAGAATACACATCACTCCATAGAGAGGTCACTGATTAAATATGATGTCATCCAAAAAATGTTTAGTGCACAAACTAGAAAACATATGTAATAATACATCCATGTGGATTGTCGAGTGTCATCCCGATTAGGAGAGCTATTTCCGTTAAACAGATTAGTCTCAAATTAATCTAAACCATAAGTCGAAAATTATAATTCGATTACATTGTTTCTTAAATAACTCATTAGCCAAAAGCCCAAAACTAAACTGAAGCGAATATGAAACAAATTGGTCTACAACATCATTTTGTTACAAAACTTTAGATAAATTATGTTAAAAAATAATAATAATAAAATGTAGACCAAAACTAATATCATATCAGACCTAATCGAATTGTATGTTACGCGTCTAATCGTTTTCGATTATTACATTAGTCTATTTTTAAAAATTAGCTAGGGTTTATGGTATTAAAAATATTTTTCAAGGGATCTGCACAACAAGTCTCCTATAAATACATAAACTCCATAACCCACAAAGTAAAAGTAAAGTAATAAAGAGGAAGAAAAATGGGTCGAGTCTCATCTATTATCTCTTTCTCTTTGACACTCTTGATCCTCTTCAATGGCTACACTGCCCAACAATGGCCCAATGAGTGCCAGCTCGATCAACTCAATGCGCTCGAACCGTCCCAAATCATCAAGAGCGAGGGTGGTCGCATCGAGGTCTGGGACCACCATGCACCCCAGCTCCGTTGCTCCGGCTTCGCCTTTGAGCGTTTCGTCATTGAGCCTCAGGGTCTTTACTTGCCCACTTTCTTGAACGCCGGCAAACTCACGTTTGTTGTTCACGGTGCGTTTCTATACTACAATATATAGATCCACATGAATCATTATATTTAATTAGAGTGTATCACCCAAAATAGTTGTTGCTCATAGTTATCGGTTTTAAGAAAAATAGTAACTAATATAAAATCTAACCTTTCTTTGTCCAGTATATATATAAGTACTTTAAATGACTAAAATATTGGCTCTTCCATAGATCATAGTAAGAAAATTAGTAGAATTTACTGTTTATCTAAGAAATAATACAGATAACTGAATCCCCAAAACTGAAGGGAAGGGGTCTAATGTTTATCTTCCATAGTTTCGTAAAAATTAAACCGAATGAACAGTTACTTGAACACTCTTAATATTATAATTTAATAATCACAAAAGCTTTATTATTTGTAAAATGTGTGATAATATTTTTTGGTTTTGATAAAATAGGAAGGGGTCTAATGGGAAGAGTGATTCCGGGATGCGCCGAGACGTTCATGGAATCACCGGTGTTTGGAGAAGGTCAAGGTCAGGGTCAGAGTCAAGGGTTCCGTGACATGCACCAGAAAGTAGAGCACCTACGGTGCGGTGACACCATAGCAACACCATCTGGTGTGGCTCAATGGTTCTACAACAATGGAAATGAGCCTCTCATTCTTGTTGCAGCCGCAGATCTCGCCAACAACAACAACCAGCTTGACCGCAACCTTAGAGTAAGTCCAAACACCAAACAAAAAAAATCTTATTTTTGTTTTTCAACATTTTTGTGCGTTTGATTAATCGAAAGAGATCTTTTGCCGAGTTAGAACTAAAATTCTTTTGGTTAGTATTCAGTTAATCGTTATCTCAAACTAAAAGGCAACTTCTCAGATAATAACTTTGAAGAAAATGATTACTACTAATTTTTAACCAATTATATATTTTCATGCTTACAGCCATTTTTGATAGCCGGAAACAACCCACAAGGGCAGGAATGGCTGCAAGGCCGAAAGCAACAGAAACAAAACAACATCTTCAATGGTTTCGCACCTGAGATCTTGGCTCAAGCTTTCAAGATCAATGTTCAGACGGCTCAGCAGCTCCAGAGTCAGCAAGATAACCGTGGCAACATCGTCAAGGTCAAAGGACCTTTTGGCGTCATTAGACCACCCTTGAGACGCGGCGAAGGCGGCCAGCAACCACAGGAAAAAACTAACGGTCTAGAAGAGACTTTGTGCACTATGCGATGCACCGAAAACCTCGATGACCCGTCGGATGCTGACGTGTACAAGCCATCGCTCGGATACATCAGCACAGTTAACAGCTACAATCTTCCTATCCTCAGACTTCTCCGCCTTAGCGCTCTTCGTGGCTCCATCCGTAAAGTAAGCTCAAAAGATCTTTAGATTAATTTTATGTGACATATGCAATTTTTTTATTTGTCAAGATAAATTAATAAATCTCCGATTTGGAGTTTTAAATTCTAAATCATCTAAATCGTTTTCAATGGGTTTAAATGAGTATATATATATATCCTACTTTTTTAATCGTTTTCAATTAAAAAAATGTATCTTGCACGCAGAACGCTATGGTGCTGCCGCAATGGAACGTAAACGCAAACGCGGCACTGTACGTGACAAACGGAAAGGCTCATATACAAATGGTGAACGACAACGGAGAAAGAGTGTTTGACCAAGAGATCTCTAGCGGACAGTTACTTGTTGTACCACAAGGCTTCTCGGTCATGAAACATGCCACAGGCGAACAGTTCGAGTGGATCGAATTCAAGACAAACGAAAACGCACAGATCAATACACTCGCGGGCCGTACCTCAGTCATGAGAGGTTTGCCACTTGAGGTTGTAACCAACGGGTATCAGATCTCTCCCGAAGAAGCTAGACGGGTTAAGTTTAGCACGATCGAGACCACACTGACTCATAGCAGCCCGATGAGCTACGGAAGGCCTAGGGCTTAAGGCTTGATGAGCTCGTGGTGGAATAGCGTTTGAATCTAAAGTTCGGTTTGGTACGGTTTGTAATATGAAATAATAATGTATAAAGAAGTTCTACGCTTAAGGGAACTGTTTTGTTTTGAGCTTTTTATTAGGACGCCTAGTGTACAACAACGAACGTGTATATAAGCGATCGTTGACTATGTACATGTAACTCTTTCCTTAATAAAAATCTTCAAGTCTTTCGCCTTTAGGGGCTTATTTCTATATCTATTAGGATTGTATAAACGTTACTATCTATTTTTTTTTTTCAGAATACTAACATGCGAGACTTTAGGCTATTTATTTAGCGATTCCAAAGGAAATGAGTTTATTATTAAATATAAAACTTAGAGGTTATATATATGATTTGCAATATTTCCATCTTTAATCGGTTAATAAAAATTTAATATCGTTATGAGAGTATTTTAACTTAGATAACCATATTATAATTGGGCTTACTGCTGAGTACGCCATACGCATTTCGAGGAACATTTTAATACACTCTCCCACTTACAACCACTAATCATGATCTTGTTATTTTTTTAGCGGAGCCACCAATTAATATTTTTATTATAAACATATTGACACACATATTACATATACATATGAAAGCCTGAAAGCACTTGATTACTTATGTGTGTATGCGTGCAGGAGTATGGCAGTAACATGTATCGCGTTATATGTAGCCAAATCCGGAATTTGCTACGCACTAATTAATAACAGGAATATGATTATATGGACCACTATCTAACTAATAATAATGAAAAGTTCATTTTGGTAGAAACCCAAATTATAATTAAAGAACTTACTATTGTTAAATTATAATTGATGCTATAGTTTTCACATTTTATTTGATTTTTTCTTTCATATTACATTGAATGTACATGTGTCACTTGGCATTACATGGCAAGATGATGTGTTAGAAGATCACTGTGCCATAGCCATGCAATGTGACTCCTGTGGCCATTTCTATCACAATGTGTCAATCTTGGTGTATCCGTTGTTTAACCTCGAATTTTTTACTGATTAAGTTATGAACATGAAATATCTTATGATCTCATAAGATATATCTTAGCACTTTCCACCATCTGATATTAGTAAATCATCCTGATGGATTGAAGCAAATAGAAAAGTTGGTAATTAAATCAATTTCATAATCCAAAAAATTATACGAGTCACACCTCTTGATTTCTTTCTCTATTTTTTTAAACATATTTTCATTTGTAATTTTGTATGCAACCAGAATAAAACACTAACCAGTAACCACCTCCTTTAAATACCATTTTCCCTACGACTCTCCGATCCCCAAATTTCTTATACAAGAAAAACACAACCACAAAATGCATAAGCTTTTGTTTTGTCTTCTTTCCGTCGTCTCACTCACACTTCTCCTCTCCTTCCATGGCGGCGAGGCACGCCAGCAAGAGGTGCCTTTTCAAAACGCATGCCATTTCAGCCAAATAAACAGCCTCGCGCCCGCTCAGGCGACCAAGTTTGAAGCCGGTCAGATGGAAGTATGGGACCACATGAGCCCTGAGCTCCGATGCGCAGGTGTGACGGTGGCTCGCATCACCCTCCAGGCCAATTCCATTTTCTTGCCCGCTTTCTTTAGCCCACCTACTCTCGCTTACGTTGTCCAAGGTAAGAAAATAAATAATACTTGCTTTAATTTATTCCTTTTTTTTACCAAGAAATCCCGGATAGAAACCTATAATATCTTAATGCCTGGAGACTAAATGTTTACTTCTTCTAGTGTAGTTTTTAGTTTCTAAAATTGTGAAATCTTAGTACTTAAAAATTATCTTAAAAAGTATAATTTTTCTTTATTGTTTTTTCCGCAAAACTATAGAAAAATCTCAAAAAGTGTTCTTTTTTATTTTGATTGTTTGCAGGAGAAGGAGTGATGGGGACGATTGCTTCTGGTTGTCCCGAGACTTATGAAGAAATTGAAGGATCGTCAGGAAGAGGAGGAGGAGGAGACCGGCGTCGACGTTTTGAGGACATGCACCAGAAGTTAGAGAATTTCCGGCGAGGAGATGTGTTTGCTTCGCTTGCCGGAGTTTCACAGTGGTGGTACAACCGCGGTGATTCCGATGCCGTCATTGTCTTTGTTCTTGATGTCACCAACAGAGAAAACCAGCTTGACCAAGTCCCTAGGGTAATCATCAAATTCAAGAAAGTCCAAATTTATATTGCATGCAAACTATATATGACTATATCGAGAGTGATTATTAAGTAGGGATTCATCATTCATATATAACACATCATGTCATTTTTTTTGTGAACCCTTCATGTATGTAGATGTTCCAATTAGCCGGGAGCAGAACGCAAGAACAACAACAACCATTAACCTGGCCATCAGGCAACAATGCTTTCAGCGGTTTCGACCCAAACATAATCGCGGAAGCATTCAAAATCAACATCGAGACAGCTAAGCAACTTCAAAACCAGAAGGACAACAGAGGAAACATAATCCGAGCAAATGGTCCGCTCCATTTCGTCATCCCACCGCCACGGGAATGGCAGCATGATGGCAATGCTAATGGCATCGAAGAGACGTATTGCACGGCTAAGATTCATGAGAATATCGATGATCCAGAACGGACTGACCATTTTAGCACACGAGCGGGAAGAATCAGCACTCTTAACAGCCTTAATCTCCGCGTTCTACGTCTAGTCAGACTTAACGCCCTTAGAGGTTATCTCTACAGCGTAAGTATATATCCCCTCCTAAAATCAATTTTACAAGTCGTTAATTCTAGCACTCTTTGTGTCATATAATGGACTTTCGTGGAGATAGGGAGGAATGGTGTTGCCACAATGGACCGCAAACGCGCACACGGTGCTATATGTCACAGGCGGTCAAGCCAAGATACAAGTGGTGGACGACAATGGTCAGTCCGTGTTCAATGAGCAAGTGGGACAAGGCCAAATCCTTGTGATTCCACAGGGCTTTGCAGTGTCGAAAACCGCTGGTGAAACGGGTTTCGAATGGATATCGTTCAAGACAAACGATCAGGCTTACATTAACACACTCAGCGGCCAAACATCGTACTTGAGAGCAGTTCCAGTGGATGTGATCAAAGCGTCGTATGGAGTGAACGAGGAAGAAGCAAAGAGGATCAAGTTTAGTCAGCAAGAGACTTTGTTGGCTATGACACCAAGCTCTTCTTCTTAATTAGCTTTTTGCTTTTGCTTCCTTTGATGTTTTTTAGATTTTCCAGTCAATGAAATAAATAAAAGATGAGACTTCTAATAACCCAACTTTACAAAGCTTCAATAACAATTTTCAGATTAAAAATTTCCACTCGCATACACATCTTAGCTTTTATGATTACGTTGATTAGTAATAATAGTATGATTGGAGTATATTAAAATAAAAATCTTTTAAAGGATAATGATAACACTAATCAAAATAAATAATTAAAAGAAAAAAAAGGTTCCGGTCTCGTAAAGCTTTCAAAAGTCCGCAACGATCACACACGTCTTTCTCCGAGACTCGTCGTAGAGCTTCTGAGATTCGCAGATTCGATGTCGTTCGAGGAAGAAGAAGAGGAGGAGACATTCGAGCATACACTTCTCGTGGTGCGTGAGGTCTCCGTTTACAAGATCCCGCCGCGAACCACATCCGGTGGATACAAGTGCGGCGAATGGCTTCAATCCGATAAGATCTGGTCTGGTAGACTCCGCGTCGTATCGTGCAAGGATCGATGCGAGATCCGTCTCGAGGATTCGAATTCCGGCGATCTTTTCGCGGCTTGTTTCGTGGATCCTGGACGGAGGGAGAACTCTGTAGAGCCGTCTCTCGATTCGTCTAGGTATTTCGTTCTCAGGATCGATGACGGGAGAGGGAAGTATGCGTTTATCGGGCTAGGATTCGCTGAGAGGAACGAAGCGTTTGATTTCAATGTCGCGTTATCGGATCATGAAAAATACGTGAGGAGGGAGAAAGAGAAGGAGACAGGTGAAACGAGTGAGAGCGATAATCATATTGATATCCATCCCGCCGTTAATCACAGATTGAAGGTAAACTGATCTGTTCATAAGCTAGCTTTCGAAATTTAGATAACTTAGAGAAATTGGATTAAAGCTTTCAGATCTATTTTTGAAAAGGAACTATCAAATCGGATTGTAGCATTATTGGCATTGCAAAGATCTTCTCTAGTTTGGTAGACTATGGTTAACAATTGCTTGGTCTTGGTGTTTTTATGAGTGATCAGAGAAATTCTTGGATGCATTATATATGGGTTGAACAACTGAGATTGATTATCTGGGTGAAAACAGAATTTGGATTTTCTAATTTCCTTGTGTTATTTGGTGGTATTTAGATTGCCACTGAGTCAGTAGATCCTTGTAGTTTTTATGCTCTGTGTAGATATTGGGATGAGCAAATATAACCAGGCTCAAATATTCTCGATCATTGTGTTTGTGTTCATGATTTTTCTAATCTCAAATTGATGCTGGTAAATGTCTTTGATTTGGCTCGTTTAGACTTCATAGATGGTTCAGAATCACAAGTTTTTTTTAGCATCCACTCTAGTTGCAGAACATGTTCATTTGGTTTTGTTTACTTTATATATTTGTCTTGGAACCATAACTGTGGAATCAATATCTTCTTGCCAAAATGAGAAGAGGGTCTCCCTCATTTTACCTGATTGAACTTCATCTTTTATCTGAAAAAGGAAAATTCTTGCCATTTGGACTCTGTAGAACCTAAACTGTATCTGAAAAAGGAAAATTGTTGTTTTTTGATGGGTTTTTAAGGAAGGTGAAACCATAAGAATCAACGTGAAGCCGAAACCAACGACAAATGGCACTGGGATGCTCTCAGCTGCTCTTTCAGGAACGGGGAAGCCAAAACCTCTAGCACTTGCCCCACCTCCCAAAGCTGCTGGAATAACCAGGTCTCCTTTACCGCCTCCTCCAAATGATCCTGTCGCTTCAAGGATTGCATCTGATGGCTGCAAGGAATCAATTGATAACACAAGACGCAGGAATGAGCCTCTATCTGATCTATCTCAGCTTAAGGTAAAGAAACTTGTCTTCTTAATTGCATTTATTAATTCTTCTCTTAAGTTACTCTTAATTATTCTTGAATGGGTATACTCGGCAGAAGAATCTTCCTTCAACGGCGGGATCAGGATCGACCAAGTCAACAGGAGCTGCATCAGGATGGGCAGCTTTCTGATGAATGGAGTGTAAGATTTAAGTTCTTGGACAAGTCCGGCTTCATCTTCTTGTGACTTGAGAGCACGAGACAATAGACAACAATGGTGGTCAGCCAACAGTCTTTTTGATGTATGTTAATGGTAAGTTGATGTGTGTTTCTTTGTAATCCCACCTCCCTGTTTTATTTTTTTGTTTCTTCCTTATAATCATCTTTGTTACATTACCGATTGTCACTAATCATTATCATATGGATCACTGAGATATTAATATATTAAAAAGGGATTTTTCACAATTTCATCTTTGTTTCTACGTTTTGCTTATGTCCTAAAACTGAAGAAAAGTAAAACTCTAAATCTGTTTACTATTGCATGATTTTAAGCAAATAAATGTACAAGAAATCTTACAAAACAAACAAGTGTACTTTTTTAGTCCGACACGATATGCTGTCGTAAGCACACTGACGTGGCAACGTGCAAAGAGATAAAATCGTTCTAGCAATGACGTGGCGGAATAGTATTGGTATGACGTGGAATTAACGTTGAACGAAACATATTTAAATGACCGCATATTTGACCAAAGAGAACAACGTCGGTCCACCAACTAATCCTACCTACTACTATCTTCTGACCGATTGAGCTTTTGGAGACTGGCAAAAATGGCGGAGAAAGAGGCGACGGTGAGTGGCGATGACGCCATTAGAGTTAGCGGTATGCAATTCGCATACGAAGTTGAGGATCCTATATTCTTCGACTTCAACCTCGATCTTCCAGCTGGTTCTCGCTGCCTTTTGGTTGGTGCCAATGGATCTGGTAAAATCATCGATTTTGATTTTCCCTTGTAGGTTAGGTTTTCGTTTTGCTGTCTTGGGGTCAGGTTTTGGATTAGCGATTCAAGCCCTTTATTTTTTCTGCGCTGCGAGAATAAAGAGTTAAAGACATCTTTTGTTTGATTTAATTTAAAGTTTGCAACTTTGCAATTGGCCCCCTATGCCTCTGCCCTGCAATATCAGAATTTACCTGCTAGTCTGATACTTATCCGGTTTCTTTCGTTTTTGGGGTTGGGGTTTTTGAAAATCGTTGTAGAATCGCCCTGTGATTAATACTGCAATTAGCTTGAGATATTTAACATGGAAACTACTCAAGGCTATTGAAATTAGGGGCTGGTTTTGTTTTTTCTAGGAGACTAATGCTTGGAATTTTTTAAGGCAAGACAACCTTATTGAAGATTCTGGCTGGAAAGCATATGGTGGGAGGAAAGAACGTTGTTCAAGTTCTTAGCCGCTCGGCTTTCCATGATACTCAACTTGTTTGCAGTGGTGACCTGTCTTATCTTGGAGGATCATGGAGTAAAACCGTTGGTTCAGCTGTGAGTAGTCCCATGTGTTCTTTCTGCCTCCATTTCTCATGCTTTTTGTGAGATCCTCCAGGAATTTGATTGCCTAGAGAGTAACTAATCAACGATAGCTTAACTGCATTGTCGACTCATGTTATTTACTTTCTTGTTTCTGCTACATTGTAGGGCGAGGTTCCTCTCCAGGGAGATTTCTCAGCAGAACATATGATATTTGGAGGTCATTTTCTGTAATTTGTTTTGTTTTCTCTTTTATTCCCCTTTCTTCAGGCTTAGTGTGAATGAGATTTTCTTTTCTTGTCCTTCTAGTTGAAGGAACTGATCCCGTGAGAAGAGAAAAGTTGATTGATCTTCTTGATATCAATCTTCAATGGCGTATGCATAAGGTTTCTGATGGGCAGAAACGGCGAGTGCAGATATGCATGGGACTCTTACATCCATTCAAGGTAAAAAGAATATGGTTTCAGAGAGGCTGCATCCTCTAAAATCTCACATGATTCATTGTCAGTTAGTTATGTTCTCATCTGGCTTTAATCAAAAACGAACCTCGTTTCTGATTGTGTTTTCATCATTGCCGACCCTAATATTAATCTGATCTTACAAACTTCTTGTATATCTCTCATACTCTGATCACAGGTATTATTACTCGACGAGGTCACTGTTGACCTAGACGTCGTTGCAAGGATGGATTTGCTGGAATTTTTCAAAGAAGAATGTGATCAGGTACTATTCTATTAACCTCTTTACTTTCTCTTATGATCCAAGTATATATACGCCGTTTGCTTACATGACTCTGTCGGTTAGTTCTCTGGAATATTACGCTTAATTATTCAAGGACAAGCTTTTCATATTGGTTTTTGTTGTTGATATTTGCGGCTGCCTATTGTTTAGTATCAGGTCCTTGCGTGTCTGTGATCTGTAATAGACCCGAAAATGAAAAAAATTTACTAGTACCTCTTATCATGCAGTTGCAAATCCAAATATCAAAAGAACAGAACTTCTGCCTGTTTTTATAGTTTCACTTCCTTGAGTTTAGAGCACTTGTTAACTCTAACTCTAAAAGAAGCAATTGAACAGGGTTTGATAGCATTCAGATGAGTAAATAAATACAGTTTCATCGAGTTCTCTTGAGTTTGTTATTGTGCATTAGTGGTTTTATTATTGCATATCTTTGACTTGTTTATCACATTGGTTAACTCAGAGAGGAGCTACAATTGTATATGCAACTCACATATTCGACGGGCTAGAGACATGGGCGACACATTTGGCCTATATTCAGGACGGTGAGCTGAATCGTTTATCGAAAATGACAGATATTGACGAGCTGAAAACTTCACCCAACCTCCTTTCCGTGGTAGAATCTTGGCTCCGTTCTGAAATCAAACTCGTGAAGAAAAAGAAGAAGCCTGTGGCACCATGGAAACCATCTCCATTCGATAACTCTCCTTTTAGATCATCAAGACACATGGCTTATTACCGATGATTGGTGATTACCAGTGAGATATATGAATGTGATTGGCATAATCTCAATATCTTAAGCCTTAAACTCTCACAAACCCTATCAAAAAGTGAATTATGGACTATAAAAAAGTGAAAAACTTTATGAGATTATTGATTCTTTAAGGAAATTCTCAATTAGCTTTCACTTCAAAGAAGGGCAAAGGCAATAAACAGTAAAGAACAATCACAGGATTGTAAATTTGTATTGAAGTCCGTTTAGTTCTCACATCGTATTGTAAATTGATTATCCAAGTTTCTATTATTTAAAATTTTAAAAACTTTTAAGATTTTTTAAAAATGAAAATTTCAAAAAAAAAAACTTGTAAATATAAAAATTTAAAATCCGGGAAAAAAGAGACTTTAAAATTTTAAATAAAGAAACTTGTATGATAAATTTACATAATAATGCAAAAACAAGTTGAATATTTGGAATCGCTAACGATCAATGACTAAGTCGAATGACGGGATCCAAAATCCGGTTAGTTCTCACATCATATTGTAAATTTATTATCCAAGTTTCTATTATTTAAAATTTTAAAAACTTAAAAAACTTTTAAAAAATGAAATTTAAACAAAAACTTGAATAAAAGTTGCAAAAAAGCTTTTAAAAAAAATCAGTGAGAAAAAAAAAACCTTTAAAAGTATAAATATATTAATTTTCTAAATTAAAAAGAAAATGGGCTTAAAATTAACCTGGCAATTGTTTGATAGGCCGGAATTGTTTCCGTTGGGCCTCTAAGAGAGAGCAAATACGATCATCTCTAACCGTTGCCGGAAAAACGAATCCGCAATCTCCGACGATCTCACCACTTCCTCAATCTATGGCCATCTCCGTCGCCGAAAAGAACCTCCAACATCATAACTCCCGAAGCCTTAAATTCCGGCGACATGTGTAGCCTCTAACTCCTTCGAATCGTCTCTCTCTGTTTCTACGGTGAGATGTGGTCCCGTAGTGAGTGACATAGATCTTCTCATCGCAGGCAAAAACAAATAAAGAATGTTCTCTGTCGTTTATATGAGACGTACGTGATGCTTTTGTGTGTGTGATCTCTCGTCTTCTTCGTAGCTTTTTAAGTGAACAGAGAGAGTCGTTGTATATGTATGAGTCTTTCTTGAGCTTTGACTTCTGGAATGATTCTTTCTGAATCACAGCATCATCATCTCGAAACAGACAGAAATCGAACAAGAGAATTGAAAAAAAAAATCAGAGAAATTGCGTATTTAACTAGAGGAGATAGGAGACGCGAGACACAGGTATTTATAAACTTATTTGTTTGAGACTCAAGTTTCCTTTTTTTCTTTCTAAAGTTTCCTTTTGCCTTTTCACTTAGGGTTTGTTAAAGTCCAGAGCAACCACAAACTTAGGTTCGGTGAAAAAATATATATTTTAATCGCTAAATATAAACGAAATGTTTTGTGTAACCGGCCGATTTTGCTCTTAACCAGTGGTTTTTCTTAAACCGGGCGAATGGAAGCATATATCCGCATGATTTTAATAAAAGAACAGATTTAAGGACAAAAAAAAAGGAAAGAAGAACCGACGTCCGAATGACGAAATTCTCCCTTAAACTTGTTAAATCTTAACCCTCCTTGGTTCGATCCATTATCGGGGAGGAGAAGTTCCTACCGCCTTCACCACCGTCGCGCAGACGCCACTGATTCCAGATCTTCGTCTCCAATTAGGTTTGCAATTCTCTTCTCTTTCCGCTCTTTACTGCTGGTGAAACTTGAATTAGGAGCTTCTCTTTTCGCTCCTTCAACCAATTACTGGGTCTGGATTCGTTTTCAGGGCAAATTAGTGTTCTTAGGGTTTAGATGTTGCTCTTTTAGGGACTCTCTTTGAATACTTGGTTTATTGCACTTTAAGAATGGACGACTGATTCAATTTTATCTTCGACAGAGATATGGGTTCTCATGGTAAGAGTAAGAGAGGTAGAGGTGGGAGTGAGAAGAAGCGGAGAGATGAATCCCAGTCTGGGTCTGAGTCCGAGTCTTACACTTCTGACTCGGATGGCTCTGATGATTTCTCGCCGCCCAGGAGTTCCAGGAGGAAGAAAGGCAGCAGCAGTCGTCGGACTCGACGCCATAGCTCAAGTGATGATTCCAGTGACAGCGATGGTGGACGGAAGAGTAAGAAGAGATCTTCATCTAAGGATGTCTCAGAGGAAAAACTCAAGGAGTATATGTCTAAAAAAGCTCAGAAGAAGGTAATTTTTTGTTTTATGTTACTTTGTTCCCTTGCATTTGTTGGAGCTGGTTGCTAACTTTATGCTACTTTTTAAATTCTTTCTAGGCATTACGTGCAGCAAAGAAACTGAAGACGCAGTCAGTTTCGGGGTACTCCAATGATTCAAACCCATTTGGGGATTCGAATCTTACTGAGACGTAAGTGAATCACTATTAAAAAAATGGTATATGATTATTGTTTCTAAGTTTTAATGGTGTCACTTTGATGATAGGATGTAGGAGTATTATCGAGTTTATAGTTTTGTAACCAAGTTAGATGGGATTGATTATTGAGTTTTTTCTATTAGTTCAAATTTTGAAAACTGGTAGTTAAAGTTGGCTAAATGTGTCTAATCGATTATACGGATGACACTTGTGAGTAACTTGGTTTTAAGAATCTGTAGTTCTCATGGCGTGAAATTTTATTAATATCAGATTTGTGTGGCGGAAGAAGATTGAAAAAGATGTTCACCGTGGAGTACCGCTGGAAGAATTTTCCGTGAAAGCTGAGAAGAGAAGACACAGGGAAAGGATGGTATGTACAATTAGCATTACTGATTAAAAAAATTTCAAGCTTTTAACTATTTACTATTTTGTCTGGTTGAATGAGCTTTCCGGTTTATGTCTCAACTCTTAAGCACTTCGGTTAAATGTGCAGACAGAGGTTGAAAAGGTTAAGAAGAGGAGAGAAGAGAGAGCAGTGGAGAAAGCTCGACATGAGGAAGAAATGGTAAATTCTGGTATCCAGAAGGATGGTTGCGATTGAAATTCTTATTAGCCAGTTATCTCTCTAATTTGGTTGATGCTGTATAGCTATTGACGGAAATTGTTTTATTATCTGCAGGCATTATTAGCTAGAGAACGTGCTCGAGCTGAGTTCCATGATTGGGAGAAGAAAGAGGAAGAGGTATAACTGCGTTTTCTTTGTTTTTTAAATGAATTCCTCTTTACATTTGTTTGGGTGTATGTTGCTTGATATATCTGCTTGATCTACAGTTCCATTTCGATCAAAGCAAGGTGAGGTCAGAGATTAGATTACGTGAAGGCCGACTGAAGCCAATCGACGTCCTTTGCAAGCACTTGGATGGTTCAGATGATCTGGATATCGAGCTCAGTGAACCCTACATGGTTTTCAAGGTATTTAAAAAGATTATGCTTTAGTAAAACCATATCGTGTTAAGTTATGGAATTTTCTCACTTAGGTTTATACTTTCTCGGGCCTAGTTCAGTTCCTTAAAATTTTCAGTCTCTGGAATCAGTTGGATTGTGAGAGTAGTAGAGCGGAAAGAAGCTTGAGATAAAATAAGTTATTCTGGCAGTCTAAGTATTAGCAAGTTAAACCCTGAGATAGCATCTATGCTGGTTAGCTTTTCTGGGTATCTCTTATGACTATATCAACCTATGTATAAGAGAAATATTTGCTTTTGAGATCGAGAGTGGAGATCTCTTATTAAATAAAGTCTCTGTTTGTGTAGTTGTTCTCTTTATGGTTAACAAAGAAGAGTTTACTGGTTTGGTTTTATTAGATTCTTGTGATGCTTATTACTAAAATTGATGAATTCTCTCCTGATGTGTATGATGCAGGGACTCACTGTTAAAGATATGGAAGAGCTTCGCGATGATATCAAGATGTATCTGGATTTGGATCGGGCAACTCCAACACGCGTACAATATTGGGAGGTATTTTCTACAACAAAGTCTCATTTTTTTATTTGAGGTGATTCATGCATTTAAAAGTTATTATGCATGTCGATCCAATGCAATGTGAAAAATATATATTCTATGGACACCATCTTGTTGTTTCATTTTGATGGTTGATTACCTACTTGTTTATGAGTAAATATGTGTGCTTAATACCATTGAATTTTTCCAGGCGCTTATTGTGGTATGCGATTGGGAGTTAGCTGAAGCTCGTAAAAGGGATGCCCTTGATCGAGCTAGAGTTAGAGGGGAGGAACCTCCTGCAGAATTGCTTGCTCAAGAGAGGGGATTACACGCTGGTGTTGAAGCTGATGTGAGAAAACTTCTTGATGGGAAGACCCACGCGGAGCTTGTAGAACTTCAGTTGGACATCGAATCGCAGCTGCGTTCTGGGTCAGCGAAAGTGGTAGAGTATTGGGAAGCAGTTCTTAAACGCCTCGAAATATACAAGGCAAAGGTATTAGCTTGTGGATGATTATGAGGTGTTAGATTTTGAAAACAGAGGCTTTGTTTTTCGCAGAATCACTGACTATCTTGATGTTTAACAGGCTTGCTTGAAGGAAATACACGCTGAGATGCTGAGGAGTCATCTACATCGCCTCGAGCAACTTTCAGAGGGTGAAGAAGATGTAGAAGTTAATCATGGCTTAACACGTGTGGTGGAAGAAAATGAGGAGGATATAAATGGTATGAATCATTCAGATGCTGAAGAAGCATTTTCTCCAGAGCCTATTGCAGAGGAAGAAGAAGCTGATGAGGCAGCAGAAGCGGCTGGTTCGTTTTCGCCAGAACTCATGCACGGTGATGATCGTGAAGCAGCAATCGATCCTGAGGAAGATAAGAAGCTACTGGTATCTTAAACAGTTCCTTCAATTGAATTTTACCCATGAATTATTGTTGTTGGTGCTTTTACTGATCTAAAAGCGGCTATAACAGGAAATGAAACGGATGATTGTATTGGAGAAACAGAAGAAACGGCTTAAAGAAGCTATGGACTCAAAACCAGCACCTGTAGAAGATAACTTGGAGCTTAAAGCAATGAAAGCAATGGGAGCAATGGAGGAAGGTGATGCCATATTTGGCTCTAATGCTGAAGTGAACCTCGATTCTGAGGTACCTTTCTCACTGTTTTTCTCTTCTCTGCAACGTTTCAATTTCGTAGAACGAAAATACCAACATTTTCATCTTCTAGGTATACTGGTGGCATGACAAGTACCGGCCAAGAAAACCAAAGTATTTCAATCGGGTTCACACGGGTTACGAATGGAATAAGTATAACCAAACACACTATGACCACGATAACCCGCCTCCAAAAATCGTTCAAGGGTACAAGTTTAACATCTTCTACCCGGATTTAGTAGACAAGATTAAGGCTCCCATTTACACTATCGAAAAAGATGGTACAAGCGCTGAAACTTGTATGATCCGGTTCCATGCTGGTCCGCCTTATGAAGACATTGTAAGTACTCAGAACCATTACATAGGTTTCATCATCGCCTCTTGTTTTATCATTGTGCTCAATTTTTGTTTTTCTTTGCTTTTCAGGCGTTCCGGATTGTGAATAAAGAATGGGAGTATTCTCATAAGAAAGGTTTCAAATGCACGTTTGAGCGTGGGATTCTGCATTTGTACTTCAACTTTAAACGACATAGGTACAGACGATAAACTGATCGGAGTGTGGCTGGAGAAGACGAGGCTGGCAGTTGTAAGACTTTGGCTGATGTTTTATTAAGCCTTGTTTGTAAGAGAATGGCAAGAGAATGGCAATACATAGTCTAAATTTGGATTTCTCTCGAGTTAATTTCTGAGCTAAGAACTGTATTTGAATATTTTCATTGAAGCTGACAATCAAACAGAACCGAATAGAAAATGACTTTTCAACATGACAAGCTCACGATCAAAGATTGTAATAATGATTACTAACAAAGTGTGATGCTGATAATTGGAACAAATTTGGAGTTGGTGTTCCTGCAAGAACTTTTTGGTGAATTAGTGTATATGGAAAAGTTGGTGTAGAGACATGAATTTGTGTTTTGGTTGGGGACGAGAGAGACGAAGATAGAGTTAAGTGTTGAAGTTGCTTAGGTTGAGATCTCAACATCAGAATGCTTATAAAAAGATTCTGTTGGTAAACTTAAGTAGTGGAGTAGAAGATATTATTTATTCCGATTTTTCCTTTCTTTTTCATCTCCTTTTGATGTCTCTTTTTCTCCAAACTCTCCTCCACTCCAAGACAAAACCCCTTTTTTTTTGTTACTAAAAATTTGCATTTCTTTTAATAATCTTGATTCCAAATATTATATTTATATCTAATTTTCGTCATGTAAACGTGTTAATTTATTTAAACAATGAGCCTTCATTTGACAGTGAGTTTGCCATCTTATTTATTTTCGATATCTTAGATTTTGTATAACAGCATATTCCTTCCTTTGAGTTCGTAACAAACTAACATGACCAAATTTTCCATATATATAAACCATTTAAGATTAATGAAGCTTTTCGAAAATGAAAAACTAGTGCGTAGAGAGTGGAGACAACCACTAAATTAATTGTTCGTCGTCAACATCAGAAGTATTCTTAAATTGGTAAACAATTCCAAAATAAAACTGAATTTACGTTATATTTTATTATTATATCCAGAAAATAAAAAGGTCCAGAATATCGTCCTCTATATGATAAAATCGCTTTCAAACTTCTACGGTAACCCGACATTTTCTGTTTTTCCTCAATAAAGATTTTTTTGGTTATTTTTTTTTACCTTTCCGATAAAATTTATTAGGCAACAGTATCTTAATCTCCGATCTTTCCGCTTCTATCTGATTTTCAGATTTGATGAACTCAGGTACGTTCAATATTTTTCTCCAAACATCTTCTTTTGCTACCAAAATTCTGGAATTAATCAACTTTCGTCGATATAGGGTTCCATTAAATCTCGTTTAGATTATATATATATATTTTTTTTAATTCGTTTTAGTTTCGGTTCTTTTCCTTTTTTAGATTAAGAGTTCATATTTTAGAATAATTAAAAGAAATGGATTCTGCAAGAAGTTGGTTTCACAAGTTTCAACCACGAGATAAGCCTCGGAAAAAAGATATGTTCTCCGGAAGCACTTACGGCGGTGGCGCGACAGAAACCACCGCCCCAGACGGAGGAAATGAAACAGAAACGGTGGCCAAACTTCCACCAATAGGCGGTGACGGAGAAGCACTCTCAAATACAACAAAACAGAAAGTTGCTGCAGCCAAACAGTACATTGAGAATCATTATAAAGAACAGATGAAGAACCTCAACGAGAGGAAAGAGAGGTATTTATATATATATATATAACTATCTTTAAACATATTTATATATTCTTGATCGGTTTATTTAGTTATATTTAAATTTGGTAGACGAACAACGCTTGAGAAGAAGCTAGCGGATGCAGATGTATGTGAAGAAGACCAAAACAATCTTATGAAGTTTCTTGAGAAGAAAGAAACAGAGTACATGAGACTCCAAAGGCATAAAATGGGTGCTGATGATTTCGAACTCTTAACTATGATTGGTAAAGGTGCTTTTGGAGAGGTTCGAGTTGTTAGAGAGATCAACACAGGTCATGTTTTTGCTATGAAGAAACTCAAGAAATCAGAAATGCTTCGGCGAGGCCAGGTTACATAATGTTCCACACCGCATTTTCGGTTTTACGAGTTTTTATTTGAAAGTTTTGTAAATTTCTTGGCAGGTGGAGCATGTAAGAGCAGAGAGGAATCTATTGGCAGAAGTAGACAGTAACTGTATAGTGAAGCTTTATTGTTCTTTTCAAGACAATGAGTATCTTTATCTGATAATGGAGTATTTGCCTGGAGGAGATATGATGACTCTTCTGATGAGGAAAGACACTTTAAGTGAGTATGAAGCGAAGTTCTATATCGCTGAAGCTGTTCTCGCTATCGAATCTATCCATAACCGCAACTATATCCACAGGTTGGATCTTAAAATTAAGTCATTATTGATCACAAAGAAAAATGTGTTGTAATTTTTGTTGTTGTTTGGTGCAGGGACATAAAGCCGGATAACTTGTTGCTTGATAGATATGGACATTTGAGGTTATCTGATTTTGGACTATGTAAGCCATTGGATTGTAGTGTTATCGACGGAGAAGATTTCTCGGTAGGGAATTCGGGTAGCGGAGGAGGTTCAGAGAGCGTATCAACCACTCCTAAACGCTCGCAGCAAGAACAGTTGGAACATTGGCAGAAGAATCGAAGAATGCTTGTATGTTCTCCTTATCAATAAAACTGAAACAACACTGGTTTCAGTTTAGATTCATAATTGGTTTTCTATCAAATTAAACATGTCTCTAATTTGAAGTATTTCTTTAATTATGTGTCTAACTTGTAGTTGGTCTTGATGGTAAATTGGTAACACTTACAGGCTTACTCAACCGTTGGTACACCAGACTACATTGCACCTGAAGTCTTGTTAAAGAAAGGATACGGCATGGAATGTGACTGGTACGTACACGTGTCTGTTTTCCATTTGTTAACAAAGAACAAAAAAACATTCAAAGTCATTAGAAATTTTTTAAAAACAATCTTTCAGGTGGTCACTAGGAGCTATAATGTACGAAATGCTTGTTGGGTATCCACCCTTTTACGCCGACGACCCAATGTCCACTTGTAGAAAGGTTCAAATAATTTTGTAAAAAAATAATCATTTGACTTTTGTTTTTTTCAAATGAACTTTATGTATTTATTAGCTAGAATTTATACATGTAAAAAAACAGATAGTGAATTGGAAAACACATTTGAAGTTCCCTGAAGAAGCAAGGCTATCACGAGAGGCAAGAGATCTTATTGGTAAGCTCTTGTGTAGCGTTAACCAACGACTAGGCTCTACTGGTGCCTCACAAATTAAGGTATCTTTCTCTTTTTTTCTTCTATATTAAAAGTTTAAAACCCATAATAAATTTCATAAGTCGAGTTATTGATCCAATCCACAAAATGTCACATGGAGGCACATCCTTGGTTTGAAGGTGTAGAATGGGAAAATATTTACCAAATTGAAGCTGCGTTCATTCCTGAGGTCAACGACGATTTGGATACTCAAAACTTTGAGAAGTTCGATGAGGTTTGTCTTTTATCTTCTTTTTTGTTCAACATTGTGTTAAGCTAATAATTAATTGCTAATTAATGTGTATCAAATTCCTTTATTTTCTTAATGCATGTTTAGGAAGATAATCAAACTCAAGCACCCTCTAGAACAGGGCCATGGAGAAAAGTAAGTCGAGTTAATTACCTTTTACTAAAAACAAAACACAACAAACTTTTGTAACTTCATAATCACACACACACACACACTCTTTCCCTTTTGTTTTGTTTGCTAGATGTTATCTTCAAAAGACATAAATTTTGTCGGCTACACATACAAAAACTTTGAAATCGTCAACGATTATCAAGTCCCCGGTATAGGTATGTATAATTTGTCTTTCAACATATTAATTAATGCTTTACATAATTCAATATCAGAAACAAAACTCTAACATTTCGGTTTACATTAACTCCAGCCGAACTAAAAAAGAAAGAGTCAAAATCAAAGAGACCATCGGTTAAGTCACTATTCGGTACGTGAAAATCTCTCATTAATTACTAAAACCATCGGTTAAGTTCTTTCTCTCATATTCTTGTACATAATCATAATCGGGTTTTACGTTTGTAACAATTTCACAGAGAGCGAATCGGAGTCCTCGTCTTCTTCTGGTTCGGAGCAGCAGACCATTAACCGGAGCTTTTCGAATCCGACGCCTCGTGGAATGGAACCCAACCTCAGACGTCTAGACTCTGAGTAGATACTCTGAGTAGATATCTGTGTCTTGTCTATGCGTCAATGCGAGTAAACCAAATTAAACCGGAAATAATGAGCTAAACTACTAAAAACTAATGTAAACCTAATCGAGTTACAGATTCCGAATACAGATAACTATTCTTCTTTTCTTTATATCTTTTTTTGTTTGTTTGTAAACCCTAATCTGTAACTGTAAATGGTAAAAGTACATTTTGCGTATTAATGTAAATTACATAGGTGGTAGGACGAAGAAAGAAAAATAATCCAGCAATAGATTACAAGTGTTTTTTAGTCCCATCTTTGAGAAGAAAAAATCTAATTTTATAATTATTACCTAAGGAACAAATTAGTAATAATTATATAAGCTAGGAACAAATGTTTTTATGATATAGTTTCGTCCACGTCTGGTAGATTGGCATGAGACTCGTACTTTCCTGATTGAGGAAAAGAAAATGAAATCCATATGTAACGACAACACATATGGGCAGTTGTTGTTCCCAAATTTGATGTATGCAAATGAGTACTAGAGAAATTAACATTATAGTATTTGATTGCCATTTGTTATTTGTGAGGTTTTTTTAACAGATATTCACATGTCATGCATGTCATAATAAACCTCTCTTTTCCATTAATTAACTGGAATATATGAAAAAAATTTCATTTGAAATTCATTTGCAAAAAAAAAGAAATAAAAAATAAGTAAATGAAATTCTCTGTGAATTTGATCTGCTGTTAAAAATGGCGTGTTTCGCATGGTCATAATTGGGGAGTGAGAAAAACCAAAGGAAAAGGCAACGGACAAATGTCACAAAAATCATCTCTATTCCTTTGTTATTCCTAACTTCTTATTAACTACCGAATCTTCTTCTTATTGTTCAACAAAATTCGACATTTTTAGGTCCAATCCAGCTCAAAAGTTTACGTTTTTATTTTTGTGTGTGAGGGAGTTAGTTCGATTTCTTATCCAAGTAGGAGAGGGCTTTTCATTGGCTAAAATTGACAATCGGGGCGGGCCCTAGAAAAATATGAACTGTCAATTGTAGCAGACGGTTCTTGATTCATCGTTTTCATGCTCGATTCGATTTCCGATTTCCCCATGAGGGTTTGTCGTTGATGCCCCCATTAACGCCTGCCCTCGATTTTGTTTTTCGATATGAGGGATCTTTGAAAGCTCTTTTCTTTTTTGGTGTTCGAATTGGAGAATCTGAGTGTTGTCACTTGAAGAATCTGCAAGGCCTTTGTTGGTGTTAAATGTTGGATTGGAAGACGAATCCAGGGCCGTAGCTAGGAGACGAAGGGTTTGTGTTTGAAAAATCTGGGTTTTTTTTTTTTGAGCTTTGGAGATTGTTGGAGAAAATATGGATCTTGTGATTGCTGGAAAATTTAAACTTGGGAGGAAAATTGGTAGTGGATCGTTTGGAGAGCTTTATCTAGGTAACAACAACAAAGGGCAAATCTTTTTTATTATCTCATTACTGGATTTTTGTCAATTCTTCTATCTATGATTTAAAGGGTCTCATGTTGTTCCTTTAACAGGTGTAAATGTGCAAACCGGAGAAGAAGTTGCTGTCAAGCTGGTAAGCTTACTACAATGGTAGACTTTGATTATGAATTTTAGTAATGGCAATTGTAACTTTCTTGTGCAATTTCTCTTATGAAATTCTCAGGAATCTGTGAAAACTAAGCATCCCCAACTCCACTATGAGTCGAAATTGTATATGCTGCTTCAAGGAGGAAGTAAGTCTCATTTATTTATATGTCAAAATGTATTTTATTTCCAATTGATTACAAGAAAGAAGCCAAGACACAATTTTATTCATCCTAAAATTGTTGTTTTTTGTTGAAGCTGGTGTTCCTAACCTCAAGTGGTATGGAGTTGAAGGGGATTACAATGTTATGGTTATTGACCTTCTAGGTCCTAGTCTTGAAGACTTGTTTAACTACTGTAACAGAAAACTCTCTTTGAAAACCGTTCTCATGCTTGCAGATCAGCTGGTGAGAGTATATTACATATCTTGCAGTTTATATTGGTTTGAATAAGATGTCTTCCTTCATAATCCAGAACTATGTTTAATGTTATCTTTCCATGGTTTCAGATTAACAGAGTCGAGTTTATGCATACTAGAGGTTTTCTTCACCGTGATATTAAACCTGACAACTTCTTAATGGGCCTTGGTCGCAAAGCAAATCAGGTGCCATCTCCGATTGATTCTGTGACTGCTCTTTATATGAACTTCTTTGAGAAAAATTTGACTGATTTTACATCTTGGAAAGTATAACTATGTGCTGATATAAGAATATAGTTACGGTTAAACTTTTGAGTTACTTTGTTTTCCCGTTCCCTCAGGTTTATATCATTGATTTTGGACTGGGGAAGAAATACAGAGACCTTCAGACTCACAGGCACATTCCGTACAGGTAAAGGTTTTTCCGTTTTCCCAGAAATTGTGCTTATTAAAAGTGATATACATGAAGCTTACGAGTAAATATCACATTTTTGGGCAGAGAAAACAAAAACCTCACTGGAACAGCTCGGTATGCAAGTGTGAACACTCACCTTGGAGTCGGTGAGTGTTTTTTCCTATATGAATTTACTAATATTCCAACCGTTATGTATTCGGATCTGATAAGTACTTTCTCTTGCTGGTGTTTCTAAAGAACAAAGTCGAAGAGATGATTTGGAAGCACTTGGTTATGTGCTTATGTATTTCCTCAAAGGGAGGTAATAGTCTACAACTTCTATACCGATCTTTAAACTTCTCTGTGATCGTCTTTCTCAATATTGGTATCTCTTTTCAACAAATGTTGAATTGTTTTCTCATAACATTATTTCTTTCAGCTTACCCTGGCAGGGATTAAAAGCTGGGACAAAGAAGCAGAAGTATGACAGAATTAGTGAGAAAAAAGTAGCAACTCCTATAGAGGTATTGAAAATTCGACATTTAGCTTTGAGTATTGTGATTAGTTTTAGCTTTGATGAGTTAGCATTGATGTGAAGAACAGGTATTGTGTAAAAATCAACCGTCTGAGTTTGTTTCGTACTTTCGTTACTGCCGGTCTCTACGGTTTGATGACAAACCTGATTACTCTTACCTTAAGAGGCTATTCCGGGACTTGTTTATTCGAGAAGGTTCTTACTTCTTATCACACAATTTCTTATTCAAGCAAATAATCTCTGTCCAACCGATTTCATAATTCTTATTTCCATTCTCATTGGCAGGTTATCAGTTTGATTATGTATTTGACTGGACAGTTCTGAAGTATCCTCAGATTGGTTCCAGCTCTGGTTCTAGTTCACGGACACGGGTAATTTATTCTACTTTCTCTTTTGGTTCTTAAGTCTCTCTATTCGAGCGTAAAAATGTAAAATATATTTTGTTTCAGAATCATATAACTACGAAACCAGGGCCAAGTGCAGGACCTTCTCTCGAAAAAACGGAGAGGATTGCTGGTAAACTGTCTCTCTGTTTGTTCTTTTTTTGAATCTCAAAACCGTTTTCCCGCGCTTACTGGTTTTTCTTTTTAATTTTGCAGGAAAGGAGACTCGCGAGAACCGGTTCTCGGGTGCAGTTGAGGCTTTCTCAAGAAGGCATCCGACAACTTCTACTCCGCGTGATCACTCTGCATCAAGAAACTCCGATGATGGGCCTTTGTCTAAGCATCCGGTAAGATCCCTTACCAAATTGGTTTTTCAGATCGAATTTTTGGTTCAGATTTGGGTTGGTTAAAGCAGAGAATGCAATCCCTCACTAGACTCACTGTATTTTGCTCTAATTTTCACAGCCTGGTGACTCAGAAAGACCACGCAGTTCCTCAAGATACGGAAGCTCTTCGAGGAGAGCAATTGCGTCAAGCTCTCGACCAAGTTCCGCTGGTGGACCAAGCGATAGTCGATCATCTAGCCGTCTGGTGACTTCAACTGGAGGGGTCGGAACTATAAGCAACCGTGCATCAACAAGCCAGAGAATTCAATCAGGAAACGAATCCAAGACTTCTTCTTTTCCGCGTGCAGCTAGAAACACTAGAGAAGATCCATTAAGGAGGAGCTTAGAGCTTCTCTCTCTCCGAAAATGAAACCTGAGAAACAAGAAAGTCACTATACGTACAAACCAAACGAACAATAGACAGATAATCCTAAGAGAATCTGCGATAAGATACATACAACGTTCCATATATACATATATAGTTTATTTTGTATATGTAAAACAGTTTTAGAAGCCGAAATTTCATTATGACGCAGACTCAAAAACACACTTTTGTTTGTCGACAACATATATTTATTTTTTGTCGAGTTTAAAGCCGATTAATCGTAGGAAGTGGTGGAGAAACAAATGACATCATACCGGTTTCATATGTGTCGGTTATTATTTAACCGCAATAATACTAACAGGGGCAATTGTGACTTTTTGGCATAGAGATTAGGGCTAGGGTTTTTTGACCAGCCGCGTGCTATTTATGATCATCTTCTTCCTGTCTTTATTTCTTACAACTATCGATCTATAGATTAGGGTTCTTCTACAATCGCTTAGGGTTTTATTATATATCGATAGTATCTAGAGATTATTGATTAGGGTTTTTCTTCAATCGCTTATGGTTTTATATGTCTAGTTATGATGGTTTGCAGGAGCCTCCCGGGCTAATCTGATAACTAAGGTACTTGAGGAAGTAAGCCCCAAAGCTCCTGCTAGATTATTTTGCCGTTTGTGTTGCAGATTTGCCTTATTCCTTAGGCTTTTCTGTGTCAAAAAAGCGGCTATATATCTCTTTTCTATATGTGTTTTGATTTGACCTGGTTTGTTGATGGAATCGAATAATGTTTGTTTTGTTTTGGCAATGATTATAAACTTACCCGCGCTTCTGAGATTAGGTCAATGAAGCAGATACGGTAAATACATGGTTGAATTTCTTAATATGAGCCCAAAGTTTTCTTCTTCTTTTTTTCCGAGTTTTGTTTGTTTGGTAGTGATGATGAATTGTAACAGCTTGATACGCCAGTTCTGCTTCAGATAATTCTTGATTGAAAAAGCTGTATTCTCATCTGAGCCTTTTGTTGTTGAATTTTTTTGAGTTTTTTTTTTTTGGTTGAAATTTGGGAATGTCGATGAGGATCTAATCCAATCTAATGAGGTGCAGTGGAGCTGAGACCCTGTTTTTCAGGGAGAACCCCTTGGCATAAGCTGCAATTTCTATGACTTGAATGGATTTTACTGAGACATTTTCATACAATTATCGGTTTTATTGATTTGAGTTTAAACTATACACTTGCACTTGTATCTTAGTGCTTGTAGTCTGAAAAAACTCGTAAATTGCCAGTGTTCTCATCAGCTTCCGTCTCTTTTTTTATCCATGGGACTAGAGTTAAACAAGAACACTACATTTTTCTCTTTCAATATTACATGATCTTTTTGTTTTGAGTTTCTGGTTTCGGACCCAAGATCAGGTTGCCCGTATTCATGAGATTGGAGATAATTATTGAACCATATTCAGGACGTTTGTGGAATGTTGGGACTTACTAATTGGGGTTGTGTTGATCGGTAAATGTTGAATCATTTTGTTGCTACAAGTTATTGGATGAGAAAAGGGCTGCTACTTCTCGAATTTCTTGATCCCCTGTTGTAGAATTGAGGCAAATACTTCCATTTTCTTCTTCTTCAGTGCTATTCCAATCTCAACTCCATTACTGCCGTCTCTTGACTCTGAGAATGCAATAGAACCACCTGTTTCTATGTGCACTATCTCCATTTTGCAGGGCTTTCCTAACCCAAAATCCATATCATACAGTCCCAATTTCGGAGCTCCTGCTATTGAGGTTGGATAACGAGACATGACCCATTTACGTACTCCTTGTCCCCAAGTTGGTGCTGTTTTCAATAGATCACTTGATAACATATCTTTGATTCTCGCTGTGATTGCATCTGAAGCAGCCAAAACGCCTTTTTCTCCTAGCAAATCTCGTTTCTTGACTGATATGATCCCAGGGGCCATACAGTTGCCAAAGTATGTTTGTGGTATTGGTTCTGAGTACTTGAGACGATTCCTGCAATCCACATTGATCATCAAGTGAAAGACTTCGTCTTTGTCTCCCTCAGCCTCTGTTTCACTGTCTTGAACCAGTGTCTTGATCAAGCTTACCCAAATGAAAGCTAAAGTTACCACGAAGGTAGAAACAGGAGATTGATTCTCAGACTGCTCTTTAACCCAACTCTTTAGATTGTCTATCTGATTCCTGCTCATTGTAAAAGTAGCTCTAACCATGTTCTCAGGCGTAACATGCGAACTGTTTTTTCCGGAGTTTTGGCTCCAAAACCGCTCCAAATGTCCTGCGCCTACCTCTCCTGGGTCCTTGATAATGTTTCTGCAGCTGTGAATAGGTAGAGAGGGTAGAAGAACTGTGGCAGGATCGCCGTTGGATTTGGTCAATGACATCCAATACTTCATGAAGTGACTGAAGGTGACTCCATCCGCTACAACATGTGTAGCTGAGTTGCCTATACAGATTCCGGCTCCAGGGAAGATGGTGACTTGCATCGCCATTATTGGCCGCATCTGAATTCCTTCCGGAGAGACATGAGGAGGAGGTAACTTGGGCAAGACGCCATGCAACACGCTGATATCTTTAGGGGAATCAGTTTTCAGTTGGTTGAAGTCGGTTTCGGTAGACTCTGCTACAGTGAAAACAAGAGAGTCTTCGCCATCGTTGTACTGTAAGTATGGAGGGTCGGGTCGAGACGGGATGATCAGTTTACCGGCGTAAGGGAAGAAATGCTGGAGAGAGATGGAGAGTGATTGTTTGAGGTTGGGTACAAAATCTTTGAGGAAAGATTCAGTTGAGTTTTGGTAAGAGAAGAAGAAGACAGAATCGGCGAGTGGGAGAGTGAGCCATGGGGCATCAAAGAAGGTGAGAGGAAGAGTGGTGGATGGAACGGTGCCGTTTGGGGGAGAGATATGACAGGTCTCGATGATGTTAGGAGGTTGAGGATGAGCCATGGTGTGTGATTAAGTTTTGAGGAAATGAGTTCATTAGTTTCTCTCTTTATAAAAAAGGAAAACGAATCCACCGGGCAAGTGAAGAAGTTGATTCTGTCACATATTTTGGTCATACGCTTTGTCATGTGCCCCAACCTCCACAGCCACCATTTTGTTTGGTTTTCAAAACATTTGTTGGGCCTTTATGTTTGCTTGATCAATGGAGCCAATATCAATCGAATCCATAATCGTTATTTTTCAGAAATCTTATCAACTTCGAAAAACAAAAACATATTCCTTGAAGTACACAATTGAAATTCCATATAAAAATTCCATACTAAATTGCATGCAATTAGATCAATGGTATTTTATTGTTGCAATTAAATTGTATTTTATAGTTATGGAAAAACAAATTATTTTATTTTGTTATTTTTTTTTCATTATCTTACTTACGATTTCTTGTTTCCTTATTACGATTTCTTTAGAATTTTCCTGTTTCCCTAAACTTTTTTTTTTTTTTTTCACTGGTTTATTTTATTGGATATTGTCAAAGACTTTTACAAACCCACAAATGGGCTCAACGTAAGACCCAAAAAGGTATAAAGGGTATATCTAAAGACCCAGTAAAGGGTAGAGAGCAAATGAAACAGGTGAAAGCACCATATGACACGTGGATGTGACTCTCATCTCTTACGCCGACGATCCTTATCTTCCCAGCACCACCATCAATTCCGGTTACCCACCGATTCCTCCACGACTACCTCGTCACACTTGAAAATCCGCCACTTTGCTCCATAACATCGCTACCTATGATGTCCAACAAACTAACCTATGATCGAATCTTAAGAAAAATCTAGAAATTAAAACTTACAGTTCGTAGTTTGATCTAAATTCCTCCATAACAGCAACGATCTATGACAAAAGAGAAATCATGATTATTGAACTAATAATATCTTTTAAATTATTGAAGTTTTAATGTAGAACGAAACTTCTTGGCGAACAAATATTTGTATGCAAAATCTTACCAAAAAATAAAAAATTTGTATGCAAAAAACAAAACAGACTTACAACAGAAAGCAAAGAACGTTTTGGACATTGCAGGGAAAAGGTTGGCAGATAAAAAAAAAAGAAAAATAAAGTCACTACATTTGTTTAATTGTTTAAATATCCACAAATCTTCCCAGAAAGCAAACTGTAGAAGACACATTGAATGTATAAATTTTTTGTCTGAAACATCTTCAAGCTCACGGCACTTCTTCTTTCTATCTAAGCGCCGCCAACCGCTTCTCCAGTTCATCGATTTCAGAACTGCACAGAAACATCGAGGTTTAATTTCGATACAAGTATGTCCTAGTTGTGTTTAGTGGATACTATACCTGCCAACATCCTCTGCATTCTTCCCACCAATTTTACCTTTTGGAGCAGATGATAACTGCAGATGGATAAAATCAGAGACAAGCGAATATTAATCACGTAGAAGACATGAAGACACAGAAGAATGATGAGAATCGATGGTTAAAAACAAACCTGCGAGGCGATATCAATGCCGATTTCATCAAGAACCTAATCAGTAAAACAAAAAAGCTTTGTTAAACCTTTGAAAACAGTCTATTTTAGAAATTGAACCGATAGGTAGAGGGTGGAAATGTACCTGGTTTGTCAGATCCTCTGTTTCGTCCTCAGCTTCGTCATTGTCTAAAGCATCATCTATGGCATCTGACATCATCTCAGTCTGAATACCACATGCATTAGTCAGACTAATGAGACTGTTTGACTGTTCATGGATTTAAAAAAAAGATGGATTTGATAGAACTTACAGTCATGTCCATTTGTGCAGACTGCTTTTGAAATTCTCTCATAACCTTAGCCTGTTTTGCTGGATCCATATTCTGAAAATATCAAAAACATCTTGTTACATTGAAGAACAAGTTCTAAACACAAAAAAAAAAACCCACCAAAATTCCTGCTGGATTTATGTTCTTCCTATAAAGAGATGACCCTCAAATACTGAACTTGACGAATCCAAACAAATCACTAAACATGGGCAAATCTGATCCGTGTTATATGAAAATCTGACCTTGCTCATAGCTGCCATTGCCTTAGTGGCACCTTGCATTCCAGCAGCAACTGAAGTGTGCGCATGCATAGCCTAAACACCACAGTGAAAGTTTCCAATACTCAAATTTAGACATTACTATCTTCTTGGTTTATAAACAGACATATTGCAGAATGAAAGGATATAAGTTTAAATAAACAAACCTGTGTATGAGTAGCTATGCCTCGCATTTGAGCTCGGCTACCTTGTAAGTTAGCTATTTGCTGCCTTAGCCGGATCAATTGCCGAGCAAGAATCTTAGTTGCTCCCTGCATAAAAACAAAAGATGAAGAGTACATAAACTAGAACCTATTACAGAAACAAAATTCTTGGGCACAAACCCGAAAAAGGAATTACGGATAAGGAATACCTCATTCCCTGTTTTAGCAGTTCTTTTAATCTCGAGAACAAGCTTTTTCTCCTATCAAACATGAAAGAAAACGTTTTCAGATGTCCCTTGAAAAAGAATGGATGGAAACATTACTACATGAGCCACATTCATACTTCTGATTGCAGCGATCCGATTTCCTTTTCGATTCCTGAAGCCGCGTTGCGAGACAAAACACGTAAAGGAGGAAATTTTCATCAGTTTGAGAGGAATTTAGGTATATATCAATTAAAACTTGCGCAATATCTAGTTTTGGCCATGGAATTTAGTAGCTTATTCATCAAGCAATCAAAAATCAATGATTTAACCCTTTTCTAGATTCAATAATCAAATCTTAAAGCCAATCATATGAACAAAGAATACCTCTTGTAGCTTGTGTCATCTCTCTCTTACTCTCCCTAAGCACTTCTGCAATAAAAAACGATACATTCAGATTCATACAGTCATTAATAGACATTAAGATTCTCGAATTCAGACGAAACCAAGCCAGATTCCAAAAGAAACATTGGAAACATGATCCCGATCGCGCCACAGAATTACAGAAGAAGTCAACTTTTTAGCAATTTAGAAGATACCCAGATGATTAAAATTCCATTTAGGTTGTTGATCAATCGGAGAAACAAAACCTAATTTCAGAAAACAAAATCCAATGATATAAAAGAAAAAATCGAAATCAAACCTCTCGGATTTGGTTTCTTAGTGAAGATGTTCATGTTTATTCCCCTTCCTTGTTTCCTTCTCTGTGAAATTGGGGTGCTTGAAGATGGTCTCAAAGCTTTAAGAACACGGAGACTCTGTACCAGAGAGGTAGATAGAGAGAGTTTTGGCTTCAAACGTGATCGCAGCAAAAAATTTGGAGCTTTTAATTGTCTTATCGATTACGTAAATATTCTTATTTCCGACTAGTATAATGATTTTTTTGGTTTTACTGTGATAATTTCTTATAATTAAAACTTCCACAAATACGAGAATTTATACCTAAAACGTTATACAAAATATAATTTTAAATCGATCTTTTTTTTTACACTACTAACCAAAGTATTTTCTATTTTCCCTACCAAAAAAAAAAAGTATTTTCTATTTTTAAAAAAATTAAATAGCATATTATCTGATACAATATCACATAATTGTTTTTATTAAATTCATGGGAGAGTTTGCACCTAAAAACAAAATTAATTTTAATCCTAGGCAAAAAGGAAACTGTAAGATAGGGGGGTTGACTCTGGTCAAAGAGAAAGAAGTGAAAAAAGCAAACGGCCGGTGAGTGATAAATATCTCTGGAAGTCCTCCTCCTCCTTCCCTTTGATAACTTTCCGGGAAAAATCTTCTTCCCGACTTTCTTTGCCGATTATTGATCGGAGTTTTCTTTGTTCGTTTCATCTGCCAATTTCTTTCCTACTCGGTGCTGGAATCTCTTACTTTTCCAATCACTTGTCTATTTTTGGAAACAAATCGTCACTGATTTTGTACTTTGTTTATCAAATTCCAAAACTAGGGTTTATCGAATCCATTGTTGTTCCTCAAATTATAAGTATTCAAGCTGTTGACACAGTAGCGTCTTCTTTTCATAGCCGCTGTTGTCGAATTTTGAATTTCTCGATTTTCGCGGCGCTTTTGTTACTCTACAGCTCCAATTGATAGAAGTAGGGTTTCTCGTTGCTGTTGTCAGTGGATCAAGTAGGAGATCATGGATATTGACGGACTAGACGATGTTCATATTTTAGATCCTGAGTTCTTGCAGCTCCAGGGTTTGTCTCCTGCTCCTCTCAAACCAAGCTCTCATATTGCTGATGAACTCTTCTCTCAGTGGCTCTCACTCCCTGAAACTGCCAGATTGGTACCTTATTCCTTTGGCCTCTCTTTTACACTAGTGTGTTACATGACCCTTGTTTGACCCTGGTTCATGTTTCTGTAGGTCAAGTCTTTGATTGATGATGCTAAATCTGGAACACCAACTAATGTATCCAAGAATTACGCCACCACCAATGTTTCTGGTGGAAGTGCTTTGCCTGCTGTGTTTCTGAGCAGCAGCACTCCCCCGCTATCTCCACGAAGCTCGTCTGGTTCCCCTCGTTTCTCTAGGCAAAGGACTAGCCCTCCATCTCTCCAATCTCCTCTGCGATCAGTCAAGGAGCCAAAGTGTGAACTCATTCCTCAGGTTTGTTCTCATTTCCTGCTGATCCCCACACATGGATATGTATTGCTCTGGACTTGTGATTTTGGTGTGGTATGTATGTTCACTTGATTGGTCATTGAAACAGATAGCTTCGTTAGTAGATGCAAGGTACAGTTTAAACCAAGGCTACTAATTTGTAGGTAAAATTGATTTGAAGGGAAAATGGTCCTTCACTGTGACATGATAATAAGTTTGGCTCACAACAGTTCATATGTTTATATTATCTGCAGTTCTACTACCAACATGGGCGTCCACCAGCAAAAGACCTAAAGGACCAGTGTATATCCATGGTTGATCAATTTTTTAGTAACTATATTGATGGACTACATGTACATGGTGATGTTTTAATTCAACTTTTGCTTACATTTTTAACCTTCTAAAGAATATTTAAGGCAATTCATCTTAGCATTCTTGTTCCTCTTGCAGAATTCAAATCCATTACGAAAGAAGTCTGCAAGCTGCCTTCTTTTCTTTCTCCTGCACTTTTCAGAAAGATTGATCCCAATTGCACTGATATAGTTACAAGGTAGCTCCATATATGCTATTTATTCTTTATAAAATGTATTATAATAGTAGTTAGTTGTAGGTATGAATGTATGTGTATGTAAAATAGTATGAGAACTTCGGTTACTTGCTCTATTTTCTTATAAAACTTTGTTGGGTAATTGGTGCTTTACTAATGTTTGCTGATTGACAAATTGTCCTCAGGGATGCGTTTATCAAGTATTGGATTGATGGAAATATGTTATCTATGGACACAGCCTCCCAGATATATAATATACTAAGGCAGCAGGGCTGCAAGTACCTCAGACAGGTCTTTTTGTGATACTTCTCCCGCTTTTCCTCAACCGCGTTCTGATTTATTTTGCAACAATTGTCTTCCTATTTTAACCCATTGCGCCAACGATTTTGATCATTTCTTGGATTTGGCTACAGGCAGACTTCAAACCAGTTCTTGATGAGCTTCTGGCAACACATCCTGGGTTAGAATTTCTGAGGACGACAAGCGAATTTCAAGAAAGATATGGTAGGAATCATTGATTTGTGACTTACTGATGTCATGGGTGTTAAATATGATGAAACCTACTCGATTTTCTTTTCTATGCTAAATAAGACGTCCCTTCTGTGCATACACCTCTATATCTCTACTGGTTATGTACATATGTTAGATTTATACTTGTACTAATTAAATCCTTTGTTGATTACCCAGCTGAAACTGTCATCTACAGAATATTTTACTACATTAACAGATCCGGAACTGGTTGCCTTACTCTTAGAGAGCTGAAACGTGGAAATCTAATTGCTGCTATGCAACAACTTGATGAAGAGGACGACATCAATAAAATTATTAGGTGATTTTAGTTTTCTTTTTCATAATATCCTAACAATCAATATTTTAAATTGAAACATGTGCAACAGAAAATGTTCTATTGTTAGATAAGAGGTAAACAAGCCTGCAAAAATGTATTACATTTTAGAGGGTTTATCACATATAACATTAAACAGTTGAAAAGGAAAGAGCTATATGAGTATCGGCTTAGCCTTCATATTGTTTCTGTAACAGATTTTATGCCTGATGTAACCATTTGCAATCATGTCATTTCTTTTAATTTTCAGGTACTTCTCCTATGAGCACTTCTACGTCATATACTGCAAATTTTGGGAACTTGATGGTGACCATGATTGTTTTATTGATAAGGACAATCTCATCAAATATGGTAATAATGCCCTTACCTACAGGATTGTTGATAGAATATTTTCACAGGTTGGTTCCCGAAATTGTTCCTGCCTAGACCTTCTTCAAGCTAAGTTACATAGTATGGTGTGACGCTTTTTATTTGATCTCCATGCATGTTGTGGCTATGTTTCTCCTTTAGGTTCCTAGGAAGTTTACGAGTAAAGTTGAAGGGAAGATGAGTTATGAAGATTTTGTGTACTTCATTCTTGCCGAGGAAGACAAGTCTTCCGAGCCTAGTCTTGAGTATTGGTACACATGTCCCCCCCTCCGTGTTGATGTTGGTTTTTCTTAATGATACTTTAGATCACAAGATCTTGATATATATACTACAACCGAGTCAAAACCAGTGACATATGTAGACTTGTCCATAACAAGTCCCCTTTGTCTGATATTATTTACTAAGCATTGTATAGTATCATTTTTTCATGAACATAGGATCATTGTTTGCGCTAACAATCTAACATGTTGGTCATTGTTCATCAATTTTTGATGAACCGAAAACACTCCCTTTGAACCTCTGATATGATACGTGTTCATAGCCTAGTACGTTCATCTATCTACTATGGATGTCAGACTCAATATTTTTGCATGTCCGTGTATTTTTCTTGACAGCTATCGAAATCTTCTGTGCAGGTTCAAGTGTGTAGACTTGGATGAAAATGGCGTAATCACTCCAAACGAAATGCAGTTTTTTTTCGAAGAGCAGCTGCATCGCATGGAATGCATAACCCAGGAAGCTGTTCTTTTCAGCGATATCCTATGTCAAATAATTGACATGATTGGACCCGAGGTTAGTTACTTTACAAATGAGAACATGGTTGGTTGTTTGATTTTTCCGAGCTTTTTTTCTTTTCTTTTATCATTTATTTGACTGGAATCATCTATATGGTGTATGTCCTTGCAGAAAGAAAACTGCATCACCTTCCAGGATCTGAAAGGATCCAAACTTTCAGGAAACGTCTTCAATATACTCTTCAACCTAAATAAATTCATGGCATTTGAAACACGTGACCCATTTCTCATTCGCCAGGTAAGTTTGGCTTTCCAGTGGAGTTTTTATAGGACTCAGAGGGAAAAAAATAACAAAGAATATGACTGCTTAACTGCTAAAGGCAGTTGGTAGTAGTTCGGATTGATGCAGTAAAGAACAAGTATAATTCTCTTTCATTGCTGTAGGAAAGGGAGGATCCAAATTGGACAGAGTGGGATCGATTCGCTCAGAGAGAGTATGTGAGATTGTCAATGGAGGAAGATGTAGATGAAGTCTCAAATGGGAGTGCAGATGTCTGGGATGAACCACTCGAACCTCCATTTTAGTCCATAGTGGTAAGTTCACACTGCTTGTGTATAGGAAATGCGAATGCTTATAAATTTTAGTAAAATTATGTGATTTATTGAATCGAAAACGATCTTGACAATAGAAACCTTCCAAAATTTAGTAGACTGCTTTGAGGTTTTCCGTGGAGATAGATCGATGATCAGAGATTGGAGGTCACTGTTGTTTCCAGACGTTTTTGGCAGTGGAGGAGATTCATCATCATCATCTTCAAAGAGACTCAGCCAAATTCATGAAATTTTTGCAATTTTGTTTTGGTTTCATTATAAGTTGGGCCCTCTCTACCTCTACATCATCTAGTGTCCATATAAACAGTTGGATTGTCTTATAATGAAATAACAAAGAAACAGTGTACAAAAAGATTCTGGACTCTTTTTTTTTCCTTTCCTTTCCTTTTGATTTGGAGTTTCATTTGATCTTTAATACGAGATCTCTTGAGATTGGAAACTAAGGAGGGGTTATTGGTTCATGGATTTATAAGGAATTAAAAATCCAAACAAAAATCATTTGTTATTCAATCATTGATTTTAAAATCCTAATTAAAATCATGTGTTATTGGTTCTATGATTTAGAAATACTAGTTAAAATCAGATGTTATTCGTTTAGTCATTTGTTTTTGGATTTGAGAATCCAAATTATGTTTTAAATGGATTTGTATGGAATTGAAAGAGAAAAATAGAAGGATTGAAATCCATGGGTAAACACATGTTATTTCAAAATCCATATATTTTGATTCCATAATTAATAGAGAATTCCAAATCCTATATGGATTTACAAATTAATAAACCAATATGGTTTGATAAGATCGATTTGTGTAGCATTTTTTTCAAAATATGAATTGACCGAAAGAAAAAGAAAAAAACATTATTATTTTTCCTTATAGTAGTACAGTACATGTAGTTGATAGAAGGTGCAAGTCACGCGTTTTACGTGCGCGTGTTTAGTTAATTAAACTTGTATGTAGAGTAAGCGCGTGTTACTACGTTACATAACCCTAGAAAGATCTCTCCATCTCTGGTCTGGTCCGAAGAAATCCACCATCTCCGATTGTTTCTCTTTGATAAACCCAAATCGATAAATTCGTTCCAATTCCAGTGAGCTCCGGAAATGGCGTCCTTCAAGTTGATGCCTTCTTCCAATTCCGATCTGTCTCGCCGTAATTCTTCTTCTGCTTCATCTTCCCCTTCTGTAAGATCATCTCACCATCTCCGACCAAATCCTCTAGCCGATCACTCCAGAATCAGTTTCGCTTACGGCGGAGGCAACGATTACACTTTCGCGTCTGATTCAAAGCCCTTCGAGATGGCGATTGATGTTGATCGGAGTATCGGAGATCGGAACAGCGTTAACAACGGTAAGAGTGTGGACGATGTTTGGAAAGAGATTGTATCTGGAGAGCAAAAGACCATCATGATGAAGGAGGAAGAACAAGAAGATATAATGACGCTTGAGGATTTCTTAGCCAAAGCAGCAATGGATGACGGAGGTTCAGATGAAATTGATGTTAAGATTCCACCGGAGAGACTCAACAACGACGGTAGCTATACATTCGATTTTCCGATGATGTCTCAGCCGCAGCTACACAGTTCGTTTCAGATGATTGAAGGATCAATGGGTGGAGGAGGAACAATGAGAGGAAAGAGAGGGAGAGTGATGACGGAGGCAATGGATAAAGCTGCAGCTCAGAGACACAAGAGGATGATCAAGAACCGTGAATCCGCTGCTAGGTCTCGAGAGAGGAAACAGGCTTATCAAGTTGAGTTAGAGACTTTGGCTGCGAAACTAGAGGAAGAGAATGAGCAGCTTTTGAAGGAGATTGAAGAGAGCACTAAAGAGAGATACAAGAAGCTCATGGAGGTTCTGATTCCGGTCGATGAGAAACCAAGGCCAACGTCGAGGCCCCTAAGCAGAAGCCATTCCTTGGAATGGTGAAGTGGTAAAAAACCTTTTGTATGTAAAAAAAATAAAAACATATGGGCTTGATTACTATATTATAATCTATATAGTAAAGTGATGGTGATATGGTTAGTACTTAGTTACCTGTAGTGTCTCTCAGGAATGTAATGTATAATACATAGCTTTTGCTGATTTTTTTGATATCGTATGGACCAGACTAGAGGGATAAGTTCCTTTTTCTAAACGTTTGTTCCCTAACAATTTCGTTGGTTGTTGAGAAATTAGAAAGTTTGGTTGGTTGTGTTTGATTAGGCAGGAGCAGAGAGTTCTTCGTCTTCTTTATTCTCCTGGCATCGTTTTAGCATCTCAAGTTGGCGTCGTAGATGCAAAACCTGTAACCCAAACAAAGAAAAACGAATTAACTAATTTTACTTCATTTTTCTCAACTGATGGATTCTGGATTTCAGCCGTAAAAAGAGGTAATCCTCAGTCTATACCACTCAGTTTCATTTATGTTTCTTGTCCTAACAATTAGAAGATATAAAAGCCTTTTTAACTCCATAAAAACACGGATTCCAAGTGAAGAATTGGCTTAGTTATGTACCTCTTGTTGAAGCAAAGTCGGGAGGCTAACCATGGAAATGAGCTGCTTCATTTCTTGCAAAAGTGACTGGTCTTTGATACCTGACCAAGTCTGTGGAGGTAAAGCCAACAGAAGAGCAGTGAACACATCGTTCCCGGATGGGCAAGCTACCACTGTCACTTTCTCCTCACCAATACCTTGATGTAAAAACAAGAAAACATAAGAAAAAAGTGATTTCTTGATTAGAACTTTGCACACTACTAACTTCAAGCTAAGTTTTCTGAAATGTTAGCTGAAAAATGAAGGTATTTTTTGGGTTTGATAAGTCACGAGCTAGCTAAATTACTATCCATCACAGCTTCTAGTCCTATAACATGATCTAGGGCTAAAAGATTAGTGATGATAAATTCTCAACAATAGACTAGTTTGTTGCCGGTTCATTGGAATATAAACTTCAAACCTTAGAAAGATTCTAAGGTGGTTGGATAAGTTCTGATTGCGACTTCTAAAAAAGTCCAAAATCAATGTAAGGAGACACTATCAGTCAGTATTGGACATGGATCCCTGTCATGATCCCTAAGCATTTCGTCGTACTAATCAATGAGACAATGACTATTAGAAAGATATCCAGAATGCAAGAACAAACATACCTTTAATACATTTGACACAAGTTTCCTCACAACAGGACTCATCTGATTCATTTCCCAATAAGATTTCATCTCCTTCGCAATAAACCTTGGCAGCAACATATGGCAGACTGTCTTTGTAACCCACAGATGATAGAAACTTTTCCACGTGCTTGAACAGTTTAGTTTCTTGCACTTGTTTCAGTAACTCTTGCTACAGCAAAACGAACCATAGAACAGTGATGAATAAACTGAGGGAATATTTACACGAAAATTTATAATCAGAAGCAAATCGACAAGATAATACCTTTAAGTCGATCCTTGATTTCTCCTCTGAGCTGAGATTTTGATTGACATCCTCTGTTCTTCGAATCTCAGCCATCCATCTGATAAATTGGTTGAAATTTGCCGGAAGTGACTTGAATACAACATATAAGATTCTTTCAATAGTATCAACATGTTGTGAGCTTACAAGACGAGGGACATCTTCCTTCAAATACTTTGCAATGCTGATCCAGCTCTCATCCTTACAACTCTGAAATCGATAATCATCACTCAGTCCAATTTGAAAGAAATGTCTTTGTAATAGCAGCAACTACTAATAGGATGACTTTGGACTTACTAGTGTATAGAGCAATCCTGGTTCTCTGTGGGGTCTCGATATAAGCATGAACCTGGAAGTTAAGCAGAATAACAGAAAAACGAGTTCGGTAAGAAAGAAACGGATTACATTCTTCACTCATACAAGAAAAGCCTAAGACAAGGAATAGAGATAATGTACCCTCTACGTCTCCCTGTTGACTGATCAATACTGTCCATGGCATCCCAAAGAAGTTTAAGAGGAACCCAGTGAGGAGGATACTTGAAACGAGCGACATCAAGAATCAAAGCCATATCTCTTTCAGCGTTATAACCACCAATAGGTGAAAAATGGCCTGTTCCAGTCTGCAATCAGATACATTAGAATCCGATCAACATGGGACTTTATAGCCAGACATGAAGAGGGTAATGAAATTCACTTAATTGCCATAATACTGTTAATATACACAGAGTTTGGGGCCAAAAAAACGATACCTGCTTGAGTACTTCTCTATGATATGTTGAGATCATATGACAATTATCAGAAGTGGAACATTTGACCACGTATTTGCGGAAATCATCAATGGTGCTCTGATTTGTGCGGAAAGCTTCGACTTTTGCTCCTGAAGAGTGAGCCAAACAGACAACTTTCCCAAATGAAATGCCCTTATCCTTCACAATCTCAAGCGGCTCGCAACATTCCAGCATTGATTCATCAAACCACCTCCAAGGCCCTGTGGGAAACCAAAAAAAAATCAAAAACCCACCAACAAATGCGGTAATCTAAAAGATAAAAGTCTCCAGTAGAGGTATACCTTTCCATTTTCTCCCCGGGTCAATAGAAAGAGAATTCAAAACCATAGAAAGACTAGCTAACCCACAAAAAGCTGGCTCAGACTGAGTCTGAAAATAAGAAATCAGCCTGAAAAATCCTTCCATAGTGCCTTTCTGAAGCGCTTCATTGAAGATTTGCTACGAAGACAATGACAAAACTTAAATTCTCAGGGCTATCAATAATTCGTGAACCATTTATCAGGAAGCATGCTTAGATCTCTCTCACCAACAACTAAACTTGTAAAAACAGCAAGGGGTTTAGGGTTTTACGATTTTTACACAGTTCCCAAGAAAAAAATCCAATTTCTAGACTCTAGCAGAGAAGTAACGAAATCAGTCCACCAAAAAAGACAAAATCAGTGATCGTCTTTAAGCAGAAGCAGAAGAATAGTTAAAACCCAGAACCCTAATTTTCAAATCCATGGATCGAAAAAGTTGAGAATACGCACCTTGCCTTCAACAGAAGCGAAATCTATCGCCGGCGGGGAAGTAAGAGACCGCCGATACAAACTCGCCATAGACATTGTCAGAGTTTGGGTATGGATGTTTCGCACAAAAGAGCAAACTTGCGCCGAAAGAATCGGGGATGGGTTCAAGAACAATGAATAAGAAGAGCTCTCTACGAACTACCGAAACAATGGAGAAATGATTTCCATATGAAGAAGAGTAACGTTAGGAGAGAGTCTCTCAATCTCATTTATTTCAAATGCAGATTCAATGGAGTCGCGAAGAGGGAGACACACAAGATTGGTAAAGTCAAACCGCGGTGACTGATACTCCATTATCGTCCGGTTCTCTATCCGGTTTACATCGGTTTGTAAATAATTCTGATTTGAATATTAATTGACCTTGACCAGACCTACCTTTTTTCTTTCTTTTTGTTGCAACTGGGAAAATTGTTATTTATTTTAATCTTACACCATGCGAAATTGCGAAGGCAGATTATATAACTAATCAAATAAAATAAAAACAAATCCTCCCAAAGTTCTCTAATTCATTACCTCTTAACACAAAACACCGTAATTAAATTTTATCTTAAAACATATCATGAACATGATTAAATTAAGATATCTTGTGAAAATCAGTGTTAATAACTTACCGGTAATTCGAGAGACAAAACATCAACACACAAATCCACATCTGAGTTCAGTTGATCACCTCGATCGATTAATATGACGAATCATAATCTCTCTAAAAATTCGAAAACCCACCATTATTAGCTTGAATTATTATATTTCCTAGTAACCAACCAAAGCTATATATGTTAATTATTTTCAGGCAAATTCCAAACTTTTCTATTATCTTAATTTAGGTATCAGTGGAGATTGATATCATTGATCCTGCATCAGACATTGAATATCACTCATAGATTCTGTCTGATATCCACGTGCTCGTCGTGACGATCTTGTAGACCCACCATTTACAGAATCCTTTGATTTTTTCCGACGAGATTTTCTACAACCATCTTTAGGAATATCAGAAGATTCTTTTGATCTTCGTGAAACTTTAGGGTTTCCACTAGAATGCGAAGATCCACGTCGTGGTCCTTCTTTTGTTGGTGAACCATCTAAAGTGCTCCAACGCTCTCTCGACGATTTTGGAAGTCCCGGTTTATCACGTGACCGTGTCGAATCTGCATGTAAACTAAAACCTTTTTTTTTTTTTTTGAAATATCTGTAAGTATACATTTCTAATTAGATAGTTAATTTACCTTCAGAAATGCATGAAGCATCCTCCTTGATATTTCCCGATACTTTAAAATCATTCATCTACATAATTTATTTATCTTTAATTATGATAATGATTTATTTTTATAAATACCAAAGAAAACGAAAGAAAAGTAAATAAATATAAATAAAATACCCAGCTGGGTGGATTTTGATTGACAGATCCTCCATCCCAACCAATGTGAGCAACATGCTTTACATCTGTTGGAGTTCCAATTTGCATCTCTGGCTCTTTCTCGTTTTCTTCATTATGCAAAAAATGTTATACAAAAATTATAAGGATACATTTCGGAGAAGATAGTTAGTATATATATATACAAAGAGTAAAATAACTCACCAAATATTTGAGAAATATACCTAAGACCCTTCAAGAGACTCTTCATTTTGTAGTTCGACATAACGAAATCGTCAAAACAATTCAAAATAGTTTCTAGGAGAAAGAAAAAAAGAAGAAGCTATTCTGTGTGTTGGCTAATTTTTTTTTTCTCCTGGAAACTATAAGAATGAAATGAATTCAAAACTGAAAAGAAATCACATCATTTTTCATTTCGGCTCGATTAAGAGCGATCGTCCATGATTTCTTTGAAAGCATTTTGATTTAACATTCTACGACCTGTAATTTTCTTTCTCCAAGAGAAAAAAAAAAGAGAGGTTGAATCAAGAACTCAGTTATGAACAAAAAGAAATAGGAAGAAGAGAATGTGGCGAGCTGAAATCATTGTTTTCTGTCTCCAGATATTGAACTAATAACGTCATGGACGAAAAAATAAAAACTAATTAAGTGAACGACAATTTGTTGAAAGTGGATTTGTAATAAATTGATGAGGCTAATTTGTTTGTTTATGTTCTGTATTGCAATCTTAATTTGGTAAAACTGTAAAAAAAATCAGCAGTTGTTAGTAAAATCAAATTAATTATTAGGCACTAGTTGATAAAAATAAAATACATACTTGACAATTAGATTGTTCTGTTTAGAGACCAGCCACTTGTATTAAATCATTGCTAGACATTAGAACCGACTAAGAAAAGGAATCGGGAAATTTAAGGTGATGCTCTTTTTTGGTAAAGAACAATATTTTCTTATGTTCTTTTACCAGTTATTAGTTGTACTATCAAGAGTAGTGAAAAAAGAAAAGCTGTACTCAAGAACATATTGTTCACATTATGATAATAAGGTTATTGATATTAATTGTAAATTATACCGACGAGTACCCAAAATTTTCACCAAAGTTTCTTTTTGTTGCAAGCTTTCATATATATATTTTGGTGAAGCTAAGACCACACGGTTTTCGTTGGAAAATGCCAAACTCATTTGTTCAATCTTCATTGCAATAAACAAACAAAAAAGTGAATGTTTGATTCCAGAATAGGACACCGACTGGTTTTACTTTATAATATTGTTGGGAAAAAAATGTGTTACAAAAGTTGATGTAACCCATGACGCAAGAAACCCCATGACGAAGAAACTGGTTACATAATTGATAAATTCACAAAGCGTATTATAGATCTTCAACTATAAGTCTATAATATAAAATCGAGGATGATGTATAGCTGGAAAAAACGATGCGCAAAGTGAAAAAGTTTTTGAAATAGGTTTTGCCTTTTGGTTGGAAAAAGGGCAAAAAAAAACGACACAATCTTAGGAGATAAAAACATTAAAGACTTAAAGTACCCCAAATGTTGATAAATGATTTGCTATTAAATATTATTCGAAGTTTTCTTTCCTTTTTTTTTCTTTTTTTGTTCTGATAAATCATTATTCGAAGTTTCAATTCCAATTCTAGTCTTATTACATTGAAGACCTAGAATTTTCGGTGTCATAACGAACAAATCATACCAAAAGGAAAAAAATAGACAATTATTGACACCTGAAAAAAGCCTGTTATGATATACACAGCCAAAACAAATAATTAATTTATATATACTTGATATGTTGGTGGTGGAATTATATAAGAGCTTTATTTGTTCGGTGATCTAAGAAATACACATGTAACATAATGTACAACAGTACAATGTAGCGTTTGTCACGTGGACTCCTGATGTATCTCACACCTGACTGAAGATTCATATACGCATTCGTATACATCACACGTGATATTACTCGTATCCATCCGTGGTCTCCTTTTACAGACAAACAAACATAATCTCAAAACTCAAAAAAGAAACAGTCTCTTTCAAGTTTTTTTTGTTTTGTTCCTTCTTTCAGATTACCCAACACTTAAGGAACCGCCTTACACTTTCAAACCCTAAGCTCTTCGCATGTCTATATATATGTTTGTGTAAAGAAGAAAGGGGAAAGACAAAGTTGAGAGAGGGAGAGGACCTGAAAGCTGAGAGAGATGGTAGGAGGAAGAAGAAGATTAGGGAAGAGAGGAAGCCCTTCGTTGAGATGGAGTGCGAAACAAGAAAGCTTCAGCCATGGATTCTCACAATCTGACCTCCAAGCTCTCTCTGCCATTTGCGACGCTATTATGCCTCCTGTTCCATTAGAGAGTTTAAATCTTGAGATGAAGTTGAAGGTTTTACGCAACGATGCACTCTTATCTTTCTTCAAGTCTTCTACTTCTGAGTCTCATGTTCGACCTGATGAGGTTCTTTATCTCCAACTTTCTCTCTTTCTCTGTCATCTCAATAAAAGACACTAGGATGAATATAATTAATAAAAGCATAATCGTTAATGAACATTAAGGTATATATAGGGTGATGAAAATCTGGATTTTACTCTACGCTTATCTTCAATGTACAAGTTAATGCTTACGTGCATTTGAAATGATGATAAATTGATTAAAAATCAGGTGGCAGAGCTACTGGCGACCAAGGCAATACCATTGACAGTTTTAGTGGTGAGAATAGTTTTGAGAATACTCACATTCAGACTGGGGACGTTACTGCTTTGCGGGTTCGTCTGTCTTGATAAGAAGAATTGGCCTTTCCTTCTCAAATTCTCTGAAATGTCCCTGGAGAAGAGGGAAAAGGTTCTACAGAGATGGAACACACAGTGGTATAATCCACTAGCGAGAATCTGTTTTATGATGATCAAAGCCATCTTCTTGTTCTACTACTTCACATGGGTAAGTCTTCCATCTCCTCTGCATATTTCTGTAACAGGGCATTCGCTTTTGTTAGAGACTATGTAAGTGTTTGTATGGACATTTCCAGTAGTATGAGTGCATGACTATGAACAAAAAAGGTTCAAACATGAAACATTACGGCTAGGTGGCTAGGACTAATGCAATGTCTTCAACCAGATGGTTGTGTTTCTAATCCCAATCATGGTTCGAAACAACTTGTTTTCAACCAGCACGAACTTTGCCATGTTTTATTACCTATGTACGCATGTATAACTAATTCATATGTATGGACAGACAAATGAAAATTCAGAAAACCCAGCATGGGATGCAATTGGTTATTGCGTGGAAATTGGAGAAAACGAGGGCATGGAACAAAATGAAAGACCTCTAGAGAAAGGGATCATCGAGACTGCAAAAGAAGATGAGATGACCATCAAGCAACGTATGATCACCAAAGGCCTTAAAGTCACAGAAGACAGAGAAAGCGACACTTACAAGATCGAGTGTGATGCAGTGGTAGTGGGTTCTGGCTGTGGCGGAGGAGTTGCAGCTGCAATCCTAGCAAAGTCGGGCCTTAGGGTGGTAGTTATCGAGAAAGGGAACTACTTTGTCCCCAGAGACTACTCGGCTCTCGAGGGTCCTTCCACGTTTGAGCTGTTTGAGTCCAATAGCTTGTTGATGACTCATGATGGCAGGTTCCGGTTCATGGCAGGATCAACTGTCGGTGGTGGCTCTGTCGTAAACTGGGCAGCGTCCTTAAAAACACCTGACGCTATCATCGAAGAATGGTCAGTGCATCGAGGGATTTCAGTATATTCTAGTGAGAAATATAAGGCGGCGATGGATAAAGTCTTAAAGAGGTTAGGTGTCACTGAAAAAATCATCAGCGAAGGGTTTCAGAACCAGATTCTGCGGAAAGGTTGCGAGAAGCTTGGTTTGGATGTGACAATAGTGCCAAGGAATTCAACAGATAAACATTATTGCGGTAGTTGCTCGTTTGGATGCCCAACCGGAGAGAAAAGAGGGACAGATTCAACCTGGCTGGTTGATGCAGTTAACAACAATGCTGTGATCCTAACACAGTGCAAGGCTGAGAAACTGATCTTGGCAGATAACAATGCTCACCAAAGAGAGGAGAGCGGACGAAGAAAAAGATGTTTGGGAGTCACAGCTTCTCTATCCAACCGAACCAGAAAGAAACTTCAGATCAATGCCAAAGTGACAATTGTGGCTTGCGGCTCGCTTAAGACACCAGGACTGTTGGCTTCAAGCGGGTTGAAGAATCCAAACATTGGTCGCGGTCTCCATATTCACCCTATTCTGATGGCTTGGGGCTACTTCCCAGAAAGAAATTCAGACTTCCAAGGAGCGGCTCATGAGGGAGAGATCGTGACTTCATTACATTATGTTCATCCAATGGAGGACTCCACCACACCTAACATCACACTGGAGACTCCTGCTATAGGACCAGGTACGTTTGCAACTCTCGCCCCGTGGGTCTCTGGGTCAGACATGAAGGAGAGATTGGCCAAATACGCAAGAACATCTCATATTTTTGTCATGGTGAGAGATGAAGGAGTTGGAGAGGTGAAAGGAGACATTGTCAGATACAGATTAACCAAAGCGGACGAAGAGAATCTGACAACCGGGTTAAAGCAAGCACTGAGGATCTTAGTAGCAGCAGGAGCAACGGAGGTGGGCACATACAGGAGCGACGGGCAGAGAATGAAGTGTAGTGGAATCAAACAAGAAGATCTAGAGGCGTTTTTACAAACCGTAAACGCGCCAGCTGGAGTTGTGTCGATGAGTAAGCATTGGACACAATCCTTTACAGCGCATCAAATGGGATGTTGCCGTATGGGTGCAACGGAAAAGGCAGGAGCTATTGATGGAAAAGGAGAGAGTTGGGAGGCAGAAGATTTGTATGTATGTGATGCAAGTGTTCTGCCTACAGCTCTTGGTGTTAATCCTATGATCACCGTTCAGTCCACTGCTTACTGCATATCCAACAGAATAGCCGAGTTAATGAAGAAGAAAAAGATAGACTGATAAAATGTATGTCAAAAGTTTCAAGCTTTGTTTTTATTTTACTGTTATTAATAAAACGAAGCAGCCTTATATAATAGATTTGCACTTTGAAGATGCTGGTATTGAAAACATAAGAGATTCATGTTCTGAAGAAAGCAAGAACAAACTCTATGCTTTCCGAGCTATCTTATCAATGCTTAATGGCCTCACAACACAATCTTTTCACTAATTGAGAAATCAATTAATTAATTCAACGCAAACGCAATCGTAGTTTCAAAACAGATATACATGATTTAATCTCTAAAGAACCAGAAAGAGCACGATTTGTAGTTCCTCCTATTCTCTAGCTATAAACGCAATCGGTATCTTCCACAAACTCTAAAAACAGAGATTCAATGATCAACGAGTGTATTCACTAACTGCATAGAGCTTTTTAAAACATCAATAACAAGTCATCACCAAATTTTGTCTTCCAGAGAATGACAATCTGGGATTACACGAAACTGGAGGTTGAATCTCAACAAGCATTCGATTCTAAGATCCATCGATGAAGTTCAATAATTAAAACTGATAACTTTTTTTATATGGTTTTGTATAGATCTCTAATCACTTTGGAACCATCAAAATCCATACACACAAAGAGAAAAGGGTTAAACTTTGACAGTTCAATTTTGAAAATATAATCCATTGGCTAATTGATATTTCTGATGTACAAAACAAGAACATCTACCTCACCAACAAACCCTAAATTTTCTCAGTTGATTTCCGAGGAAGACAATGAGAAGGGAATAGAGAGCGAGGGAGTCAGCTTTACAGAGAGGATTTTAAAAAACATTTGAAAAAAAAAAAAAGAGAGACGAAGAAGGAGAAGGTTCCAGTTTTAAAGCTGTCTCGCTTGCCGGGTGACAGACCAATGATTTGTCTCCACGTGGACATCGGATTACGCCGATCACAGTTTGAGAAACCGGGCAAGCTGGGCAGGATTGACGATGCCGGGCAGGTGAGCCCCGTCTGACCGGAGAAGATTAGCAACCTCCACATACCTCTTCCGTTTCGGGTCACTTTCCTCAGCCGGCTCAATAATATGGCTCGGCTTTACCTTACTGGGCTCCACTGATTGGGCCGAAAACGGACCGGCTTGGGCTCGAGCCGGGTTCCATTGCTCTCCGAAGAGTGTGCCGTTGGTGAGGAACTCGTGGCTCAGATAACCGGCTAACATCAGTTGGTTCGAGCCGACCGGCTCGGCTGCTGCGGTTGAAGATTTCCTGGAAGTGGGATTAACCGGCGGAGGAGCAAGATTCGGCGGCGGTGGGGTAAACTTGGCAACGGCGATTTCCGGCGGTTTATCGGTGACGGAGGAGATGAAGGCGTCTCTTTCTTTGCGCTTATCCGCCGTTAGAACGCGACGTGGGGGAAGACGCATCGTTTTGGTGTTCATGGTGATTCTCTATTGGATGCATGCCACGTCAGCACCCAATAAAAAAATTGAAATATTGACTATTGTAAAACAGTCAAATCGAATAATCGGGTGAAAAAAAGAAAATCAAAATTTGTAGAGATTTGTTTTTATTTTTTTTATTGCGAGCGAATAAAATCGGAGCGCTTTTAGAGAGAGAGAGAGAAATAGGGAAAGAGGGGATAACAGAAAGGTCACGGGAATGGGTCGGTTACTACAATTTATAGAGACTGGAGGTTTAGATTACCCTTCCCTTTTCAATTAAATTACATTAATGCCACTCAATCTGAATTTACTGGATTGTCCTTTTTGGCTTTACCGTTTCTTCAATTTTGGGTTTCCATAGAAGATAAATTGACTGAATTGTTCTTTTTGTTAGTCTCTCATAAAAAGTAGTAGAAAGTTAGAAACTACAAGGAATCAAAATTTAATGAATTTTTGCATCTTTGGCATAAAGTTTTTAAGAGTATGTGAGAAATATTTAAAACCTATTTAAAGTAGAAGCTTCAGAATCCAATCCTCGTAAGTCGTAAAGTCGTATACATAAATAAAGTATATGATATTCTTTATAAGTTATAATTAGAAACACAGTTTTTGATCAGTAATTTTGTGTGAAATCATGATTTATACCGTAACACTATTTTAAATCATTTACAGTAAAACCTCTATAAATTAATATTGTTGGGACCATGATATTTTATTAATTTATCGTGATATTAATTTATTTATAAATTAATATTATAGTGTAAATTAATATTTATTAATTTATAAAGAAATATGTTTTAATTCTTAAAATTTTAGAAAGAAATGAATTTATAAATTTTGTAGTTGTGGACTTAACTTTTAATAGTTTGAAAAAATCTATTTCGAAAATAAATTAGACAATAAAATTACAAAGCGTATAGATGAATTTAATTGTACAAACGATATACGTAAATTCAAATTTATGATTAATGACCTCAATTATCGTATTTTAACACTATAAAAAATATCGTAATAAAAATGATGCATATTCAAAAATTAAAAACTTACAGAAAATCTTGACTATTTTACGATACAGTTATAGAGTATACTACACCACTATAATTTAAAACAACAATAGACCAATTGTTTTATTCAATAAAAGTTAGACATATGTTCTAACGAAAATTCAATTTAATAAAAAAAACAACTAAAAACATACCTTAGTATAACAGGTTATATATATATATATATATTGCCATTATTAATTTATGATATTAATGGGACCATATATTTACATAGAGATTCTAAAAAAATTATTATCTTATTATTTTATCGAATTTTGCCAAATTTTACATTGGCCCGACTTGGGACCGGACAATTTTATTAATTTATAGTGTTTATTAATTTATCGAGTATTAATTTATAGAGGTTCTACTGTATATAATATTATTCTGTTACTTATCCTATACTAATATTTGGGAAGTACATCCTAAGAGTCATAACTTAGATTTTGTAAAAAATTACAATATATGCCATTAGAGATCTCTAATTATAATTATTTTATTCCATTTCACTAATATATATTAACGGGTCAACAGGTCAAATGGGTTTAAAGATATTAAAAGATTTTGTTTATATAATACATAATTAATATAATTCGAGAATGTTATATACTAATCAATTCGAAAATGTAACACAATTAGCAAAAATCCTATACTAATATACTAATACATTATTCGGAAATGTTATTGAAAATGTTATTCAAAATGTTATATAGTAATCCATTATTCGAACATGTTATAAAAAAATGTTATTGAAAATGTTAATGAAAATGATATATCATTAAAAACATTTTATATCAATCCAATTTATAAAAAATGCTATTTTGAATTATAATACTCATATAGTTCGAAAATGTTATTGAAAATATTATCCAAAATGTTATATCCTATACTATTATTTGGGAAGTGCATCTTATAAGTCGTAACGTTAATTTTGTAAGAAATTATAATATATGTCATTAGAGATCTCTAATCATAATCATTTTAATTCCATGTCACTAACATTAACAAATTAATTAAAAAACGGGTCAAATAACGAAAAACGGGTTTAAAGATCTTAAAGATATTAGGTTGTTATATTTTGTTTAGATATAAATTCGTATTCAAGCAATTCGTAATCTTTGAGAATATATTCAGTTTCTCTAAAATCTTTGAGAATATATTCAATTTCCTTAAAACCCTTTATAAAAAAAAATAAGTTATAATAGTTGTTATATTCTAGATCGTTTTTTTGTTTAGTTTTACGTTTTTTGTTTAGCTTAATCACGCATCAATATTATCAGCTATTCAGTTTCCTTAAAATCTTTTCTAAAGATTGTCAAATCTCTCTGTTATATAATTTTGATCATATATTCCAAATAATCTAGAATATACCTTTCTAAAATATTATCAAACTATTTTATGCAAATTAATATATTTCTGAATCTTCTAATTATCACAAACAATCTACAACTATAAATATCCATTTAGGTTTGAAGTACTTCTCTCACATAAATCATCTCAGCACCATTCTCATATCCTACAATTAAAAATACAGCATAAATGGCTATGGTTAGTCGCTACACTCCTATTAACAACTCGAAGCCTGTCAAGATTTTTTGGTGTATTCAAGTTAGTATACTTCATTCGTGGATTCATTTTACAAAAGGTTCTGGCATGTCTTTGGAAATGATTTTGACAGATGAGGCTGTAAGTACCATTGAAATTTTATACAATTCTCTTTGTAATATATGTGCCGTAAGTTTTAAGTCATCTTATTTTAATTACATGGTAACAAAATTCAAGCAGACATCAAAAAGAAACACATCGGCAAATTCCAAAGGTATGTTAAACCGTTTTTTTTTTTTTTTAAACCATGAAACTGGGCCCCACAAACCCAATATAATCCATTAAAAAACTTAGACCCAATATATCTATTTTTTTGTTTGTTCACAATCACACAATAAAATTATCAATACCTAATTGAACCAAAGAAATTGTTAATCTCATATATATAAAAAAAACAAAACTAATGCTGCTAAATATATTAAATTCTAAAATACAATATTTTCTCCTTCTTTAGTCAAATAAAATATATAACATTATATCCAAATAGTAATAATATAAAATATTATGATATATTCTCTTTTATATTATACTATTATACTATATTATTTCTTATTTCTTCGAACAAAATATATAATTTAATTTATGAATAATATTAAATCCCGTGCTGTATAGCACGGGTGATGATCTAGTTGGTGTTAAGAAGATCAAGCCATATATGCATAGATCTTTTATTAAATTTTATCAACGAATTTATTGCAACTCTTATGCGTGCAACACAAGATCGAGACCATACAATTGATTTTATTTTACTTTTTGTTTCTGTCAAATTTTCCCTTTCTATTTGTGGGCTATATGTAAATGCAGAACACGCATACACGCTAAATGTTAGGGAGAGATAAAGAAATTGATTCAAGTTTTAGACTTTTTCCTCGTTTACTTTTAGAGTTATTTATTAGCAACCTAAACATTATAAAATTTCAACGATGGCGAGAAATCAAATTCAAGAAGCGACCAATTTAAGACAAAAAAAACCTCAAGTACTGTATTGTTTAATAGTAATGGTTGAGAATCCTATTCACTGACTATTTAAATGACAATAAATCCCTTATCTACAGGTTTTGCAATTAGTTTGCGTTTTCGATTTATATAATTATTCACATCACAATAATAAAATTGAAACCCATATTAATGAAAGCTGTTATAGAGAATAAAATGATCTTTACCCAACTATAACTAATTAGATTCAAAAAAAAAAAAAAACTAATTGACACGTAGGATGTAATAATCATCCATATACTGTAAATTTATAGGTAAAGCAGATCCGAACATATAAATTTCAATGAACTTTATGAAGAGTGTATAAATCTAATATACTTAAATTTGATTAATATTTAATACACACATTTTCGTATTTTTAGCAGAGTATTTTGTAGAAGTAAGAAATTTTAGTATCCCTTGTAAAAAAAAAAAAACAGAACTGTAAGACCGATTATTTTGGTAGACTTTAAGTTAATAAATAATTTGTTGGGTTTTGGATGGTTTGGCATTAAGTTTGCCACCTTTCATCCAATAGACTGAAAGAATAATGCCAAAGGTTAACAAAAAAGAAATGGAAAAAAAATAAAGAGGCAAATTTAGAAAAACGAATGCATGTCTATTATTTTAATAAGGGAAGCAAATTTAGAAAAATAAAATAAAAAAGGACCCTAAATTTGAGAGGGACCATAAAATTGACTAAAACATTTAATTTCGATACATAAAAGTATTAACTCTCATATAAAAAAGTTCAAAACTCATGTTCAACCAAACCATCAAACCACCAAGCACTTTAATTCTACCACCTAATTATGCTTTGTTCCCTTTCTCTCTCTCCCAATTGCTTATCAAAAACGTAAAATCCATAAAAAGTAAAATTTTCACATCTTATTACTTTCATAATTACTTATACTGGTTCAGTATACAAATAAATATATACCTATTGTTTAATACATTAATACAGTCTACAGATATATTAAATTAATTAAATATGTAAAAAAGTAGGAACCTCTATAATTTCAGGCGTTGTTAAATACAAAAATGTCGTGTTTATCATATCGATTGCCAACTCAAATGCTACGTTTGAAACAATCAAACAGATGAGAATTAAAAAATTAACCAAAATATTCATTGTCTTTTTTTTTTTTTTTTTTTTTATCATCATACAATTTTGTACTCAATAAGCTAAAGAGGAAATGGTACCAACCAAAAGCGAGAACACATACTCAGAATTGTTCTGTTTCTCTCCATCGAAACGGAAGAGACCAAATCGCACTTGAAGTTAAGAAAAAACAAAAAAAAACTCTATATTTTTTTTATATGGGTTCACTACTTTAGCCGTTTAAGTTCAAAGTAACTGCACTCTTAGCTGTACCCCAAATATCATATGCCTCGTAATAGAAATTTTTTCACAAAAGAATACCTTTGCGTGAGAAATAGAGAGAGCAATAAGAATTGACCGTTTTGAACCCTTTTTTTTTTTTACCATCTTACTGGGAGAGGAAATTGAAGAGTCAGGAATGGTTATTTTGCTGTAACAAATTACAAAAGAGAAGAAAAAATGGTTAAAGTTTGTTGTTTGTATGAAATCCAATATCCACGATAAAGAGAGAGTTAAGTGTGAGAAAAGAGAGAAGTAATGTGACCTGAACGAGGAAGTTTATATGTACTGGAGAAGCATATTAGCAGATGTGTTCCTCAATCTACAACTTTGTCCTAAGTGAACATCCCCAAAACTGTATCTGCATTTTGGTTTCACAATAAAAATTACAGCAACCAAATCAGTAAATTACATATTTCAGAATCATATATAACATTAAAAAACTATGGATGGGAAGAGGAGAGTGAAACCTGTATTCACAGTATTCTTGCCAAGCACAACAGGCTTTCCCGTAATCCCAGTAGCAATCCGTATCTCTAAGTGGCCCACGCTTGGCTGTGACACGGTATTTTTATTTACACCCACAAGCAATAGAAAGTGATAGAAGAGCCAATAATATTTATTTTTTACCTTTGGTGACAAATTTGGACTTTGCACCAGGCTGAATGTCATGCCACATCTGAAGCCATAACTCCCGCATCAGAACTGGAGATCTAACGATGTTCCTGTGATTTGCTGCACAAAAACAATTATTCAAAAGTAAAAAACCAGTGCAAGGTACCGTGAGAACATGTTTCATATGTTAATTACTCACTTTTATCAAGCTCCCAGACTGCAGTTCTCTTCCCCGAAATGCTCTCAGAGTCTTCATAAAAGGTTATGTACTTTACCCTCGGCGCTTTTGTCATGTTAGCTATGATGTCTGACCCATGCTCATGTTCAACGTTTAGTTCCACATGTACATCACTTCCATCGTGTTCTGGCTGTTTTTTTTTCCCAATGAGAATCTCATTTAGTTTAATAAAAGTTCTTGAGGAGTACAGAGATATATGATTTTTAGAAAGGGACAAATTATTGGTGACTCAACATATAACCAGAAAAGTGCACTTAAAGTTTAATTTATTTATGGTGACGAACCAAAAAAGAGTACCTGGGGAGCCATTGTTATGTTAACTTTAGGTCCGAGCCAATTCTTGCACCAAGAGAGTGAATGATAGGGTACCTACAAGAGATCAATTTCATAATCAATAAAAGTAGCGAGAGTCAATATTGCAGTGTACTAGAGAACATAGCAAGCAGTATTCCAGATGCAAGCATTATCTTAGTCTTCAGTAGTTTGCAAGAAGATAATTTGAAACCCAACTTCTCAGCTTACCGTCTCATCCCCAGTTATAGGTCCAGCATTCCCATCAACCACAGTTCCAGACCTGCAGATATTGCAGCACGAAGATATGATCTAGTTTACGATTTCTTAAGCATCAGTTTTAAAAGGACGCCTACTCCTAATAATATGAAATTCAGAAGTGGATTAGTTTTGTTTTGCTAGTTATATTTGATATGTGTCATGTTTCATGCAATACCTCTTCCCACTTTAAGCCACTGGTCATCCACTAAGCTCAAAAGGAATGATAAAAAAACGTACTTAAGTTTTAGTTGTTTAATACTTTGCTTATGCAAATGAGATAACATGCCACTAGACTGATACAGAAGACCTTGCATTCCTGTTTTACTTCTGCCATTGCGGAAATTTACCTTGACACAAGGGAACCTTCAGTTTCGTAAATGACATCCGTAATTATCCAATTATCAGGATAAGGTTTGCCACTTGGGGCAAAGTAATAACCAACCTATCACAGACAGCTTCATACATTTAGTATCTTTAACGCTTAATAGCATAAGATGCAAGGGAGCATAATTCAAAAAAGATATTGCATTACAAATGGGAATATAATAACAAAATAAACGCATAATGTGATATGGAGAATGCATCATACCTCTGTCTTTAGATGAGCACCATATATGCAAAATACATTTTTTATAGGTGGTCTCTCCCAAGGAGTCAGAGGATTAAAAACAGGGTCATCATGATACAACCTGAAAAGTACAGTTAACATATTATATATATTTTTATTTTGAAGATTGACAAAGATTTGCAGAAAAAAAACAAAATTGACGCTATAAGTCCATGCCAGAGTCAAAACAAATAATGTGAAAGACTGAAAGTCAATCAACTAACATACCCACTTTGAATTTTTATAACTACAAGCGACAAAGACATTCCATAATATAAAGAGAGAACTGATTTGATAGTCAGTAATAAGGTTTCTGATTATACTATTTTCTTATAATAAGAAAGACAAAGCATATGAACAGTTGATATAGAAATTAAACAAAAACTTGAAGTACAAGGAGCCAGCAAGTGATGATCGATGAGCAATATTTCTTATCACAAAGGAAGGTACATACTTCTTTAACTGGTGTAACATCCTCTTGCTATCTGGGTCATAGTCTTCAATTGCTTTGAAAAGAGTCCCATCTGCTAGTTCACGGGCTGTGAAAGACAATAGGGTGGGAAGACCACATTCCATGCTGGTCATGTTGGCTAGAGCTGTTTCTGTAACTGATGGATACGCATCAAAGGACCAAAATATGAGAGTGAACATTCTTGGTGTAACTTTTGGTAGTGTTACAAATGCATATACAGAGTCTTACCGCTAGTGGAAGGAATTTCAATGTTAATGATATTCGTCGGCCAGCCAGAATATTTTGATTGATATTCCTCATCATCACAGTGGTATACACGCTTATCCTTCTTTGCAGCACCCCCAGAAAAATGCGTCCAGAATGTGTTATCACCCTTGCAGTTCTTTGAAAATGGCATAAGCCACAATGAAGAGGCAAAAGAATTGGACAACAACCGAGCAGTTCCCTGAAGCCTTGCCAACAAAAAACATGAGAAGCGCATGTCAATATGTCACATGATTTCAATAACAAATCATAGCCTATTGAAATAAAAAGATCTCAGTCCAAGTTTCTTCTCAACTTGGAATCTACCATAATAATCTGAAAATTAAATCAGTGTTACAGTGTACATGTGGTTTGGTTATATTAGCCAAGGCCGCTGACAGGTATATTACTCACAAGATGTCTTTGATAACTAGCCACTTTAAGGTCTACAGATACCAGTTCGATTAACATCACTAACAGTTTAAAAGGAAATATCCATTGAATTATAAGACCTGGTTATAATCAACTACTTAAACTTAAAAGAAGTCAGAGGTCACCTCAGAAACAGGAAGGCCAAACGTTACACCAGAGAGAGTAGATTTAATTGCCTCAACTGAACCAAGAAGAGGAGCTCCTAAATCAACAACAAATCAGGTATTGAGCTCAATCCAGTAAGTCACAACATAACTCCCCGAATTTGAGAAAAAAAGAAAGGTAACTTAAGGATATTTGGCCAGTACCAACAGCGAAATAAGCATGGATATGCTGATCTAGCCACTCCAAGTAATGTTTTGGTGCAATTTCTAGCCTCAGCCATTCCAGAAAGTATCTGAAGACATTATTACCCATTGAATGGGCAAATACTATAGAAGGCCCGCCACGGAGTTTTAAAGCAGTTTCAAAGGTCAACCTGCAAAAGAGAAGACGACCAGAGCTCTTTGCTTATCTTACATCAAAATGAAGAAAGAAAAAGATAGACATTAGCCTCATGAGGACTAACTTGAGCTTGTGAAAGTAAAGGTCACGCTCTTCCAATTTGGTTGGTGACAATCTCCAATCGTACGGAACAGCGACAATTGCATTAGCTTCTATACCAAACTCAACACACCACTTAAGCCACTCTTTCCAGACAGTAGAAAGAGGACCTGAACATCAACCAATTTATTTTACTTAACCATATAATCATAACAAAATCATATCAAATTGAAGAAAACTCAAAAGAAAAAAAAATATATCCAAAACTACCTGTTATGTAACCTGGATCCAATTCTGTGATTGCTGAGAGACCACTGTCAGGCCGTGACTTACACTCGGGATGGTCTGTTTGATTATAAGGATCTAGCACCATACACTTAAACCAGCAGTTGACAGCAGAAAGAAGCTGTAAACCATCCATCACGTCGATCAGTAATCAACAACCAAATGAATCACAATGCACAAGTAAAAACGTCTCGCCTATTCCACGAGTGGCAACTCCTATAACCGGAAAAATGACCTAACATTTTCTGACTACTATTGAGCACTCTTCTTCTTGAAAAACTTACAGATCTAGTTGAATAAAAAAGCAAAGACTAATTTCACATTCATTGCGCTACATTTATTGAACCAAAAGCGATGGATAACACTAGCGGAGTCGGCTGTTTTCTATGACTCTAATCTCAGATTCAGAGGCGTCAATGTTGACAAAATAATGAATCAATAAGAGAGACGAGCCATGCTTCATTGTAATATTTCGCTTGGATTTAATCAACAAGGAAGTCGACCGACAGAATAAGGAGCGAAGGAAATGAAGATCACGGACCTTAGTGGTGTCAAGCCACACGAGGTCGAGCGGATTGAAGTCCAACGGAGTGTATGGACAGTCAAGGATCGACCACGCTCGTAGCTGCGTCGACGCAAATCCCGGAATGATTATACCCGACAGCTTCGAGTAGTCGCCATGAAACTCGGTCTCATCCTCCACCGCAGCTCCGCCACCGCAAATCAAGAAAAAAACGGCGATGACGGTGAAGGAAGCCGTTACTGTTTTCGAATTCGCTCCCATCGCTCGGTGTCTCTAACTACTTTTCATCGCCAGAGTATAGGAGGAAAAGTAAGAGAGAGGAGAGAGAGAGTGTGTGTGTGCGTTGTTGGGGACCTTGGAGGTGAGAGTTGAAAAGTTTTTGGAAGCGTCCAAACTTTACAAATATACCCCTAGAAGAACCTTCGAAGTCATCTAGAAGGTTACTCTCTATCACGTCGTAAGTCGTAACAAACAAATGGGCTTTTATTGGGCCTATGAAACTGAAAATTTCAAAAAAATTCGAAACAAACAAGCGGGCGTTATTCACATTTTCTCCCGCTTAATCAAAACAGAAAATCCCCGCCTATCTTCCCGCCATTTGATATCTGTCGTACACGTGTCCCGAGACTCTCAAAGTAAATACCAATCGCACGGAGACGAAGCAAGGAAGTGCATTTTCTCCTTGTCTTCGGCTTCAAGAGCTTTCGTCATTTAGATCTGGTTTTTGTATACTAATGGCGGAATTCACTAACATGCTGATGAATCCATGGGTTCTTCATCTCCAGAAGCTCGAGCTCGAGCTCAAGTGCCCTCTATGGTTAGTTCCGTCCACAGCTTCCCTTTTTTCCTTGATTATACTGTAGAGCAATCGAGTATTTATAATGTTCTTGGAATCGTAACAATCGATTAACGTAATTTGCAGCTTGAAATTGCTTAATCGACCGGTGTTGCTTCCTTGCGACCACGTCTTCTGCGAGTAAGATGATCTAATCCCTCTATTATTTTTTACCAATTCGTTACAAATTTTGAATTCAAATAGATTCTTATCTTTCTGGAAATTGTTTGTCAGTTCATGTGTACACAAATCGTCGCAAGTCGAAACAGGTTGTCCTGTCTGTAAATCTAAACATTCCAAAAAGTGTAAGTCGATTTAATATTCTTCTGATTATTGAACTCTTTCATTGAAAAAATTGTGTTAAGAGAGTATATGTAATTATTACTCTCATCTGCAGCTCGGAGGAATCTTCAATTCATGGAGAGTGTTATAAGCATATACAAAAGCTTGAATGCAGCTGTTAGTGTTCATCTCCCACAGTTACAGATTCCCAATGACTGCAACTACAAGAGCGATGCCCTGAACAATTCCAACAGCCCTAAACACGACGGATCTGAAGATTCTGAGATGACTGATAAGGATGTGAGCAAGCGCAGTGGTGGTACTGATTCCTCTAGTCGTGATGGTTCTCCTCTTCCAACCTCAGAAGAAAGCGATCCAAGACCTAAACATCAGGATTGGACTGAAAAGCAGTTGCGGGATCATCTCTTATTATATGAGTTTGAATCAGAGAATGATGCTGGCAATCACGTAAGAACATACTATTGAACATTTTGATTCATCAGGCGGTTTTGGTTTTATCCCTCATTGCACAACATTTAAAGATGTGTATTGACCCTTTTTTTCCTTGCTACAGACACCAGAAAGTCATATAGGACAAGCTGCAAAAAATCTGAGGGACATCACTGCTTCTGAGCAGCCTGCCAATGCTGCAAGGAAGCGGATTTGTGGCGATTCCTTTACCCAGGAAAGCAATCCTAAACCTAAGACTCAGGATCAGACTTTGCTGCGGTTGATGGAGAGCCTCCGGTCAGATGATCCAACTGATTATGTAAAAGCACACAAACATCAGGTGCATTCTCGTCTTGCTTCATAAGTTGACCATTTTGGTTCATCAGTTATGAGTATTCTTAATCCCACATAGACATGTTAATAAATGGTGTACTTCGTTTTTGGATAATCTATAGTTTTGTTCTGTGCTTGAGATCAAACAACTTAAGATGTGTATTGATCTTTTGTCTCCAGCAGTTACCCAAGAGTCATGCAGAACAAGATACTAAAAGGAAGCGTGACATCACCGCTTCTGAAGCAATGGAAAATCATCTGAAAGTTCCTAAGAGGGAGAAGAACCTGATGCAAAAAGCTGCTGATATTGACTTCAATGATAAATGCTCTGCAAACTCTGATGATCAACTAACTGAGAAAATCTCCAAGGCATCAGATCAACCATCATCCAACATAACCATTTGTGGATTCTGCCAATCAGCTAGGGTATCTGAGGTAAAACCGTAAAAGTCTTTGCCCTATCCTCTGCTCTAAAAACTGAGCTTTTCTATTTGTGAAGTATAATTTTACTCAATTGGCTGGAACAATATTTGTTAGGCCACTGGAGAAATGCTGCATTACTCTAGGGGAAGACCGGTGGTTGGAGATGACATTTTCTGCTCTAATGTTATCCATGTCCATAGTGCATGTATTGAATGGTATACAAAATAAAACCCAAAACTTCTGCTTTTGCTCATATTTGTTTCTGCAAGTCCATGTGGATAGAATTTGGCTAGGGTGTTAAACTCTTTTGCATGATAAAAATACTAAAAGCAGCTGAATAAATGTTCAGGGCACCGCAAGTTTACTATGAAGGTGACACAGTGAAGAACCTGAAAGCAGAACTGGCAAGGGGGATGAAAATCAAGTGCACTAAATGTAGTCTGAAAGGAGCTGCCTTGGGCTGCTATGTCAAGTCTTGCCGCCGAAGCTATCATGTTCCATGTGCAAGGGAGATTTCCAGATGCCGTTGGGATTATGTAAGTTTTGCCACATTTTCTACAATCTCATTTGCACATGAGAGTTACTTACCAAAGTTCCAATTGTAATGTGTGATTGCTTTCTTGGTCCTTACAGGAAGACTTTCTACTACTCTGTCCAGCTCATTCTTCTGTCAAATTCCCAAACGAGAAGTCTGGACATCGCGTATCCAGAGCTGAGCCCTTACCAAAAACGTATAAATCTTTTTCAGCATATAATGTTAATACTTATCAGTATGACATTATTATTCTTATGATAACAACTACCTTGCTCTTTCAGAAATCCTGCTGAGCTATGTTCTTTGGAAAAAACACCAGCTATTACAAAAGAGCTCGTTCTCTGTGGATCAGCACTCTCTAAAAGTGATAAGGTCAGTGTACTAAGTTTCTCTTCTTTCCACAAGGTTCAAACAAGAAACTCTGTTTGTGGATTTATCACTTTTGGTTCAAAGTTGGTAGAGCTTCTGCAAACAAAAAGACTAATTTTCTCATTGCATTGTTATTCCCCAGAACCTGATGGAAAGTTTAGCTGTTAAATTCAATGCAACCATATCAAGGTACTGGAATCCAAGTGTTACACATGTGATTGCTTCTACAGACGAAAAAGGAGCATGCACAAGAACTTTGAAGGTTCTTATGGGTATTCTCAATGGAAAATGGATTATCAATGCAGATTGTAAGTTATACTGCTCTCAGGAATTTTCATGATCTTAACTTTGTCACCATTAAGGAATCTTTATGTTTACATGAATAAGTCTTGAATTGTTTCTAGGGATGAAAGCAAGCCTTGAAGCTTCTCAACCTGTTGATGAGGAACCATTTGAGATTCAAATTGATACTCAAGGATCTCAAGATGGACCAAAAACCGCAAGACTCAGAGCAGAAACTAATGTAAGTATAAACACACACCAAAAACAAATTTTAAAGTGCTTTGCTTCTTTTGGATATCTCACTCTATTCTTTTTTTTTTCTTTTGTCAAGCAGAAACCAAAGCTCTTTGATGGCTTGAAGTTCTATTTCTTTGGAGATTTCGATAAAGGATACAAAGAAGACCTTAAGAATCTAGCAAAAGTAGCTGGTGGTACGATCTTGAACACAGAGGATGAGCTTGGTGCAGAAAGCAGCAACAATGTCAATGACCAAAGATCATCATCGATTGTGGTTTACAACATTGATCCTCCACTTGGATGTGCCTTAGGTGAAGAAGTCACGATTATTTGGCAACGAGCTAATGACGCAGAAGCTTTAGCTAGCCAAACTGGGTCTCGTCTCGTTGGTCACACATGGCTCTTGGCGTCCATTGCTGGTTACAAGTTACATCCTGTGATTAACTAATTTTGAGAAAGAGACAAAAAGACATTTCAATTTCACTACATATGTAACATTGTTTAATTTCACTTTTAATTTCTTAAGATAACAAAACAGATTCTTGTTTGTACGCATATAAATTTCAACTTTTACTTTGGAAAACAAAGCTTTGTAACTTAAATTTTGGAAATCTTACTGATTAATGACAGATAATTAATGAGAAATAAATTGTAACGAAAAAATGGTGTGCAACGGACCAATAGCAAAGCTTTGACAGGTCATTGGTGGGTCAAAATTGTAACGGTCACTTACTTTATCCTCCTAATAAACAACACAATTAAGAAAAAATAAACAAACCCTATTCCCAATTTCCAAAGTTAACACTACACTTTTCCCCCCGCTCTCTTCTCAGTGATCGTCCCCACCCACGCTCCTCAATTTCAATGTCGACCTATTAATGCTTGATCAAATACCTGGAAACCACACGCATGAAGTTTCTCTTCTTCTCTCGCTAGACCTTGAAGATTTCGGATTATGGGTTGCTTTTCGGGTTGCTTCGGTGGTTGGAAGAATCGCCGGAATCAGAGACGCAGAGAATCCGATCAAGCTAGAGATAACGTAATTTTCCTGAGAAAATTTCTTACGTTTAGTTTGTGAGAGTTTTTATTTGAATTCCTCGCATCTTTTTAGTGATGAATTTGCTTGAATTACGCTACATTCTAGATAGATCATCTCTGTGGTTATCGAATTTAACTTCCATTGATTTGCTTGACCTGAATAATTTCTTTGTTATGCATAGAAACTCGCTGCGGAATCTGATACAGTCCACACTGTTGACGAAATCCCGAAATCGTCTGTGATTCCAATTACTGAGATTTGGTGAGTTTGATTGATTTGTTTGTGTGCTTTTCCTCTAGATTCAAGTTTTGAGCTAACATATTCTGATTTCTCAGTGACGAGGCTGAAGAGAAATGCAGTCCAAGCGCTATTACTAGGAAGAGAGTCACTTTTGACTCCAAAGTCAAAACCTATGAACACGTTGTTTCAGAAGAATCTGTTGAACTCTCAGAAGAGAAGAACGAAGAGGTTGAATCCGAAAAGAGGTCATTGAAGTCAAGCAAGACTGATGATCAGTCTTCTTCTGAGATCATTGAGGTTGCCTCAAACTCCTCAGGGTCGTATCCTTCAAACCACAGATACAAGAATTGCAGAGAAAGTGATGATGACATAGAGGAGGATGAGTTTGACTGCAGTGACAGCGATCTAGATGAAGATGAAGAGTATTACAGTGATATTGGATTTAGTGAGGATAGCTTGCATATCCCAACCAAAAAAGTTTATACTGAAGAGATTGGGGATAAAACAGAGGAGACTGATGCAAAGCTGAAAAGGTCAAACGAGAGTGTTAGAGATGGAGTCCACTATGATGGCCAAGGAGTACTTAACCCGGTTGAGAATCTCACTCAGTGGAAATCCGCTAAATCCAAAGGGCGAACAATGCAGAAACAGTCTCAAAAGGAGAACTCTAAATTCATTGCAGATCAAGAAGAAAGAAGGGATTCCTCTTCTTTTGGCACAGACTCTCAGATTGATGATATAACACTCAGCTTCAAACCAAAATGCAGAATTGAACCCAAGAAACTGAGAAACCAAGAACTGGCCGTTGATGCTAGCCTTTCCACATGGTTGTCAACATCTGAGTCAGGTAGCGAATGCAACAGCGTCTCTAGGTATACCTCTACACCCGAGAAACACAAGTCTAGCTGCTACTCAAAACCGGTTAAAATCAACCATGACGATAGACCTGTACTATGCGCATTGACATTGGAGGATATCAAACAGTTCTCGGCTACATCTACGCCAAGGAAATCACCGAGCAAAAGCCCTGATGAGACACCTATTATAGGCACAGTTGGTGGTTACTGGGGTAATCACTCAAAGGCAATAGATTGCGGCTCTGCATCTTCATTCAAGGGAATACCAAACACCAGCAGCAAGTACAGAGAGGTACGCATAAACCAGTAAAAACACCCTACAAGACAGTAGATACTGATTTTATCACATTTTCAAAACCAACCACCTCAAGTGCAATAATTAGTCAAAGAGTCCTTTTTCTGAAGAATGACAGTTTTTTGGAATTGCAGGATAAGAGCGTAAATTGGCATTCAACTCCATTTGAAGCAAGACTGGAGAAAGCTTTGAACAACATAGACAAATAATGGTGCTGCACTCATTCATTGGGTGATAATGTGTGATTTTGATTTCTCTCTGTTACATATAACCATTCTATTTGTTTGTTCTTTGTTATCAATACGGCTCTTAATATAAAAATGACACAGAAAAGGGGAAGAAAACAAAAAACAGAATCAAAACTGCTCTCTCTTATTCGCAGGTTCTTCTTGTTCAAAGAAGCTAAATCAAAGTTTTGTGTTTGGTTTTGATCAGGCGACATAGTAGATAGAGTTAGGGAGCTTGAAGGTTCTCTTAGGAAGAGGACAACCTGCAAAGCTGCTCCATTGGTCTCCCATCACTCCCCAAACTCTGTAACCAAGACTCGTCAGCCATGTTCTCTTTTCTGACTTGTATTGTTTCACTTCCTTTTGCTCATCTTCTAGCCCCCTGCATTGTTCAGTTTTCTTGTTAAGAGTAAAAAAGAAATACTAGAGGGGTGTACAAAATCGGTTTTTTGCTCACTTAAGAGTGAATATATGAAAACTACTCAAGGTATTGGAGTGGACAAATTTGACCTTTGATTCATTTTGGTTTTAAACTGGTTTAGAAAATATATGAACCAGATTGAGTTTTGTTTCAATATCCGGTTTAGTTGTACCTGAGCATTAGGTTGGACCAGCCATAGTAACCGGCTTGGATGAGGTTGTCGACGGTGGCAGACCTGAGGTATTCTTTCCGGGAAGAGATCAAGAAGATCTTAATGCCTCTCTCTCTGATCTCATGGTACAATTTCTTCATGTGTGGCACTGCTGGTGCTTTCTTCTTCTTCATCCAATCCTCGAATTTCGTTGAGTTCAATTTGTCTCCTCTGTTTTTAATGAGAAAAAATAAGATTAATCGATGTTTAATCGAAATTTAACATCTCTAATCAGAGATCCGGTCCGGTTCTGTCCGATCCAAAGTGCATTCACTTAAGTAAAAAAGTAACAATATCAACAAAAGCGGTTAACCTTAAACCGGGTACGATAGAGAATTGAAATTACCCGAAGAAGCCATTTTTCTTGTGGTAAGGTATGGTAGAGAGAAGCGTGTCATCGACATCAAAGATCCAAGCGTCCATGCCATCACACTTAGTCTTGCTACAACACATGCTTCCGAAATGAAGAATGACCTCATCAACGGTTCTCGCCACGTCATCCTTGTACTGCGACGACGTCATGTAATCCTCGATGTGAGATACACACTCTTGAGGCACAACATCGAACTTTCTGATGTTGTGAACTTCCACGTTGATCCTCCAGCTCTCACAGTATCCTTTCAGGTCCGTCTTGATCCCTTTAGAAACGATACCTTTTTGGCTTGAGGACGAACCGAGTCCTTTGAGTTGGTTCAAGATGTTCCAGTCACCAGCGGAGACGACTCCGACCAAGAGTGAGGCTATTGCCAAGGAAAGAAACATGGTTCGGTCCATGTTTGAAAGAGTTTTTGGATCTTTAGATTTTGATCACAAGTGTGTATGTGTAGTTGTGCATGTAAAGATGATTTTATAAGTAGAATAGTCAAAATACTGGCTCTAACAATAAAGAAAAAGAATTAATACACAAATCTGAATCAAAGTTTTTGTTGTTTCATTATATCATTTTTTTTAATATTTTGGTTGTAATTCTATATTTTAGAGTTGTTTTATATCGTTGTTGCTATATTCATGCACGATATGATCGAGCTTTACAACTTTTTAAGGGAGGCAAAATTATGAAAGCTTAGCTTAATATGCGGGAGAAACAAAAAAGGATGTGGATAAATTAAAGATAAATAATTGGTAAGAAGTGTATGATTGTAGGAGCAATTGATATCCTCGATTAGTGGCGATATGATTGTCAAAAAGTATTACACACATTGTATGTAGATGTATTATCATGTATTTGAGTATCGGCACAATATGGTATACACATTGCAATAAATAATGCTATTGGGAATTCATATTTGAGAAAAATGGATGCATCATGAAGCGAGTTGGATGATAGTGTGAAATAATTGTAGATATACATAATTGATGCAATCAAAATCAAACAGCTATTTAACTTACTTTTCTAACAGTTTTCAAATCAATCGTTCAAAATAATTTGTTTTTCAAATGATGTTCAAAGTAGACATTGTTATATACTCTATTGAAACCAAAAATAATATGGGATCACAAGAACAATATAGATATAAGTAAATAGCTATTTTGAGTCAATAATCTAAACTAAATTACACCAACAGTTGTTTTCATCTTTAAATTTTTTTTTTGTTGGCATTATGAAATGGAAAGGACAAGAGACATAGATCTAGAGAAGAGGTGGTCAGGTTATGGTGACATATTGATTGAAGAGTTGGAATGGAAGCACATGGATTTTAATTTTAATAAATAAAACCGTTGAATAAATTGATTTTTTGGTTTGCTAGCTAGCAAGGATAGATGTAGACAAAATTTTAATTACAAAAAGATATATACATACAGAAATTGCAAAATCATGACCCTCATGAACAACTCAAACTTCTTCCCACTTGCTTTTAAAATTTTTTACAAATAATAATTTCAACTCTAAAACTCTTTTTTTTTTTTTTCTGCATTTGTATTTGATATCTTATAATTATATATAGGCTATAGAGATTAAGACATGTAAAATATTTATTTTCAAAAACATCTAAAAATGTAGTTCCACTAAATCGTTATGAGTTGACATTAGAAACACTCGGTTTTCCAGCAAAGCACGTATACGACCGATCATGCACAGTTGGATTACAATTAAATGCTTATTATTTCCAACTGCCAATGCAGGTTCAAAGTGTATATAGATTAAACATTTACTTTACCTTTTGGCGATATTTGCCAATATAATCGTAAAATGTTTAGCAACGAGTATCTCATTTTTCCATTATATATAGGATGAGTATAACATTCAAAAAGTAGAATGGTCAAATAAGTAACACCGATCAAACATGACAAGAGTTGTTTATAATTTGTTAACGATTTAAGATCGTTTATCACAACTTGATTGAATTTCATACATAAATAAATTAAATGTAGCGAGAGAGTTGTTCAACGGCAATTTGATCAGCTGCCATCACTTGTTTTAGATGAACAAACCATGTGCATAAAGACAATACAATCATAATTTCCATTTTCATAAACTGAGAGTAAAAACTAAAAACTTGTCCATCCTAGTCTTACGATCATGGATCTATTGGTCTTAAACAGTACTTGTAGATTATGGTTTACTTAAAAGAAAACGAACGTGGTTAAGAGAGATTTAGAATTAAAGATAGTCAAACTTGTAAACTAATCAAAAGTTACTAGACGACCCTCTTCAAAGAGTTTGATCTCACAAAACCAACTTAGCTTTCTTTCAAACCTACAAAATCAATTGACCGGGACCGGTTTGTTAATTAAGAGAGTCCCATTCCACCAAAAAAAACAGAGGGTCTCACATCTTTTCTTCGTCATTAGCCTCTCATGCCTTGTTCATAATCTGCATAATCTCTGAAACATAACAAAAGTAATTAAAAAAAATACTCAGTGAGATACAGAATTGATATTACTCAGTCCCATGTAACAGAATCAGCAAACTCTGATGATATTACTCACTCTTTGGTCGCTTCTTGTTCCTGCAAAATCTGCTACCACACAGACAATCAAAGGGTTTCATCAGAGAGTCATCATCGTTGAAGTCAACGCCATAATCCTGAGAATGTGAAGTCCATGATTCACATAAGATCAATGTATATCAAGATATCAGTAAGCATTAAAAATATACAATCTTTTCCATGGGTATAGAAACTTGTCAGCCATGGATTGTGAAATTGTACACACCCATGTGAGTTCCTCCATTGCCTCGATGTCTCGTGTAGTGAAGAATGCAAGCTGGAGAAGATTACAGTTAAACAATTTCCCAAAACAGAAGTAACATATGAGCAAAGGATTATAAATGAGACCGTAATTGAATCATTACATGATAATAATGCTGATCCGGAGTCTCGACTTGAACTGGGATCTCGATCAAGTTTGCATCAAGACATCTACACACATCAAAGGACAGAAAGAAACATCAGTTTAAAATAGAGAAAAGGCCAATGGTATTCTAAGTATTACTGCAAGCCATTACCTGTGGTTAAGGAACCTTGATATATTTCCATAATGCGTCCCATCAAGACACAGAGCTTTGTCATCCTCTAACCTTTCTTCAGAACCCCAACGTGCATCCAATATCACAGGACAAGTGTGTTTATCTTCGAAGCTACGCTGGTATAACTCCGGAATCGTCAATATCTCTCCAATGTACTCACAAATAAATGCGCCTTTAGGCAGCTTCTCCAACGTCCTTAGGCCCCAACCTTTCCCATTTGGCGTGAAAAACACCTGATATTAAAAAAACAATTGATCGAAATGGAAAACTAGTTGATTTCTATAACAAGATGAAAGTAAAACACATAAAAAAAGTTAGTTAAGGTGAATGTTTTACCTGTAATTTGTTGTGTATTCCTCTTTGTACCACTCGGTTACCGCATCTCTTAGTGCAACCACATTTAATCCAACACTCTTTAATGGCTCTCCTCTTCAGATGCCCTTTACATGGTTCCAAAATCTCAACCTTTTTAGCTCTCTCCAATGGGCACTCTTCACAGAATTGCAGCACCTGTTTCCGTTGATCACGGGCCTCAGAGATCCGAGCTTCCATGAATTCTTCTTTGAGTAAGCCATCTAATGAGTACGCAAACCCGTTATCAACAGCAATTGCACAATTGCACGACATTTGAGAAGCCAGGCAATCTTCGATACAGGAAGAGGAGCAGCATTGCTCATCCGAGAAACTTGAGAGCGAAAATTTAACTGGAGCATCTTGAAACACAAAGCTGTGAGGCATGTAACGGAAACATGAAGGAACCTTGTCGTTGATCTCATTCACCCATGGAATCTCAACATTTTCTTCACCAGCCGTAATGTCCTTCATGTTGCTAATTGCTCTCAAGCCATCTTCAGAGATCTCGCATTCAGGAACAACCACCAACCCCATCGAAATGCCAGCTGCACCGCTTTCATCGCCCGCCTTACTCATGTCATATACGGTTACTGTTTCAAGTGACTGGCTGGTTGAATTCTTTGCCAAGTCTATGTAACAGCTACACATGTCCTTCATGAACCCAAGGACCGAAAACTTGGGGTGAACAATTTTGTACGACTTGAGACACTTCTCCTCCATTGCTCTCCGAAGATCCTCCATAGAAGGCAAACACAAATTCGTTGTTTCTCCAGTTACAGGCGCAAAACTTAGACAAATCTTCACCTCACCAGAAGTCGAAGAAGCTAATTCAACTGAAGCAGCGGTAACCTTATGCTCACTAGATTCCCCAATAACTGAAGGAGACACATCCATGGCAATAGTATCATTGAGAATATCTTTAGTTTCCCTATCCCGTTCCTCCACATGTATATTTGATATCTGCATTTCAAGCATGGGAGCTGAACAGTTTCCTGTATCCAAATAATGAAAAGAAATGTCAAAAAGTAACATCACAAGAGACAGATCAGGTTAATATGCAAAGGCTTCAACATCTCATCACAACCACATAAAAGCAATACAAGAAAGATTACTAAGTCTACATGTAACACTACCTAAAATCACAGGCTTATGATCAATATTGGGCTCATCATTGAGGATAATAAGTGCACCGGCCTCAGAGTCCCTTTCTTCTTGTATAGGATCAGCTGGCAATAGAAGCATTGGTGGTACTTCTTCGGGCTCCATTGACGTGCGACTGCTGGAGCTAGGACTTGCCAATCCTCTTTCACCACTTCTGCGTAAGTACCTCTTTAACGGAGGTAATTCAGTCACATCATCATCTTCATCTTCCTCTTCCTCTTCAGGCTGAGTCTGTTTTACCGGAAAAAAAAAAACACACAGGCTATATAATATGACCGAGAAACCTGAAAAACAGATACTAAACATACCTTGGGATCATATTTGTTGGGCTTCTGTGATTTGGGACTGCATTCGCTAAGGTTTGTGTTGTTTTCAGAACATCTTCCACGTTTACTACGCAACCTCCTTTTCAATGGAGTTTCATCTTCATCCATATCGTCCTCCTCATCTTGTACCAAAGGCTGAGTTTGCTTTAACCCAAAAAAACAAGTTAATGTTACATGATGATAACAAATTCTAAAACAACAAAGATATTTAGTTCGTATACCTCAGGAGCTTTCCTCCTTCCCCTGCTGGTTGCTACACTCTAAAGATTAAAAAAAGAACATCGAAACCTTGAGAAGAAACAACTAAAAACACACCAAAAATTGTCATCAAATTAAGGAAAGTTAACTTACTTTGGGCTTCGTTTCCTCTTCTTTCTTTTTCTTTTCAGAGGACTACCATATGACATATCAAGAAAGAGAATTGTGTGAGTGTAAATATAAAAATAAAATAAAATGAAAAGTGATTAAGCAGAGAAAACAAAACCTGGGCATCAGCCTCGTCGAAGATTGCATCAAGAAGGACCTTATAGGCTTCATCTTCAATGAAATCCCAGTTATTATCATAGGCCTTGAGAAGTTTCCTGAGAAAGGCCCTTGTTTTCGTCTCTGATATTCCTAAAAGCTTCATAGCGTCACAGGCATTCTTAATCTTAGGATTCGGTGCCATTTTCGACAAATTTCTGCAATGACAAAGCTAAATCACTCACCGACCTCATGAAACATTCAGGAAATATACAAAACTGGAAACTTTCATCCACCAATACGAGCGAAACCAGAGATGAATCAAGAGAAGAACGTTATCTTCATAGACAGTGAAAGAGTTAGATGTGTAACTAAACTAATGTGACTAAGACCCCCAGAAAGTAGGAGCCTTTACCACCAAAAAAAATTGGAACTTTTTCTTTTCTTTGTGGAAAACCGAACGGACAACAAAGTACCAAAAAACCCTAAAACGTATCAATTTCCCAGAAAAAAAAATGAGTAGAGATTTCAAAAAGGAAAAAATTGAAGAGATTGGAGAAAAATGAGAAGAACTTACCAGCAAAAGAAGGAACTCTGAAACTGATTTAGGGTTTTAAGAGAGTAAGTGAGAGAAGTGGAATTTCCAAGGAGAGATGATGTAGTGACAAACTGATAATAGATTTGCTTATGCAAATGAGGGCAAAATTTTTAAATGTTGGTGTTTTTTTTGATCAATGTCTGTATCTCTTTGTCAACAGAAAGACGACCATTTGAAAACTTTTAAAAGACCAGGTGAGGAACAATGCCTATACTCTCAAGGAAGGAGAGTCTTTCGATTTTTGAGAAACTTAGCCATTTTAATACAAGGACCAAAACGCAGCGTTTGAAAAGTTGTCATTCACTTTTTCTGTATGAGGATTAATTAATGAGACAACCCAAAAGTGAACCTTTCTCTCTCTACGTACAGTGTCAGTATGATGATGACTGATTTTACTCCTTTGAATTGACTGGTTTAACTCAAAATGAGGTGGGCTTCAATACGTATGGGCCGGCCCACTACACAAGTTTTTTCTTTTAAGCGGATTATATACACCACATGAGATAAGGGCCGAGAGATTTACCTGAGAGAGAGATAAGCAGAGAATGAGGAAGCAACCAAAGGGTAAGCTTTAACATCTGGGACGTGAACAACGAGAAGAAGAACAGTACTTGTGTGCTTGGCTCATGGTGTTGTTCTTCTCTTAAGCCATTTCGTACGGTGAATGGTTTGTTCTGCTTCTAGCGGCAAATGTTTGGTTAACTTACTACTACTTATGCTTATCTTCAAGTCTCGATTTTTTTTATTAGCTATACTTGTCAATTATATAGTATATCCTTCTAGTGTCAAGTATGATTTCAGTTTTGGTTCAAGTGTAAAGGATATAGGGGAAGAAGAAAATTAGGAGATTCTGGAATTAGCAAGTCAGCTAAACCAAAACCCTTGATGCAAACAGAGTCGAAACTACACATTCAAAACTGGAAAATGGGAGTCAAAAGGTTTTGACACGAAAAGAGCAGTGATACCAAGAAGATAGAGAGTGATGATCATTAAGGTTTTGGCAGTCTATTTACAGGCCTTGCCAAGTAAGGGAGTGATGATGATCAAATCAAAATTTGGAGTAATTAGAACTAAATGGCACACATGTTGAAGAGAAATTAAGACAGTGTAACAGCTAAGTTATCAAATGTTCCTTCATTTAGCTAACTTAGTGTATTAATATAAATCACTTGTACATTGCCAAATAAATTAGAAGAAGATTGAAAATTGCGAATTCATTGCAAATACCTTATGAGTAAACCTAATCTTACAGAAGGAAGGAAACTAATCGAGTAGCAGAAACAAGCATAATAATATCAAATTCCAATTAGGGTTTCTACAGTTACTTTAGAGCATCGCACCGACAGGTGGGGTTCCCAGAAGACTCGCCTGCTGAAACTCAAACTCGCTTAAGTGCTGATCTTTCTCCAACTCTAAGATCAAAGGGACGACAAGGATGAGCATCGTCGTACCGGCGATCCACGCCGCCTTCCCGGTGCTCTTTAACAGCTTCTTCGACACGTGGACAGCATCGCAAGCGGCGCGTCTTCCCTGAGAAACTATGTCGTAGTTTGAAATCTTCGCCAAGATGCTCGAATCTCTCCCGCCGGCTCCGATTTTCTTAGGCGCCATTGATTGGAATTGAGAGAGATTGAAAAGTTGAGAGCACAGACGACGACGAGGGTTTTCACTCGATCAATGAAATTCAAAGGGTTTCTCTGTTTTAATAATGGGCCCATTAAGAAATCTCAAGGCCCATTTATTTTACGGCCCATATTGAGTTCCAGTGTGCGTCGCCTTTCGTTTTGGTACGTCGTCTCTAACCCTATACCCTCTCTTCCAGTAAACGAAACAAACCCAAAATCGAAAGCTGAGAGCTCTCTCTCTTCCATTGAACCTACTTTCGAAGAGAGCATTCACTGATTTTAAAAGAGTTCTAGAAGCGACGACCAATCTTCTTCAGTTCCCGAGGTACATATCCTTTTCTCCTTTCTACGAATTGGGAACAAAACTAGGGTTTTTCATTAGCTCAGTTTTACCAGGTTTCTGATTTTGTTTCGATTATCATTAGCTTTTTGCTTTTCCTGTTGAAAAATATCCGTATCCTGCTTTCCTGGTTGTGATTCATAGGAAGATTGAGTGAATTTTGCTTTACACTGATTTTTATTTTACCT